>JAHLJT010005437.1:86797417-87099917 GCA_031308135.1 Acheta domesticus | reverse complement strand
ATGCCAGACATGAAGAATGGCAGGTCCAGTGTTTCCGAAAAAAAGTTTGTCTTTGAGAAAATTGAGTTTAAAAATCACTTCCGGGGCGCGAAATTCAAACCGGCCGCAACGACACTGCAGACAGCGGCGTCACCCTCTGCACGGAACATTTCCTCGTTTCTCCACGTAAATGGTGAAACAGTCGATTAATATTCTGGAAAGCATCGCGTTGCTTACACTAGAATACTTAATAGTATCAAGTATTTGCCGGATCTATTCAATAAATATTTTAAATGTACGTATAGAATATCGAGTTTTGTTCAAAATGATAGCCACGGTACACGGCGGCGTAAACATAAATTATGAACACGATCCAACATTTATGAAAAAGAATCTCCTGGAATGCTCGAATTGTTATTTTTAGCACATATTAATAAGAACTAGTGCTTTGGGCTTAAGATTGTCACGTAAATGATAGTCTCCTGTAGATTATTCTAAATATCGTGATATACTAAAAGCGTTTTGGAAATGAATTATTCGTTTCCTGTATTCCCGTTCCATGAAAATACTGAGTTTATCTCTGGGCGCGGAATTCGAGTTGATGCTTTTTACAGTCATTTTGTGGTGATGCAGACCGAACAATGCACTGAAGAATCTTTGTAGGGGCACGTAGGCCATTAACCTAACCCACAGGTCAATATCAACAGAGATAAAATAGCGTCGCCGTATGTGCCATGCAACAATTAATAAAAAATACAAAACTCGTATATTACTGGTGTGAAAGGCTAAAATACTGAGAAAAACTGTGATGTTGTATTGCGTGATGTACAAATACTTCTAGCAGACAAAGGTTTGACCGTAGTTCACTGAGGTTACCGGACCGCTGCCATTCGCAGCTCGTATTATGGTCGGTGTCCTTGCATTTGTCACTTGCAGTTGAGAGACTAAGTTTAAGTTCTTTTGGATGTGAGCGTAGATGCCTTCTTCCCCAATGGTCATATGGAGAGCTTCAAAAAGACAATTGATGGATTGTTTAGAAAGAAACATAGAGGACGTTGAGAGACTAAGTTTAATTTCCTTTGCATGTGGGCGTAGATGCCTTCTTTCTCAATGGCCTTAAGAAGTGCGTCAAAAAGACAATTGCTGTGCTGAGTATAAAGGAAACATAGAGGACGTTGAGAGACTTGTGTTTAATTTCCTTTGAATGGGGGCGTGGGATTCGCATGATCGCGAGTGTACTGAGCAGTGTTGCCGATCATGTGACTCCTAGCTGAACAACCGAGAACGACGTGAAATGCCGTGACATATTCCATTTTGATGACACCCCTCCACGCGCCAAGGAAGGAAAACCGAAGTATACGTTTAAATTCCTTCGAATGTGGGCGTAGTTGCCTTCAATGGATAGGTCGTTGCGGAAGGAATTTATTATGCTTTGCAGCCGCTTTAGTTAATTACCTTTCAGCCTTGGCGTAGATGCCTGCTTCCACAATGGTCTGCAGCATCCTGTCCAAACGACGTTTGCTATCCTCTTTCATGTTCACCGGAAGAGAGACAAACGCTGGTGAGTTGAAGCATTCGGGCACTTTATATCCGAATGGAACATTCGAAGAATTATCCCAATATTTTGCTTGTTCCAGGAAAATTGCCAGTTGATGTTCATTCATTATGGCTCCTGGTCCGGGTTCTTGTGAACGTGTTTTAAATGCATAGTCTGCCTTAGCGAGCATATCAGCATCACACGTCACAATCCTAGACACGTACACACACGGTAAAATGTTATAGAATTTTTATTTATTTTACAGTATGTATATTGTGATTGTGCCAGTTATTTATTTGCAAGAACTATCAGCAGTATTGCTTATTACACTAACTAGCACATTATGATATTTTACCCTGATGAAAAAACTTGACGTATCAAGTTGTCCTACAAAGATGTTAAAATTTTAAACAATATTTGTACATGAACATATAGATTGGGTACGACGGTATAATATATGAATATTGACCTGCGCGATAGCCAACGTCTGATTGCTTCATTTGCCCTGAGCGATCATTCTAAGCCACAAACAGTTAAATTGCAATGTAGACGCTTGGAAAAATCCGTGAAAGCATTAGTGTTACCGATAGTAATGGTGTAGAAAAAGATTTTCTCAGTATCCGTTTATTATTAATGGGATTGGCTGCGGCGGTATAAGATATTAATATTGACTTGTACGATAGTACATGCGTACGCGCCGAGTGATCATTTAAAGCCCGAAGAAGATGCAGTGCAATCTACTTGGCTGAAAAAATACGTGAAAGGGATTGACCATAAATGACATAACGCAAATTTCGAGTATTTTCAATACTCCCTCCCGCTTGTAACACACTTCCCTACCTCTATGTAACGCAGCGTAGCGCTGCCACAGACCCGACACCTCTTCAGATAACAAAAACGTTGGCAAGAGGGAGATAGTGGGCCTCGAAGTGGCAGGAATATGTAATTTTATTGGATGGCGTTTTGTGTGCACAAAATCCATCCGCTTCTCCCAGGGACTGATGAGGTAGTAGTTAAGGGACAATTGCCCAGATCACAATTTAGTTGGCGAGAGGGACACACAGGGCCGTGATGTAACAGCGTAGTATAATTTAAATGGCTGGCGTTTTGTGTACACAAAATCCATCCGCTTCTCCCAGGGACTGAAGAGGTAGTAGTTAAGGGACAATTCCCCAGATTACAATTTAGTTGGCGAGAGGGACACACGGGGCCCCTGGCTGTAACAGCGAATTATATTTTTAATGGCTGCCATTTTGTGTACACAAAATCCATCCGCTTGAAGTTGTTGTCGAGAGGGGCACAAAGCCTTGATTTCTGGGCATTATGGGGTCTGGGCATTATGATTTTAATGGCTGGCATTTTGAATACACAAAATCTATTTGCTTCTCTCGGAGGCTGAGGTGGGAGTATCTCAGAGAAACCGTTCCAGTTTACAATATAGTTGGGGAGAAGTTTAGGCAGGGCGCCGATCGATTTGTCTTTGAAACGACAATAGGATGGTTCTTTTTATTTACAACGTGGCTTGAAGTGCTATACTTGTGTGTTACTCCAATTAATGTATTTGTGTTGGGAGCGTGTACTGTTTCCCTGTATTTGTTTGAATTACTTTGTGCCAGTTAAACTTTAGGCGCGTGATCCCTATACGAGATAAGTAACAAATTATTCTTACTTCATACATAATTCCGGTGATAGGTCGGCTTGACTGCAATCCTTTTCGCTATTTTCCTGTACGGCCGTTCTGCAGATAAAGGTGACATGCTTTGCTGCTTCCTCTATGGACTGTATTTGTCGGGGTTCCACAAGGACAGCCAGGAAACCCATGAAAGTCCCAGTGAAGGCACTCACAATCACCATCCCGAAAGCGCTCAGCAGCAGGAACAGGAAGTTGCCTCGGCGGTCGCTCTCGCGAGTCACGAAGCCACCGTTGATGAAAGCGTCTAAGACTTGAAAAAAAACGTACCTGAAAAATAAATATGTAGTTCTAGAAACGGTCGCCTTCAAGAGGGACTATCGCAGGTTAAGGAAGGAGATAAGTAGATAGATGACCACGGTCTCCAGACACTACTAGTGGTGCTACAGAATGGCACGGATTTTTCCGTATTTGTTTTCTATTTCCTTGGGTCTGGGCTAGCTATTTGGAATTGCCACATATTTTTGCCAGCTGCCCGTTGCCTATCGCCGTCCAAAGTACGTTTTTTTCATTTTCTTAATTTTAAGGTTTCCTAATGGTAGAACGGAAATATTATTTTAAAATATTAAAGAATACTAAAACCTCGTTCTAAATGGCAATTTTCTTTTAAAAATTTGGAGCCTTTTGTATGAAAATGGCGTTTAAGCGCTATTGTATATGCGAAATTTTAAGCTCTTTTTCACAGAACATGTTTGAGTTTTCAAAAAACTTCATTTGAAGTAATTTTAAACATACAAACAATTTTAAAACAAATTGAACTTTATGTCATATTAGCACTATCATATAGCAATTAGCACTATCCGTTCCAAAAGTTTGAAGAAAACCTTTTGAGCCATTTCTGAGAAAATGGCGTTTGAGCGTTTTTGAAAATGCGAAATTTTTGAGCTAGTTTTTACAGAAAACGGTTGAGTTTTCGAGAAACTTTACTTGACATTACGTAACGCACATTAATTCATTAACATAATAATGTCAACAAATAGCCGCTAATGTAAATATTAACAACGTGAGATAAAGTAAAAAAAATCACTTTTTTAACTTTTGAAAAATCAAAAGAATAGAGCAACATAGCGTTCATATCATCTCACAGATTAAATTTAGTGCTATCCCTACCAAAAGTTTAAAGAAAAAATATCGAGCCAATTTTGAGAAAATCTTGTTTTTGTAATTTTTAAACGTGCACAGATAGCACGCAATATTGCGCAAAAACTACTAAAATTTTCAAAAAATGTACACGAACTTAACGAAAGAAATCACCTTGGAAAACAAATTTTATTTGCAGGAAAAATCTCCATCTTCAATTTTGTAGTTGTAGGAAGACGCCGAGAAAAATTCAAACGTTTGCAATTTTCAAAAATTCTGAGTTTTCAACCAACATGAGACCCGTGCCATTCTCTTAAATGACCTTCGGACTATCCAACAACAAAATTAAGTCAAAATTGCAATTGCATTTTTGCAAATAATCAAATTTTTAAAAAAATTGATATTTTCACCTTTGAGTACTAAATACCATTTGTTACAATTAGAAACAGTTTAGTAGACTTAGAGTTCACTTCGGTACATGACTATGTTGCTCAAACGATGTTTGCATTTGAACATCTTAACGAACCGACACCTTGAGTCTGATATCAAACGGTGTATTATTTACAATATGAGTTTGCAGCTGGGCATTGATGTACATACTTCCAGATACCGCCAACATTTAAATCGTGCGTTTGAACTGCGTTTGTTGGCAGTTGCCGAGTGACTTGCGCTATTCTTTCTGTACAGTAATCCTTCAACATTCGCGAGAGTTAGGTTCCCAGAAAAACTTCGCGAATTTCAAATCCGCGAGTATTGAGTGTATATTTTAATGAAGAAAGATGGATTAGGTTCCTGGATATCGAAAAGGTGTTTAAAAAGAAAAGAAAAAATGTTACAAACAAGTGCAGAAGAAGTTAATAAGTTTTACTAAAACAATTCACGATTAACATCCTAAAGGGAAGAAATAAAACAATATTTTACTCTAATTTCAAAGTAAAAAGTGATTGAAAATATGATTTATTTTTTGGTTCATCATCCTTCTCTTTGTTCTAACACGGAAAAGTCGCTGTTTCTATTTCTCTCTTAAATTACGAAGTTATTTCCACGTTCGGATCACATTCGAATGTCCTTTCCACCAGAGCTCGTTGAAATTTTAGGACGCCAATAACAGCTTTAACATTGAAATTGGTCCAGGACGCAGTTCGCTTCTGTTACTTCATTACATTCGAGATTTCCTTTGCTAACAGTTTCCCAAAGCTGCTCTTCAGTGAGGTCATTATAATAACTGTTGCACAGATCCTGAATTACTTTTCTGTTCATGTGGTCAAAACCCTTCCCTCCAATTTCACGGAACTGAATTGAATTATTTTATAATTTTATTATTCTACTAATGGGAATTGACATTTCAACTTTGATATTTTTGCAGAACGTGATACTTTGAGCTAATGTGTTCATTTCCCAGATAATACAGATAAAGGAAATAAAATTTGCTTGCTTTCAAAAAGTACGACCAAAGACGCACTCGCGAATGTTAAACCCGTTAACATTTTTCTAATCGCGAATGCTCGAAACTCGCGAATAGCGAATTCACGGATGTCGAGGGATTACTGTAATTTGGTTGAGGATCATTAGGAGATTTCTAGCAGACAGCTGCTCTGATTGGTAGCTTTCCATGGTTTCTCCGATCAACACCAGGCGAATGCCGGGGCAGTACCCTAACAAACGGGCCACGGACCGCGTGCGATCTTTCCTTCCTCTTCCTTGTCCTATCCTCTCCTCTTACACACACACACACTAACATGCACTACACTACCACTCATGTCAGGAGACCGGTCGGGAGCTTACAACTTGTCCCGGTGGGGGCGGTCCCCGGCTGCTTGGAGATTACTGGTTGAGGGCAAATCCCGCTAGTCGACAGTAGATCTCGCCCAGCGGGGAAAAGATCATCGCCACCTCCCGAGAAAAAGCTCACTACACTTACAGGTCTAATGACCAAGGTAGTTGACGCGCCCGAAAACACGAATCAATCATTCGCCAACACGACAGTAAAGGCATTTCCCTGACAAAGTGTCTATATTTCGGTTATTTTTTCTTGGCGCACGGGGGTGTGTCAATAAATGGAATATCTCCCGGTATTTCGCATCGTTCTCCGTTGTGCCGCCAGGTATCGCATGATCGCCAGCACTGGTCGATAAAGTCGCGATCATGCGACTCCTAGTGGCACAAGAGAACGATGCGAAATACCGTGAGATATTCCATTTTATTGACACACCCCCGTGCGCCAAGAAAGAATAACCGAAGTGTACGTCGACTTGCGGCCGATGAGGCTGTGAAGGAGTAGAGATAGAGAGAGTTGGTTGAGGGAGGCGTCCCTGCGAAGGCGATGAGGCTTACTGCTGTGGCTGTCAATGCTAAGAAGGTGAAGGAGGTTGGGGTGGTGTGCACCATGAGGCAGAGGTCGCTTCGTGAGTGCGGGTAGAGAGAGTTGGTTGAGGGAGGCGTCCCTGCGAAGACGATGAGGCTGACTGCTGTGGTCATTAATACTAAGGAGATGAAGGAGGCTGGGGAGGTGTGCACCATGAGGCAGAGGTCGCTTCGTGAGTGCGCGTAGAGGGAGTCGGTTAAGGGAAGCGTACGTGCGGCCGATGAGGCGAAGAGCGCCTGCGAAGGCGATGAGGCTGACTGCTCTGGCCGTCCATGTTAAAGGAGCTGAAGGAGATTGGGGTGGTGTACACCATGAGGCAGATTTCGCTTCGTGAGTGCGGGTAGAGGGAGTTGGTTGAGGGAGGCGTACCTGCGGCCGATGAGGCGAAGGGCGCCTGCGAAGGCGATGAGGCTGACTGCTGTGGCCATCAATACGAAGGAGCTGAAGGAGGCTGGGGAGGTGTGCACCATGAGGCAGAGGTCGCTTCGGGAGTGCGGGTGGAGGGAGTTGGTTGTGGGAGGCGTACCTGCGAAGGCGATGAGGCTGACTGCTGTGGCCATGAATACGAAGGAGCTGGGGAGGTGTGCACCATGAGGCAGAGACCGCTTCGGGAGTGCGGGTGGAGGGAGTTGGTTGTGGGAGGCGTACCTGCGAAGGCGATGAGGCTGACTGCTGTGGCCATCAATACGAAGGAGCTGAAGGAGGCTGGGGAGGTGTGCACCATGAGGCAGAGGTCGCTTAGGGAGTGCGGGTGGAGGCAGTTGGTTGTGGGAGGCGTACCTGCGAAGGCGATGAGGCTGACTGCTGTGGCCATCAATACGAAGGAGCTGAAGGAGCTGGGGAGGTGTGCACCATGAGGCAGAGACCGCTTCGGGAGTGCGGGTGGAGGGAGTTGGTTGTGGGAGGCGTACCTGCGAAGGCGATGAGGCTGACTGCTGTGGCCATGAATACGAAGGACCTGAAGGAGGCTGGGGAGGTGTGCACCATGAGGCAGAGGTCGCTTCGGGAGTGCGGGTAGAGGGAGTTGGTTGTGGGAGGCGTACCTGCGAAGGCGATGAGGCTGACTGCTGTGGCCATCAATACGAAGGAGCTGAAGGAGGCTGGGGAGGTGTGCACCATGAGGCAGAGACCGCTTCGGGAGTGCGGGTGGAGGGAGTTGGTTGTGGGAGGCGTACCTGCGAAGGCGATGAGGCTGACTGCTGTGGCCATGAATACGAAGGAGCTGGGGAGGTGTGCACCATGAGGCAGAGACCGCTTCGGGAGTGCGGGTGGAGGGAGTTGGTTGTGGGAGGCGTACCTGCGAAGGCGATGAGGCTGACTGCTGTGGCCATCAATACGAAGGACCTGAAGGAGCTGGGGAGGTGTGCACCATGAGGCAGAGACCGCTTCGGGAGTGCGGGTAGAGGGAGTTGGTTGTGGGAGGCGTACCTGCGAAGGCGATGAGGCTGACTGCTGTGGCCATCAATACGAAGGACCTGAAGGAGGCTGGGGAGGTGTGCACCATGAGGCAGAGGTCGCTTCGGGAGTGCGGGTAGAGGGAGTTGGTTGTGGGAGGCGTACCTGCGAAGGCGATGAGGCTGACTGCTGTGGCCATCAATACGAAGGACCTGAAGGAGCTGGGGAGGTGTGCACCATGAGGCAGAGACCGCTTCGGGAGTGCGGGTGGAGGGAGTTGGTTGTGGGAGGCGTACCTGCGAAGGCGATGAGGCTGACTGCTGTGGCCATCAATACGAAGGACCTGAAGGAGGCTGGGGAGGTGTGCACCATGAGGCAGAGGTCGCTTCGGGAGTGCGGGTAGAGGGAGTTGGTTGTGGGAGGCGTACCTGCGAAGGCGATGAGGCTGACTGCTGTGGCCATGAATACGAAGGAGCTGAAGGAGCTGGGGAGGTGTGCACCATGAGGCAGAGACCGCTTCGGGAGTGCGGGTGGAGGGAGTTGGTTGTGGGAGGCGTACCTGCGTAGGCGATGAGGCTGACTGCTGTGGCCATCAATACGAAGGACCTGAAGGAGCTGGGGAGGTGTGCACCATGAGGCAGAGGTCGCTTCGGGAGTGCGGGTAGAGGGAGTTGGTTGTGGGAGGCGTACCTGCGAAGGCGATGAGGCTGACTGCTGTGGCCATCAATACGAAGGACCTGAAGGAGGCTGGGGAGGTGTGCACCATGAGGCAGAGGTCGCTTCGGGAGTGCGGGTAGAGGGAGTTGGTTGTGGGAGGCGTACCTGCGAAGGCGATGAGGCTGACTGCTGTGGCCATGAATACGAAGGACCTGAAGGAGCTGGGGAGGTGTGCACCATGAGGCAGAGACCGCTTCGGGAGTGCGGGTGGAGGGAGTTGGTTGTGGGAGGCGTACCTGCGAAGGCGATGAGGCTGACTGCTGTGGCCATCAATACGAAGGACCTGAAGGAGGCTGGGGAGGTGTGCACCATGAGGCAGAGGTCGCTTCGGGAGTGCGGGTAGAGGGAGTTGGTTGTGGGAGGCGTACCTGCGAAGGCGATGAGGCTGACTGCTGTGGCCATGAATACGAAGGACCTGAAGGAAGCTGGGGAGGTGTGCACCATGAGGCAGAGACCGCTTCGGGAGTGCGGGTGGAGGGAGTTGGTTGTGGGAGGCGTACCTGCGTAGGCGATGAGGCTGACTGCTGTGGCCATGAATACGAAGGAGCTGAAGGAGGCTGGGGAGGTGTGCACCATGAGGCAGAGGTGGCTTCGGGAGTGCGGGTGGAGGGAGTTGGTTGTGGGAGGCGTACCTGCGTAGGCGATGAGGCTGACTGCTGTGGCCATCAATACGAAGGACCTGAAGGAGCTGGGGAGGTGTGCACCATGAGGCAGAGGTCGCTTCGGGAGTGCGGGTAGAGGGAGTTGGTTGTGGGAGGCGTACCTGCGAAGGCGATGAGGCTGACTGCTGTGGCCATGAATACGAAGGACCCGAAGGAGCTGGGGAGGTGTGCACCATGAGGCAGAGGTCGCTTCGTGAGTGCGGGTTGAGGGAGGCGTACGTGCGAAGGCGATGAGGCTGACTGCTTTGGCTATCAATGCTAAGGAACTGAAGGAGGTTGGGGTGGTGTGCACCATGAGGCAGAGGTCGCTTCGTGAGTGCGGGTTGAGGGAGGCGTACGTGCGAAGGCGATGAGGCTGACTGCTTTGGCTATCAATGCTAAGGAACTGAAGGAGGTTGGGGTGGTGTGCACTATGAGGCAGAGGTCGTTTCGTGAGTGCGGGTAGACGGCGTAGGTTGAGGGAAGCGTACCTGCGGCCGATGAGGCGAAGGGCGCCTGCGAAGGCGGTGAGGCTGACAGCTATGGCTATCCATGTGAAGCCGCTGAAGGACTGCAGGATAGTCTGTTGCACCTGTTGACGCCTCTTCACCACCAGGCAAATATCGTTGCGTGTGTGTGGATAGAGAGTATTCACTGTTTGTTCTGGCTCATTATAGTTGGGATAAGCCGCGATGTTAACCTCTCCTGTTTCAATGGCCCGTATACCACGAGAGATATGGAGTTCGCGACACTTCCAATTTTTGACGCGACTCATCAGCACCTACGCACAGAAAAAGCAACTGTGTTTGTCGTCGCGTACCTTGGTAATGCATCTTTCACACAATGACTTATTATATGATTTCTTAAAAGTATTTTTTTGAAATGGAGCTTTCTCAAGCTACAATGAAAGCCGGCGTAAAACGATTTTAAGTTAGGACGTCCTGTGAAATAGGTTTTCGTAAAAACCAGGCAGCATTCCCCGATGCTGACGAGAGCGCAATCTTTGAAAGATTGAGCCTAGATTAAACAGGACAAAACTGCGCCCTATTTAAAACCAACCTTTTACCTCCAAACGTAGGTAATATTTGTTTCTAGTAAAACTACATAGGCTTCTCTGACTGTAAACAACTTCATTTCTATACGCAGTTTTTCTTTCTCTCTCTTAAGAAGGTACTTCTTAAGAAGAGAAAGTTATGTGATACTGTGGAGAAAACTCCGAATTTGTGACAGAATAACTCTTATTGGCGGGCCCTGATAACGAAAATGTGGATAAATCAAGATGTTAAATTTAGATAACATTTCCTCTAACTCGTGATGTATTCAGAATCCATGTTTTGTGGGTCCTCGATGCCGAGAAATCGAATGACGCCAAATCATCTGTTCGTCTGTGAAGAATGCAAACGGTTAACCATTCAGCTGATTTTTTCCAAAATATATATTTGTCAATTGAAATGTGTAACGTTGGGGACCCTTGAGTTTGAAACCAATATTTCAGTTTGGGGGGTACTTTGCATGACACCCCTGGTATATTTTCAAATGTTTCAAAAAAACGACGCTATCCGTTTTGAAGAAAATTTTTTGTTGGATAGTCTAAATGACTCTCACGAAAATGATGCTGATCACATGTTGGTTGGAAACACGGATTTTTAAAAATTGAAAAAATTCAACTTTTTTGGGGTCTTGATTCTTTTCTGCCGAAAATCCATTTTTTCGTGCTGCATTTCATAACTTTTACTATACTACATATATTACTCCATATATACGAATGTGTACGGGAAAGTAAAAAGTAGATAGATGCATTGCTAAATTAAGAAAAAAATCCTCTAATATATTGTGATAAGTGGATGATGGTGAGGGAAAGAGCCAAGGAAGAAACGAAAGGGAAGAAATATGATTTAAATGACCGCGCAAAGCTGGGCGCGTTCGTAGAAGCGCTTACTGACCAGAAGGGGTACCGGCCAAGCTGATAAGAGAGAACCCCCCCCACTCACGTCACATAGTGAGGGGAAAAGAGGGGAAGTGCGGCTAACCGAAAAGGAATTTCACTCTTCTGGTCTGAGCAGCGATACCGAACGGTCGTGCCTATTCGGTGTCTGAGCGGCGGTATCAAAAACGGACACATGCTAGATTCGTGGAAAGACTATTGAATTGTAGAAAGTGAAGGTGTTCGTAATAGCGGCAGTAATTTCGCTAGCTAATAAGGCGATATTTCGTGACGCAGTAATAGGAGATGCACTGTGATTGAATGGCTAGGTTGAACAAAGTCGAGTTTTTGAAAAGTGAGTTAGAAAAGTGAATCAGGTAATTATTTACCCGGCAGATAGTGCGAACACAGAACTGTAGTGAAGCAACTGACTCGTGTCGACGGCCGCGCTCGAGTACACGAACGCACGGACAGTATTAAAACTCGAGGACCGGACAAGAAGCAACGAAGACGGAGGAACCTGGTAGAACGTGCTGTGGAGGCGACGCGAGAGGGCTCGTGGCCGGCTGGAATTCGCCCTTGGCGGCGCATAGCGGCTGGGCTTTCGCGGTGGCGGCAGCGCGAGTGTGCGCGACCTTCGCAGCAGACCCCGTCGGATGGCGCGAGGAGACTGCGCACGTTAAGTATCAAAGGCTTCATTCTGGGCAAAGTGAAAAGTGGAAATACGAGAGGACATGTTAGTTAATGAGAACTAATCACTAGAACCGGGGAGGGAAATGACCAGTAATATTATCCATGTTCCAAGTCGAGGACTAGAGAAAGGAATTCAAATTTAAATCAAAATTTTGATCTCACGTAATATTTTTCAGTCAAGAAAAAAGGAAAAACTGATTTTGTAAAATAAATTTAAGCATTTTGGATGGGGAAAATGGTAAAGTTGTGTGTGTTCATTGAGCAGTAAATGGTTTTGCATTTAGTAAGCGAGGGATCCCATTCGCAAAGGCCTAACAAATTTCAGTTGAGTAATTTATTAATGATACTTGAGACGTTAAATGTTTTGTGCATTTCTTGTGCATTTGTGTTTTCTGGATTTGGGAATTTTGTTGATTGGAATAAATCCAAATTTGTTATCAGAAAGGTGTCGCTGAAATTCATATCACATGTGATCCCGAATCACGGCTCTTCCCTGCCAAGACCCCTGCCCCTTTACAGGTCCCATCAAAATAATAAGGATTATGTTGGCGAAGTACCATCACAATATGGTGTAGCCAGAATCCCTATTTTGTGCGTCTTTCAAACCGAACAATCAATTGAAAATAAAACGTCCGTCTTTCCGTCCGATGTATCCAATAATTTTGTCAACCACAGAAAAAAATTCAAAATTATGCAATTTTCGAAAATTCAGATTTAACCGTGAAAATTGGATCTATGCCACCTTAAGAAGTGTATTTTACTCTATTCTGAAATTGAATAAAAAATTCGTAGCCGTTTTGGATAAAATTTTGAAAATATGCGGGGTTCTTCATATAAAGTACCTCCAAAAATTAATGTTTTTCAAAAACTCAAAACTTCGACTCGAGTCAAATGGACAGGGGATTCTTCAATTTGGAAAAAAATCTACGCATGGTTTAGGGGCTAGTGATATTCACGGATGGACGGGCGTACGGACAGACCGAAAGATCGTGTTTTACCGTCAATAGGTTTTTCGGTATCAAGGACTCACAAAATAGGGATTCTGGCTACACCGCATGCTAGAGGTTTTTTTGTTATTATAGCAAACGGATTTATCCACTTTTTCGTTATGAGGGCCTGGCAATGAAATTTTTTCTTTCGAAAATCCGCCGTTTTTTTCGCGCAGCATTACATAACATTCCCTATACTACTTATATTACTCCGTATATGTATAAGGGAAAGTAAAAATTGCTAGCGTTCAGGGAATATCAGATTGGAATGGAACAATGGCATTCCGCGTCGCGCTCGCATATTTATGTGAATTACTTTCATTGTTGTGACACTATTTAGCTGTATGAAAGCAGGCGCGGATCCAGGGGGGGGTCACGGGGGTCATGACCCCCCCCAAATGATGAACCGTCAAAATTTTGTGAGAAACTTCAACATATCTAAAAAAAATGATAACCTTTCCAGTGTCCCTACAGAATCGGGACTGGCCGAGACATTTTCAGTTATTTTCAAACAATTCTAGAAATTTCTAAAAATTTAGCAGTGCTAAAACTAATGAATGTATATAGAAATTGGAATTTAATTTGTATCAAAACATACTTCGTCAAGATCATACAAGATCACTTTTAAAATACTTTTAATACAAAGAAATATATCAAAACAAGTAACATATCTAAAGTCGGAATCAAATACACTGCAAGTTAATAGTGTTGCTAACTTAATGTGAATATTTGTCACTAATTGAACGAGAGAATTGTGCGAAAAATGGATGTCAACACATGGACTCATCTTAAAAGTCACAATTGTTATTCAAAGGGAATAGAACTAGCTAAACTACGTAATAATAATGGTATGAATATAAAATTGGCAACAATCTTGCTTTCAGGTGTTTGTTAGAATCAGTTTCGATGATACAATCCAATTCAGTATTGGAACTCCTATCATACTCAATGTTTATTTAACCTTAAAATGCTTAAAGTTATCTGTAACGGCGAACCTAATTTGATCATTGAAGTCTGATGTCGGTTCTGGTTTTGTGAGAACGTAAGTTTAACTTATTTTAGGCGTCAGACACTATCCTCGCTCATCAGCCAAACTAAAATTCTTTAACACTAAATCTTTTCGACTAATCTTTACCACTAACCCCTGTTGATAGCCTTAACTTACTAAGTTAAGGCTATAACAGGATAGTGTCTGACGCCTAAAATACAGTGGCGAAGCTAGAGTCATGCAGTTAGGTATTCTGAAAATCTTAGCTTACATTTGTTTTTGTAAATTAGCTCCATTCATCATTTTTTTATTCAACAAAAACATCGATAAAGTGTTCTTTAAAGCTATCGTTTCTGCACAGTTAATTTCCAACGGAATTTCTCAAGAATGTCTTAACTCTTTAATGTATTCCTTTCACATAATGCTGTATATAAAGGGAAAGTTGGTTTGAGTTGTACAAACCGAACCGTCTCTTGATATTTTTTCTGTACCAACTTGTCTAACAAATAATTCAGAAAAAAACTGCAGGCATGTATTCTGCATTATTAATGTAAACATTTGTCAGTTTATTTCAAAGCTGCTCACTGTCAAGGAATCGATATTGTTTTATTAGGAAATGAAACTTTTCTGAACGAAAGGACGCTTGTAGGTGGAAAACTGCTTCAATAATTCAATAATTTTAAAAGATACAATTTTGTATCTTTCAAATAATTCTCGCCCTGAAAGTTCATTCATAGTCATGTCTACTTTGATGAGGATTTCAATAGTCTCTTCATATCTAACACGGTATATTACTACGTATCGCCACTATTTCTATCTCTATGGCGTAGTACTTAACTCGTGATTCCGCATTGTTGAGCGAAAACTGCATTTCGATATCGTGAATCGTTTAGAAGTTATGAGACTGGCGCATAGTCAGTGGGACATTGTGAGCAACACTATCTTTAGCTTCATTAATTGTTTCGTAAAGAAAACACTAACAAAAATCACACAAACGGCACATAAACTACTCTATTTTCCCACAACGTCAGGTGATGAGGTGAATTTGCCTCTGAGACGTGGGTGTGCATTGCTGTACACGTCCGTGCCTACCGAGAGCCTAGGGCCTACAGGCTAGGCCCTAGGCTGTAGCTGGGGTTTCTGCCCAGTGAATGCAATTGGAAGGGAGATAGCGTACGCTCTCTTTTGCGCGTGCGCGGCAGAGCCAGCCGGCAATTGTCTATCCACTGGCAGGCTCCTCGCTCAGCTGCCGGCCCCAAAGTGTATATTTCTGCGGTCCTGCTTATTCTCTCGCGCGTAGGCGGAGAAAAGAAGTCGAACACATTTAATTTTCTTCAACGATTCAGTAACAAAAATATTGAAAAATGGTACACAACGACAGAATTTATTGAAAAAAAATTGGTTATTATAAGGCTCCCAGATTACCCTTCAGCTTCGCCACTGCTAAAAGACCTTATTTGAATATTTTGCTGTCGCTGAGTCCGAATCCGGCTAGAGAATTTTAGTTCGGCTATTGAGCGAGAATAGAGTCTGACGTCTAAAATATCTTATTTGAAAGTTTAGCTGTCGCTGTGTCCGAATCCAGTACCAAAAGTATCTTTTGACAGCACTCATTCTTGATGAACAGTATTGCAATGATGTTACTTTATTTGGGTTTTAATTAAACAAAGCCCCAATGTAATGCAAAACGAATCAGATCAGTTAATTGAAAAATATTAACTGTTGCATTAAATTAAATGTATTAGTTTATTATTTATTATTTTGCATGTCTTGGTGTAGTTGTCGCCAAACTTATAACGAAGTTTACAACATTGTTATAGAAGAATCGCCATTCAAGGAGATTCAAATATGGTGCAAATTTATTAATGTACGAAAGAGCAATATAAACGAAAAAATGTAAAAAAGGAAAATTTAAAATGAGAAAAATAATTGTGGGAAAAAATAAAAGTATAATTTACTTTATTTATTTATTATAGGCATGCATTTATTACTTATAATAATTTATTAAAATATACTTTTTTTCATTACACACATTTACATGTCTCTCTCATATACGTTTCTTCACAATTTTTTTATATTGCATCAAATGAAAGTTATTTTTGATAACTTGAAATTTATTGTTGATAAATTTATAAATTTTCATTTTTTTAAAACAAATGTACCGAATAAAATTGACATATTTTATAGGCAGAATTCGAATCTGCAACAAAATTTGGAGGTTACCAGTTAAAATTCCAAAGTTACCCCGTCTCACTCCCAGCGGATATGGTGAGGATTGTAACAATTGTAACCTACTTGATATCTGAATGTGATTACTGGTATATTGAATTTCTAATATATTTATAGTATAATAAAGTCAATCTGATATACGAATAACATACGTCAAATTTGTTATTACATTCGGTCCCCTCCCCCCTTTCCGAGATAAATGCATGTGAGTCTTAACCTGACCCCTCCCAAAAGAGAAGTCTGGATCCGCGCCTGTATGAAAGCAGTTGTAATTGTCAAATTTCTTTGTATTTCTTTGAATTATTTAGTTTTCACACCAAGTGTTCGACGATTTGTAACGTTTTTTTACAAAAGATGGTGACTTGCATTAATTCGGAGAAAAATGGTGATATAAATAGTATTACATAACTATTACCATAGACGAGAAAGTACGTGCTGTTTTAGCACTACTAGATATTTTCTGTAATCGTTACCTGGATTGCTGTCTCTTGAGCAAATTTGCTGGTAATATACAATCCTGGAATATTTAACATTTGCCTCCAAGAAGTAACAACTATGCAATAACAACCTCGCAACTCTATCTTCATATACTTTCAAAACAGAAACAAACTAGTGGTGATACAGAATGGCACAAACTTTCGCGTATCAGTTTTCCTTTTTTCTTGTGTCTCAGCTAGCTATTCATACTTGCCACATACTCTTGCCAGGTGCCATCTATCACTGCCCACACTACATTTTTTTGACATTTTCTTCATTTTTCGCTTTCCTAGTGGCAGAACGTAATATTAATTATAGAATATTAAAGAACACTAAAACCTCGACGTAAATGGCAATTTTCTTTGAAAAATTAGGAGCCTTTTTTAAGAAAATGGTATTTAAGTGCTACTAAAAATGCGAAATTTGAATTTTTTTTCACAGAATATTTTTGAGTTTTTAAAAAACCTCATTTGAAGTCATTTCAATTACTTACACTCACAAATATATTGATATTTACAAATTGCTGGTAATGAACACATTAACGATTTTACAGATCTTTCAAAAAAATTATATTTGTGTAATTTTTGAAAAAAACAAAAAAAATATCCCAAAATGAACGTTACGTCATATTAAAGAAAGTAATTAACACTATCTGTTCGAAAAGTGTGAAGAAAAAATTTGGAACCATTTATGGGAAAATGGCGTTTGACCGTTTTTGAAAATGCGGAATTTTGAGCTAGTTCTCGAGAAAATTTACTTAAAAATATTTAAAGAACATGTACTCATTATTATAATAATGTCAACAAAAAGTACATTTTTGTAATTTTTGAAAAAAAAATGGAGTAACATAACGTTTATGTCATCTCATAGAATACATTAGCCACTATCCCTACCCTGAAAATCAGATTTATGCCACCTTAATCAGTGTATTTTACTCCATTATTAAAACAACTTTGAAGAAAAAATTTGGGGCCGTTTTTGAGAAAAATTTGAAAATGTCCGGGGGGCTTCAAGTAAAGTACCTTCACATTTTGAAGAAAGATTTTCAAAATCTCAAAGCTTCGACTAGAGCCAGATGGACGGGGGTTTCTTCAATTTGGAAAAAAATCCTACGAGTGGTTTAGGCGCTAGTGGTGTTCACAACCGGACGGACAGACGGATGTTTTCTTTCAATTGGTTTTTCGGTATCAAGGACTTGGGAGAACAGGGATTCTGGCTACACCATGTGTTAGGGGATTTTGTTTTCTTAATTAAGCAACTGGTTTTATCCAATTTTACTTTCCCGTATATATGGAGTAATGTAGATGGTATAGGGAAAGTTATGTAATGCTGCGGAAAATCGATTTCGAGATTTTAACGGAAATACACTTTTTGGGGAAACCTGATACCGAAAAAATCTTTTTACAAAATGTCCGTCCGTCCGTCCGTCCATCAGTCTGTGAACAACACTCAAACAGCGCTCAAACCATACGTGCGATTTCTTCCAAAATGGATATTCCCCGATCAAAAAAAATATATGCGTATACTCGAGGCGCCGCGATTTTGAAAAACTTTCTTCAAAATTTGGGGGTATATAAAGCCCCCTGGACATTTTCAAAATTTTCTCAAACACGGCACCAATTTTTTTCTTTAAATGTTCTTGTAAGGATAAAGTAAAATACACTTATAAAGGTGGCATACGTCTCATTTTCACGGTTAACTCCGAATTTTTGAAAATTTCCAGTTTGAATTTTTTTCGGCGTCTTTCTACAAGCACAAAATTGAAGATTTAGATTTTTCTCCAAATAAAATTTGTTTTCCACAGGGAGTTCTATCATTAAGGTCACGTACATTTTTTTGAAAATTATAGTCGTTTTTCCGCAATGTTGCGTGCAATATGTACAATTTTAAAAATTTACAAAAACTAGATTTTCTCGATAACGACTTCAAATATTTATTTACTTTTGGCAGGGAAAGTGCTAAGTGTACTCTATGACATGACATAATTGCCATGTTGCTCTACTCTTTTTTTTTTCAAAAATTACAAATACGTAATTTTGTTGACTTCCGTCTATATATATATATATATATATATATATATATATATATATATATATATATATATAAAATATACACACACACATAGGACGTATGACTTACGTCGGTATTATGTCGGTAATATTTCTATCAGTGGTGATTTGTTCAGAGTATATGTGCTTTAAATATTGTCAAGTAAAGTTTCTCGAAAATTTCACCGTTTTCTGTGAAAACTAGCTCAAAATTCCGCATTTTCAGAAACGCTCAAACATAATTTTTTCTTCAAACTTTTCGAACGGATAGTGCTAATCACACTCTTTAACATGACGTTAAGTTCAATTTGGAGTTGTTTTTTTTTTTTTTGCAGAAGTGACACAAATGTAATTTTTTTGAACGATGTCTCACACCTTTGATATGCACATTACCAGCAGTTTATAAACAGTACAGTATACAAATACAGTAAGGGTGTAAGTGCTTCAAATGACTTAAAATTAAGTTTTTCGAAAACTCAAAAATATTCTGTGAAAAAGAGCTTAAATTTTCTCATTTTTAGTAGCGCTTAAACGTCATTTTTTAAAAAACGGCTCCAAATTTTGTAAAGAAAATTTATATTTAGGACGATGATTTACTGTTCTTTAATATTTTAAAATTAACATTTCCGTTCCGGCATTAGGAAACCGAAAAAGTAAGAAAATGTTTTAAAAAATGTACTTTGGGCGGCGATAGATGGCAGCAAGCTTGAGTATGTGGCAATTCCGAAAAGCTAACCGAGACCAAAGGAAACTAATATGGGTAAGTCTGCGCCATTCTGTAGCACCATTAGTTTCGTTGTCAGGGCTCGGCAATGAATTTTTTCTGCCGAAAATTTGCCGTTTTTTTCGCGCAGCATTACATAACTTTCCCTATACTACGTATATGTATACGAGAAAGTAAAAAGTTGTTAATAGAACGCGTAAAATGGTTGAAAGATCATTTTGTTTTAACTGTGCAGTCAAAACCCACTATTGGTTTTTTAAATGTATGATTTTTTAGTGGTTTAAATAATTTAAATTAATTTAAATGAATTTAAATTACTTTAAGGTAGCACCTTAAATTTACATTTCTGAAGTTTTTATTGCAAATATTTTCGGCTAAAATGTTAGTTTTGGTGAATTGGAATGAAAATGTGACTTACCTGTAGTACTTCGGAAGT
Organism: Acheta domesticus; assembly: GCA_031308135.1. Lineage (NCBI taxonomy): Eukaryota > Metazoa > Arthropoda > Insecta > Orthoptera > Gryllidae > Acheta > Acheta domesticus. The sequence goes on along the minus strand of JAHLJT010005437.1, from coordinate 87,080,005 downwards.
TGGAGATGGGGATTGCAGTGTTGCGTTGCAAGAACCAAATCCAACGTATATTACGTCGTCTGGAGGACGACGAGTCACAATGTGCTTCTTCTCGAAGGTTTCGTTTTTTGTTTCCTGAAAGACGGGGAGAAGCAAAAATCGACCACGAGATGGTCTTGGGGAAGGTGTATAAGCGTGCACAGAACCAACAATCGCAATGAAAACCCAGATGAACTCCAGATGGTGAGCCATATCTAAAATAGACCCTGCTCCCGATTTGGTTAGACCTGGCCACGTTTTCTGGCAATATCCGTGCTTATTGTCAGAAGTATTTATAACTCAAAAGCTAGACTTGGAACTTATCAGTCTTGCTTTGTGCAGATCCTTCATTTATTGTCTTGACGATGAAATTATCGTGACACGTTCTAGAATAAATGCAAACTAGACTCAATAGACTTATTACGACACTAGTGCGTGGTTGCAGGTCGCAATACAAACCTTCAATGTTCGTGCATTGGTTTTGAGGACAAAGCGAACGCCCTCCTAGAGGAGTGACTCAACCATCATAAAAGGACACGTCAGCCCCCGCCGCGAGGGGGGAACTCTGCCAAGAGGGGATATGGAAGGGCACTCACGAAGGAGGCGAGCGTTGTTCACGCGAAAAGACAACTACTCAAAATAAAAAAAAATACCATCGATCTGTTGTCACCTTCGACTAGCGCTAGTTAGCTGGAAAAAGAACTCACCTTCCCCCATCTCTCCACAAAGGCAAATAGAGAAAAAGAAGAAAAACTAACTGCGCTGGACAGTGAGTCGATTACGGGAGGGGCAGCTAGAAGACCTTCCCCAGGCGCTGAACATTTTTTTTCCATTAAGAATAAATAAAATGTATTTACTTCTAATTCAAATGAACCGGTGTAAGTCGTTTGTTTTGTCTGAAGAAATGAATACTGTTTGCCATTGAGCATGGTGGGACATGTTGTTTGAAATAAAAGATCCCTGGTCTCCTGCCTGAAGCCTCTTGTTTTCTCTGGGAACCACTAGTCTTGCAACAATACAAACTTTCTCCTAATATTTGTTCGGTTACCTAAAGCTTTGCAAATTGTAGCCAACTAATTCTTCAGCCATTTCTTCAAATACTCACTGCAGCAAAGGAAGCGCAGGGGATGTGACTCGGCACATTTTGAAGATTTAGAAATTCCAAAATTTCCGAGTTTATTGGTAAATCTTACTTTACTTCATATTTATTAGCGCACTTTTCTCCATTCGAGGAAACAAAAAAGATACCGGTCTTCTTGGAATAATTTTTTTCTTTCTTTAATTTTTACTTTCTCGTATACCACTTATGTGGTAAAAAACGGCTATTTTTTGACAGAAAAATTTCATTTTCTAGATCCTGATACCGAAAAAGTGGATAAATCTTGTTCCTCCGTGTATGAAATTTCTCTAACACGCTATTAAGTCAGGACCCAAGTTTGGTGGGTCGTTGATACCCAAAAATGAGCAGACGGCAAAACGTGTCCGTCCGAGCGCAACGGTAGAGCATAAAATCATTGGGACGATTTTTCCAAAAATGATATTCCGACATCGATCTGACTGAACTCGGGGCACTGCGAATTTGAAACGACTATTACGATTTTTAGGGATTCACGATGCCTAAACGTTTTAAAAATTTCCTCAAAAATGACGTCAATTTTTACTTTCCCGTAGAAGTAGGTATACATGGAGTGATGTATGTAGTATAGGGAAAGTTATGTAAAGCTGCGCGAAAAAGTGGCCAATTTTCGCCAGAAAAAATTCGTTGCCGGGCAATGATAACGAAAAAGTGGATAAAACCAGTTGCTAAATTAAGATAAAAAATGTGTTGTAGCGTCTAGCGTCTAAGCTAAATGTGTGTAGTCTAACACGTGGTGCAGACAGAAACCCTCTTTTGTGGGTCCTTGATACCGAAAAACCAATTGAAAGGAAAACGTCTGTCCGTTCGTTCGTGAACACTGCTAGAGCCTAAACCATACGTACGATTTCTCACAAAATGGATATTCCCCGGTCGATCTGATTTTAGGTGACGCTTTGTGATTTTGAAAAAGATTCTGTAAAATTTGGGGGTACTTTACATGAAGCCCCCAGGACATTTTCAAAATTTTCTCAAAAACGGCTCCAATTTTTTTCTTAAATTTTTTTGGATTAATGGAGTAAAATACACTTAAGGTGGCGTATGTCCAATTTTCACGAATAACTCTGAATTTTCGAAAATTGCAAAAGTTTAAAATTTTTTCGGCGTCTTTCTGGAATTGCAATATTGAAGATGTAGTGTGCCTCTGTGAAGTGTAGTTATGTAAAATCGTTTTGAATATTTTTCACATATATTGTAGCTGTAGGCCACTCATTATTATTAATATATTATTATTATTTACATCATTATTATTAATCTAGCGAAATGTATTCGGACTTCAGAACAAAAGCGTACTTCCGTTCGTGTAGTGTACCTCTTCCTTATTTTCTTGGTGTTAAAGTTTCCTGTAATTTTTTTAAAAACAGTAAAAGTCAATAGAAGCATCACGGCATAACCATATCAAAACAAACTACTGCTGGCTTCCATTGCGTGACCGAGTTAAGAAAAAAAATCATTTGAAACCAATCTGAAAATCGTTACAGACGTGTGAAGTACATGTACTGGTAGAATATGTAGTATCAGTTATAAATAGTTTGATAAACAATATTTGTCGAGAACGAAAATTATTGATGCAAATGTGGAATAATTGCATCAAAACGTCGGGGATTCTAGCGTAGATGTAGTTGTTTGTCAGCGGGGTGCGATGTTAATTTCTTCGCTGACATTATTTCGAGTTTTGTTTGCTCTCATGCGCCCCAGTTCAAAGCAAAAACACGAAACATAATTGACACGTTTTCCCTTATCGTAACGAACGAAAAGAAATCTGCACTTCCGCGAGAAAACAGGGCGAACACATCTCGCGCCCGCGAACGGAAAGGCGTCCTGTTTATCACCCAGAAGTTAAGGCGATTTGACGCTTCGTGTCGGAAACCGAAAAATTAAGAACATGACAAAAAAAATTACTGTAAAGAGTATACGAGTTTGTGGTAATTCCAAATAGCTAGCGAAGACCTAAGGAAATAGAAAACTAATACGGGAAAGTCTGTGCCATTCTGTAGCACCACTATTTTTTATTATTATTATTATTATAATTATTTTCATTATTCAAAATTTTATGCTCGTCCGTAGTTTTTAGATGTAACTCTAGGACCGAACGTCAACACATATAGCGAGACAGATGGTGAGAAGTTCTTGCTCCAGTGCACTCAGGTTCCGCTTCAATGACTTAAGAGAAAAAACCTTACGCATAATATTGGTGGTTGCCAGCAGCACGACCTTCTGAATGGTTCTGAAGTGCCACTCATTTAGATGGAGTTTCTCTTTCACAATTCTCAAATCTTCAGCAACAAGCCCATTAGATGAAATAACTACGGGCACAATATCTACCTCTTTTAGTTTGTAGAGGTTTTTCAGTTCTTCTGAGAGTGGCTAGTATGTTCTTTTCTTTTCTACAATTGTTGGCAACAGATTATAAACTAATGGGACTGCAATATCAATTATTATTGCCCTGCAAGTAGTTTTGTCGAACACGACAATATCAGGCTTATTTGCTTCCATTGTTTATCTGTAACAATGGCAATATCCCATAAGGTTTTTGTTCTTTCATTAGACAAAACTTGCTCCGGTAGATATTTGTAATAAGGTAAGCTTTCCTTTAACAGGTCCAATCTTTTGGCAAGAGCTTGGTGAATGATTTTGGCTACATTATTGTGGCGTTGTAAATAATCTGTTTGTGCCAACTGAGAGCATCCCCTACAGGTGTGTTGAATAGATTCGGTGGCCTTCTTGCACAGGCGACACATGTCACTGATGTTCTCTTTCATGATATATCGCCTGTAGTTATTAGTGGTTACTACCTGATCTTGAATAGCCAACACAAATCCTTCCGTCTCGCCAAAAAGCCCAGAGGTTCTCACCCTTTCAGTCGATCTTTTCATATCAATGGCGTTACTTCGAAGCGCTGTAGCAAACCTGCCATGGAGTTCCTTTGATTCCACTGCTCAATTCGATCCTCACATGTAGGAAAACTTGGATTTTGGTTTTTTTGAAGCAGCTTCAGAGGTATATAGCCGTGATCTTGTGCACAGATGACCGTCATGGATTTTTACTTTCCCGTATACGTACGTATACACGGAGTGATTGATATACGTAGTATAGGGAAAGTTATGTAATGCTGCGCGAAAAAATGGCCAATTTTCGGCGGAAAAAAATTAATTGCCGGGCCGTGAAAACGAATAAGTGGATAAAACCAGTTGCTAAATTAAGAAAAAAAAATCCTCTATCTCGTGGTGTGGTCAAAATCCATGATTTGTTGCTTCTTTATACTTAAAAATCGATTGACGGCATTCCGTCCGTCTGTCCGTCTGTCCGTCTGTCCGTCTGTCCGTCTGTCCGTCTGTCCGTCTGTCCGTCTGTCCGTCTGTCCGTCTGTCCGTCTGTCCGTCTGTCCGTCTGTCCGTCTGTGGTCAACGCTAGCGCCTAAACCGTTCGGTCGATTTTCTTCAAAATTGACATTCCCCAGTCGATCTGATTCTAGTCAAAGCTTTGTGATTTTGAAAAAGATTCTTTAAAATTTGGGGGTACTTTATATGAAGCCCCCCAGGGGTTTTCAAAATTTTCTCAAAAACGGCTCCAAATTTTTTCTTTACATTTCTTGTATGAATAGAGGAAAATACACTTTTTAACATGGCATAGATCCGATTTTCACGTACAGCTCTGAATTTTCGAAAATTGTGAAAGTTTGAATTTTTTTCGGCGTCTTTCTCCAACTACAAAATTGAAGATAGAGATTTTTTCTTCAAATAAAATTTGTTCTGCATATTGAGTTCTTTAATAAAGGTCATGTAAATTTTTTTCACAATTTTGGTAGTTTTCGTGCAATATTGCGTGCAATATGTGCAATTTTAAAAAATTACAAAAACAAAATTTTCTCAAAAACGGCTCCAAATTTTTTCTTTAACATTTTGGTAGGGATAGTGGTAAATGTACTCTATCAATAACATAAAAGCCATTTTGGTCTATCTGTTGGTTTTTTCAAAAATTACAAAAATGTAAATTTTTTTACTTGTCTCTCACGTCGTTAATATTTACATTATCGGCGATTTTTTTAACATTATTATATGTACGAGTATATATGCTTTAAATAATGTCAAGTAAAGTTTCTCGAAAACACTACCGTTTTCTGTGAAAAGTAGCTCAAATTTCGGCATTTTCAGAAATGCTCAAACGTCTTTTTCTCGTATATGGCTGCAATTTTTTTCTTGAAACTTTTGTAACGGATAGTGCTAATTACACTTATTAGTATAGCGTGAAGTTTATTTTGAGTTTATTTCGTTTTTTTCAAAAATTATATAAATGTAAATTTTTTGAAAGATCTCTCACATCTTTAATATGCACATTATCGGCAATTTGTAAAGATGATTATATTTGTGAGTGTAAGTGCTTCAAATAACTTCAAATAAAGTATTTTGAAAACTCAAAAATTTTCTGTGAAAATGACCTTCATATTTCGCATTTTTAGTAGTGCTAAAACGCCATTTTCTGTTAAACAGCACATAATTTTTAAAAGAAAATTGCCATTTACGGCTAGGTTTTTGTGTTCTTTAATATTCTAAAATTAATGTTTCTGTTCTACCAATAGGAAACCGAAAAATTAAGAAAATGACAAAAAAAATGTACTTTTGGCGATGATAGATGGTAGCTGGCAAGAAAGAGTATGTGGCCTTATGTGCATCTGTATGAAACGATTTACGTAAATTTATGAGTTTTTGAACATTAAATTGTAATACAATATAACCAGAACGCATGCGATCAACTTAAGGTGGTTAGAGCGAGATATTCCCTATTAGACAGAGAGTCCATATTACGTTCAAAAATATTTATTTTTCGATGTAAGTGGGTATTTTGTGAGTCCTACATAAACAAAATAGGGACTCTTATGCTGAGTTTTATTTAATTATAAGAATTAATTTTGTTTCATAGATGGAAAAAAGAACTATTTTAATACCACATAAAGACCTACCGTTGACTAGTTTCTTAACTAGTACCAACCTATCGCGTGGCCGAGGAATGAAAAATTGAGGCATAAGATTGAATGTAAAAAAGCACTATTACACAATTAGTACGAGCAAAATCATAAAAAGAAGCATTATAGACATATATCTGCATATTTTTGTACAGTGGCCGCTAACAATGGCAAAAATTTCTACGTTTGAGAAGAGCGAAAAGCCTTTGGTAAATTGGGCAACGCCGTAATGTTTTTGCGATTGGCGTGTCTGCTCAAGGCTCATGTTGCTTCAAAGTTTCGTTGTTTTTAATGACTGAGTACTGTTTGTTGCCTGGTCTGCACGTGGTAAATATCACTATACTGCGATTTTTGTAGGAAGAGCTCTCAAGATAACTCAAATTTTGTGACAAACGTAATAGGCCGCTGTAAATTTACTGCGCTTCGGACAGCTGGATGCGTCGTAAATTAGAATGTGCAATTTTGTATATTTCTTTCTTCGTTTCTTACATTCGAACTTTGTTATAGACTTACACATTAATATTTTAGAAATTTTTTATTTTGAAATATTTGAAATAAGTAAAAAGAATTAATAGCTCTCATAATAGCGACAATGCAGGGTCTGCAACAATGGAATTCACTTTGCGCTCGCGAATATCTGTGAATTAGTGTCATTGTTGTGACCTAATGGAGCTGTATGAAAAGGAGTTATAATTGTCTAATTTATGTTGATATTTGCAGGCAAATATTTAGTTTTGCACCAAATGCTGTACCATTTGTAGTGAGTAGAGAATTTGTTGCATGGTTTTAAAATACTCTTCCCTAATCATGGCCCAATGGAAGGCATTTCTATATTTCCAGGGTATCAGGCTTCTTTTTCCAATACAGGGTTACGAAACTTTTGCATTCTATTTTTGTGAAGTTGTAGAATTAACATAGTTCTGACAACACTGCAATGGAAATAGTGAGTTCCAAGCGAAGATGTTAGTAGCGCATAAAGTGCAATATTACAGTACTACTTAGCTGTTTCCTCTAATACGGGAAAGTAAGTGCTGTTGTAGCACCACTAGTTTGTTGATGAAATAATGTCTGAGCTGTTTTTCTTGCTGGCGGCACATAACTTCAAGACTTAACAGTCCACGGCCTCCATGTTGTCTTGAAAAATATAGCCTTTCCGTGAAACATTGAGGATGATGCATTCGATATTTTGATAGAAGTGTTCTCACTTTTCTATCAAATCTTTATTATTATTATTATTATTATTATTATTATTATTATTGCTCTATATCACGACTACAGATGTTATGAGTCGGCTGAGTATAAAATCTACTCCAGGTTGCAACCAGCTACCTAAGGAGCAGATCTAGGAACTGTCGGTGCCTCTACAATACTTTGCGAAAATGTGAGCTGTGCCAAATAAAGCAATTTCTTGCACTTCCCAGTTCTTTCAATGACCTGGAAGTTTAGCCAAGTTCTTACACAAATTTTGCGGAACAAATCCCAGAGCTCCGATAACTATCGGTACGACCTGTGCTTTTACGCCCCACATTCGGCTGATCTCAGTTACCAAACTCTTGTATTTAATACGTTTCTCTGCCTTCTTGGTTACGACGTTTTGATTGCAAGGCACAGCAACATCCACAAGTAGACACGAATTTTTCTCAAAATCCCGGATAACAATATCCGGTTTGTTTGCTGCTATCGTGCGATCCGTTTGAATTTGTTGGTCGTACAATATTGTACACAATCCAACCGATGTCACCGGTTTTGGTGAGTGTTCGTACTACTTGGGGCATGTGTTCGGAACTTCGAGGGCGGTACAGATCTGCCAGTGGAGGTAACTACACACCCTGTCGTGTCTTTTTAAGTATTCGGTCTTTGCTAGAATTGGACAAGCTGATACAGTATGATCAATGGTTTCTACGTGTTCCTGGCAAATTCGGCATTTGTCATCTTGGGAAATTTTGAGAACCGCTTTATCATAATGTCGTGTTCTCAACGCCTGATCTTGAGCAGCTACTAGAGCGGCTTCCGATTCTGGCTTCATTCTTCCCCTTTTAAGCCACATAAACGATTGATCTTTATTGATATGCACCTTGTCCATTCTTTTCAGATAATGTCCATGGAGGGGTTTGTCCCTCCACGACATCTTTAACATTTTTTGTGTCTCACATTTCATGTTTAGTAGTACCAGAAGTTCAGCGTCTGTGTTATTTGACGTGTCTTGCATAGTTTTCTTTGCAATGCTTTTCGCTACAGTAACAATACCTCTGTTTCCCATTCTTCTGTCAGATTTCATAACCTGCCTCATTAGAGGGTCATCTTGATGGCTGACTAAATACTTTCCCCTTTCAACTATTGCATTGTGCCAGGAGGCTTCAATTTGTCTGAGACCTCTTCCTCCTCCTTCCTTAAGTGACACATAAAGCCTATGTACATCAGTTCGAGGGTGGGCGACATGATGCATTGTAAGCAGTTTTCTGGTTTTTTGATCCACGATGCGGATTTCTTGCTCAGTCCAGTCCACTAGTCCGGAACTGTACTCGATTACAGGTACCGCCAGACTACCAATTGCAGATATTTTATTCCTGGAGTTCAGAGCAGACTGCAGGACAAGTCGCACTCTTCTGTAATACTCCTTGCGAATTCTCTCTTTCATTGTGTCGTTCGAGATGGTCTCACATTCTTGAATGCCCAGATATTTGTAACTTTTACCTGGCTCAAGATCTTGAATCACAGTGTGCATATCAACTTCAATGCTCTCTGACGTTGTCAGTTTGCCTCTTCTTAAATTGATTTTTGCATATTTATAAAGCCCAAACTTCATGCAGATGTCATTGCTAAAGTCATTCACGACAGACAGCATTTGCGAGAGAATCGCTTCATTCTTAGCAAACACTTTCAGATCATCCATGTAAAACAAATGTGATACTGGCGTTTCATCACCATGGAGCTTGTAATCAAAGTCAGCTTGCGACAACTGTCTAGATAGTGGGATCGAACTAATGTAAAACAGCAGAGGGGATAGTGAATCTCCTTGAAAAATACCCTTGTTAATATTAATACTTCTGTTTTCTACTGCTTCCTTTCTGCTCTGTATTAGTAACCTGGTACTTCACGACTTCATGCTAGCCTTGCAAAATTCAATAAGTCTAGGATGAAATCGATAGATCTCCAGGGTCTTCAAAATCCAGTCGTGTGGTATATTATCAAAGGCTTTTTGGTAGTCAATCCAAGTGATGCTCAAATTACGTTTGCGTTTCTTTACATCGTTCAAGTTGACTTTATTCAGTAGCAAGATTTCCTTACAGCCATAAGAACCTTTACGACACCCTTTTTGTTCAGCTGGCATTAGATGATTCTTCTCTAGATGTCTGTACATTTTGTGAGTTATGGCTGAAGTTATAACTTTGGACAGTACTGGCAGACAAGTGATTGGCCTCTAGTTCTTCGCCAAAGAGCTGTCTCCCTCTTTGGGTAGCAGATACGTGATGCCGCGTGTGAGCCATTCCGGTAGTTCCTTTGGATTTTCTAAAATTTTATTAATAGCCTTTGTTAGATGCGGATGTAATGCTGTTAGTCTCTTAATCCAATAAATCTGGATCTTATCAATCCCGGCGGATTTACAGTTTCCCATGTTCTTAATTGCTTGGAAGAGGTCCTCTTCCAAGAATTCGTGAACATCTTCCACTGTTTCCATAAGTTCATTTGCAGCATCAACTTGAGATTGAAGCCAAGATGCGTCTTCGTTGTAGGATCTGCTCTCTTCCCAGATTGCTGCCCAAAATGCCTCGACATCATCTTTGAAAGGAGTGACAGCATTGCCATTTGGTTTCTGAGTCAGATTGCGACAGAATTTCTTCGCGTCTGTTTCAAACAACCGGTTCTGCACACGGAAATCTATTCTGCGTTTGTAACGTCTAATTCGTTGAGCCCATGCTTGAATTTTCTCTTTTAGCTTCTCAACTACCATTAGCGTGCTAGTGTCATTTTCAATTTGGTATTTTCCTTAAACATTGAATATTTTTCGTTGAACTTTCGAGGTGTGCGTTGATTTAGATGATGCCTCAGCTATAAGCGATATTTCGCGCCGAGTGTCGGATATCCGTTTCATAATTCTGTTCATCCATGGGGTACAGAGCGGTTTACTCTGTTTTGCTGTCGGCCGTCGGTGTTCTTGGCTGGCCCCAAAATTATTTGAGATTATCTATATTATTATTATTATCATACATTGTTTTTCTCGGTATTTGCCGGATATGTATTTGACTTTGTGTCGGGTTAGTAACCAAGACACAGACCAATTCATGTTTCATCGTAATTTAGGAATTTTCGCACAATCCTGCATGTGTTTAAGATAATTGACTTTTGCATCATTCTGAACGTATATTTTGGTATTTGAATAAGTTCCAGATTTTTATGGATGTTATTTGGTACAACTCCTGTGCACGAAATGACCAGAGGAATAATATGGACTTTTTGAAGATGCCATAGTGCCTTGACTTCTGCTGCTAGTTCTGTGTACTTCGTTATTTTTTCTGCGTGTGCTGTTTGAAGATTTGCTGATTATTATTATTATTATTATTATTAAGATTAAGATTATTATTATTAAGATTATTATTAAGATTATTATTATTAGATTATTATTATTAAGATTATTATTAAGATTATTATTATTAAGATTATTATTATTATTATTATTATTATTATTATTAATATTGTAAGGAAAGATATTGGGGATTTCACGAACAAAAAAAATTTTGGGTTTAGTGTTCTCTTCCTTATTATCCTGATGTTGAAATTTCGTGTCATTTTTATAATACTAAGAATCAATAGAAGTGGCACGGCACGACCTGTGTGGAAACAATCGACTGGCGTCCATTGCGTGACCGTAACCGTGTTAAGAAAAAATCATTTATTTCATCTTTGAAAATCGATACAGAGTTGTGAAATATATGTATTTGAAATATATAACTATATTAGGTTTGATTGAATTGAAAGCCCTACAAATTTTGTTGCCTCGACATCAACTAATTGCATATTGTTCATTTTCAATGGAACATGCGATTTCCGATTTGAAATGCAAAAATGCATTGAAACACTTTTTCTTTCGTTAACAAATAATTTTGTTATTATTAAACCAATTTAAAACTTCTGAAATCGTACTATTTACTTCTTCTTTTTTGCAAAGAACATTTGTGTCATCAGCAAGCAGAACCGTTCTTCCATTTTTAATAGACGAGGGCATATCGTTTACATATTACAGAAAGAGAATAGCACCTAAGATCGAACCTTGCGGGACCCCATGATCAATTGGCAAAGAATTGGAAACATAAGTATGTAATGGCCTTTCGTGCCAGCATGGTATTTCTACTCTTTGAGTCCGATGTTTAAGGTACGAAGTTATCCAATCTAGGGCAATACCACAAATACTATACGAAAATAATTTTGAAAGCAAGATGTTATGGTCAATAACGTCAAAAGCTTTCGAAAGATCTAGGAATATTGCAATGGGTACTTCATTTTGGTCTATTGATGAAGCAACATCTTTGAGAAAAGATGTTTCTGTAGATTTTGATTTTCTAAAACCGTGTTGTGAGTCTGAAAACGCTTGTTTTTCCTGAGAAAAGTTTCCATTCGTAAGTAGAAAAGCCTCTCTAATATTTTTGAGAAAACTGACAAAAGAGAAATTGGCCGGTAATTTTGAATATCACTTTTGTTCCCTTTTTTAAAAAGTGGCTTAATTTTTTCTGTTTTGAAAATATCTGGAAATATTCCTGTACATAAAGAAGCATTGAAAATGTGAGTTAACGGATACATAAAGGCAGGTGCACAAGTTTTTAATAAACAATCCGGAAATTCATCTAAACCAGATGAATATTTATTTTTTAGTTCACTGACTATTCTGAGGATTTCGTTGGGAGAAGTTTCGGAAATAAACATCTTATCGGAAATTTTTTGGGAAGTGTAAGATGTTGAATTTTGTGATTTTAGTCCCTTCGTGAGATCAGACGCAATTATAGAAAAGTAGTTGTTGAAGAGATTGTCAACTTTTTCCGGATTACTCGTTTCTCTTTCATTTTCCTTTAAAATAACATTGTCTACAAGGTACCGAGATGACGTGGTTGTATTTTTTTACGATATCCCACATTGCTTTAGTTTTGTTACTAGCGCTCAAAATGACCTGACAATTTTTCATTATTTTTGCCTGAACTATTACTTTTCTTAAAATTCTTTTGTATTCTCGGAAGTATATATGGAAACCGGGTGATACGTTATGATGTTTAGAAATAAAGTAAAGCGTACGTTTGTTTTTACACAATGTTCTAATTCCTTGTGTGATCCAAATAATACTTTTGCTTGAAATGTTTAATTTTCTCTTTTTAAGAGGAAAGCACGCGTTAAAATGAATTGAAAGCTTGGAGAAAAATAAATTATATTTTTCATTTGTGCCAACAGCGTTATAAACTGCGTCCCATGATTCCTTCATCAAGTAGTCCGTAAATAATTTTATATTAACTTTAGTGAATGCTCTGCACATGCTTGAATTATTTATTGTGTCAGTGTTTATGTTCTTACTAATTGTAAGAATTTGTGCATCGTGGTCACTGTAACCTAGATTATTCGTTATTATTTCAGATGTAGTTGTGGTTTTGTTTATTATAATTTGATCTAATGCTTTTTGTGATTTAAATGTATTCCGTGTAGGTACATTCACTGTAATATCTAAATTAAAAGAATGAAGTAAATTGAGAAACTGCTCTTTTTCGTGCGATTCGCTCAGAAAATCAATATTGAAATCTCCACATACAACAATGGATTTAAAGGAGAGTTTACTAATATTGTTAAGAATTATCTTTAGATATTCCATGAAAGTGAAATAATCTGAAGCTCGCTTTGTTGGAGGTCTGTAGATGCAAAGTAAGATAATTTTGAGCGTAGTAAGATGTACTACTGTTGTTTCAAAAACTTTTTTAATTGCACATAAGTTGAATTCTGACAAGAAGGTAGAATCAATATAATTTCTTATGTAAATACACGAACCTCCGTAAGCAGGGCCCTTATTTGATTCCCTCGCTCTACAATACGATCCTGCAAGGTAAAAACTAAAAATTTAGAATGTGTTTATATCATTTTGATACCACCAATGTTCTGTAAAACAAAAAACATCTATTTGTCTTAGATCACATTGTAATGCTGCCTCGATAAATTCAATTTTATTTGAAAGAGATTGCACATTATGATGCATTATTCGAATCTTTTGCATGTACCGACACGGATGTTTTTCTGCCGCATCTGACTGTAGTTGCTATTTATTTGTTTCATTTTTACCGCGAGTACGTGGTCGAAGGAAGTATCGTGTCCCAGCAGTGACAAGAGGTGAGGAAGAAGTGGTCACAGATGTAGAGGAATGAATAGTGAGAGAGGTAATACACGGATTAGGTTCAAGGGATAAGGTAATTGGGTCCAAAGGGGTCCCAGAGGATGCAAGAGAACTAGGAGATGTGGGTGGGGATGGGTCTTGGGCAGGACTCTGCCAAGGTTATGAAATGATGTGTTTGGCAAGCTCACTACCGAGTGCATGTTTTCCGACAAGGTTCAAGTGAAGACCATGTCGGGTGAAGTGTTTTTCTGAGAGAAAGTTTAGCTCAAACAATTTAACATGTGTGCCTCTCAGATGCTGTTTCAATTGGTTGTTTGCGTGACTAATTTCTTTGCACAATGTTGGTTTGTTGTACCAGAAGGGCAGAGTCGAGACTATAATGTTCGTGTATTGGGCGGCACGTTGTATTTTGTCAACGTGACTGACGTAGCTCTCAGGCTCAAGGGGATGCTCAAGCTCCACCACCAACTGCAAGGTCGGTTTCTCCCCTAGGTGGAGTTGTTGTTATTATTATTATAATTAAAAATAATACTTTAAGTAAATGTATAGGGGTTTTCACGAAGAAAAATTCTACTTCTTTGTGTTCAGTGTATCTCTCCCTTTATATTCTGATGTCATTTCGTATCATTTTTTAAATACTAAAAGTCAATAGGAGTGGCACGGCACGACCTGTGAGGAAAAAATCGACTGGCGTCCATTGCGTGACCGTGAACCTGACACTAACTGTGACCGCTTTAAGAAATTAATCATTTATTTCATCTTTGAAAATCGATACACGGTTGTGAAATATATTAACTGGTACAATTATGTATTAGCTCGAAATATATTCATCAGAAAATATTTGTCGAAACGAAATTAGTCGTTGAAACAGGGAATAACAGTATCAATTTGTCCAGGATTCAACCGCGGCTCTAGCTATGAGCGGAGTGCGATGTTCATTTCTTCGCTGACATCTTCTCTAATTATGATTGCACTCATACGGCACCATAGCGCAAAAACACGAAACAGAATAATTGACACACACTCCTTTATCGAAACGAACGAGAAGAAATCAGCGCACTTCCTTGAGAACAGGGCGAACAAAACTTGTTCCCAAGAACGGAAAGGCGTCCTTTTTATTATTCAAACTTTAAGGCGAGTTGACGCTTCGTGTTCAAGTCCATGACGAGGCTCCGGCCTAAGCCATTAACAGAAAACGTCCTGGAGCCTGTCCAACGCTTTAAGACCAAACACGTACTTTTCCTAATGAGCGTTTGCGAAGCATTTCAAGCCTTTTTCTTTGGACAATCGATTTCTAATTCTCTGTAATGAATTTGTCGGCCTTTGAAGAAATAAGGAAAGCCTTTGAAGAAATCTTTTAGGCGGCGCGTTTGAAATGTACACCCTTTGCTCTGAATTTATACCAAAGAAAGGACACTACTAAACATGAAATGTGAGACACAAAAAATGTTAAAGATATCATGGAGAGACAAACCACTCCATGGACAATCTAAAAAGAATGGACAATGTGCATATCAATAAAGATCAATCGTTTATATAGCTGAAATGAGGCCAAAATCGGAAGCAGTTCTTACAGCTGCTCAAGGTCAAGCGTTGAGAACACATTATGATAAGCGGTTCTCAAAATTTCTAAAGATGCTAAGTGCCGCATTTGCCAGGAACACGGAAATATCTTTGATCATATTGTCTCAGCTTGTCCAATTCTAGCAAAGACAGAATACTTAAAAATCCACGAAAGGGTCTGTAGCTACCTCCACTGGCAGATCTGTACCGCCCTCGAAATTCCAAACACATGCCGCAAGTGGTACGAACACTCACCAAAACTGGTGACGTCTGTTGGATTGGGTACGATATTGTCCGACCACCAAATTTAAACGGACCGCACGATAGCAGCAAACAAGCCGGATATTGTAATCCGGGTTTTGGAAAAATTTGCTCGTATCACCTTCTTAGTTTGCTCTCGTTCGCCGATGCTGCGAACATGGTGCACCCATGATGAAAGTTAGGAAGTTTTAGCGCCACGCGAAAGGAACCAAGCTTTGCACTAACAGCCACGAGACGAACCTCAAAATTACGCCTTCCCTTAAGCCTAAGGCAAGGCCTTACACACCGCCGTCTACAAAAGACACTACCTTATCACTTCGTAAATAGTGCACATTTGTAGAGGCTCTGAGGGTCTCATTAGATATCTGTTTTTCTAATGCTGATCAACTAAATCTCGAATCCGAGGTAGTTGCAAGTAATTCTTACCAACCTCCACATCTCTGGTGAGAATGAACGGAAAATGTTGGAAAGGTGAGGGATAAAAAATCCACGTAAAAGGAGTTGAAATCATGACTTCCTCTTAGGTTGTCTTATACTCTTTTTAAATATTCAATAGACGCTGGTAATCACGGCTAATATTATCGTTAGCATGATGCCCCGCCCGGTCCGCTAATTTAACATTAAGAACATGTGATCTGAATTTGGTTTTTTCTACTGTTATTGTATAATGCTGTCATTCGATGGTTGCAACCAGTTGTTTAATGATACTCATTTCGGTACATGTTACATTATGATACAGGTTCTTGACCAATAACAGAGACGTTTATAATCCAAGTATTGGCCATTAATCATTTAGAATGGTTTTAGTAAAGGTTTCGTTCGATTGTGTACATTAAAACTGCATTTGATATTATGCTTGTCAGTTTTAATTTCTTTTATTAATAATAATTTTTTCGTAGAATATTATTTACTATTAATTGGATCGTAATTCCACTTTGATCCTATTTGACTACCGCAGTACTCCGTCGCAGGCGGACAGGTAACCACAGAAACCTCTGGCAGCATGCGAGGGTAGGTTAGAGAGCTGCCCGCTAAGTGGCCTTGGTTGAATCCTGAAATGTCAACTGTCACGAAACAACTTAATGTAAAAGCTAAACTTACAAAAGTCGTAGATAAAGTAGATTATGAAACTCGATGTAATGATAGGTACACTATACACTCCTGAAGTTTACGGTACTCGCTCGTTCTTTGCTCGTATCGTAATATCACACTCGTGTATTAATACTCATCATTACATCATCGTTTCAAAATGTATTATTATGTTATCGTTATTTTGAAAGATATGCCGAATATGCACAGGCTTGAGCCCTAATGGAGCGCCACTCGGGAAAGACCAAGCAAATTCTATTCGCTGTTTACGTGACGAAATTTGTGCACTCGACCACCGAAAACGACAAAACAAGAGTCGGGAATGCATGGCTGTGGATGAAAACTTCACAAAGACAACACAAATGTAAAAATGTCTCAACCTCCAACAACGACGAAAATCATGCAGGCGTTAGAAATATTGTGACGTGTTCAGCTCAGGTCAGTTGATTTCCAGACTTATTATGAGTACGAGATTTAAATTAATGCATTACTCGGAGAGAAACCAGATGCATATGTAAAACCAGAATCCAAGGCATTTCTTTCATTTCATAATCTATCTATTCTTATAGAATGTTTTGTCAATTGTTGTCAATCGATTAATGATGTATTATCTGTGCTCCGAAGTGATAACAAAAAGCGTGGACCATTGTTGTCTCCAGAAAAGCCAATTCAAAACCTGAGACTGCATAGCTATCGTGCACGGCCAAAAATTCTTGCATGTTTAAGATTTGTTTATTCTAGACTCCAACCGTGGTTCAAATGTTCATCAAGTGTCTAAACTCTTTGATATATTATTGCGACAATTCGCATTTCTACGTCGCAAAGGGTACCCACTGTGTACCCTCGACTCACAAATAGTTACGCTTGCAGTTGACCATCTTGGCGTCTGAAAACCTTACCCATGCACTGCAAGAAATATCTTTACGTCGAGGTTATCCCTAACACCTTCCGATCTCTCTCCCTCATCAGTCAACACAAGTCAAGTATTATATTTTTGTAGAACGTGAATACACTCAATTCAATGGCAGAAAGCAGTTTTCGTTTAAGAATTTAAATTTAAAAAATATATGTATTTTCACGCTTCGTTTGTATACGAATTTTTCCAATGTTGACGTGTAAGACAGAAATTGTCATATTATTATATTACTTAGCAATTAACATCGCGATAAAGTACGTGTTGTTGTAGCACCACTAGATTCTAATACTGTGAATGTAATTATTATGAACTCTTTTACTTTATTTAGGATTTTCAGTGTTTAAATATCTGAAACAATTCACACACGGCTATGTGTTGCAAAACGTAGACATCAATTATTATGTAATACGCAATTTCGTGAGTAATGGCAACAAAAAAAGTGTATTCAATAACTTTCCCACTTGAAACTATTGGATGGAAAAAATGTCGTTGACTCTTGACAGAAATACTTTGTTTATGGACAACAAGAAAATTAAATGGAGAACAATACAAATAAGCATAACACATTTTTACCGCGTCTGATACATTTTCATAAGTCTTGTTCGAGATTCAATGAACGGACGAATTCTTTTCTTAATTTAGAAAATCACTGATAAAACAGTTATATTGAATTAATAAACCTTTTGATTCTACTTGTTCATATATATGTCACATTACGGACATAATAAAATATTAAATAGCTTTTTTTGTCAGTTATCACTTAAGACATTGCTCTTAACTATCACGATTGTCGCTTTCTAAAAGTAATTCTGAAAAAAAATTACATCTGTTGAATATGGTCTGATTCAATCGAGTATTGTTCTGATGTCGACTGTAAACACACCAGGCTAGCATACTTCTTCACGTCACAGTAGTTAGACAGTTGCTCATGGGATAAATAACAACTCATTGTTTTTGAAACTTCGCACTTTTATAGTCAACAGTTTCTAAAAGCACAAACGATGCACTTAGCAAAACATAGCAGTAATATTTGATACACGCACGACACCACGATATTTCCTAGCGCCATGTTCCCGGCAAAACTACTGGAACGCGCTCTAGTATCTAGTATATGCACTCGCATGCGATCTGCCGAGATCGTTAAATTCGCGGGTAATTTGAAATTCAACGCGTCGTAATAAAAATGATTCACTTCAGTCATGTGGTCGGGCGGTCCGCCCAGGGTGACGTCATTCTAATGGTGGCATTAACTCAAAATTTGTGTCTATCCCTTTAACATGCTCTCGCGTATGAATCGACTCCCGGCGACATCGAGTAATCGAAGTGGAGGACGAGCTTCCACTTTGCGGGAGTTCCGTAGATTGATTATGCGTTGTTTAACTGTGTATGGCCAGTAGCGCACCCGAAGGGGGTAATATAAATATTAACAGTACATCAAGAAATAAAAATACATGCTATATTCAGCATAAATGAAAATTTTTGAGATTTAGTATTTGAAAACACTAACTGTCTGGACACCCTATTCTCACTGAACATCTGCCTCCCTGCCCCGAGAAAAATGCTGTGTCCGCGTCGGTGTATGACTGCCGGAAAGTGACGGAAACACATCAAGAAATTGCAAAAGGATTCTTTTCAAGCTGTTTAGAAGCAATTGCGCAGTATTTCCCTCCTTAACTTGATTGTAAGTCAATTTCCTGATTAAATCCTGTGAATTCTTTTTCTGTTCCCTCTTGTACTTTTCCGCTTTGAAGTGGAGAGAAAGTTATGTAATGCTGCGCGAACAAACGGCAAATTTTTTGCAGATTAAACTATTGGTAACAAGTGAATAAAGCAAATTTCTAAATTAAAACACAATATCCTCTAATATGTGATTCAGCCAGAATACATGTTTGGTCGTTCCTTGATGTCGAAAAATTGAATGACGGTAAAACGTCTGTCTGTCCGTTTGTCTGCGAACAACGCTAGTGGCTTAACCGTTCAACCGATTTTCTCCAAGATTGATATTTCCCAATCGATCATTCAATCTATCTATTGTCGCAGCCCCGTGCGGTTAAAACCGAGTGTCTCTAGCTCGTTCAAAACTCTGATTTTTCGAAAATTTCAACTGTTTTTTAGCAACACTAGTTTATATATATATATATATATACACATATATATAATAACCTAATGGTTATCAGATATAATATATATATATATATATATATATATATATATATATATATATTATAACCAAATGGTTATCAGACGTCGAAACGCTACGAGACAGAAGAATGATGTAACATTCAAAAAGGCGAGAGTGGATAAGTGGAGAGTCTGGTAGATCGCGCGGCGACTTGTTCCTGGGGCGGTGAACGCGGAGGCAGAACGCAAGAGTGGGAGCATGGGAATGGCGGCGAATGGATGGGTGAGCGGGCGCTAAAATTTCGTCAAGTGGAAGCTCGTTAAAAAGGCGCGGAATGACATTAGTGAAAGTATAGAAATGGAGAATGTGATTTCGGAAAAGTGATCAGTGTTTGTTCATGAATAGTTGGTAGGGGAGATACCGTGATGGAAACGGATATTGCAACGACAGCAGGTGGACACGTGTGATTGACGAGGCGAGAACGCGAACGTGAGTGACGGACGGTGTAGTGGCCGTGGTATATATATATATATATATATATATATATATATATATATACACACACACACACACAGCCAAACCTGGCTGAAGTTGTCGCGCTCTTTTTCTCTCTTTCCCCTTCTCTTTTTCCCCCTTCTTTCTATTTCCTCCTTTTATCTCTGTATTTATCCATCTCTCTTTTCCCCTTCTTTCTCCTTACATTCCTCTTTCATCTCTCTCTTTTCTCTTTTTCCTTGTGCCTCTCCTTTTTTGTTCTCTTCGCCGTCTCTTTTTTCACCTCTCTTTTTCTCTGTCCATCTTGCGCCGCCTGCTGCTCCTGTCCTCCTCTACCTCGCCCCACCTCACACGGCAACACCCAGCAACAAGGGAGCTCAGGTGCATTGATAATTGCGTTAAGTTTGCTCTAACTGATGCGCCTTCTAAGGCTTTTGCCACATCTTGTGCTGCAGCGCCATCTAGTGGAGTTACAATAACTGAACTCTGCCTATATTCTTCAGCAAGCGCAAGAAATGAGTTAACAAAGTTTCAGCGGATGAACGGGCTCGGCAGTGCATTAAACACGAACCAACCAACATTGATTTTTATACATTAGATGACAGTACGAGTCCTGTGCAAGACTTGCTGAAATGATTGAGAATCCTGTCGTAATAAATTGTTAATTAACTCCGTGAACGAGATACGTTGCCGCCATCCCCGTCCGGATTGAAGAACAGGTCTCAGCCCCATGGCCAATAACACGAGTGCCCGAGGCGAGCAGACAACGCGTCATCCGCGATCTGCAAGCCGAGGCGAATTGAGCGGTGTCGGCGCTGCCAACTCCTCCGCTGGCGACGCCCGCCCGTCCCAGCCGCAGTGCGACCAATCAGCCGCTCGCGCGCAGCAGAGCGAGAACATCTGCGCATCGCCGTCCTTCGCGCCCGCGTTCGTCTGTCTCGTGATGCCACGTGGCCAGGCAGGAACCGCAAGCCCTCAGCCGACGGTTTCGAAGCATTTCATCAAACCCTTCGTGCGACCGTCAGACATCTGCATCAGCCATTCGCTTGTTTACATCGAGACCCAGTGAAAAGATACGCACTGTCTGTGTATCATAAGTTTAGTGAATAATATTGCATGTAATTCCGAGAAAATATAGAAGAAGAGAAGGAATTATAAATTTGGAATTAGATACATTTAGTGTGTGTTAGTTGCCCAAGAAACGTGTTATTATTTACTAACGTAAAAAAAACTAACATTCTGTAACCAGTTGAAATTAGATGTTTTATTTCGTCTATAAATGACATCAAAGTAATATCTACAGATACGGTCTACTAGAATGAAACCACAGGTTATCAAAGTTTTAATGTCATGTACACCATCGACAGGACAAGACAGACGGAAATCAACAATCGGAACGAAAATAGCATTCAAGAGTGAGGACGAAAAATGTACGTGAACACTTCAGACAGATTGGCATAATTCAGGGGAGAATTTGATGTAAGAAATGCAAAGTCATATTGGCGATGTATTTGATTGAGGAGAGTATTACGAACAATTAAATAGACTAGATTATTTGGGAGAGGGGAAAGTGAACTGTATTAAGGAATTGTACCTAAATGAATGTTTTTTTTACTGGAAAGGCCAAAAAGACAAATATAGGTGATGTTATAGAAAATTGTTAAATTAATATTTTATAGTTAAAGTTCAAAAACAATAGTTTGTGAAGTTAATTATCTTGCCACATTATGTAATTTTATTATTATTTTATATTCTTTTATTAACTAAAAGGTAAAAATCCCTGAGTAAGTCTCTGCATGTGCCGCTACGCGAGATTCATCCTGATCACCAGAATCGGAGACGGGCAACAAGTCGCGAGGTGAGCTCAAGATCCAGGTGACAATCTGGACACTTACCTGCGACTCGTGGCCCGGCACCGTCTCACCCGGAAATGACCACCCGAGTCATCGCAACACGCAACTCCCGTTCGACGCTTGATATGCCTCTTTTATTATAATGCAGAACTCAATGTCGCAATTGCTACAGTTCAACTGAACGTTGTTCCTTACGTTCTTATAACGTCAGTCGCGTGATCAATACATTTTAAGGATGTCACCTTCCATCTGGCGTCAAAACTCCCTGGTAACATATCATCGCATTATATTACATTATTTACATTACGGGTGCAACTAAATCCTACTCACCTGTATGATTTAGTACTCCGTCCACCTATTCCGCGGTGTAAGATACATTTCTTACACCTCGGTGTAAGATATATAGGTGAGTCAACTAGCCGCCTTGTAAGCAAAATTTTTGAAGCCAATTTGAGGCTGGTTCCTCGCTTATCCGTACGGTGCGTACGATCGAGTTGGGCATTCATGATGGCGTCTCGCGATTTAGTGGCTTCCACCAGAGGTTACAAAGCTATTAAATGGATCACCATCTTGTCCCAAAAATGCCCATGTCGTTCGCAGCGCTTACATAGCGAGAACTGTGAGAACTAGCCTCACATTAGCTTCAGTTTTAGACCGGGAGGGAACCCACCTATATCTGTTACACCGTGGGCCATTCTCACTTTTCTCCATTTTACTAGTCAGTCGAATTCACAGAATAAACACAGGTAACTTCCATGTTATCGGGAGTGCCACTGACGACAGGACGAGCGCCTCCTCTCTTGTACCAGCACTTCTTCTATTTGTGCCGATCACCATTATTGTCAACACTTCAGATGGAATTTAAAATTAAATAATTTTTAAAAGCAGTCCTTCAGAAACTCCTTACATTGTTTTATTTGTTTCTATTAATTTGTTAAGGAATCACTGTACAACTTATTCCTACTTAAAAAAATCCGCTGTTTTTTCGCGAAGTATTACATAACTTTCCCTATACTACACGTACGTACAGTATACGGGAAAGTAAAAACAAACAAAGGTATTGAATTTATAGAATAGGTACCCAGGTGCGGCGTATCATAAATTACCAGAACAATAAATATGATATAATGATAAGGAATAATTAATATAAACGAAAATTAGTTGTAAAAGATGTTTATTTAACATTTAAAAACAAATATATTTATTTCAAAAATGTAAATAGGTTACAAGAATTGAAGAAACAAAGAAACGAAATATGATCGGTATCTTAACAGTGGGCTTTAAGTACATATAAGCTTTTCCATATTCTACACATAAGCCTATGCGATACTCCAAAAGCTGAAGAAAATATTAACATTACCTTAATGTAAATTTATAATCCACACAGACCCAGAAACAGTAATGGATACCAGCAGATAAGAAGTGATTACACTAGGGAACATGATTTTTACCTCCAGGAAAGTAGAGTGCCCAATATATTCAAATTTATATGTAGATTACGAATGTCAAAAAACCGTCATATCACGCCACCGTTTTTAAATATACTGTAACTTTATACCGTATCATACAGTATTTTGCTATTAATGCAAATACATTTAAATTGCACTTGCAAGATATGTAGAATCAATACGCATAAAGTCTATTTAAAAATTAAGTATTTGTTCACTTCATCTACGCCACTGTAATGAGATATCAACAAAATGTGGCATTCGTGTTTGTTTTCACCTCCTGTATTCGAATATTTCCTTCTATATTCTCGCGCCTGGTAGTGTCGCTCAATTACTAGTAGGACTAGTTGCAGGTCTTAGTGGATGGTTTGAAAACAAGTCACGTGCACCATCATCTTTTCTACTGCGCATCAGTCACCGAAAGGAATTATTTTAGCCTCTTAACTTATGACAAGTACACAACTATCCAACTGTTGGGGTAGGTCAGTCGGTGTCGTAAGGAACTGTAACCGCAGTGCGCGGGAAGTTCGTGTCTAGTTTGCAAGTGTCTCAAATACATTAATATATTACAGTTCTGCTTTTTTTATAAAGAGAAATTCGCCACTTGATCTGTATAATAGAAGCGGTTCGATATTCTTTATAACGTGGCTGTCGTGTTTGTGATCAGGACAAACCATGGGCTGCTCACCAGTTTTGTGCCACCTGTACAATGAACCTTAGGTTGTGGTTGTATCGAAAACTCAAATCATTGTCATTCGCTTCTCTGGAGAACACACACAAATCATTTTAATGTCTGTATATTATTGCACGAATATGCGTATTCCAATTTGCATTTTCTTACCTCATATGAAGCATGCTCATAAAATGTTATGTGTAAAATAACCGAAGTGACAATACGGAAATTAGTATAGCATTTTTTTATTTCAAATACTAAATAAGTTTACATCTTTTTAACCCATTTTATGACGATTTTCAAAATCAGCGTGATCGTTTTCTTTAAAATCACGTACTTTCATCCTGGAGGTATGAAAACAAGTTTTTTGTTCCCTAGTGTAATCCAAGTGATAGTAAATGTTTACTACAATCTAGTATAAAGGGAGAAAACAGTCACGAACAAACAATTCGATACCATATCGTACAGGCACTGGAAGAAACTTAATAGATGACAATGTTGCTAGAGAATTCATTAACTTATCCCGCCTCGAGCACTCTGAATCTCGCGCTGATTTTAATAAAGAGCTCCACCAAACAAATGAATAATTTTAGAATTCCGAATAGTTCAGATCACCTCCACACTAACTGTTCCAGGCTAGAAATATAATTGTTAATTGTCATCCATCTTTCCTTCGAAACGGAAATGAGACAGTTCTCAATCGCCGAAGTACAGGTCATACAGAATTATCTCAGCAGCATCAACTAACGAAGGAAAATCCAAAATTATGTAATTTTTGCAATAAATCTGTATTTATACATCATATTCCAAACAGTACCCATATATAACCAGTTGATAAGCTAGTCACCTTAGAGTAACCGTAACTTTTTTGTCACTGGATGTACGAATGGTTTTTGCGTAGCTGAATTAGAATTTAAGATTTGTCACCTCGAGAAATGACGGCTCCACGAGGATATTTGCAAAAACGATTTGCTTAAATATACACAACCATGCAATTTATCGAAATAACATTTATTTACACAAAATTAAGGAAGATAAAATTCCCACAACACACACATTTTATCTTCAATGTTTAGTCAGTGTCATTTACTATACTTCGGTTTTTCTTTCTTGGCGCCTGGGGGCGTGTCATCAAAATGGAATATCTCACGGTATTTCGCGTCGTTCTCCGTTGTGGCGCCAGGGGTCGCATGATCGCCAGCACTGCTCGACAGTCGCGATCATGCGACGGCTAGCGGCGCAAGGGAGAACGACGCGAAATACCGTGAGATACTTCGCGCCAAGAAAAAAAAACTAATTATATTTTATCATTTTAAAAATTTTAATAATAATTTGTTATTATTTAATATTTTAAATGTAAATGTAGTCAGAAACCTGTCAATCAAAATTGAAGCCTAAGAAGAAATAAAGTGTTTAAAAAGTTAAATGCATCATGTAAATTTTGTGAATAAATAAATTTTTATAATTTAATGTCACCCAAAACTTGAAGACGAAGTAAAAATAAGTGCACTTATATAGTATTTTACCAACAATATATTCTACAGTGTGATACATTATGTAAAAAATGAAAAACTGGAACTAAAAAGGAATCTTTAAAAATCAATGCAGAATAATACGAGGGTAAGGATGCGCGGGAAATTAACATTACTATTTGTTTTCTCCAAGGAAGTGATTTATCATTGTTTTCTCCATGATCAATTATGTCACTATTAGCCAAAGTCTGACGCGGACAAAAGATACGTACCTCAAAATACAGATATTTTTAAAGGAGTCAAACCTCAAACTCAAATTCAGAACCCCCAAGAATTACATAAAAAAAGTTCTGGAATTTCTCCCAGAAACGCGCCTTTTTCAATACGCGATGACTGCGCTATTAAAACATTGCTGTTTGTCAATACTGAATAAGTGCCCAGTAAGTGCATATTTTGTAGAGAAAATAAACACCTACTCGTATACACGAATTTATGCAAAGCAACCTTATATATTATGTGAGTTGGAAAGTGTTATACAGTACATGCCAAATCCATTAAAATTCATTATGATATTAATTCACTACTTTGCATACCATGTAACTAAAATGCTGCAATAATTGATGTATTATATAACTGGTCGGAAATGACGCCGATGTTCATGAGTCTTTTATATATAAGGCATAAAAACTCAAGATTGATCTACATACCTCAAACACTAATAGCAATTTTTCAGCAATACGTAAATGCACACTTGTGTCGATCACTCCAAAAACGCGAAATGATAGTAGAACATGATACCACTGTATTTCAGAAAAAAACATGTCATTGCTTCAGGGTTTTTAACAAACATTCAGATTGCGCACATTAAAATTTGTGATGAAATATATTTCGAAAGTGAAAAACATTTTTAAAATTTCTAACCACACTAAACACCAAGTTACTCAAACCACATATATGTTGACGTAGCAGAAGAACAGTGTCGAAACGTAATTGCAATATTCTGTACGTTTGTGATTTTTATATTTTTTCCCAATGCAAACACTAATGGTATTTCAAAGCATTCCTCCTTTCGTTCAATTGCACATTTTACAAAATGTTTTCTTCGCAAATGACAAATCTTTTATAAATTCTGTTTCTTTTTCTGGCTATTTTGTTCCATTATAGTAGATAGAAAAATAAGCATCTTCATAAATATTGATATATCTATAATAACAAGAAAATAAACGGCACATTGCACATCGTGCCACCGATTTTGTTCTTAGTAGTGTACATCAGTGCACGTTTCACCCGTTCAACCTAGGAAAGCATATACAAACATGAGATAAACATTAAAGAGTTCACCGAGGTATCTGTGCACCCGAATGACGTCACGAAAGAGGGAGACAGCTCCACTTAAGACCGTCTCAAAAACATCGACTGCCTAGATCTTGGATGGGAAGAATCGGCACAAAAACCACATTTATTTTTCGTGCACGAACACAAAGACAGTGAAACAAATTACTAACGGAGAAACAGCAACTTTCTTGACGAATACAACCCACAAAACTACAAAACATTGGGTACCCGATGTTTTCTGAACAGCGATGTGATGCATAGATGGTGGCATAGAGCATGCGTAATGTCTCCCTTCTCGTGCGTCCGTGGCACTTTTTCGCTCGTCGAGTGTTCTGATATCTCGTGCGAACTCTTTGTCTTGTGCTTTTGTGGCATGCTTATCAAATTAAAAATTTTCGAGATAACAAATGAATAATGAGGACTTAGATAATAATTTCCAAGACAAAAGCAAAGATGTTACGCAGAGCGATTTTAAACAGAAAAAATACATTAGGTGTGTAGTTAAATAAATCTGTCAAATCAAAATTGCGCCGTCAACTGTCGCTTACAGTGGGAGGGGGTAGCGACGGATGCCAGTGTGGTTTTCTGCTGTTCTTTGTTTACGAAAGTAGAAACAGATTCATCGCTTAGAAGTTCTATTACGAGAACGTCTCTTAACCTTTGCTTTCTGGCATGTCACTTGCTATGGTCGCTCGTTCATAGAATGGCTGAAGTTTTACATGAGATGACAGAGTTCATGAAGGAAAATTGCCATTGCTAAAACACAATTTGTTCTGCGTGGTTATTTCCACTCCTAGGTATCTCCCCAAAAGAGCTTTGTTCTAGGTCAGAAGCCCGAAGTACCCAACTGGACTCGTAATATGTGAAGCAGTGTACTGCACATCAGAGTGTGAGTGACGGTGTAACACAATGTCTGTAACCCACTTATATAGAGAAGATCTCGGACATTTGCCTGGTACTGATCGTAGGCATCACGGAAAAGTCCCGAACAGAGCAGCTCGTCAATTGAAATCTCCCCCACACTGCAACAGAAATCGATCTCGGAGTCAGTTGCGCGAAGTGCGCCGGCAGCACAGCTGACGCGCTCTCCACGCGAAGCACCCGTTGGCCCGCATGCGCAGCGCCACCTCCACGAGGAAGGCCACGGCCGCCGCTAGCGCCTCCGCGCCCAGGACGACGGCGGGCTCCACCAGCGCAGAGAGGCCCAGGGGGCGTGGCCCAGCAGAAGGGATAACGGTGATTTGGCTCAGTGCTAACTAAGCAGGTAATTAAATTAATGGAAACTAAATGAAGCCCCCAGAGTCAGTTGCGTGCAGTGCGCCGGCAGCACAGCAGACGCGCTCTACACACGAAGCACCCGTTGACCCGCATGCGCAGCGCCACCTCCACGAGGAAGGCCACGGCCGCCGCCAGCGCCCCCGCGCCCAGGACGACGGCGGGCTCCACCAGCGCAGAGCGGCTAAGGGGGCGTGGCCCAGCAGAAGGGATAACGGAGATTTGGCTCAGTGCTAACTAAGCAGGTAATTAAATTAATGGAAAATAAATGAAGCCCTGGGAGTCAGTTGCGTGCAGTGCGCCGGCAGCACAGCAGACGCGCTCTCCACGCGAAGCACCCGCTGGCCCGAATGCCCAGCGCCACCTCCACGAGGAAGGCCACGGCTGCCGCCAGCAACCCCGCGCCCAGGACAACGGCGGGCTCCACCAGCGCAGAGAGGCCCAGGGGGCGTGGTGCGGAGGTGCGGGTGGGGACGGAGGCGGCCCAGGGCGGTGATAGGGCGGGCCTCCTCCGAAGAATCCCCATCTCTCTTATCTTCATCCACGTAGAGCTGTGAAGAAAAGGAATCAGGCAAACTTTTCCATTACATCCAAATGTGGATCTGGAGGCCGAACAACAAACGTCACTTCTATAACATATGGCTAAATGGATGAATAGGAAATGAAGTCACGTTCGAAAGCGTTGCTAAATGTATGAAATCACTTACGCTAATATATATATATATATATATATATATATATATATATATATTGGCGTGACTAATTTTATAGTGATTATTTTATTATGATTAATTAAGTATAGGAAATTTATTTTTAAAGAGCCCACTGACAACTATCAGACTGCAATATTACTGTACTCCCGCCCATACAACTTCCTTTATCTCTGGTTATAATTTTGTCAGAAAGCTAGTTTTTGGTTTTTTTTTTGTAAAGGATTTGTGTCTGCAGGTGCTGATAGAACTGCGATAGTTTAATTTAGTAAATGGATTTATTTAGTTAACAATTACTCCGCACGCATAGAAACATGACTTGATGTGTTTGTAATATAGTAAAGTTCAATTTATTATCAATTATGGTCTTTTATAGATTACAAAATTAAAAATGTGTCTCAAATATTATATAAAATTATGGGAATATTAACCCATTATTGCCCAGATTCTGTTCGCATAGCGCTCGTCCATTGTTGTCGCCCGCACAGGAGCCGTTGCAGACCTCTGGTATCATGTTTCTGCCACTTTTACTGCTATTTAATTGTTATGTTGCTAAATTATATTACTAGAGCGCTCCTAAAGCGCCAAACGGTGGTTATTGTGTATTTTTTCTATAAGAAGAAGCAAAACCGTTGAAACTTAGCTGCATAAACCCCGTCAACTTCGATGCTGACCAACCACTGTTGGTTTTACATCGGCCTCTCCGTCCGACTTAACCACAGGCTTATAGCAACTAAGCACGGTTTTAGATGAAGATTCGAAACGACACAAGTCATGTGTACACTCTGGCCAGGAATGTACAATAACTTTGCGATCACGGCTAAACAACATCAGGCATTAAAGAATGAAAAATCTTTGCTTATATGTTTCGTTTAGGATGTCTACTTTACGCAATGCAAAGGCAAAATATGCCAAAGAATAAGAAAAGAAAAACTCAGGCTGCTCTAAAAGATAGAGAAACCTGTTATAATGATGAAGGCTGCCTTTGGTTACTCTCTAGTGAAAAATATTCTAAGTTTTCCTAACATATGCTTCGGTGAAAATTTTGAATGCCATTTACTCAGAAGTTAAAATTTTCAAACGTTTGTCCCGTTATCTCCGAAACTATTAAAGATATCTGCATGAAATTTTTACGGACGATAAATCACGTTATAATACGAATGTGGATCCTCAATCACGATTATTACTTCTCTAGTCCATGTTAGGATTTTTTGCACATTTTTTTGAGAAAAAAATAGTGTTTTGGAAAAAAATTATAAATCGCTTCAGAAAAGAGGTAGCAACTTAACTGAGGATCAGTAATCTCTTCATCTATTACTTAATATGTAGTACAAAATTCAATAAAATTTAATTTGTTGTTTCTGAGAGTTTAATTAGTTTAATTCGATTTAATTAGTTTTAATTAGTTGTTTTCACAAAGGTGCTTATAACATTGATGGGATAGGGCCTAACGTCTTACCTTAATGAGTCAAAGAGTCAATGGATAGGCTGTTTTGGAAGGAAACGTAGAGGGCGTTCAGAGACTAAGATTAAATACTTTTGGATCCAGGCGTAGATACCTTCTTCCCCAGTGGTCTTCATGAGTGAGTCAAAAAGGCAATGCTGTGCTGCATTGGAAGGAAAGTTAGAGAGCGTTGCGAGACTCAGTCATACTTTTGGATCTGGGCGTAGATACCTTCTTCCTCAATAACGTTAAGGAGTGCATCTAAAAGACAATGAATGCGCTAAATAGGAAGGAAACATAGAGGACGTTGAGAGACTAAGTTAAAAGTCCTTCGGATGTGGGCGTAGATGCCTTCAATGGATAGGTTGTGGTGGAAGGAATGTATTGTTCCTTGCAGTCGCTGTAGGTAATTACCTTTCAACCTTGGCGTAGATGCCTGCTTCGACAATAGTCTGCAGCATCCTGTCCAAACGACGTTTGCTATCCTCTTTCATGTTCACAAGGATAGAGTTAAAGGCTGGTGAGGTGATGCATTCGGGTACTTTATATAAGATTGGAACATTCGAAGAATTGTCCCAATATTTTTCGGACTCCAGGACAATTTGCAGTTGTTTTTCATTCATTATTAATCCTGGTTCGGGTTCTTCTGAACGTCTTGTAAGTTTATAGTTTGCCTTCTTCAGCACTTCATGTCCACACCACTCCATCCTATACATATGGCCAAGTGTTAAAGATTTTTTATTTATTTTACAGTAATGTATAATATGATTGGGTCAGGGGATTACTTATTTGCAAGAACATGAGCAGTAATGCTATTTAACTAACGAGCACATTATAATATATTGCAACATCATCGCGTGGTGGGTGGAAGTGTGGTGCAGGTGCAACGAACTACTTTGTAAATGATTAGCCGTAATTGCAGTGAAACAAAATTATACTTTTATTCCCGACCTACGGCCGGGGAAGTTACATAAAAAAATCCCATGAGGTGGGATTAAACCCTACCTATTGAGCTCAGTAAAACAAAATTAAGCCAGAAGATAGTTAATTATACTTCTGTTACAGTCTTAAAGAAAAATATCCCATTCCGCGGCACCGCTTAACTCTAACAAAAAAACAAAAAAACAACAGAGAAAAATAAAAAACTTTAGAATTTCGGTGATATTCTCGTCTCGAGGCGGGGCGCCCCAAAGCGCGGGCGTGCGTTAAAAGTCTTATCTGTTGAATGGGCGTGGGCTGGGGTGTCCACGTTGCGGACGATGTCCTGGCGTCTTCAGTAGCGTTGTCCGGCGAGCCGCAATGTTGAAACGGGAGTGCGGACGCCTTCTCGCGGCCTCTGCGTGCCCCGAGGTCGCGAAGGTCCCATTTCCGCCTCGCCACCAAGGCGCTGGACGAGTCCGGATTCGTTCCTCACCACGGCTCGGACGAGCGATACGAGAGCATTTAATTGCTGGTGCGGACCGGAGGCTGGATCATGGTATTCGCGACTCGTTCGCTCGAATTAGGCAACGATTTTCACTACTTCGAATACCCGAACCAACAAAAAAAAAAGAACTGGTCCACGGCTTCTACGACCAGTTATGAAGCGCCCTCTCGTAACTCACTTCTAAGTGTTTCTTTTGCGGCCGATGCTCTCGTGTGTTCTCCCTCACGACTACTTCCCTAGTGTTTTCTTTTTTTCAAGATTTTGGGGATCCGTCCCTCTCCGGATCTTCCCCCTCCTAAGTTCATCCCGGGCTCGCTGACCTACTTTGTGAAACCTGTCATTGGTCAGACCTTACTGCGTCGCAGAAATAATTTTGACGAATCGCGGTCCGCGGATTCGTGGAAAATTTTCTAAAGTATCTCTCTCTACCGAAACGCTATCTCTGTTTACCGAAACGCAGCTGCATTCCTCGGAGGGGGGCATCCCTTGTGAGCAATTATTGCATAGTAAAGGGTTCGAACATTCTTGAATTAGCGTGACAGGCGTGGAAGTGAGGAGCGCGCCCAGGGATCGGCGAAGGCGGGACACAAAAGGTGCACTCAGTGAAGTGGGTCCGTCAAGTGGCCTTTGACGACAAGTGGTCATAAATGCTCATCCCGCCGGCGTCCCGTCGGAGAGATGTGACTCTGACAGCAAAGAACTACGGGTGGGGTGCGGCGCGGCTGGGTCGAGGCGGGCGGGTTGGGGGCGCGACTGCGTGCAGAGAGTACGAAAAAAACGCTTTTGTTGTAAATTTCTTAAGGCACCGCTATATGCCGCCACAATACTACAATTACGAAAACAGTTTGACGTATCCAATTTGCTTTCTAAGATTTTACAATTTTAAACAATATTGGTACTTGACGATAGGCATTGGTTACGACGGTATAAGATGTAAATATTGACCTGCGTCAAGGCAAAGGTCTGATTGCTTCATTTGCGCTGCGCGATCATTCTAAGCCACAAACGGTTAAATTGCAATGCAGACGATTGGAGAAATCCGTGAAAGCATTAGAGTTAAAGTTGGTATGGGTGTAGAAAAAGATTTTTCAAAGTCTCCGTTTATTATTATGGGATTGGTTATGGCAATATAACATATTGATATTGACTTGTACAATAGCACATGTGTAGTTTCATTCTCGCCATGTTATCATTTAAAGCCCGAATAAGATGCAGTGCAATGTACACGTCTTAAGAAATACGTAAAAGGGACTGACCATAAATTCCAACGCGCAAATTTCTATGACTGACCATCAAATACAAAAAACGCAAATTTCGAGTATTTTCAATATTCCTCCCGGTTGTAACTCACTTCCCTACCTCTAGGTATCGCAGGCAAGAGAGAGATAGTGGACTCCGAAGTGGGAGGGCTTTATCATTTTATTGGATGGCGTATCGTGTACACAGAACCCATCCACTTCTCCCAGGAACTTATGAGGTAGTAGTTAGGGGACAATTCCTCAGATCACAATTTAGTTGGCGAGAGGGACACACAGTGCCCTGGGTGTAACATCGTATTATACATTTTATGGGTGGCGTTTTATGGGTGGCGTATTATACATTTTATGGGTGGCGTGTACTCAAAAACCATCCGCTTCTTCCGAGGACTGATCAGGTAGTAGTTACGGGATAATTTGACAGATTAATATTTAGTTGGCGAGACACACAGGGCCCTGGCTGTAACAGCGTATAATAAATTTTATGAATGGCGTTTTGTGAACACAAAATCCATCCGTTTCCATCGGGGACTGATGAGCTAGTGGTTAAGGGACCAATCCACATATCAATATTTAGTTGGCGAGAAAGACACGCAGGCCCCTGGCTGTAGCAGCGTATTATAAATTTGATGGGTGGCGTTTTGTGTACTCAAAATTCAAGCCCTTTTCCCGAGGACTTATGAGGTAGTAGTTAAGGGACAATTCCACAGATCAATATTTAGTTGTCGAGAAAGACACGCAGACTCCTGGCTGTAAAAGCGTATTATAAATTTGATGGGTGGCGTTTTGTGTACACAAAATCCAAGCCCGTCTCCCGAGGAATGAGGTAGTAGTTAGGGGACAGTTCCACAGATCAATATTTAGTTAGCGAGAAAGACGCGCAGGCTCCTGGCTGTAGCACCGTATTATAAATTTGATGGGTGGCGTTTTGTGTACACAAAATCCAAGCCCTTCTCCCGAGGAATGATGAGGTAGTAGTTAAGGGACAATTCCACAGATCAATATTTAGTTGTCGAGAAAGACACGCAGGCCCTGGCTGTAGCAGCGTATTATAAATTTGATGGGTGGCGTTTTGTGTACACAAAATCCAAGCCCTTCTCCCGAGGAATGAAGTAGTAGTTAGGGGACAGTTCCACAGATCAATATTTAGTTAGCGAGAAAGACACGCAGGCTCCTGGCTGTAGCACCGTATTATAAATTTGATGGGTGGCGTTTTGTGTATACAAAATCCAAGCCCTTCTCCCGAGGAATGATGAGGTAGTAGTTAAGGGACAATTCCACAGATCAATATTTAGTTGTCGAGAAAGACACGCAGGCCCCTGGCTGTAGCAGCGTATTATAAATTTGATGGGTGGCGTTTTGTGTACTCAAAATTCAAGCCCTTTTCCCGAGGACTTATGAGGTAGTAGTTAAGGGACAATTCCACAGATCAATATTTAGTTGTCGAGAAAGACACGCAGACTCCTGGCTGTAAAAGCGTATTATAAATTTGATGGGTGGCGTTTTGTGTACACAAAATCCAAGCCCGTCTCCCGAGGAATGAGGTAGTTGTTAGGGGACAGTTCCACAGATCAATATTTAGTTGTCGAGAAAGACACGCAGGCCCCTGGCTGTAGCAGCGTAATATAAATTTGATGGGTGGCGTTTTGTGTACACAAAATCCAAGCCCTTCTCCCGAGGAATGAGGTAGTAGTTAGGGGACAGTTCCACAGATCAATATTTAGTTAGCGAGAAAGACACGCAGACTCCTGGCTGTAGAAGCGTATTATAAATTTGATGGGTGGCGTTTTGTGTACACAAAATCCAAGCCCGTCTCCCGAGGAATGAGGTAGTAGTTAGGGGACAGTTCCACAGATCATTATTTAGTTAGCGAGAAAGACACGCAGGCCCCTGGCTGTAGCAGCGTATTATAAATTTGATGGGTGGCGTTTTGTGTACACAAAATCCAAGCCCTTCTCCCGAGGAATGATGAGGTAGTAGTTAAGGGACAATTCCACAGATCAATATTTAGTTGGCGAGAGGGATACCCAGGGTCCTGGCTGACATGTCGTATTATAATTTGAATGTCTGGCGATTTCTATAC
Organism: Acheta domesticus; assembly: GCA_031308135.1. NCBI lineage: Eukaryota > Metazoa > Arthropoda > Insecta > Orthoptera > Gryllidae > Acheta > Acheta domesticus. Next base: position 87,045,108 of record JAHLJT010005437.1, on the reverse strand, counting down.
ACAAAACCTACCCCTATTCTTGGAGGCTGAGTCGGGATTATCTGGGAGAATAATTCCCACATTACAATATAGTAGGCGAGAGGGTTTACCGGAGTCCTTCCTTCTTGTCTTTCAAAGGACTATTGTATTGTTCCTTTTATTTACAATGTGGCTGCAGGGTGTTCTATACTAATGAGTAAATTCAAAAAATGTATTTCTGTTTGGAGAGTGCACAGTTTTTATCTGTATTTTTTAGAAATACTTTGTGACTAGTAAAGTTAAGCGCGTAATCTGTACACGAGACAAGTAACAAATTATACTTACTTCTGACACAATGTTAGTGGAATATTGGCTTCAACGCAGTCTTTTTCATTTCTGAGCAGCAGGGTTACTCCGCAGACAAAACTAACATGCTTTGTTGCTTCCTCTATAGACTGTATCTGTTTTGGATCTACAAGGGCGGCCAGGAAACCCATGAAGGTCCCGGTAAAGGCACTCACTATCAGCATCCCAAACACACTCAGCAGCAGGAACAGATAGTTTCCTCGGCTGTCTCTCTGGCGAGTCTCAAAGGCCCCGTTGATGAAGGCGTCTAAGACTAGAAAAAAAACGTCCCTGAAAAAAATGTTTCTTCTGTCAACGGTCGCCTTCACGAGAGACTATTGCAGGTTGATGAAGGAGATTAGAGATATGTCCACGGATTCCAAACAAAGGAAGGAACATACTTTGTAAGCAACCAAATAAACTGATGTTCGAAACCTAAAAAAACCCAGTCAAGATTCCCGAGGTTATTAAAAGTATATGATTTCGACCAACACATTCAGGAAAAGGAAACAAGAAATTACCTCGACAACTGCATTTCCAAGTTAAGTGGTCCAAAATTTAATACATTTATTGCCTCAAGAAACATACTTTGACAATAAGAGGACGTTGCATCCACTATCGCTCTACCGAGTCAAGAAGCTTGCTTATGAATCAGTTTTTGTCCTCTAATAACACATTCTTAAACTCCGGAACACTAAACATCGACTCACATGCAACACGGAAGTCAGGATGCACAGCCCACATATTGCTTTAGCGCTTTCACCGGTCACCTAAGCACTCAAATATCATGTTATGCGGCTGAAGGAGGTTGGGGCGGGTCTGCTGCACGTGCCTTTTACTCTACATCAAGAAGGAGAGGTCTTCCCGTGTGTGCGGGTAGAGGTAGTAGATTAAGGGTGGCGTACCTGCGAAGGCGATGAGGCTAATCACTGTGGCCGTCCATGTTAAATGACCCGAAGGAGGTTGGGGTGGAGGCACCATGAGGCAGAGGTCGCTTCGGGAGTGCGGGTGGAGGGACTTGGTTGAGGGAAGCGTACTTGCGGCCGATGAGGCGAAGGGCGTCTGCGAAGGCGATGAGGCTGACTGCTGTGGCCGTCCATGTTAAAGGAGCTTAAAGAGATTGGAGTGGTGTGCACCATGAGGCAGAGGTCGCTTCGGGAGTGCGGGTAGAGGGAGTAGGTTGAGGGAAGAGTATCTGCTGCCGATGAGACGAAGGGCGCCTGCGTAGGCGATGAGGCTGACCACTGTGGCCGTCGATGTTAAAGGAGCTGAAGGAGGTTGGGGTGGTGTGCACCATGAGGCAGAGGTCGCTTCGGGAGTGCGGGTAGAGGGTGTTGATTGAGCGAGGGGTACCTGCTGCCGAGGAGGTGAAGGGCGCCTACGAAGGCGATGAGGCTGACCGCTGTGGCCGTCCATGTTAAAGGAGCTGAGGGAGATTGGAGTGGTGTGCACCATGAGGCAGAGGTCGCTTCGGGAGTGCGGGTAGAGGGAGTAGGTTGAGGGAAGCGTACCTTCGGCCGATGAGGCGAAGGGCGCCTGCGAAGGCGATGAGGCTGACTGCTGTGGCCGTCCACGTAGAGCCGCTGAAGGACTGCAGGATTGTTTGCTGCACCTGTTGACGCCTCTTCACAATCAGGCACACATCGTTGCTTGTGTGTGGGTAGAGTGTTTTCGATGTTTGTCCTGGCACATTATAGTAGGGATAAGCCGCTATGTTAACCCTGCCTCTTTCAACGGCCTGTTTTACGCTAGACGGATTTACTTTTCGGCACCTCCATTTTTTGACGCGACTCATCAGCACCTACGCACAGAAAAAGCAACTGTCTTTGTCGTCATGTACCTTGGTAATGCTTTTTACTTTCCCGTATACGTACGTATACACGGAGTGATATACGTAGTATAGGGAAAGTTATGTAATGCTGCGCGAAAAAATGGCCAATTTTCGGCGGAAAAAAATTAATTGCCGGGCCGTGAAAACGAATAAGTGGATAAAACCAGTTGCTAAATTGAGAAAAAAAATCCCCTAACACGTGGTGTGGTCAAAATCCATGATTTGTTGCTTCTTTATACTTAAAAATCGATTGACGGCATTCCGTCCGTCTGTCCGTCTGTGCGTCTGTCCGTCTGCCCGTCTGTGGTCAACGCTAGCGCCTGAACCGTGCGGTCGATTTTCTTCAAAATTGATATTCCCCAGTCGATCTGATTCTAGTCGAAGCTTTGTGATTTTGAAAAAGATTCTTTAAAATTTGGGGGTACTTTATATGAAGCCCCCCGGGGATTTTCAACATTTTCTCAAAAACGGCTCCAAATTTTTTCTTTAAATTTCTTGTATGAATAGAGGAAAATACACTTTTTAACATGGCATAGGTTCGATTTTCACGTACAGCTCTGAATTTTCGAAAATTGTGAAAGTTTGAATTTTTTTCGGCGTCTTTCTCCAACTACAAAATTGAAGATAGAGATTTTTTCTTCAAATAAAATTTGTTCTGTATATTGAGTTCTTTAATAAAGGTCATGTAAATGTTTTTCACAATTTTGGTAGTTTTCGTGCAATATTGCGTGCAATATGTGCAATTTTAAAAAATTACAAAAACAAAATTTTCTCAAAAACGGCTCCAAATCTTTTCTTTAAACTTTTGGTAGGGATAGTGGTAAATGTACTCTATCAATGACATAAAAGCCATTTTGGTCTTTTGGTTGGTTTTTTCAAAAATTACAAAAATGTAAATTTTTTTACTTGTCTCTCACGTCGTTAATATTTACCTTATCGGCGATTTTTTTAACATTATTATATTTACGAGTATATATGCTTTAAATAATGTCAAGTAAAGTTTCTCGAAAACACTACCGTTTTCTGTGAAAAGTAGCTCAAATTTCGGCATTTTCAGAAATGCTCAAACGTCATTTTCTCGTATATGGCTGCAATTTGTTTCTTGAAACTTTTGTAACGGATAGTGCTAATTACACTCATTAGTATAGCGTGAAGTTTATTTTGAGTTTTTTTTGTTTTTTTTTTCAAAAATTGTACAAATGTAAATTTTTTGAAAGATCTCTCACATCTTTAATATGCACATTATCCCCAATTTGTAAAGATGATTATATTTGTGAGTGTAAGTGCTTCAAATAACTTCAAATAAAGTATTTTGAAAACTCAAAAATTTTCTGTGAAAATGAGCTTCAAATTTCGCATTTTTAGTAGTGCTAAAACGCCATTTTCTCTTAAACGGCACATAATTTTTAAAAGAAAATTGCCATTAACGGCTAGGTTTTTGTGTTCTTTAATATTCTAAAATTAATGTTTTTGTTCTACCAATAGGAAACCGAAAAATTAAGAAAATGACAAAAAAATGTACTTTTGGCGATGATACTTTACTGATGATACTTTAGCTGGCAAGAAAGAGTATGTGGCAATTCCGAATATTGACAAATAAATAAATAAATAAAATAAATACGGTCATGCTTAATTTTTTCAAAATACGAGTAGTTTTTCTTTAATTTTGTGACAAACGTAATAGGCCGCTGTAAATTTACTGCGCTTCGGACAGCTGGATGCGTCGTAAATTAGAATGTGCAATTTTGTATATTTCTTTCTTCGTTTCTTACATTCGAACTTTGTTATAGACTTACACATTAATATTTTAGAAATTGTTTATTTTGAAGTATTTGAAATAAGTAAAAAGAATTAATAGCTCTCAGAATAGCGACAATGCAGGGTCTGCAACAATGGAATTCACTTTGCGCTCGCGAATATCTGTGAATTAGTCTCATTGTTGTAACCTAATGGAGCTGTATGAAAAGGAGTTATAATTGTCTAATTTATGTTGATATTGGCAGGCAAATATTTAGTTTTGCACCAAATGCTGTACCATTTGTAGTGAGTAGAGAATTTGTTGCATGGTTTTAAAATACTCTTCCCTAATCATGGCCCAATGGAAGGCATTTCTATATTTCCAGGGTTTCAGGCTTCTTTTTCCAATACAGGGTTACAAAACTTTTGCATTCTATTTTTGTGAAGTTGTAGAATTCACATAGTTCTGACAACACTGCAATGGAAATAGTGAGTTCCAAGCGAAGATGTTACTAGCGCATAAAATGCAATATTACAGTACTACTTAGCTGTTTCATCTAATACGGGAAAGTAAGTGCTGTTGTAGCACCACTAGTTTACACATTGACTTGGTATGATTTTTACTTTCCCGTATACGTACGTATATGCCGAGTAATATACGTAGTATAGGGAAAGTTATGTAATGCTCCGGGAAAAAACGGCGGATTTTAGGTGAAAAAATTCGTTCCCGTGCCATGGTAATGAAAAAGAGTTGCTAAATAAGCTGCTAAATTGGGGGGAAAATCCCCTAATACGTGGTGTAGCCAGAATCCCTGCTTTGTAACACCTTTATACCGAAAACCCAATAGAAATCAGAACTTCGGTCCGTCCGTCTGTCTGCCTGTGAACTCTACTAGTGCTTAAACCACGCGTAGGAATTTTTCCAAATTGAAGAAACCTTTGCGTGGTGTCCGTGGACATGACGCCACAATTAGCCGCTAGGGGCGCTGCCGTCCGCATGGGCAATGTGACGTGACGTGCCGCGCCCGTGGTTCGAGCGGCCGCCACAGCGAGCGCCAGCGGCAGCCGCTGGCCACGAAGCAGCGGTTCAGGCGGAGCAGGAGAGAGTCCCCTCGCCGCCAGGGAGGGGCTAGCGACGCCCTCCCCTTCGGAGCGGCGCAAGATAAGCGGAGACAGGAGAGACAGCGCCCACCCAGCAACGGGAGCGAGGATCGGGAGCCCCGCCCGGCCGTGGACGTCCGCACGCAGGAGGCCGTGCGACCAGCAACGGGTCAGTGGAGACAGCGACACGAGAGAGGAAGTCGTGTGTGACGCACACTGCGCCCGGAGGAGAGAGACGCGCAGGACGGGTGTCGAGGCTAGCGACACGCAAGAAAGGGTCGTCTCACCCATCATCAGGAGAAGAGCAATTCCAGTATTGCACGATTGTCAATGTGTTCAACAATGGTTATGGGGATATTAATGAAGCATTGTTAAGTTGGGTCCTGTCTTCGATAATTTGAACACATCACTTTGTCGATCTGGATCTAGTCGCAGCATTGAGATTTTGAAAAACTTTCTTTAAAATTTGGGGGTACTTTACACAAAGCCTTCAGGACACTTTCAAAATTTTCTCAAAAACGCCTTCACATTTTTTCTTTATATTTCTTGGGGTAATAGAGTAAATTACACTTTTTAGGTGGCAGAGGTTCGATTTTCCGAATTTTCGAAAATTGCTTAAGTTTGAATTTTTTTCAGCGTCTTCCTACAAATACAAAATTGAAGATAGAGATTTTTCCTCGAAATAAAATTTGTTCTCCATAGTGAGTTCTTTTATTAAAATCACGTACATTTTATTGAAATTTTTAGAATTTTTCGCGCAATATTGCGTGCAGTATGTGCAATTTAAAAATACAAAAACAAGATTTTCTCAAAAACGGCTCCAAATGTTTTATTTAAATTTTGATAGGGACTGTGCTAAATGTTCTCTATTAGAGGACATAAACGCCAAGTTGCTCTTTTCTTTTGTTTTTTCAAAACCTGAGAAAATGAATTTTTTCTACTTGTCTCTCACGTCATTAATATTTACATTAGCGGCGATTTGTTCACATTATTATACCAATGAGTACATGTGCTTTAAATAATGTCAATTAAAGTTTCTCGAAAACTTAACCGTTTTCTTTGAAAACTAGCACAAATTTCCGCATTGTCAGATAGGTTCAAATGCCATTTTCTCATAAATGGCTCCAAATTTTTTCTTCAAACTTTTGGAACGGATAGTGCTAACGTCACTCTTTAATATGACCTAAAGTTTATTTTAAACTGTTTTTTTCAAAAATTACACAAATGTTACCGTTAATATGCATGTTTCCCGCAATTTGTAAACACTATTGTTTTTGTGAGTTCAAGTGCCTTAAATGACTTTAAATAAAGTTTTTTGAAAAAACAAAAGATTCCTGTGAAAAAGAGCTTCAAATTTCGCATTTACAGTGGCGCTTAAACACTATTCTCCTAAAAACGGCTCGATATTTTTAAAAGAAAATTGACTTTTAGGACCGCGGTTTCTCTGTTCTTTAATATTCTTAAAGTAACATTTTCGTTCTGCTATTAAGAAACCGAAAAATTAGAAAATGTCAGGAAAAAAGTATTAGGGCGGTGATAGATGGCAGCTGGCAAGAATATGTGACAAATCCGAATAGCTAGCCGAGACCAAAGGAAATAGAGTACTAACACGCGAAAGTCTGTGCCATTCTGTATCACCACCAGTTTTTCTTATTTCAGCAATTGGATTTATCTCTTTTTCCTTTATGAGTGCCTGGAATTAATTTTTTTCCACCGAAAATCCTCTGCCTTTTCGCGCATCATTACATAACTTTCCCTACACCACGTATGTTTGTATGCACGTGTGTATACGGTAAAGTAAAAAGTGTATTGATCCAGTTTCTAAATTAAGAAAAAAACCTTTAACATGTGGTGTATTCAGAATCTCTGGTTTGTGACTCCTTCATACCGGAAAACCAATTAAAACGAAACGTCCGTCTTTCCGTCCGTTGTTTTCTATTTTGTCAACCACAGAAAAAAATCAAACTTTAGCAATTTTGGAAAATTTAGATTTAACCGTGAAAATCGGCTCTATGCCCCCTTAATAAATATATTTTACTCTATTCTTACAAGAAATTTAAAGCAAAGATTTTGAGCCGTTCTTGAGAAAATTTTGAAAACGGGCGGGGGTTTCATGTAAAGTACCCCCAAAAATTAATGAATATTTTTCAAAAACTCAAAGCTTCGTCTCGAGTAAAAGGGACAAAGATTTCTTAAATTTGGAGCAGTGGAAAAAATCCTACGCATGCTTTGGGTGCTAGTGGTGTTCACGGACGGATGGACTGACAGACAGAGGGGCCGACATTTTGCCGTCAATAGGTTTCGGTATCAAGGACCCACAAAATAATAATTCTGGCTATACCACGAGTTCGTGGTTATTTTGTTAATTTAGCAAATTGTTTTATCCAGTTTTTCGTTTTTATGGCCCGGCAAAGATTTTTTTCTGGCGAAAGCCCGCCATTTTTTCGCGCAGCATTACATAAATTTCCCTATACTACGTATACTAATCCGTATATCAATATATATATATATACATATATATATATATGTATATATATAGATAGATAAGTAGATAAATAGATAGATGTACAAAATGCGGAACAGATTCATTGTTGAACAATTAAAAATATGTAAGTGTATTTTATAACAATTTTTAAATGATTGTTCTTTAGAAAAGATTTATTTATTATCGTTAATTATTTTCTCCTGCCGGCTGATTTTAAGGACAGGGTTCGGCTCACGGCGCACGGTTCACTTGCGCATGGTTCACTCGCGCGGACCACGAGAACGAATCACTCAGGGAGCACTGCTTGCATTGTGCATTGTGCGGTGTGGTGCGAATGTGTAATGGAGAATTACAATGGTTAAATGCATAAAATGCGTTGCATGCATAATGTTAAATGCATAAAATGCGTTGGTAATTATGCGTTGGACAGACTCAAGGATGTTTTATGTTAACGCGAGGGCCGAAGGCCCGAGCCTCGTCCTCAACTTGGACACGGGTAGCGAAGCGTCACGATTCTACACGAAAATGCGTTGGCCACGTGGCCATGTGCACACTGTGGCGGCGCCGCGAGTGACTCGTTCGTAACCGAATCGTGCGCGTCAATAGGAGCCAAACCCAGGTGCGTGAAGTTGGCACCCCCACTTTGTCGAAAATTCAAATGACATACGCCAAAGTTTTGCCCAAGTTTTGCCCAAGTTTGCCCAACCAATAAAAAGTTTTGCCCAAGTCACACAACGCCAGAAATCGAAAATCAAATTTTGGACTTTAAAGTGACTAGCACCCCCACTTTGTCGAAAATTAAAATGACATACGCCAAAGTTTTGCCCAAGTTTTGCCCAAGTTTGCCCAACCTTTAAAAAGTTTTGCCCAAGTCAAATAAAGCCGCAAATCGCAAATCAAAATTTCGGACTTAAACGTCCTGGAGCACTCCCACAAAGCTATTTCCAACTTTCGAACATGCCATCGGTTTGCCCACGATGAGACCAAGTACATCGAGTCATAAAACAGTTTTGCCCAAGCCACACAACGCCTGAAATAGCGAAAATCGCAAATCAAATTTTCGACTTTAAAGTGACTAGCACCCCCACTTGCGAATTTCAAAGTTTTGAACAAACCATCGTGTAGAAGAGTTTTGCCCATTTTTGAATCAATTTGTAAAAAGTTTTGCCCAAGTCAAACGAAGTCGTAAATTGCAAATCAAAATTTCGGACTTAACACTCCTGAAGCTCCCCCACAAGGCAATTTCGAAATTACGAACACATCACAGTTTTGCTGACGACGAACCCAAGCAAATCGAGCCATAAAAAAGTTTTGCCCAACTCACAAAAACTTGGAAATCGCAAATAAAATTTTCGGACTTAAACTTCCTAGAGCTCTCCCAAAAACAAATTTCAAAATTTCGAACATACCATGGTATCGCTCACGATTGATTCAAAGTCATTGAGCCTTCAATAAGATTTGCCCAAGTCAACCCACGCCAAAAATCGCGAAAATAGCAAATCATATTTTGGACTTTAAAGCGACTAGCACCCCAATTGCGAATTTCAAAGGGGTGAAGGTACCATCGTGTAGAAGAGTTTTGTACATTTACGAATCAATTTGTAAAAGGTTTTGTCCAAGTCACAGAACGCGAGAAATCGCAAATCAAGATTTTGGACTTAAACCCACTGTAGCATTCCCACAACTGTTTTTCGAAATTTTGAACATACCACCGGTTTGCCCATCATGAGCCCATCTTCATGGAGCCATAAACAAGTTTTGCCCAAGTCACAGAAAGTCAGGAATCGCAAATCAAAATTTCGGACTAAAACCTCCTATAGGTCTCCCAAACAGAAAATTCAAAATTTCGAACATGTCATCGTTTTGCCCACGATCGGCCCAAGTCCATCGAGCCTTAAAAAAGTTTTGCCCAAGTCACACAACGCCAGCAATCGAAAATCAAATTTTGGACTTTAAAGTGACTAGCACCCCCACTCTGTCGAAAATTAAAATAACATACGCCAAAGTTTTGCCCAAGTTTCGCCCAGGTTTGCCCAACCTTTAAAAAGTTTTGCCCAAGTCACACAACTCTGGAAATCGAAAATCAAGTTTTGGACTTTAAAGTGACTAGCACCCCCACTCTGTCGAAAATTAAAATGACATACGCCAAAGTTTTGCCCAAGTTTTGCCCAGGTTTGCCCAACCTTTAAAAAGTTTTGCCCAAGTCACACAACGCCGGAAATCGAAAATCAAATTTTGGACTTTACAGCGACCAACACCCCCACTTGCGAATTTCATGTTTTTGAACATACCATCCTGTAGAAGAGTTTACCCCATTTTTAAATCAATTTGTAAAAAGTTTTGCCCAAGTCACAGAACGCGAGAAATCGCAAATCAAGATTTTGGACTTAAACCCACTGTAGCTTTCCCACAACTGTTTTTCGAAATTTTGAACATACCACCGGTTTGCCCATCATGAGCCCATCTTGATGGAGCCATAAACAAGTTTTGCCCAAGTCACAGAAAGTCAGGAATCGCAAATCAAAATTTCGGACAAAAACCTCCTATAGGTCTCCCAAACAGAAAATTCAAAATTTCGAACATGTCATCGTTTTGCCCACGATCGGCCCAAGTCCATCGAGCCTTAAAAAAGTTTTGCCCAAGTCACACAACGCCAGCAATCGAAAATCAAATTTTAGACTTTAAAGTGACTAGCACCCTCACTTTGTCGAAAATTAAAATAACATACGCCAAAGTTTTGCCCAAGTTTTGCCCAGGTTTGCCCAACCTTTAAAAAGTTTTGGCCAAGTCACACAACTCTGGAAATCGAAAATCAAGTTTTGGACTTTAAAGTGACTAGCACCCCCACTCTGTCGAAAATTAAAATGACATACGCCAAAGTTTTGCCCAGGTTTGCCCAACCTTTAAAAAGTTTTGCCCAAGTCACACAACGCTGGAAATCGAAAATCAAGTTTTGGACTTTAAAGTGACTAGCACCCCCACTCTGTCGAAAATTAAAATGACTTACGCCAAAGTTTTGCCCAAGTTTTGCCCAGGTTTGCCCAACCTTTAAAAAGTTTTGCCCAAGTCACACAACGTCGGAAATCGAAAATCAAATTTTGGACTTTAAAGCGACCAACACCCCCACTTGCGATTTTCAAGGTTTTGAACATACCATCCTGTAGAAGAGTTTACCCCATTTTTAAATCAATTTGTAAAAAGTTTTGCCCAAGTCACAGAACGCGAGAAATCGCAAATCAAGATTTTGGACTTAAACCCACTGTAGATTTCCCACAACTGTTTTTCGAAATTTTGAACGTACCACCGGTTTGCCCATCATGAGCCCATCTTCATCGAGCCATAAACAAGTTTTGCCCAAGTCACAGAAAGTCAGGAATCGCAAATCAAAATTTCGGACTAAAACCTCCTATAGGTCTCCCAAACAGAAAATTCAAAATTTCGAACATGTCATCGTTTTGCCAACGATCGGCCCAAGTCCATCGAGCCTTAAAAAAGTTTTGCCCAAGTCACACAACGCCAGAAATCGAAAATCAAATTTTGGACTTTAAAGTGACTAGCACCCCCACTTTGTCGAAAATTAAAATAACCTACGCCAAAGTTTTGCCCAAGTTTTGCCCAGGTTTGCCCAACCTTTAAAAAGTTTTGCCCAAGTCACACAACGCCGGAAATCGAAAATCAAATTTTGGACTTTAAAGCGACCAATACCCCCACTTGCGATTTTCAAGGTTTTGAACATACCATCCTGTAGAAGAGTTTAGCCCATTTTTAAATCAATTTGTAAAAAGTTTTGCCCAAGTCAAATAAAACCGCAAATCGCAAATCAAAATTTCGGTCTAAAACCTCCTGTACGTCTCCCAAACTAAAATTTCAAAATTTCGAACATGTCATCGTTTTGTCCATGATCAGCCCAAGTTCATCGAGCCTTAAAAAAGTTTTGCCCAAGTCAGACAACGCCGGAAATCCAAAATCAAATGTTGGACTTTAAATTGACTAGCACCCGCACATTGTCGAAAATGCAAATGACGTACGCCAAAGTTTTGCTCATGTTTTGCCCAAGTTTGCCCAACCTTTAAAAAGTTTTGCTCAAGTCAAATAAAGCCGCAAATCGCAAATCAAAATTTTTGACTTAAACTTTCTGTAGCTCTCCCACAAGTGTTTTTCGAAATTTGGGACGTAGCATCGTTTTGCCCACGATGAAACAAAGTTTATTGAGCTAGAAAAACTATTTGCCCATGGCACAAAAGCCGGAAATCGGAAATCAAACTTTCAGTATCTAACTTCCTTTAGCTTTGCCCCAATAATTTCGAAATTTTGAACACACCATCTTTTAACTAAATCTTGCCGAAATTTACCCAATTTTAAAGGAACATACTCGTATTTTATTAAGCGGAAACTTCATGTTGATTGTTGTTTTGAAAAATGAAAAAAAATGTATTTGCAGGACGACGCAAAAAAATATGTACTTTATTATAGGAGAAATTTTAAACAGAAAATTTGGAATTATTTTTCAAGATAAGTTGATATTTCGCGGCTTCATTGACAGTACAACGATTACTCAAAATATCCATTGGATATCAGAGACTCCCGAATTCCGTGACTAACAATTTTGGAGAAAACCATCTGATCGGTTTAGGTGCAAGCGTACTACACAGACGTACTACATATATATGGACGGACTGACCGACGGATGGACAGACGGACCACTAGATGGTGCGATAGACGGTCCGACGGACGGAAAGATGGATGGTCGCGCAGATGGATGGTCGGGCAGATGGATGGATAGACAGCGGACGCGTACGGAAAGTTTTCGCGATATTGGTTTTTTGGTATCAAGGAACAACAAAATATGGATTCTGACATTATAACAAGTTGTAGGCAGTAATTTACTATAATTAAAAACAAGATTCATCCATTTTTTCAATACCAGGACCCCGCCAGTAATTAATAATAAAATAAGAAATAAATTGATAATAAAATATTTGTAATCATTTCCATCGTTTTTCGTTTACTTTCTTGCACATTTACTTATGTATACGATGTAAAGCAAATAGTATAGACGTCTTAATGCGTTCAAAATTAGCAATATACATAATTTAGAGGAAGTTATGTGATGCCGGAGAAAATATATTTTCAAATTCCTACAGAACAACATGTATCGGAGTCTCCTGATCCCGTTAATGTCGCTTTATTGAAATCATTTTTCCGTCCATCACTCTGCCAGGGTTATTGTACGTCCCTTCGTCAGTGAACAACACTAACCTAAAGAATTCGTCGGATTTTTCCGAAATAAATACTCAAAAATCAATTTGGTCCGACGCGAATCCATCCAATTTTTGAATTAATTAATTGTATTTTGGTGGTACTTCACATTGATCCTCTGGGATGATCTTCTTAATAAAATGATATGTCATTTTCATGTTTTATTTTGTTTTATCAGCATTTGGACAAATGTAATATTTAACGAAAATCTCACATGTAGTTAATATTTACAATAAGGACTAATAATTAAATTTGTTCAAAGAATTGGTCGGCCTGACCGGGATTCGAACCCGGGTCTTCTGGTTTAAGCTCAGTTGCGCTGATCACTAAGTTACCGAGTGAACCAAACCTTTGAACAGTGTTCATGGGCACACTATCGCACCTTGTATGTATAAAGATGACAAATATATATATATATATATATATATATATATATATATACAATAAGGTCGTTTTTTATAGATGATTTTATTAGCAAGTACAGGAACTTCAAATGATTCTCTATGAAGTGCCTTAGAAACTCAAAACTTTAATGGGATAATTAACTAAAACTTTTGCGTTTTCAAAAACGCTCATACGTCGTTCCCTTAAACGCCTACAAGTTTTTCACCGAAAATTAACTCATAAAACCAGATTATACCCCAGTAGAATATTAATCTGTAAGTCATATTTCAATTATACTGTTCAGGAGCCGTTTGTATATCCAGTTGCTACATATAGCAAACAACTCTAACATAGCCAGAATCCATTTTTTGTGAGTTCTTGACACCGAAAAACCAATTGACGGCAAAAAGTCCGCCTGTCCTTCCCTGTCTGTTCGTGCCCCCGTGAACACCACTAGCGCCTAAGCCATAGGTTCGATTTTTTCCGAAATGGAGATTCCCCGATCAATCTGGCTGAACTCGAAGCTTTGCGATTTTGAAAAGCATTCTTCAAAAGTTGTGGTATACTTTACTTGATGCTCCATGGATATTTTCTAAATTTTCTTCAAAACAGCTTCAATTTATTTTCTTTAAATGCTTTATCTTCAGCCACTGTTTAGTTTGCACGCGAGATTAAGTTTCTGTAACGCTTTGTTCGATGTAAAGTGTAGTGTCGTAAATTTTACTTTGCGCGCCTGCTGGTGTCATAAAGTTGTCAAATTTTGTGAAAAATGTCCAGGGAAAGTATTTATGTGACTGAAATTCAGCGTATTCATTAAGAACTGTCGGATGATCAACATGATCATGAATTGGATAGAGATAGTGACCTGAGTGTTGACAATATAGAACAACATCAGCATGATAGTGCATCGGAACAAGAGCTTTCATTTATTTTTCATTGTTTCTATATTTTCATTGTGTCTCTTTAATCCTTATAACATATGTAATCTATAGAATATATGTTCTATATCATTCAAAGATATTACACAGCGAGATAAGATCGCGTAGTTCTACAATTTCTTGATTTTATTCTAGAGTCAACGAATGTCGTAACATTTACGACACGCGCCTGCTGGTGAGAAACTTTTGCGCGCGCCCGCTCAAGGGTTAAACATGGCTGAAATTAATTTTGGAAAGAAAAAAATTATTTTATTATATAAAATAATTTTTCACAATGTAAAATGCATGTGTGTGCACCCCAGCAATAAAAATTACAGAAACTGTAAAAAAGGACTAAACAGAACAAAGCACATTATAATGCAAACCTTGCCTATCTGAAGCTAATTAAAATAATTAAATTATCTAAATTATAATTGAAACAAATTATACCCTACATATAAGAAACAAAAGCCTATTGCGTATTATACAATAAATAATCAGCTAATTAACATTGTAGTGAGATATATCGACACTAAATACCAAATGGTGTTGCAGACGAACTGATACACCTGCCTGAGATGGATTTGGAAAATTGAACACTATATCGTCTTTATCTATACCATACATTGTCATTTACCATGACAAACCTTTCGCTCGTGGTATTTAATTTCTTTAAATATTTTACCTAAAAAATACTTCCCATTTTAACTCCAAAAACCTCTGCAATATGTTTAACAGTTTTTTACTGCACAGTTTTGTGAGAATGAAATCACCTTGGCTTCTAGATATCTTCTCCAAATTTCTAAAATAATAAAAAATAATCAATATATAACCTGAAGGCGAGTCACCGTAAGATCAGTTGTACTTTTGAATGGCCAAAGGTACAACAGTACATGTTGGTAAAAGGCCCTCTCATAAGAACATATCATAAGAAGAAACATATTATAAGAAGGACAAACAATTGTTTAGGGAAATAAATTATAAAAAATAAGTAATTAATTTTCCAACTGGTTTTACTTGGTTGTGCCCATTACTACATTATATTACACGTATAATGACTTCTGTACGCGTAACTGCATTCATCTTTTAAACAATAGCAGTAAAAAGTACTGTTGAAGTAAACTAGTGCTGCTACAGAATGGCACAGACTTTCCCGTATTAGTTTTCTATTTCCTTGGGTCTTAGATATTCGGAATTGCCACAAAACCCTTTCTTGCCAGCTATGATCTATTACCACCAAAAGTACATTTTTTTGTCATTTTCTTCATTTTTCGGTTTCCTATTGGTAGAACGGAAATATTAATTTTAGAATATTAAAGAACACAAAAACCTAGTCCTAAATGGCAATATTCTTTTAAAAATTATGTACCGTTTAAGAGAAAATGGCGTTTTTTAGCGCTCCTAAAAATGCGAAATTTGAAGCTCATTTTTACAGAATATGTTTGAGTTTTCAAAATACTTTATTTGAAGTTATTTGAAGCACTTACACTAACAAATATAATAATGTTTACAAATTGCTAGTAATGTGCATATTAAAGATGTGAGAGATCTTTCAAAAAAATTACAATTATGTAATTTTTGAAAAAACAAAAAATAACTCAAAATAAACTTTACGCTGTACTAAAGAGTGTAATTCGCACTATCCGTTACAAAAGTTTCAAGAAACAATTTGCAGCCATATATGAGAAAATGGCGTTTGAGCGTTTCTGAAAATGCGAAATTTTGAGCTACTTTTCACTGAAAAAGGTTGTGTTTTCGAGAAACTTTCCTTGACATTATTTAAAGCACATGTACTCATAAGTATAATAATGTGAACAAATCGCCTCTAACGTAAATATTATCGACGTGAGAAACATGTGAAACAATTTACATTTTCGTAATTTTTGAAAAAAACAACCGATACAACAATATGGCTTTTATGTCATCTGATAGAGTACATTTACCATTATCCTTACCAAAAATTTAAAGAAAAAATTTGGAGCAGTTTTTGAGAAAATCTTGGTTTTGTAATTTTTTTAAAATTGCACATGTTGCATTCAATATTGCGCGAAAAATACTAAAATTTTAAAGAACATTTACATGACCTTAAAGAAAGAACTCACAATGAAGAACAAATTGTATTTGAAGGAAAAATCTCTATCTTCAATTTTGTAGTTCCAGAAAGACGCCGTAAAAATTTTAAACTTTTACAATTTTCAAAAATTCAGTTATCCGAGAACATCGGACCTACGCCATGTAAATAAGAGTATTTTACTCTATTCATACAAGAAATTTAAAGAAAAAATTTGGAGCCGTTTTCGAGAAAATTTTGAAAATTTGAATTTTTGAATTTACAAACCGAAGCGTTCATTCATAAACGACTTCTTCCAAAGCAGTCATAGGAATGATTATCTATAATACTTAATAATCTGAAGGGAATAATGTGAAACTGAATGGTTTTCGGTAAAATCCGTTACATTTTGCTAAATCAAACTTTTTCAGGCATAGAAATAAATAAACAAGCTATAGAGTGTTTCGTGTGTGTAGCGTCCCTTACTGTACAATCGGAGAAAAGGTTCGATTTGGCTCTATTCTTCGCTGCAGTATGAAGCTGTGAGTGAAAACTGAACATGAAATTAATGCATTATTCTTGCCGTTTATTAAATAAATGTAAACCTGAATTGTTGCTGCCAGGACACTTATTAGTATTCTCAAAAATAAGAAAGCAATACTTCTCCAAAATTAATATTTTTCAATTGATCTGGCCGAGACCAGAACCTGCGAATTTGAGACAAATAATTTGATGGGGATGCTTGATTTGAACTCCTCACACCATTTTCAGAAAATACAAACAAATTTCTCCAAATGTTTGCATTATTTTTTTCTCAAATGAAGTGAAAAACGGTTGATAAAATCTCATGTCTTATTTCGTTGCGATTCCTGACTTTCTGTGACTTGGGCAAAACATTTTTATGGCTCGATGAACATGGGCTCATGGTGGGCACACCGGTGGTATGTTCGAAATTTCATAAAACATTTTTGGGAAAGCTACAGAAAGTTTAAGTCCGAAATGTTGATTTGCGATTTCTCGCGTTGTGTGACTTGGGCAAAACTGTTTTATGACTCGATGCACTTGGTCTCATCGTGGGCAAAACGATGGCATGTTCGAAAGTTACAAATAGCTTTGTGGGAGAGCTCCAGGACGTTTAAGTCCAAAATTTTGATTTGCGATTTGCGGCTTTATTTGACTTGGGCAAAACTTTTTAAAGGTTGGGCAAACCTGGGCAAAACTTGGGCAAAACTTTGGCGTATGTCATTTTAATATTCGACAGAGTGGGGGTGCTAGTCACTTTAAAGTCCAAAACTTGATTTTCGATTTCCGGCGTTGTGTAACTTGACCAAAACTTTTTAAAGGTTGGGCAAACCTGGGCAAAACTTGGGCAAAACTTTGGCGTAGGTTATTTTAATTTTCGACAAAGTGGGGGTGCTAGTCACTTTAAAGTCCAAAATTTGATTTTCGATTGCTGGCGTTGTGTGACTTGGGCAAAACTTTTTTAAGGCTCGATGGACTTGGGCCGATCGTGGGCAAAACGATGACATGTTCGAAATTTTGAATTTTCTGTTTGGGAGACCTATAGGAGGTTTTAGTCCGAAATTTTGATTTGCGATTCCTGACTTTCTGTGACTTGGGCAAAACTTGTTTATGGCTCGATGAAGATGGGCTCATGATGGGCAAACCGGTGGTACGTTCAAAATTTCGAAAAACAGTTGTGAGAAAGCTACAGTGGATTTAAGTCCAAAATCTTGATTTGCGATTTCTCGCGTTCTGTGACTTGGGCAAAACTTTTTACAGATTGATTTAAAAATGGGGTAAACTCTTCTACAGGATGGTTTGTTCAAAACCTTGAAAATCGCAAGTGGGGGTGTTGGTCGCTTTAAAGTCCAAAATTTGATTTTCGATTTCCGGCGTTGTGTGACTTGGGCAAAACTTTTTAAATGTTGGGCAAACCTGGGCAAAACGTGGGCAAAACTTTGGCGTATGTCATTTAAATTTTCGACAGAGTGGAGGTGCTAGTCACTTTAAAGTCCAAAACTTGATTTTCGATTTCCGGCGTTGTGTGACTTGACCAAAACTTTTTAAAGGTTGGGCAAACCTGGGCAAAACTTGGGCAAAACTTTGGCGTAGGTTATTTTAATTTTCGACAAAGTGGGGGTGCTAGTCGCTTTAAAGTCCAAAATTTGATTTTCGATTTCCGGCGTTGTGTGACTTGGCCAAACCTTTTTAAAGGTTGGGCAAAACTTGGGCAAAACTTTGGCGGATGTTATTTTAATTTTCGACAAAGTGGGGGTGCTAGTCACTTTAAAGTCCAAAATTTGATTTTCGATTGCTGGCGTTGTGTGACTTGGGCAAAACTTTTTTAAGGCTCGATGGACTTGGGCCGATCGTGGGCAAAACGATGACATGTTCGAAATTTTGAATTTTCTGTTTGGGAGACCTACAGGAGTTTTTAGTCCGAAATTTTGATTTGCGATTCCTGACTTTCTGTGACTTGGGCAAAACTTGTTTATGGCTCGATGAAGATGGGCTCATGATGGGCAAACCGGTGGTATGTTCAAAATTTCGAAAAACAGTTGTGGGAAAGCTACAGTGGGTTTAAGTCCAAAATCTTGATTTGCGATTTCTCGCGTTCTGTGACTTGGGCAAAACTTTTTACAGATTGATTTAAAAATGGGGTAAACTCTTCTACAGGATGGTATGTTCAAAACCTTGAAAATCGCAAGTGGGGGTGTTGGTCGCTTTAAAGTCCAAAATTTGATTTTCGATTTCCGGCGTTGTGTGACTTGGGCAAAACTTTTTAAATGTTGGGCAAACCTGGGCAAAACGTGGGCAAAACTTTGGCGTATGTCATTTTAATTTTCGACAGAGTGGAGGTGCTAGTCACTTTAAAGTCCAAAACTTGATTTTCGATTTCCAGCGTTGTGTGACTTGGGCAAAACTTTTTAAAGGTTGGGCAAACCTGGGCAAAACTTGGGCAAAACTTTGGCGTATGTCATTTTAATTTTCGACAAAGTGGGGGTGCTAGTCACTTTAAAGTCCAAAATTTGATTTTCGATTTCTGGCGTTGTGTGACTTGGGCAAAACTTTTTATTGGTTGGGCAAACTTGGGCAAAACTTGGGCAAAACTTTGGCGTATGTCATTTGAATTTTCGACAAAGTGGGGGTGCCAACTTCACGCACCATCCGAACCCTGTTCTTAAAATCTACCCTCCTGCCGTCTTTTAATATATGGATCTTCGTTTTTACTGCCATTTAGTGCAAAAATAGGTAAAGAAAACACTGATTCATTTACATGATGTAATTATCACTTGATCAGTATCCTTGCAAGGCGTCTACCGGCGTCACTTCTGAGCAGTGTTGCCAGATATACCGCATTTTATACCGCATTATTAACACACAATCCGCATTAACCGATGAGGATGCCAAAAAATTCATTATTTCTATGATAGTGGATTAAAATCCTTTTTTTTTTTTCATTTCCTTAGTTATTACAACGATTGTTAGATGTTCCGCTAACTGGTTGACAAAGTTTGAATGCTCAAAATGCTGTCTCTCTCTGTTCGATTAAAGTAGAAAGCAATAAAACACCAATCATCTACCAATCATTAGGGCTTTATTCAATTGCCGTATCCGAAAATTGATGACCAAGCACCAAGGTGTAGTCGTGAACTCCGTCCTTTATTGTCTTACTGTTAGAGATTCAGAGGACAAATAGGTGACAACATGCTGGTTAGTCGTTTTCGAATACCCCAAATAAGAATACGGAACGTCGTCGCGTCGTTCGGATTCTACTGCGTTTCTTCAAGCCGGAGAAATGATGCACTTTGCGGGATATTGAAATTAAAAATGTTGAAATTACGTTACTCGGGCTCATATTAACCTTAGATTAAAAATAAATTGAAAGTACATTTATAACAAAAATACTGATATTTTATATTTGTAATTTCTTGGGTGAATCGAGAACATTGAATAGAGTGAGAACAAACATAGAACAAATATAGTGAGACAATATCGCATTGATTTAATTAATAAAACGGAATTCTATGTCGATAAATGATTTTTTATGTTTTCCCCTATTTTTAAAGTACATTACATGTAGTAAATTCGCATTCCTTAGAAAAAATCCGCATTTTCGGACTTAGAACTTCGCAATCGGAAGTTTCACATCTGGCAACATTGCTTCTGACCCAGTAAGCAGCACGGAGTAGGGATGAGATCTCTCACACAATAAGCAGTTTCTCACTCACTACAGTTTTCGGCCATGATTTTTATTGTGTGGGCATTAATCATAATTTTACAAATATCATTTTTCTATTTCGGTGTAATTTTTAATTAATTTATGATTAATTTGCAGGGCTGTAATAAAAAAAACGTCATCGAAGCCATCATTTTAAATGGCAAATTTCGAGGTGTGTATACATTACCGCCACGGATCCCTATTATACCCACAGATGTGCCAATTCAATTTAAACGTCTTCAATTCCGTTTAGATTGGCATTTGCGATGACTATCAATAAGTCTCAAGGCCAAACGATGTCTGTTTGTGGCTTATTTTTGAGCACACCATGTTTTTGACACGGTCAATTGTACGTGGCATGCTCTCGAGTGGGCAAACAATCCTGTTTATTTGTGTTAGCTATAGATGGGATAACAAAAAATATTGTACACTCTATTGCGTTGAGGGATTGATATGGTTTTTTTGTAAAATTATTACAATTAGCAATGTATATCATTTCAAAAAATAAATTACAATAAATTAAAAATATAAATGTTTGGTATTGTGTTATTTTTATATTTCATCATTGTTCACAGCGCTCCATGCCTTTTTAACTCACATATACAGGGTGAGTAACGTAACTTTAGCACCTCCTGTAACTTTTGAGCTGTTAAAGCTATTGCAATGCAGTTTTCACGGAAGTGCATGAGGGGAAGGGGCTAATAGATACGTGCATTAATTTCTATTTTATCACTTGTATTTTACGAGATTTTTTAGGTAACTTTGTTTTTTCAAATGGAACTATACGTATTTTTTCAGTCCACCATGACGAGCGTAAAAAGACGAATCCAATGATGTACAGATTGTCATATGTTAGATAAGCATTTTTTTATTAATTTTGATTTTTGTGACTGGCGTTTAACGGACATTTTGAATAGTCTACCACACAAGGCCACGCTACGTTCCACCAGCAACGCGCACCCGAGCAAGGGAAGGGAGATTTGAAGAAACGAAACATGTTCCAAATATTCACAAAACCATTGCAGTTTTTTCCTTAACTGTGCTTTCCATCCTTCCGCATTTTCAGATTTTCGACTTTCTTTGATTGAAGGAATTAAAGGATGGAAAATAAGGATTTGTCATTAGTGTGTATCGTATTAAAATTGTTTATAACTTCTACTCCATTTAATGGGGTTTCATAAGATACGTATTAATGGGATCTTGAAACCAAGCACAATAAGAATAAATAATTAAAACTGTGCAAAAAATATTGCGTATTTTGAGCAAACAATTTCAATGTTGAAAAGAATATAATAATAACTTAGGGATAGAAATAATCTTATTTCAATAAATACTACTTAAGACAAATCCGTATTTTCAATCCCTAAGAAACACAAAATATCTGAAAATGGATCAGGATGGAAAGGAGAGTTCAGGAAAAAATGCAACAGTTTTGTGAATATTTTTTGTATCCTCAAGTACTAAAATCCCTTCCCTTTCCCGACCCCGCGTTTGCTGGGCGAGCGCTGCGTGACCTTGTGGGGCTGACAGTTACAATGAAAATATCCGTTAAACACTAGTCGCAAAAAAATCACAATTACTCAAAAAAATGCTTATCTAACATATGACAAACGAATCATTGGATTCGTCTTTTTACGCTTGTCATGATAGACTGAGAAAATATGTATAGTCCCATTTGAAAAAACAAAGTTACCTCAAATATCTCGTAAAATACAAGTGATAAAAGAGAAATCAATACACATATCAATTAGCCCCATTCCCTCATTCACTTTCATGAAAACTGCATTGCAATATCTTCAACCGTTCAAAAGTTACAGGAGGTGCTAAAGTTACGTGACTCACCCTATTATACCCACAGATGTGCCAATTCAATTTAAACGTCTTCAATTTCCGTTTAGATTGGCATTTGCAATGATTATCAATAACTCTCAAGGCCAAACGATGTCTGTTTGTGGCTTATTTTTGAGCACACTATGTTTTTGACACGGTCAATTATACGTGGCATGCTCTCGAGTGGGCAAACAATCCTGTTTATTTGTGTTAGCTATAGATGGGATAACAAAAAATATTGTACACTCTATTGCGTTGAGGGATTGATATGTTTTTTTGTAAAATTATTACAATTAGCAATGTATATCATTTCAAAAAATAAATTACAATAAATTAAAAATATAAATGTTTGGTATTGTGTTATTTTTATATTTCATCATTGTTCACAGCGCTCCATGCCTTTTTAACTCACATTTATATGACTCACGAACTCGAAACTGTTACGAATGGAATATTTATAATTGTTGTGTAAAATGGGTTTAAATAATGAGCTTAAAAATTTACAAAGAAAATAGTCTGGAGGACTTATGGAGGATACAACAGGACACATCGGTAAGTCAGATTTATGGACTTTTATCAGGCCATAAGCTAATGCAATATTCGGTGTTGTAGGATAAACGTTTGTATATTCTTTTTTTGTTACGTACGCATTTGCTTTCCATCAGTTGCGAGAACTGACATTTGATTCTGATTCTTGAATGGCATCGTTAGACGTAGCAATGTTTCCTTCAATCCCACATAATTTAATTCTTTCATGTTTTGAAAAGTTGCTTAATGATCAGAATGATTTCGCAAAAATACAACCAAATGAGGTTATAATAGTTCTAAGAATGCTTTTGAATAATATGGAGTTTCAATTTAATGGGAAAATTTACCATCAGTTAGAAGGTACACCTATCGGTCGCATAAGTCGCATAAGCTCCTTACTTTCAGAAATTGTAATGAGACACCTAGAATCACAAGTCTTAAATGATCTAAACTTTGTTTATTATACACGTTATGTTGATAATACCTTTATTGTATTACCTCAAAATCAAATTGATGAATTTTTAAATAAATTTAAATTATTAATAAGTTTAATAATAAAATACAATTTACTTTAGAAACAGAATCAAATTTTTCTTTAAACTTTTTAGATGTAACTGTTTTTAGGAAAAATACAACGTTTGAAACATCTTGGTATACCAAACCTATTTTTTCTGGAATTATATTGAACTATCTATCTAAGCATCCTGTTACTATGAAAAAGTCAGTTGTTTCAAAATTTAGTTGACAGAGCTATACAATTGTCGTCGCCCTGTTTCATAATTATAATTTACGTAAAGTTTTAGAAATATTGCAATTTAATAATTACCTTTTGCATTTCGTAGAAAATATTGTATCTAGGAGATTGAAATTCATAAAATATGGAAAACCTCACAGAAATAATAAGACAGAAATTCTGAATGATTTAATTTGTTTACCCTACATCCCTCAAATAAATAATTATTTCAAAAATGAACTTTTAAACAAATTTAAATTAAAACTGGTAAATAGAATAATAAATCAATGCAATATAGTACAAAATGTGAAAGATTTTAGAGCAAAATTAGATATAAATAATGTAGTATATCAAATCAATTGTAATGATTGTAATAAATCTTATATTGGTCAAACTAAAACAAAATTGATTATTAGGACATAAAAGGAATATTAAAGATTCAGCATGTAAACAAAATTCATTAACGCAACACAGTAATGAAACATCACATCATGTTGTTAGTAATGATATAAAAATTTTAGCTCGTGAAAATGTGTCTTATCCTAGATTAATATTAGAAACACTATTCATCAAAACTTCTCCTAGCTTAAATACACAGATAGAATCAAATCAATTTACAAAAGTATATAGTTTATTGAACTTGTTTTCTAAACATTAAAATATTTCACTTAATTTTTTTTAAAAATTTCTGTCTATTTTTCCAATTTCTTTCATACTGTTTGTAATATGTCTTTAAATTTTCTAAAGATTTTAACAGGTGCATTCTGTTGACTAGTGTATATATTAATTTTTTTGTAATTCTTCTGTTTGGCACTTTTCCATTGTTTTTATATATTATAATTATTTGTCACCTGATGATGGAAACCAAATGTTTCCGAAACGTTGTGGAAAATTTGTATATAAAGCAGTTTTTTAAAAGATTTCTGTCTTATCAATGATGGACCAACTTACGATATATATATATATATATATATATATATATATATATATATATATATATATCCCTGTTTTATCCCTTGTATTTTATGAGATATTTGAGGTTACTTTGTTTTTCCAAATCAAATTATAGATATTTTTTCCGTCTAATCATGACGAGCGTGAAAAACAATTTCAATGATATACATATTGTCGTATGTTAGATAAGCAGTTTTTTGAGTAACTTTGATTTTTGCGACTAGGGTTTAACGGATATTTTGAATGTACTAGTAACAGTCCGCCACACAAGGTCACATTGCACTCCACCGGCAAACGCGCTCGTGGGGACGGGAAGGGAAGGGATCTTAGTATTTGAAGATACGAAACATATGCCAAATATTCACAAAACTGTTGCAGGTTTTTCCCAGAACTCTGCTTTCCATCCTTCCACTTATCAAATTTTTCGTCTTTCTTTGGTTAAAGGATTTGAATTGAAGGATTGAAAATAAAGATTTGTCATAACTATGTATTGTAATAAAATTGTTTATTATTTCAACTCCTTTTAATGAGGTTTTATATCACTGGATATTAATGGGATCTTCAAGCAAAACACAATCAGAATAAATATTAAGACTGTACAAAGAATATTGCATATTCTGAGCAAACACTTTAAATATTAATAAGCATATAATAATAACTTAGGGATGGCAACAAATTTATTTCAATACACACTACTTATGAAAATGGAGAAGGACTGAAAGCAGAGTTCAGGAAAAACTGCAACAGTTTTGTGAATATTTGGAATATTTTCGTATCTTCAAGTACTAAACTTCCTTCCCTTCTCCAAGCGCGCGTTTGCCGGTGGAGCGCTGCGTGACCTTGTATGGCGAACTGTTACAAGTACATTCAAAATACCCGTTAAACCCTAGTTGCAAAAATGAAAGTTACTCAAAAAATGCTTATCTAACATGTAACAATATGTATATCATTGGATTCGCCTTTTTACGCTCGTCATGACAGACTTAAACAAAGTGTATAGTTCCATTTGAAAAACAAAGTTAACTCAAATATCTCATAAAATACGAGTGACAAAACAGAAGTAAATTCACGTATCAATTAGACCCATTCCCTCATGCACTTCTGTGAAAACTGCATTGCAATACCTTCAACCGTTCAAAAGTTACAGGAGGTGCTAAAGTTACGTGACTCACCCCATATATATATATATATATATATATATATATATATATATATATATATATATATATATAAGAGAAAAATTTGCTAGCCTTCAGGGAATATCAGATTTAAATGCAACAATGGCATTCCGCGTCGCTCGCGCGTATTTCTGAGAATTACGTCTCATTGTTGCGACACTATTTAGCTGTATGAAAAGCAGTTGTAATTGTCGAATGTGTGTTGATATTTCTTTAAATTATTTACTTTTTGCATCAAGTGTTCGACGATTTGTAACGTTTTTTTAATAAAAAACGGTGACAGATATATTTGACTCTGAGAGAAATCGTGATATGAATACATAACTATTACCAAAGGTGAGAAAGTGCGTAGTGTTTTAGTATCAATAGTTATTTTCTGCAATCCTTACCTGCATTGCTGTCTCTTGAGCAAATTTCCTCGTAATATATACAATGCTGTAATATTTAACAATTTATTCCAAGAAGTAACAACTATGCAATAACAACCTCACAACTCTATCTTCATATATTTTCAAAACAGAAACCAAAAACTTGTTAATAGAACGCGTAAAATGGTATAAATATAATTATGTTTTAACTGTGCAGTCAAAACCTACTATTGTTTTTTTTAAATGTATGATTTTCTAGTGGTTAACCCATTTCTGCCTAGCGTTACATATAAGTAACGTTAGTTTTGGCAACGTGTGGCTACGTTGCAAAGATTTTCAATGTATAATTTAGTATAATTTAGCAACATAACAATTGAATAGCACTAAAAGTTGCAAAAAGCAGTAAAACAAACGGTGGTTGGTCCGCATCGAAGTTTACGGGGCTTATGCAGCTAAGTATCAACGGTTTTGCTTCTTTTTATAGAAAAAAAACTCAATAACCACCGCTCTAGTAGTATAATTTAGCAACATAACAATTGAATAGCACTGAAAGTTGCAAAAACATGCTAGGCAGAAATGGGTTAAAGTAATTTAAATTACCTTAAAGTAGCATACTAAATTTGCATTTCTGAAGTTTTTATTGCAAATATTTTTGGATAAAATTGGAGGTTTGGTGAATTGGAATGAAAATATGACTTACCTTTATTACTGAGTAAGTTGGAGATGTGATTTGCAGCCTAGGGGAGCAAGATTCAAATCCAACGTATATTACGTCATCTGGAGGACGACGAGTCACAATGTGCTTCTTCTCGAAGGTTTCGTTTATTGTTTCCTGAAAAATGGGGAGGAGCAAAAATCGACCACGAGATGGTCTTGGGGAAGGTGTATAAGCGTGCAAAGAACCAACAATCGCAATGAAAACCAAGATGTACTCCAGATGGTGAGCCATATCTAAAATAGACCCTGCTCCCGATTTGGTTAGACCTGGCCACGTTTTCTGGCAATATCCGTGTTTATTGTCAGAAGTATTTATAACTCAAAAGCTAGACTTGGAACTTATCAGTCTTGCTTTGTGCAGATCCTTCATTTATTGTCTTGACGATGAAATTATCGTGACACGTTCTAGAATAAATGCAAACTAGACTCAATAGACTTATTACGACACTAGTGCGTGGTTGCAGGTCGCAACACAAACCTTCAATGATCGTGCATTGGTTTTCAGGACAAAGCATACGCCCTCCTAGAGGAGTGACTCAACCATCACAAAACGACACGTCATCCCCAGGTGCGAGAGGGGAACTCTGCCAAGAGGGGATATGGAAGGGCACTCACGAAGGAGGCGAGCGTTGTTCACGCGAAAAGACAACTACTCAAAATTAAAAAAAAGTGCCATCGATCGGTTGTCACCTTCCACTAGCGCTAGTTAGCTGGAAAAAGAACTCACCTTCCCCCATCTCTCCACAAAGGCAAATAGAGAAAAAGAAGAAAAACGAACTGCGCTGGACAGTGAGTCGATTATGGGAGGGGGCAGCTAGAAGACCTTCCCCAGGCGCCGAAATTTTTTTCCATTAAGAATAAATAAAATGTATTTACTTCTAATTCAAATGAACCTGTGTAAGTCGTTTGTTTTGTCTGGAGAAATGAATACTGTTTGACATTGAGCGGGGTGGGAAATTTTGTTTTGAAATAAAGGATCCGTGGATCTACTGCCTGAAGTCTCTTGTTTTCTCTGGGAGCCACTAGTCTTGCAACAGTACAAACTTTCTCCTAAAATTTCTTAGGTTACCTAAAGCTTTGCAAATTGTTACGAGCTAATTCTTCAGCTATTTCTTCAAATACTCAATGCAGCAAAGGAAGCGCAGGGGATGTGACTCGGTACATTTTGAAGATATAGAAATTCCAAAATTTCCGAGTTTATTTGTAAATCTTATTTATTCCATATTTATTAGCACACTTTTCTCCATTCGAGGAAATAAAAAAGATACCGTTCATCCTGGAGTTAATTTTTTCTTTCTTTAATTTTTACTTTCTCGTATATCACTTACGAGGTAAAAACGGATATTTTTCCACAGAAAAATATTCATTTTCTAGATCCTGATACCGAAAAAGTGGATAAATCTTGTATTAAATTTGTATTAAATGTATTAAATTTCTCTAACACGCGGTTAAGTCAGAACCCAACTTTGGTGGGTCATTGATACCCAAACGTTACCAGACGGCAAAATGTCTGTTAGTCCGAGTGCAATGCTAGAGCATAAAATCATTTGAACGATTTTTTCCAAAAATGATGTTCCACCAACGATCTGACTGAACTCGGGGCACTGCAAATTTGAAACGACTGTTAAGATTTTTAGGGATTCACGATGCCCAAACGTTTTTAAATGTCCTCAAAAATGACGCCAATTTGTTTATTATTATTACTATTTTTGTTGAAGAGCGGAATACGCCTAAACACATGGCCAGACCTCATTCTCACAGTCACGCATTGCCGGTCAATTGCGCATTGCGCACCTGTCTATTCCTGTGTCTTCTGAAATTATGTCTTTTGTACAATGCTTATTCCTTTTTGTTCGTAAATGTATTTTTATCTATGCTTTTTGAAGACTTGTTTAGAGGGAAGACATGGTTTGATGCCCCGAGCCTCATCGAATAATAATAATAATAATAATAATAATAATAAGTTTCTAACAGGTGGTTGACACGTGGTTTACTGTACCCAGAGACAGAAGGCTTTATGATAGCCATCCAAGACCAGGTTATCGCAACAAGAAATTACTTACGATATGTTATAAGAAACCCCTCCATAGTAAGTGATGAATGTAGAAGATGCGGTGCACAGCATGAAAACATCCAGCACATCCTTGCTGGTTGTAGTGTGTTGGCTCCCACTGCCTATAAAGTTAGACACGATAATATGGGGAAAATAATTCACGGACGACTAGTAAGAAAATACGGACTTGAGTCTTGTGATGTCCCATATTACAAATATCATCCTTCTACAGTCTTGGAAAATGAAGAATGGAAGCTGTACTGGGACAGAAGCATTATTACAGATACCACAATTTCGAACAATAGGCCAGATATAATAGTTCTGAACAAGCTCAAGAAAACAGCCATGATCATCGATTTTGCAGTCGTCAACAATAATAATCTAGAATCTGTTCATAGCTTGAAAATTCAGAAATATGTACCGTTGACTCACGAGCTTCGCCACCAATGGAAACTTGAGAATATCGGCATACTACCGATAATAATGTCCACCACAGGATTAGTACCAAAACACACAATGCATGCAATTCAAGTGTTGGAATTACCATTCTCATGCGTGGAACAAATGCAAAAAGCAGTAATACTGGATAGCTGCAGAATAGTAAGAGAATTCCTGGGATGTACGACTGATTGGGACACGATTGATTGAAATGTCAAGAGTAACATTCGTTCGTGTTTTGTCTCAGCGAGACCGACCGAGCCTAGACCAGCAATGGTCAGGTGAATGTTCCTGCACATAGTGCAGAGAGTGAAAAATTCGGTTGATAATAATAATAATAATTGCTAAGAATGAAGCGATTCTCTCCCAAATGCTGTCTTTGCTAAGAATGAAGCGATTCTCTCCCAAATGCTGTCTGTCGTGAATGACTTTAGCAATGACATCTGCATGAAGTTTGGTCTTGACAAGTGTGCCAAAATCAATTTAAAAAGAGGGAAACTCACAACGCCTGAGAACATTGAAATTGATACGCACACTGTGATTCAAGATCTTGAGCCAGGTAAAACTTACAAATATCTGGGTATTGAAGAATGTGAAACCATCTCGAATGACGGAATGAAAGAGAGAATTCGTAGGGAGTATTATAGAAGAGTGAGACTGGTCCTGCAGTCCGCTCTGAATTCCAGGAATAAAATATCTGCAATAGGTAGTTTGGCGATACCAGTAGCCGAATACAGTTTTGGACTAGTGGACTGGACTGAGCAAGAAATTCGCACCAAGGATCGAAAAACCAGAAAACTGCTAACAATGCATCATGTTTCCCACCCTCGAGCTGATATACATAGACTTTATGTGGCACGTAAGGAAGGAGGAAGAGGCCTCAGACAAATTGAGGCCTCCTGGCACAACGCAATAGTCAGGTTGGGGAAGTATGTAGTCAGCCATCAAGATGACCCTCTAATGAGGCAGGTCATGAAATCTGACCGAAGAATGGGAAACAGAGGCATTGTTAGTGTAGCAAGAAGCATTGCGAAGAAAACTAGGCAAGACACGTCGAATAACACAGACACTGAACTTCTGATGCTGCTAAACATGAAGTGTGAGACAGAAAAAATGTTAAAGAAGTCGTGGAGAGACAAACCACTCCACGGACAATACCTAAAAAGAATGGACAAAGTGCAGATCAATAAAGATCAATCATTTATGTGGCTTAAAAGGGGAAGAATGAAGCCAGAATCGGAAGCACTTGTAATAGCTGCCCAAGATCAGGCGTTGAGAACACGACATTATGATAAAGCGGTTCTCAAAATTTCCCAAGATGATAAATGCCGCATTTGCCTGGAGCAAGTAGAAACCATTGATCATATTGTCTCAGCTTGTCCAATCCTAGCAAAGACCGAATACCTTAAAAGACATGACAGGGTGTGTAGCTACCTCCACTGGCAGATCTGTTCCGCCCTCGAAGTTCCAAACATATGCCCCAAGTGGTACGAACACTCACCGAAACCGGTGACGTCTGTTAGATTGTGTACGATATTGTACGACCAACGAATTCAAACGGATCGTACGATAGCGGCAAACAAACCGGATATAGTTATCCGGGATTTGTCGAAAAAATCGTGTTTACTTATCGATGTTGCTGTACCTTGCGATCAAAACGTCGTTACCAAGGAGGCAGAGAAACGTCTTAAATACAAGAGTTTGGAAATGGAGATCAGCCGAATGTGGGGCGTAAAAGCACAGGTCGTCCCGATAGTTATCGGAGCTCTGGGATTTGTTCCGCAAAATTTGAGTAAGAACTTGTCTAAACTCCCAGGTAATTCAAAAGACTGGGAAGTGCAAGAAATTGCTTTATTTGGAACAGCCCACATTTTGCGTAAAGTATTGTAGAGGCACTGAGTCACCGAATCTGCTCCTTAGGTAGCTGGTTGCAACCTGGAGTAGATTTTATATTCAGCCGACTCATAAGATCTTTAGTCGTGATGTAATGGAATAATAATAATAAATTGATAATATTAAATGAACAATATCTCAAAAGAATGGACAAGGTGCACATCAATAACATCAATCATTTATGTGGCTTAAAAGGAGAAGAATGAAGCCAGAATCGGAAGCAGTTCTAACAGCTGCTCAAGATCAGACGTTGAGAACACGACATTATGATAAAACGGTTCTCAAAATTTCCCAAGATGAAAAATGCCGCATTTGCCAGGAACAAGTAGAAACCATTGATCATATCGTCTCAGCTTGTCCAATTCTAGCAAAGACCGAATACTTGAAAAGACACGACAGGGTGTGTATTTACCAATAGTGGTACATCTGTACCGCCCTCGAAATTCCAAACACATGCCCCAAGTGGTATGAACACTCACTAAAACCGGTGATATCTGTTGGACGCCGTACAGTAATGTACGACCAATAAATTCAAACGGATCTTACTATAGCAGCAAAAACCGGATAGAGTTATCCGGGATTTGGAGAAAAAATTGTGTCTGCTTGTAGATGTTGCTATGCCTTGTGATCAAAATGTCGTAACCAAGGAGGCAGAGAAACGTCTTAAATACAAGAGTTTGGAAATCGAAGTCAGCCGAATGTGGGGCGTAAAAGCACAGGCCGTCCCGATAGTTATCAGATTTGTTCCGCAAAGTTTGTGTAAGAACTTGGGTAATCTTCGAGGTCATTCAAAGGAATGGGAAGTGCAAGATATTGCTTTATTTCGAACAGCTTTCATTTTGTGCAAAGTATTTTAGAGGTACCGACAGTAGCTAGATCTGCTCCTTAGGTAGCTGGTTGCAACCTGGAGTATATTTTTATATTCAACCGACTCATAACATCTTCATATAGAGGAATAATAATAATAATAACAACAACAACAATAATAATAATCTACATTACTAATATCCAATGTGCGTAGTCTTTGAGAGTAAGCTCTGTGACTACCGGCTGCAAGAGTCGTCTATGATTTCGGTAAATACCCAGACGCTCTGGGAAAATCCAAAAACCAAAGAAACAGATTAGACTCTTGAGTGAAGAATCTGAATTATATTATTCCATCTTATTGTCCTTACTAAGTTGTCATACCCAGTGCGTCCTACTTACAACACAGCTGTCATGCGACTACAAGACTTAAAGGAAGGGGCTGCTTGCCATTAAATATTTGATATTCACTTGAAGTTTTATGAAAGATCAATTTTTAATTCCTAATAGAATGAAAATAATTGTTGTGCTGCGTACCTATGTAGTGTTCTATGTTATTGTAGAATGGGTGAAGACAGTTTTTGTTAAAATATATTTAATTTATTACAGTGTTATACAAAAGTATCAACATTGTTTCCCTTGAGTAGTGTGCCTTCTGCTTTATGTGAAATCATTTTGCGTATTTTCATCATCAGCATTTTTGTAGCTGCAGTCCACTAATTATTATTATTATTGTTATTATTATCATACAGTTCTGTCTCTGGATAAAATCTCAGGACTGAGGTAACCGTACGGGCTCTTGCCAAGTAACGGCCCTTTTCGATGTCGAAGCAGGATTACATGTATTAGGCATGAGTAATACTGTTGTTGAGGAACTTTCTGACTATTGCGCAAGTATTGAGGATGGCAACTTTCTGTAACTCCATGTACAATGTCTTTCGCATTTTCAACTATTGTAGGCTGTTATGCAAAGTTGTTGGGATGACACCAGTTGTGGACACAATAATGGGTACTGTGTAAACTTTCTCCATTTTCCACTGTTCTTTTATTTCTATTGCTAAATCAGTGTATTTGGACCAGGCGCGGATCCAGACTTCTCTTTTGGGAGGGGTTAGGTTAAGACTTGCTTGCATTTATCTCGGAAAGGGGGGAGGGGACCGAATGTAATAACAAATTTGACGTATGTTATTCGTATATCAGATTGACTTTATTATACTATAAATATATTAGAAATTCAATATACCAGTAATCACATTCAGATATCAAGTAGGTTACAATTGTTACAATCCTCACCATATCCGCTGGGAGTGAGACGGGGTAACTTTGGAATTTTAACTGGTAACCTCCAAATATTTTTGCTGATTCGAATTCTGCCTATAAAATATGTCAATTTTGTTCGGTACATTTGTTTTAAAAAAAATGAAAATTTATAAATTTATCAACAATAAATTTCAAGTTATCAAAAATAACTTTCATTTGATGCAATATAAAAAATTTGTGAAGAAACGTATATGAGAGAGACATGTAAATGTGTGTAATGAAAAAAGTATATTTTAATAAATTATTATAAGTAATAAATGCATGCCTATAATAAATAAATAAAGTAAATTATACTTTTATTTTTTCCCACAATTATTTTTCTCATTTTAAATTTTCCTTTTTTACATTTTTTCGTTTATATTGCTCTTTCGTACATTAATAAATTTGCACCATATTTGAATCTCCTTGAATAGCGATTCTTCTATAACAATGTTGTAAACTTCGTTATGTTTGGCGACAACTACACCGAGACATGCAAAATAATAAATAATAATCTAATAAATTTAATTTAATGCAACAGTTAATATTTTTCAATTAACTGATCTGATCCGTTTTGCATTGCATTGGGGCTTTGTTTAATTAAAACCCAAATAAAGTAACATCATTGCAATACTGTTCATCAAGAATGAGTGCTGTCAAAAGATACTTTTGGTACTGGATTCGGACACAGCGACAGCTAAACTTTCAAATAAGATATTTTAGGCGTCAGAGTCTATTCTCGCTCAATAGCCGAACTAAAATTCTCTAGCCGGATTCGGACTCAGCGACAGCAAAATATTCAAATAAGGTCTTTTAGCAGTGGCGAAGCTGAAGGGTAATCTGGGAGCCTTATAATAACCAATTTTTTTTTCAATAAATTCTGTCATTGTGTACCATTTTTCAATATTTTTGTTACTGAATCGTTGAAGAAAATTAAATGTGTTCGACTTCTTTTCTCCGCCTACGCGCGAGAGAATAAGCAGGACCGCAGAAATATACACTTTGGGGCCGGCAGCTGAGCGAGGAGCCTGCCAGTGGATAGACAATTGCCGGCTGGCTCTGCCGCGCACGCGCAAAAGAGAGCGTACGCTATCTCCCTTCCAATTGCATTCACTGGGCAGAAACCCCAGCTACAGCCTAGGGCCTAGGATGTAGGCCCTAGGCTCTCGGTAGGCACGGACGTGTACAGCAATGCACACCCACGTCTCAGAGGCAAATTCATCTCATCCCTGACGTTGTGGGAAAATAGAGTAGTTTATGTGCCGTTTGTGTGATTTTTGTTAGTGTTTTCTTTACGAAACAATTAATGAAGCTAAAGATATAGTGTTGCTCACAATGTCCCACTGACTATGCGCCAGTCTCATAACTTCTAAACGATTCACGATATCGAAATGCAGTTTTCGCTCAACAATGCGGAATCACGAGTTAAGTACTACGCCATAGAGATAGAAATGGTGGCGATACGTAGTAATATACCGTGTTAGATATGAAGAGACAATTGAAATCCTCATCAAAGTAGACATGACTATGAATGAACTTTCAGGGCGAGAATTATTTGAAAGATACAAAATTGTATCTTTTAAAATTATTGATACAGAAGTGACTCAGATGGACTACATGTTTCAAGATTTTGACAACTTTCATTTTATTGAATTTCTGGACGAAAAGCAGTTTTCCACCTACAAGCGTCCTTTCGTTCAGAAAAGTTTCATTTCCTAATAAAACAATATCGATTCCTTGACAGTGAGCAGCTTTGAAATAAACTGACAAATGTTTACATTAATAATGCAGAATACATGCCTGCAGTTTTTTTTCTGAAGTATTTGTTAGACAAGTTGGTACAGAAAAAATATCAAGAGACGGTTCGGTTTGTACAACTCAAACCAACTTTCCCTTTATATACAGCATTATGTGAAAGGAATACATTAAAGAGTTAAGACATTCTTGAGAAATTCCGTTGGAAATTAACTGTGCAGAAACGATAGCTTTAAAGAACACTTTATCGATGTTTTTGTTGAATAAAAAAATGATGAATGGAGCTAATTTACAAAAAAAATGTAAGCTAAGATTTTCAGAATACCTAACTGCATGACTCTAGCTTCGCCATTGTATTTTAGGCGTCAGACACTATCCTCGCTCATCAGCCAAACTAAAATTCTTTAACACTAAATCTTTTCGACTAATCTTTACCACTAACCCCTGTTGATAGCCTTAACTTACGTTCTCACAAAACCAGAACCGACATCAGACTTCAATGATCAAATTAGCTTCGCCGTTACAGATTACTTTAAGCATTTTAAGGTTAAATAAACATTGAGTATGATAGGAGTTCCAATACTGAATTGGATTGTTTCATCGAAACTGATTCTAACAAACGCCTGAAAGCAAGATTGTTGCCATTTTTATATTCATACCATTATTATTACGTAGTTTAGCTAGTTCTATTCCCTTTGAATAACAATTGTGACTTTTAAGGTGAGTCCATGTGTTGACATCCATTTTTCGCACAATTCTCTCGTTCAATTAGTGACAAATATTCACATTAAGTTAGCAACACTATTAACGTGCAGTGTATTTGATTCCGACTTTAGATATGTTACTTGTTTAGATATATTTCTTTGTATTAAAAATATTTTAAAAGTGATCTTGTATGATCTTGATGAAGTATGTTTTGATACAAATTAAATTCCAATTTCTATATACATTCATTAGTTTTAGCACTGCTAAATTTTTAGAAATTTCTAGAATTGTTTGAAAATAACTGAAAATGTCTCGGCCAGTCCCGATTCTGTAAGGACACTGGAAAGGTTATCATTTTTTTAGATATGTTGAAGTTTCTCACAAAATTTTGACGGTTCATCATTTGGGGGGGGGTCATGACACCCGTGACCCCCCCCCTTGGATCCGGGCCTGATTTGGACACCTTTTCTGTGTGAGAGGACTGAAGGTTGTGTGTGTTTGGGATTGCAATATCAATTAGGTAAGTGATTGTGTTAATTTTATCAATTAGCGTAATGTCTGGTCTATTGTGTGCTATCATCTTGTCTGTAATTTATTATTATTATTATTATTATTATTATTATTATTATTCCATTACATCACGACTAAAGATCTTATGAGTCGGCTGAATATAAAATCTACTCCAGGTTGCAACCAGCTACCTAAGGAGCAGATTCGGTGACTATCAGTGCCTCTACAATACTTTACGCAAAATGTGGGCTGTTCCAAATAAAGCAATTTCTTGCACTTCCCAGTCTTTTGAATTACCTGGGAGTTTAGACAAGTTCTTACTCAAATTTTGCGGAACAAATCCCAGAGCTCCGATAACTATCGGGACGACCTGTGCTTTTACGCCCCACATTCGGCTGATCTCGATTTCCAAACTCTTGTATTTAAGACGTTTCTCTGCCTCCTTGGTAACGACGTTTTGATCGCAAGGTACAGCAACATCGATAAGTAAACACGATTTTTTGGCCAAATCCCGGATAACTATATCCGGTTTGTTTGCCGCTATCGTGCGATCAGTTTGAATTTGTTGGTCGTACAATATCGTACACAATCCAACAGACGTCACCGGTTTCGGTGAGTGTTCGTACCACTTGGGGCATGTGTTTGGAACTTCGAGGGCGGTACAGATCTGCCAGTGGAGGTAGCTACACACCCTGCCATGTCTTTTAAGGTATTCGGTCTTTGCTAGGATTGGACAAGCTGAGACAATATGATCAATGGTTTCTACTTGCTCCAGGCAAATGCGGCATTTGTCATCTTGGGAAATTTTGAGAACCGCTTTATCATAATGTCGTGTTCTCAAGGCCTGATCTTGGGCAGCTATTACAAGTGCTTCCGATTCTGGCTTCATCCTTCCCCTTTTAAGCCACATAAATGATTGATCTTTATTGATCTGCACCTTGTCCATTCTTTTTAGGTATTGACCGTGGAGTGGTTTGTCTCTCCACGATTTCTTTAACATTTTTTGTGTCTCACACTTCATGTTTAGCAGCATCAGAAGTTCAGTGTCTGTGTTATTCGACGTGTCTTGCCTAGTTTTCTTCGCAATGTTTCTTGCTACACTAACAATGCCTCTGTTTCCCATTCTTCGGTCAGATTTCATGACCTGCCTCATTAGAGGGTCGTCTTGATGGCTGACTACATACTTACCCAACCCGACTATTGCGTTGTGCCAGGAGGCCTCAATTTGTCTGAGGCCTCTTCCTCCTTCCTTACGTGACACATAAAGTCTATGTATATCAGCTCGAGGGTGGGAAACATGATGCATTGTCAGCAGTTTTCTGGTTTTTCGATCCATGGTGCGAATTTCTTGCTCAGTCCAGTCCACTAGTCCAAAACTGTATTCGGCTACAGGTACCGCCAAACTACCTATTGCAGATATTTTATTCCTGGAATTCAGAGCGGACTGCAGGACCAGTCTCACTCTTCTATAATACTCCCTACGAATTCTCTCTTTCATTCTGTCATTCGAGATGGTTTCACATTCTTCAATGCCCAGATATTTGTAAGTTTTACCTGGCTCAAGATCTTGAATCACAGTGTGCGTATCAATTTCAATGTTCTCAGACGTTGTGAGTTTCCCTCTTTTTAAATTGATTTTTGCACACTTGTCAAGACCAAACTTCATGCAGATGTCATTGCTAAAGTCATTCACGACAGACAGCATTTGGGAGAGAATCGCTTCATTCTTGGCAAACACTTTCAGATCATCCATGTAAAACAAATGTGATACTGGCCTTTCATCACCATGGAGCTTAAAACCAAAGTCAGCTTGCGACAACTGTCTCGATAGTGGGATCAAACTAATGCAAAACAGCTGAGGGGATATTGAATCTCCTTGAAAAATACCCCTGTTAATCTGAATACTTCTGGTTTCTACTGCTTCCTTTCCGCTGTGGATTAGTAACCTGGTACTCCACGACTTCATACTAGCCTTGCAAAACTCAACAAGTCTAGGATGAAATCGATAGATCTCCAGGGTCTTCAAAATCCAATCGTGTGGTACACTATCAAAGGCCTTTTGGTAGTCAATCCAAGCCATGCTCAAATTACGTTTGCGTTTCTTTACATCATTCAAGATGACTTTATTCAGTAGCAAGATTTCCTTACACCCATAAGAGCCTTTACGACATCCTTTTTGTTCAGCTGGCATTAGATGATTCTTATCTAGATGTCTATACATTTTGTCAGCTATAGCTGAAGTTATAACTTTGTACAGTACTGGCAGACAAGTAATTGGCCTGTAGTTCTTCGCCAAAGAGCTGTCTCCCGCTTTGGGTAGCAAATACGTGATGCCGCGTGTGAGCCATTCCGGGATTTCCTTTGGGTTTTCAAAAATTTTATTAACAGCCTTTGCTAGATGAGTATGTATTGCTGTTAATTTCTTAATCCAATAAATCTGGATCTTATCAATCCCGGGGGACTTCCAGTTTCCCATGTTCTTAATTGCTTGGAAGAGGTCCTCTTCCGAGAATTGGTGAACATCTTCCACTGTTTCTACAAGTTCATCGGCAGCATCAACTTCAGATTGAAGCCAAGATGCGTCTTTGTTGTAGGATCTGCTCTCTTCCCAGATTCCTGCCCAAAATGCTTCGACGTCATCTTTTGAAGGAGTAACAGCTTTGCCATTCGGTTTTTGAGTCAGATTGCGATAGAATCTCTTCGCGTCTGTTTCAAACAACCGGTTCTGTACACGGAAATCTATTCTACGTTTGTACCTTCTTTTTCGTTGAGCCCATGCTTGAATTTTCTCTTTTAGCTTCTCAACTACCATTAGCCTGCTGGTGTCATTTTCAATTTGGTATTTTTGTTCAACATTGAATATTTTTCGTTGAACTTTAGAGGTGTGCGTTGATTTAGAAGATGCCTCAGCTAAGAATGATATTTCACGCCGGGTGTCGGCTATCCGTTTCATAATTCTGTTCATCCATGGGGGTACAGAGCTGTTTACTCTGTTTTGCTGTCGGCCGTCGGTGTTCTTGGCTGCCCCCAAAATTATCTGAGATACTAGATATCCAGTTGCATATATGATGTGATTGATTTCAGTAATATCTAGATCTCTGCCTGGGGTCTCCACCACCTCATTTAAGACAGAATTCACTGTTTCTATCACTCTTTTAGCTTTGGCATTTTCGTATATTCTCCTCAACGGTTCGCGAGATTCAAACGGAAGTTGACTAACTCTTTCTATCTCGCGCCGAAGGAGATTTCGCATCATGTCCTTATCGTGTAATTCATTGCCAGATGAGTTTTCACCACTGACGTGTGTTTCACTGGAAAGCGATGAACCTTCCACGGGATCATCATTTTCAAGTTCTACATGTTCGTCATGTGGATTGTTCGAGCATATTCCGCATTTCTCTCAATGTCAGCAAGTTGATCTGCTGTGAATTTTCCACTGCTGAGTATGTATCGTCGTTGACTGGCAAGCTTCTTTGAGTCTAGGGTAGGTCTCATATCTGGGTTCCGCTCTCTCCATACCTTGAAAACTTCTATTTCAGAGCCCCCATTTTTCGCTTTTGCGTAGTAAAAGCACCACATCACCTCCTTTAATTCATCCCGGGTCCATCTCTGACGATGGCTTCGAGCTACTGCCGGCTCTGGGTCCCTGGGACTAGCATCCGTGGGATGGCCAGACGTCGACAAGGTGACATTAGCTCGGTTTCTGAGCAGGTATGGGACATTGGCAGAACAAGGCACGTTAAGATTCATTACATTGCTTGTTCTATCCATTTTGCTCATTGGTTTGAATTGAAGATTCGCAGGACGCAAGTTCGAGTTCACAGATCACACTTAACCCTCGGGTTGTTTCCTGCCATCCGTTACTGCGACCCACAGTGGCCTCGGGGCATCCCCCCGCAGGGCCCAGCAAGGGGTCCCTCCGATCGCCAGTCGGCATTACTAAACCCTACGGGATTTTCACTGACTGCTGAAGGCAGCCTCCTTCGCTGGCTAATGCAAGGTTCGGGCCTCCACTCTAATCAGTGGCCTGGTGTGCCAAACCAGTTTCTCTCCTGTACCCTCTATGGGCCGACAACAGGAAGTCCAAAGGTTCATGACCCTTCCCTCTCTACTTACTTCCCACTCTCCTCAAAATGGAGTACTTCTTCGTCTGACCCCTCACCTTCAACCCATTCAGCAAGGGAGGCCCCACCGGTAGCTAGGCTACCACTGACATAGCTTTAAGGCTCATGGGGGTACTCAAGCTCCACCACCAACTGCAAGGTCGTGTACTCCCTAGGTGGAGTTATTATTATTATTATTATTATTATTATTATTTACATAATCATTATTACTCTAGAGAAATGTGTTGGGACTTCATGAACAAAAGCACTACTTCCGGTCGTGTATTGAACCTCTCCCTTATTTTCTTGATGTTGAAGTTTCCTGTAATATTTTCAAACAGTAAAAGTCAATAGAAGCATCACGGCATAACCATGTCAAAACAAACGACTGCTGGCGTCCATTGCGTGACCGAGTTAAGAAAGAAAATCATTTGATTCCAATCTGAAAATCGTTACAGAGTTGTAAAGTACATGTACAGGTACAATAGTTAGTATTTCGCTATTAATAGTTTGATAAAAAATATTTATCGAGAACGAAAATTATTGATGCATAATTATGTGAAATAATTGCATCAAAATGTCGGGGATTCTAGCGTAGATCTAGTTATGAGTGGAGTGCGATATTCATTTCTTCGCTGACATCATCTCGAGGTATCTTTGCACTCATGAGGCCCTGTTCAAACCAAAAACACGAAACGTAGACATTGACACACTCTGCCTTATCGTAACGAGAGCGAAGAAATCTGCGAACTTCCGCGAGAACAGGGCAAACACAACCTGTGCCCGCGAACGGAACGGCGTCGTGTTTATTGCCCAGAGTTTTATTTATTTATTTACGTCAAAAACAGTTAAAAACTGCGTGTGACGAGCTATGGGGAGAAGTGAATTTTGTGCACGTTTTCATAATTCTGTGATCTCTATCCTAAACCATATTCTAGTCGAATTTTGAATACAGAAAAGAGAGTTTTTTTCGAGTTTTGTTGACAAAATATTCGCTCCTATATAATAAAATATATTTTCAAAGGTAAATTAGCTATAAATTCCTGCCCTGAACCCTCATGTTCTTCATGAAAGAATAATATTTTTGCCGCGATAATATGGAAAACGATAATTTGAATAACTATATTTCTCACTAAAATTCAGAAGACGTGCACAAATAATGAAGTTACATTTATGTCCTGAAGCAAAACAAGGGACCATCTCAGCATTTGCTCAAGGATTAGGGAAACTGGACGAAAACCTGATCGAGATGGGGGCGAATTTAAGGCGAATTGACGCTTCGTGTCGAAGTCCTTAACGAGGCTTCGGGCTAAGCGATGAGCGGAAAACGCTTTGAGCCTGTCCAATGCAATCACGCCAAAATACTTTTTACTTTCCCGTATACGTACGTATTGAAGGAGTAATATTACGTCGTATAGGGAAAGTTACGTAGGTGAGTCATTAAGTACCTGCAATTTTGCTCTGATTGTCTTTAGTTTGGTTCTACAGCTTTGTGTGAACCCTAACCATTACATGACACAGTTGTCTTTGCCTGTAGAAGGTTTCAACGTTTTGTGATCAGTCCGTCTTGCATTGTTGTGGTTTTAAAGATAGCGACAGCACACTCTGTTTGCACCAAAGAAGAAGATCGTTCCATAATCCGTTTTCTATGGTTTGAAGGTGTACAAGGGGCGGAAATCCATAGCAGATTTTCAGCACAATGCGGGGACAATGTTTGGTCACAGAGAAGTGTGTGCCAGTTACCAGAACAGTTTAAAAATGGTTGAACGAGCGTCAAGAAAGAGGAAAGAATGGGGCGTCCAGCTACAGCTGCAACAGATCCCAATATTGAACAATTACGTGTCTTTATCCTGAATAACAGACTAGTGACTGTTAATGAAATGGCAAACCATATGCACAATCTCGCCCTGTCGGATTACCATCTGTTTGGACCGTCGATTCTGCTCCGATCAACAGTTCAAAGAAGTGGTGCATACACGTGCCGTGCTGCAAATTTAAAAACCTTTTTTCAGAAGAAATCGGGAAGCTTGTTCAACTGTTGACCAAGTGCTTTGAAAAGAAGGGTGACCATTTTAAAAAGCGATATCAATAAAAAATGTGTATTCTTCCTGTAATAAATTATAAAAATTGATTGCAGATACTTATTGACTTACCCTCGTATTTAATGCTGCGCGAAAAAACGGCGCGTTTTCGGCAGAAAAAAATTCATTGCCGGGCCGTGATATCGAAAATGTAGATAAAGGCAATTGCTAAATTGAGAAAAAAATCCTTTAACACGTGGTGTAGCCAGAATCCATATTTTGTGGGTCCTTGATACCGAAAAACCAATTGAAAGCAAAACATCCGTCTGTCCGTCCGTCCGTCCGTCAGTGAACACCACTAGCGCCTAAACAATGCATACGATGTTTTCCAAATTGAAGATACCCCTGAAGATCTGTCTTGAGTGGAAGCTTTGAGATTTTGAAAAAGATTCTTCAAAATTTTGGGGTACTTTGCATGAAGCCCCTGGACAATTTCAACATTGTCTAAAAAACGGCTACATTTTTTTCTGTAAATTTCTTGTAAGAATAGAGTAAAATACACTTATTAAGGTGGCATAGGTCTTAATTTCACAGTTAAATCTGAATTTTCGAAAATTGCGAAAGTCTGAATTTTCTTCGGCGTCTTCCCACAACTACAAAATTAAAAATAGATATTTTCCATCACACACAATTTATTATCCATAGTGAGTTCTTTCATTAAGGTCATGTACATTTTTTTGGAAATTTTAGTAGTTTTCGCGAAATATTGCATGCATTATGTGCAATTTTTAAAAGAATACAAAAAAGGTTTTCTCGAAAACGGCTTCAGATTTTTTCTTTAAACTTTTGGTAAGGATAGTGCCTAATGTACTCTATGAGATGACATGCACGCCATATTGCTATATTCTTTTGTTTTTTCAAAAAGTACAAAAATGTAATATTTTTTACTAGTCTCTACACAGGTAATATTTACATTAGCGGTGATTTGTTCACATTATTATATTTATGGATACATGTGTTTTAAATAAT
This sequence comes from Acheta domesticus, assembly GCA_031308135.1. NCBI lineage: Eukaryota > Metazoa > Arthropoda > Insecta > Orthoptera > Gryllidae > Acheta > Acheta domesticus. The sequence goes on along the minus strand of JAHLJT010005437.1, from coordinate 87,001,898 downwards.
GGCAAGTAAAGTTTTTCGAAAACCCAACCGTCTTCCGTGGAAACTAGTTCAAAATTCTGCATTTTCAGAAACGCTCAAACGCCATTTTCTCAAAAATGGCTCCAGATTTTTTCTTCAAACTTTTCAAACGGATAGTGCAAATTGCTCTCTTTATAGTGCGATTTTTCTAACTCTGCCTCTCAAGCCCTTATGGCCACGATGGAATATCACACTGCATTTCGCGTCTTTCTTCCTCGTGCCGATACAAGTCGCATGATCTCAAGCACTGCTTGATACGGTCGCGATCATGCGGTACCTGGCGGCACGACTGAGAACGTCTTGAAATACCGTCGCACACTGCTTATTTTTCGCAAAAAATATTCTACGATTTCAAATGCGTTTTACAAAAAATGATGACTGAAATGTGTTAATTTGGAGAGAAATTGTGGTATAAATAGTGTTACATATCCATTACGAATGGCGAGAAAGTACGTGCTGTTTCAGCACTACTAGTTTAGTTCTAGGTAGCAACATCGACAAGTTAGAGAGGCACAATGGCGATCATTGGTTTCGCTCATACTTCAAAACATAAGTCCTGGATTTTTGAAGAAAAGATTGATCCTGTAATATTTTGGGAAAAAGTCAAGCTGCTGTCCAAAGCTGACGGGGGAACTTTTTTCAAAGAATTAGTGGAATTTGCACTCAGTCATCACAATGCCTGTTGGCAATACTGTCGTGGAGCGGGCTTTTAGCAACACCACATGTCTAGGTGGTTTTGCTTTTAGTGTCATGAATTCTGTGAATAGTCTCGTAATAAAACGCAACTTGATTTGTTGCAATAGATTATGCACATTGCAATTCATACGAAGGTACATTAATAATGAATATACAAGTCATGCATTAAAATATTATATTGTGCTTATTTTTATGGAAATCAAAGAATAATATTTTATTAAATCTTTCATCAAGTTGTAAATGTTGTTGCACCTGTTTCAAACCAAGAAAGGGGATGTTTGAGCGTTTTACCAAACATGTATTTGCGAACATCGGAAACGGAACCAGAAACACAGGACTTGTAAGAGGCTAGCAGTGAAAATGTAGTGGAAGTTGTCAGGTTACTTGCGGGGGTGGACCCTATCAACAAATCGTGTGTTTAGGTTTAGCTAAATATCACCCAAAACATCTCAAAGTGATAAATAAAATAATCTCATTTGAAAAGAATTATTTTATCCCTTGAAATATTCCTCCTATCTGCTGTAGTTATAAGAAAAGTCATAACTATTTTTTAAAAATTAATATATAACGTATTATTCAACCTTGTTTTTAAGTATAAGTTAAACATAATTAATTAAATATATAATAAAATAAGTTAAATAAATTAAGTATAAGTTTTACATAAATTATTTATTAAAATGTTCACAAACAAAAAAAATGAAACTAATCAAGAAGACATAGGGTCAGTATACCTAAAAATATTATACCTAAAAATATTCACGATTTTAATGCAAATTCAAATTTCCCGCTGGGAAAGTTGAAGTTTTCTTATTGGGCGGATTTACAACCATCTAACGGCGGATGCTTGTAAACGGAATGGCGGAAGCAGAGAGTATATAACGGGGCGGAAGCATCTGGCACCCTGCCGTGATGCGCACTTGGCGGGAAGCTGGGCGGGAGCATATAAGCGGGATATTATACTCTGGGCGGGAGCACGGGAGGCATTAACGGTTGGGCGTGGTTGGGCGTGGATGGGTGTGGAGTAACGAGTATTTCAATTTGAAACTTTGGAAGTCGGTGATGTGGTCGCAATCCGATTGAATATAATGCTCTTTTAATTTAAATGAGCTTCTCGCGTACTATAAACGAAGTTTCTTAATTTGCCATTCTGTGTCGTACAACTCTGTTCTTGACGACACAGGAAACTCAGCAGAGCAGGATGTGTATAGAGAAGAGTGTGAAGAAAATTGTGTGACGCACCACATGTGCCCAAAGGAACCATGAACTATTACTCGCTGGTGTTTGTTTTAAGGCAAGTGAACTCTGGTATTTGTTATTGATGAAAGGTTTTCTTTATAAATTAATCTTTTGAATCTTATTGTACTTTGTTGAGTTCAAGTAAGTAATAACCACGTGCTATTGTATTCGTCACCGTTACTTCCCATAGATTTGTACACTACTAATTTCTTGGTGGAGTTTGTTAATACGGAAAAGAATTTTATTTAATTTAGGCAAGGGTTCGTGTACGTCCTGTAAAATACGGAATAGTCCTGTTTTCGGAGTTCTGTCCCGAGAAACTTTGGCGGTACTAGCTCCTTCGGTCAATATTTTTCTATTGGGAGCCCCGAAAAAATACCAATTATAGTTTTCTACTTAAGATCGCGGTTAAAGTCAAAATAGGTTTTAAACTTAGTTGATCACAAAAGCAAAATTTTGGGCTTTTGACTGCAATATTTCCTTTACACTGACAGAAACCAGTCAACCAGTTGCAAGAAGAGATAAAAAGAGCACATCGAATTATTAGATTGGTCTTTTGTGAGTTCACAATACTTCTAGGAGAAACATTACATGTACCGTGTTTAATTTGAAACAATGTATTAACCCTCCTTTCGACTTTACTCGACCAGTTTTTTGTACTTTTAAATTATTAGCCTTCCTTTATTGTATTATATTCAGCAACAATTTCAAGGGCAAAATGACATTTTTCTCTTGAAATCTAATGAGTCTAGGGTCAGTGAATGTTAATTTAATTTTAACAATTTTAAACAAGTTCTTTGTTGCTTAGTGTGTTTGCAAGAAGTTTAAACATCGATTTATCTCTACTGTTGGCTTTATTCTCTAAGATAGTTACAGTAGATGTATTATTTATTTTAATAGACAGTAAAGAAACCATTCAGTTTTCACAGAGGTTATTTCGCTCATTGAAGTGTAATTTTTAATTTTCCTGTTAGTAATTTTCTGAAAATGTTCATTTAGATCAATTTATTATGTTTGAAAATAAATTTGTGGAATGAATGGAATCCATCATAGGTTGATGTAAAGATAATTGGTAATTCTGAGCTTGCAGTGTGGCCCTAACTTCTATCAGAAACTGAATTGTTGGTTTATTTTTTTTTAGATTGGTGTTATTCTTGGGTTCTTCGTGCTGCTTCAATTGGATCTTTTTGGTAAGTTTTAAATTATGATCAACTGGTTCAGTTCCAAATATTTCTTAAATGATGATCATTGTTATAAGACAAGCATATTTCTGAAATTCTCTGATGATAACTGTGTCTGAAAAATATTTAAAATTGCTTTTTTATTACCACTGAAGAACGTTATTATAAAATATTAATTTGTTTCAGAATTTTGGTGATCATAAACGCAAAAGTTAATTGAAAGTTGTTTATAAAGGTTAGTATATTTCTATGAAGGCCTAGAATATGCCTTTCAAGCTTAGAGATCTTCAATTTTCCTTTTTTTTTTTTTCTTTTGTTTTTACTTTCTCTTTAGTTTTGTTTTTTCTTTCTTTCTCTCTCTTTCCAAAATGTGCTGTTCTTTTTATTTTCTTTCACTAAATCAAATTTAAATTGGTTAATGATGTGCTTAGTTATCCCTGTCATAAAGTTGTGAATGATAACATACTTCTGAATTACCTGTGTACATTATAAGATTTGGTTCAATGTTGTGCAATCTTGTGACGAAATTAATTTTTCAGTGTCTGCAACAGTCTTTAAAACTGTCAAGTGCAAACTTCTGATCTTCAAGAAGGCAAGGTGAGCATGCTTCTGAAAATATTGTATTATTTTGTTATTTTGTAAAGGTTTTTTTGATACACCTAAGTTACTTAACTCCCCCAGCAGACACTTAGTCAACACATGGCCTTTGAGAAGTGTCCGCAGAAGTACCTTGTCATCCGACCTCTGTTATGATGGCCTTTGTCCCATTATGTTTGCTAAATGTTCAGAACAAAACTTCAATGCTACAAGACAAGGGGTTCTTATTCTTTATTCACTAGATTTGCTGATGTAGAACCAATAATATCACTGATGTAACTAAAAGGATTTCAATGTATTCAGACTGAATTTGACTTATTTTAACCCTAATAATGAATTGATTTCCGTTCAATTAGTGACCTTAAAACCTGTCAAGTAGATCCCATTTGGATGTTCAGTGATTATTTAAGACCTTTGAGTTAAGGATACTGAATGGCTTGAGAAGGTGTAAACTCAGATTTTGGTGAATTAAAATATTCAATGATTTAATTCTTGCCTATGAGCACTTGGTTTGTTAAACTGGTTTTATTCTTCCATCCCATTACAAAGGCTGTTCTTAGCAGAGGGGCATGTGGAAAAAGTTTTGAGCAATTTTCACTTGAATGTACCCTCAATTCCCTTACTTTAGAAAAAAATAGTTATTTATTTACAAAATGTTAAATAGTAATTTTCTTTACTTATATTTGTTGAAAATGTTAATAAAGCCCATTTAATTTTTTTCAAAATTTGTTTTGAAGGTGTTGCTTGCAAATAACAGTAGGCACTCCTGATTTGACATGTCTTCAAATTTGTACAAAAACCTTTCAGTGCCCTTCATCATGATCTTTTTTTCATTATTGGAACATTATAAAACATTGATACCAGTTGCAACACAAAAGAAATTCACTAGTCCTGTTCTTCCAACCAGTTACCATCAGACAGGTATTTAGGTTTCAGAGCATGTCAAACGCAACATTTATTTTTTTGAACTGGATATGATACTATAAATTTTCAAAAGGTTAGATAGGGGTAGAACGTTTATTCTGACCTGTAAATAAATAGATCATATGGTACTCTGTGGAACTATTTGGAACTAAGGAGTAATGCATTAGTTTGTTGTGTTGCAGGAATTGTGCATCAAGAGTGGCTTCCTTGTGTAGATTGCCCTAAAGAGCAACATCTGAGTCAAGCAAGTTACTCCGTTTTCTGAACATGTAACGTGAGCTGCTGTTCAGAATTATGCATGCTGCATGTGTGTTCAAACCAAATGGCTCGTGTTGTTTATGATGCAGTATAATTTTTGTAGCAGAACTTTTGTAAGATTTTTTTTTTCTGGTGCTAGACAAAATGTCTGAAGGAAAAGATAAGAGGTAGTTTTCACCAGTAAAAAGTGGAAAGAATGATTTTTAAATTAACTGTTAGGGACAATAATGGGACCAAAAAGGGAAATTATTTTTTCATTTTTGAGCATTGTTGTGAGGAAGACTTAATATGAAAGATAGTGTTCAAGAAGACTTTGGTAGAGGAGAATTACTGTACTGTCTTTCTGAACCTGTTAATGGGAATGTTGGCCAAGGATGGGCCATTGTTTCATTTGTTTACTGTAATACTATGAAATGCACAAATTGTTAAAGTTATTGTATCCTGGGCTATCTAGAGATTTTCAGGAAATTTGTTTTAATGTTTATGGGAAGCGGGTCATCCTGCTGTCAAAGGCAATTACTTCTGCAGGAGTATACTACTAATTCAATCTGTTTTAATTTAAATGTAAGTGTTGGTTTTATTTAGTTTAGTAGTCAACCAGAAAAATACTTGATGCACTGATTCTGGAAATGTAAATTTTATTTATTTACCTGTGGCCACTCGAGTCTGGAGTACTATTTAGCATTCTTTGTGGTTCCCAAAGTGTTGAGCGTTGAGCTACTGGCATGCCAACAGTGAATATGAGAACCAAAGTAAATGTTTACAAAATGCTAATCTGTCAGTGCTCTGTTCGGCAGCTCATGCTGACCTTACCTGCAGTTCTTTTCTTTGATTAATGGAGTCTTTTGAAGAAAAAAAGTCATTGTTTGCATTCATTACAAAATTTATCCAACATTAAAAAAAGAGCAAATAATCAAGCAGGTATATTCTTTGTCCTTTATGCAAGTTTATATCAATAGATACACAGCAAAGATCAACAAGTATGAATTCAATTGAATTTGTTTTGTGAAGAAGCTGCTATTACAGCCCGTCAGATATTTTTCTGGTTGACATATATATTTTGCTCAGAAAGAAATTAGCTGTCAACCTTTCAAACATTGAAAAGTGAAATTTTGTAAAAGGTGAGTGACAACGAGAGGTCAGAATGGCTTAGAGATTGCACAAGACATCTGTGCACATGACCGTTTAAATGTTTGTATTTTTTTCGGGCTTGAATAGTGAGTCTGTCATCTTCTAAAGATTCAGATTATTGCATTGTCATTGGCAGAATGGTACAAACATGTGTCATGGGATTGATTTGTTTCTTAGGAGGGAAGAGAAACAAGGTTTATAGAAATTTCCGTAAAAATTTTGATAATTGTTGATCTCAGTTGTGTCAAATGCAAACCTCTCATCAGTATCTCATCACTTGTTTGATTTGTGTGTTTGTGCATTTCCTTACAGTTTCATGTACAAGGAAGTGCATTGCCATCCCTGAAAATATTGGTTAATTAATTGTATCGTATGAGTGTTAAGACACACCATGACTTCAATCATGATCAGCACTGACCAACAATAAGAAACAGAAATTATTAATTTACTGTACATCAGATCAGCAGATAATCTGATGTCTGCCATTATGTAAAGGCATATGCGACTAGTTTCTACAATCTCGCCAACTTATCCAATAATTTATTTATTTATTTATTTATTTGATGGGCTGAAGCCCACTTCTATTAAATTAAATTATCCTAATTAAAGGACAGATTGATTTTATAAGAATTAGGTACTTTAAACACCATATGAATATATATGCTATTCGAATCCTTTATTCCCCAATATAAAATGGTTCAAATATGAAAGAATTGACTCGCCATTCTTCATATTAACTTAATTACCTACAATTTAGTGATCACCTGGTGTAGTAGGAAATAACAAGCGCAGATTATTCATACTTATTGACATTCCTTGTGATTAATGAGTTTTAACTGAGAAATATTTGTATTAAACAGATCTATTTCAAGATCATTGATTATTTCACATAGTCTTGTTAACGTGACCTATAGAATTTTATATTTAAGGTCTGCTTTTGTCTGCAGGTTCTAGTAGGAACGTTGAACTTTGATTCTTTGATCAGCTCAGGACAGTCCGAATAGTAGTTAAAATGGTGGCTGTTCATCAATAACTTTTTTGTATGTTCGTAGATACAAAATATACATATGCATAACATATAGTGTATACATTTGCACCTTTAAAATCAATCCTTTATTTAGTAATATTATCAATTGATTGAGTTTTCTACAAAAAAACGGGAGAATTTTTTATTAAGACATTTAACCAAATATTCGTATGTCAACGGAGACCAGCCTTCTTATTTTTACTTATTACGCTAATGTCATCGCTTATCTTTCAAAATTGTAAAAGTTTGAAAGGGGAAGCCTGTGTCAGAGGATATAGGTACTCAGTGTTATTGCATTACTTGTACAAAAGTGGTGCATGCCTGTTCTTCTGTCTTGCCAACATTTTGAAGAATTGATAGTTGAAGATTGGAAAGTCAGCAATTTCCTCCTTTTTGATCGAACAAAGAGCCAATGAATTAGGTCTATCTTGACCCATTGTATTTTGAAGAAACATTATGAGCCTTTTTAAAGTACTGAAGCTCCATTTGGATTCAGCTGTTGTTACCAGAGTTGTTAACACTATTTGCAATGGTTTGCAAGTTTCAGAAAAAGAATCCTTGAACAAATGTTATTTCAAGAATATGAAGAAATCGCATAGCGCCCGCAGTGCCGAGGCCACGGTGAATTCGTTCTTTGTCTCAACGATGATGGCGTCGGTTTGAGTGCCACAGCTAATTGCAGTAGAGCGGGATTCCCTGTCTGAATCCGGGCTGCCAATTTCTCAGCACCCTAGAAGCGAGTGCGCTTGCGGTTTGTATGGCTGTTAGGATCAGGCTTCTCGAGGCTACTTCGGTTGATCCTTCAGGTTGTACTGGTGTGCTCGAATTGTCTACGTTTTCACTTGTTCTGGGTCGGTGTGTCGGCATCTGCATCGCTGTCTGGGAAGGGCTATGTACTCCCGCTGTTGGGGACGATGAAAGCAGTCTCGATCGTGATCTTGTAGCAAGTACCATTTTGTTTTTCTTGTTGGGTGGGCTGGTGCTCCCGTGGGGGTGGGGTGGGAGTTGTGCGACGCTGTGGCATGTGGCAGTTGAGTTGTGGGCATTTTGGGCTTTGTGCATAATGAAATGAGGTACTCAATGTTATATCTGGAGTTTTTAGTGCTAACATAGTAAGGCCATTACTTGAGTATAGTAAAAATTTCATAGCAGACAGATCATAATAATATAAATGTTTATAAGATATCACACCGAATAAAATAAATGCACTATATTAATAAAGGCACTGAATAAACTTGATGCAAAAGTGCTGATTAAGTCAACAGTAAAATTTTCTCTGAATGAACTAAATTTCTTTGAATCCACTATTTCAAAAGACCTAAATATCTGAGATTGCAAGAGTTTTCTTTGAGTTGACTTATAATAATGTCACAGACTTCTTTGGCATCTACTTCAAAATTTCCTTCAGATTTTGTTTTAAATCTTTTCAATGGGATTGGAATATATTCATCTTCAGCATTCACTTGATATCTTTGTCTTCCCTTGAATTTCAGACAATGCTGAATTGAAACGGTATAGAAAAAGCATTATGCATTTCATTATGCATGCTGAATTGAAACGGTATAAAGCATTATGCATTTTCACAACCCTTTTACTCTGATTCTGAATGGTATAATAGAGGATTTCAACAAGTTTCATAACATTGTAGAAAAAAAATTGTCTTAATGCTGTTCACAATTCGGGGCTGCAAGCACCATTATGTTGTTGGAACTGTGGGAATAAGACTACTGCACACTGAATGTAGTCATCATATTTTGGCCAAGAAGAAAATAATGTAAATGTTTGTATAAACCATGTTTATACAAACATGGTTTGCATAAACCATCCTTACTTTCTTGTGTTTTTTGAACAAACCTGTTTGATAACCAAATTATGTTGGTGTGTGTAGAAGTGAACATGCGTGGTATGAGGAAATGTTTCTTTCAAAAGGGTTTGATCACCTTTTTTTATCACTCATTACCATGGCTCCATCATAAGCTTGAGGAATGAGTTTTTGTCCCCTTTCCTGCTGGCTGAAGAGATGGGCGGCAGGGTAGCAGTGGCCATCCAACATTTTTCTCCTCAAATCTGAAGAGACTTTTGAAGTTCCTTGGGTCAGTAATTCTTCTGTTTGTATCATTTCTTGGATCGAATTTGCATGAATGGTCATTTTAATTCAGTTGTAAAATATCTTTAACTAAATACCGATTTTTCATATGCCACTGATCCCTACAAAATCAGCGACGAACTGACCAAACCTCTTTGGTACCATAAGCAAGCTACGAAGGTAACTCAAGAAATATTTAGCATTTGCTTTGACATTTGAGCATGTGCTCTGGGTTATTCATACGAAACCCAGAGTAATTAATCTCGTCAGAGTAAATGCTGGAAGCTAGAGTGTATGCTCAGGATTGAGTAAATTAAATAGAACGTTATTCACACCAAAACAAGTGATCAATCCAAAATATTGAGTAATGAGCAATCACTCATTTTTATTAATGCCACGCAATGAATACAGGAGCCCAAAATTGTTGCATAAACATTGGAACAGATGGGGGACGTTGCTTAAGACGAAGATCCTATGATCCCTCACAAAAATTGGAAGAAAGGTAGGAACTTGTCTTTTTTCCCTGACAGTACGAAAGCGTTACAGCCACATCATGCAATTTTCCTTTGGCATAGAGAGGGTGTATCTCATGGAAGCACATTTTTGCGCACATTCCTTGCGTGCGTTAGACTGGCATGAATGTGCTATGTTCGTTGAAAACACTGAAGCAAAAAAACGTTTCTCTAAAATGTAATGGTATTATGTTCTGATATCATACCGAATTTGGAATTATCGACACAAGTGTGTATTTATCAACTGTTGAAAAATCGCTATTAATATTAGTGGGATGTGGACCACTTTTTTATGCTTTATTTGTAAATGTCTCCTAATCATCAGGGTAATTTCCGATTACTTATGTAATACATTGATTATTACAGCAATATAATTACATGGTATGCAATGCAGTGTATTGATATATAATCAATTATATAATGTCTTTACCATGTATTGCATTACACTTCACAAGGTACATAATGTACAAGGTTGCTTTGCATAAATTTGTATGTACGAGTAATTGTTTATTTTCTTTCAAATTTATGCACATACTGCACAATTATTCAGTATTGTCACTCAGCAATGTTTTAATTGTGCAGTCATTCATGTTCAAAAGGCGCTATTCGGGGAAACAGTCCACGACATTTTTGTATATTACTTGGGGATTTTGAATTTGAGGTTTGCCTCCTTGTGAAATGCCTTTATTTTGACATATCTTTTGTCCAGGTTAGAGTTTGGGTAATAGAGACATAATTGATCATGGAGAAAACAACGATAAATTACTTCCTTGGAAGAAAGAAATAGTAATGACAATGTCTGGTGAATCCTTACCATCGTATCATTCTCTATTGATTTTCAAAGTTTCCTTTTTAGTTTTATTTTTTCATTTTCAACATGATGTGGCACAAGGGAGAATATAATGTTGGTAAAAATATATCAGTACACTTATTTCTACTTGGTCTTCCATTTTTGGCAGACGTTAAATTATAAAAACTTATTTATTCACAAAATGTGCATGATGCTTCCAACATTTTTAAAACATTAATTCTTTTTAGGCTTCAATTTTGATTGACAGGTTTCTGGAAACACACATTTAAATTAAGGTACTGATTAAACTTTAAAGGTAAAATATGTATGCTGTAGAGTTTTGTCTACCTTAATTTTGTGCAAATGAATATTATTTCAATAAATTGCATAGTTGTGAATTTTTAAGCAAATCGTTTTTTGCAGTTATCGTGGTTGGGCTGTCATTTCTGGAGATGAAAAATTTCAAATTCTAATTTAGCTACTCCAAATCCTACGTACAACCAGTGAAAACCATTTCCTGAATTTTTTTCCTGGACTGATTACCTAGTGATTAGACAGCAAGGTCATTAGCTTATCAACTGTTTAGATCTGAAAACTGTTTAGAATATGATATATAAATACAGATCTATTGCAAAAATTAAATAATTTTGGATTTTCCTTCGTTATTAGATGCTGCAGAGATAATTCTCTATGGCCTGTTCTGTGATTGAGAATTGTCTTGTTTCCATTTTGAAGAAAAGATGGATGACAATTACGAACTATATCTCTAACCTGGAACAGTATGTGTGAAGGTGATCTAAACTATTCGAAAGAGGAATGAACTGCTTGCAGGGACACTGCAAGCCTTGAATCTGCTACATTATGCAGGTGCAGTTGAGTACCTTGATCGACAAATCCATCGATGTTCGTCATTGTAAAGAAATTGTTTTTGCAGGGATATTTCGTCATATGTCAAAGTGCAAAATTTGTCCTGATCAGTTATTTTTGTTACCAACCATTCCCTACGACAAAGTTTACTTGTTTTTCCCAACTCTATTTGCTATCAAAAATTATTCCCAGGTATTTAAAAGACCCAGGCAATTCTTTTGTGTCTGCAACATCAGCAGAAAAAATAATCTAGTTCATCTTTTCCTTCATCTACGAACTTTATCTTCAGATTTCCATTTTTTTAACTTAGCCCTCCTGTCCCCATACAATTTTACATTTCAGGCCATCTCTGTGGCACTCTAAACTTTTTCAATGCTTTGGCATCAGAAAATATACATTACAAATTCAAGACTTATTTTTTTAAATGATTTTATTGATTTATTCATTTAAACAGTTATCTTGATATTACAATATATGTCCACCTGTTCATTAATTTATTTGCATAGTGTTGAACATGTGGATCAATTTACAGATTTTCAGGTTAAATTTTTTTGTAGAAGTACTTAGATGAACTTAAACATCTATTGGATGAAAAATAAAGTTAGTCATATTCTCGATGCAATTCTGTACAGATTTCAAGTACATGTGCCCAGAGGATTTGTCATCTTTTTGTAACATGTTCTGATACTAATTGTATCGGACCGCTATGTAATTCACTTGCTACTTTCAACGTCATCGAAATCGATTTTGATGATCTTGTGGATGAACCCGGACTTGACTATCAGCCATGTCCTATGTGCACAAATTGGAAGCCTGAACTGATGAGTTGACAACTTTCTTCAAGAATGAAAATTGTGGAAGGAATGTTCAATAAGCTTTCACAATTTCAATTTTTTAAAAAGTATGTTTCTTTCATTTTGAAGGGTTTGGTACAAAAATAGTCTTTCAGTCTGAAAATCTAGTTGACTTTTGATAATTTTCTTAGCATATTAGCTACATGCTTCCCATAAACCTTCCACTTATCTTCCTTGCTGGAAACTGCTAAAGCAGAGTTCAAGACCTCTAGAGCATTCTTTTGTACTTCAGAATTTTTTCTTCTTTTTGATGGGGGGGGGGGTGCAAAGCCTGGGGACTTACAACAGCATTTCCTTCCATCTGGTCTATGCTTTCCTCAGGCCCGTATGCATTGGTTTCTAACTTCAACTGCAGAGAATTGTCCACTTGGATCATGTATACCCTAAGGCTGGGACTGGAGTCGCAGCTGGGTGCCCTCTCGAGTGACAAGATTTCTTCCTTGTTGAAAGACTTCCTGGGAGTCGAACAACTTTCCAGAAAGTTCGTCAATGAGAAATCGTACAGAGTGGGTTGGTAATCCTGGTCGACACCAGCACCAGACCTTTTGGAATCCACCTTTTTTTTGCGGACTAGTGGATCATTAGCAAATCACAAATGAGCAGATATCAAGGCAACTGGATTTGAAGGAAAGACACCTGCAAGAGATCCAAGACTTGAAACAGGCGCAGATGAAGGAGATTCATTACTTTGTCCTTTTCGTGCAAGATTTGCAAATGACATTATTGTTACTGAAAAAAATTAGAAAATAATAAATAATTCCAATAAATATAAATTATTTTATGATAACTATCTCCTCATGGGAAATGCCTTTCAATAAAATGTCTGCGAGCTACCAATCCAGGGCCTTGATTTCCCATGAATAGTATCTCGTCTTAGATTTCATGGTTTTCCGTTTCTTCTGGAAGAGGGTCATTGCTGGCTCTTGCAATTTTGTGTAATACGCTTGTAGTACTAACAACAGCTGCAGTGTCCTTTGAGTCCCAAACCTCTTGATAGGCATCTAAATCGCTGTTTCCGTATGTCTATTGTTCTTTCTACAGTATTTCGAGTGCCTATATAGGCTTCATTGAAAATTCTTTCTGCTGGTGTGGTGGGGTTGAGCACAGGTGTCAGAAGATATGTCTCACAGGGGTAGCCACCATCTCCTAATATCACACCTCTAATACGTCCTTCTTGTAGAGGAATACTTAGGCCGCTGAGTCGAAATATCCTAGCATCGAGATATGATCCAGGATACCTCACCGTTATGTCCTGGACTTCCATGTCCGGTTTTACTAGTACCTGTGTGCAGAGTATCCAGTAATTAGTCATACATATGTCTTGGCCTTGAAGAATATATATTATGGCTCAATACTATGTAGGAATATACTTCTGTTCAAGGAAGAGGTTCCTTGTACCTTACTAACGCAAGAAGTAACAGTAATATATTATACATACATAACCTGTCTTGTTAGTAAATTTTGACATTGTTATACATCACCAAGGTTTTTGAGTGCAAACATTTCAACAATATGTGACAATTTGCTTTTGTTTGGAACACACACTTTATTTCCCTCACGTGGAGAAGAATGGTAGCAGTGGTTGGAAGGCGCAAAGAGAATAGCAGAACTTCAAGTTGGGAATTTTGAGGATAATTTTCTATTCTTCGCTTCAACAGCTATTAGAGGCTTATTTGTGGGATCTGAGGGTGCTCTGACGATCGAGGCACTTGTCTGGACTTCTTTCGACATCATCGGAGTTGAGGGTCTTGCTCGTACAATCTCAAATATCAGCATCATCTTTCTCGCGGTTAAATTTACTATTGGCACCAATCATCCCGTTTGAAACAAGATTTAAAGCGCTAATCAACTCAGCCATGTTGCCGACTTAAAATATGTCAGCTGCTCCAATATTTGTTAATAAGTCTTAATCTCTCACATATTGTGCTGTTGGCTATAGAAACTCCCTACAATGCGCTTAAAACATCTGCATAATCGTTCTCGCAGTTAAATTTACCATTGGCACCAATCATGCCATTTGAAACTAGGTTTCAAATGACTTCAAATTTTTGTTAATAAGTCTGAATGTGTCTCGCATATCGTGCTGTTGGCTATAGAAACTCCCTACAATGCGCTTAAATCATCTGCATGATCTTTCTCGCAATTAAATTCACCATTGGCACCAATCATCCAGTGTGGGATTTCTTATGCCGTGGTGTTGAGGGAAATGACATCCTTTATTACTCTATCCACTCAAATCAGCCATATTGCTGACTTCAAATATGTCTGCCCTCCAATATTGGCTAATCAGTCTTAATCTCAACCGTATCGTGCTGTTGCCTTTTGAAAATCCCTACTTGAAAATGTCCAGAGTTGGGTTATCTGTGTTAATCGCAGTCCCTTATCGAGCAGTTGCCCATTTTAAACCCCCCACTGCGCACATTACAGAAGTATATTCCAGATTTACCACACACCCACACCGGGGTTGGGTTATATCTTAATCGCTGTCTCGCATATTGCCCTCTTCAAACCCCATACTCTGCATTTGGCCCTGGAGGCAGCAACATGGTCCCGAGAGAGCCGTATCTATCTTATCGCAAAACCAAGTGAATGTTTCGTTTTATTTAATCCATGTAAATACTGTCTAAAATCAAGTGGGACTATTTCTTAAATATTAATGACAACAGACAGTATGTGCAAAAATATAATCGAGCAATATTTCTTACCTGGCAGTGCTGGAAAGTTTTCAGAAATGTGTTGCCACGCATTGTCCTTCCTGTTATCATGATACCCTGAATTACTAGGATCAAATAGAAATGGGTACTCTAACTGCTTCTATTGACATTTCGTCAGTACTCATTTTAAGAAAGTTTACAAAGTTCACCAATTTCACAAATGATCTGCACGTCAGGGCACCCTTTTTTCCTACTTTCCCCCGCCAATAGCCGTGGCGAGGCGGTCGTTTATTTCCTTTGGGGGTGTACATGCGTCGCAGCTCGATGGCTTGTGCGGCATAGAAGTGGGCAGCTTATTAACTAACTTAATAATAACTTAACCCATGGAAGAAGCCGGCGCTTTTGCCGGCAACCTAAGATTTATATTCTTGGTTAACGTTCTTTTGTCTTTGCCTTCTTGTTTGCTCTGTTTTCTTGAATTAATTTTTGGTCATTGACACACACACACACACACATTCATACTAAGATTTGTTTACAGTTCACACACACACACGCACTCGCTTCACAAGACACTATGTACACCATATACACTGCACTGTCCGCACACGCATTCATACGGCTGAGATAACTCTCCGCGCTAGTACTGGCCGGCCGCTTCGACCTGATTTTATTCTCGGGCAGGCATTGCGGGCGGAGCTGAGCGGAGCTGGCTGGTAGCAGTGGGAGACCCATAGCTGTAAGCGAAGCGGAAGATTTCGGCCGTGTCTGCGCGGTGCGGTTCAAGTGGGTTTCGTCCTTTAGGGTCAAAGGAGGCCCTCGGACAGTCAAACGACCCCGCGTCGGGGGGGGGGGGACAGTGATGTTTTTTTTTAACTTTCCCCCCGCCAGTAGCCCTGGCGAGGCGGTCGTTTATTACATGTAGAGGCGTACGTGCTCCGTAGCTCTATGGCTTATGCGGCAAAGAAAGGGGCAGCTTTATTAACTAACTTAACCTATGGGCGAAGCCAGCAATTCGGCCGTTGCAATCTAAGATTTACAATCGTGATAATAGTTCTTTTCGTACTTGCTTTATTTTTGCTGCTGATACATGGATTTGTTTTGTTCGTTCACACACACACACACATAATTCATACTGAGATCTATTTACAGTTCACACCCGCACACACTTCCACGTGACACTATATACACTCGCCGCGGAGCGGCACACGGTTGGTCGGGATGGAACTCGCGTGCCCACACTCCCATCATATCGTTTCATGCTATTTCTACCACACACGTTTATACATGCGTGACGTGATGCTATTCATGGAGGTAAAAGCAAAAGCTGCTTACATCTCGTATCTCCACGCGAGAAGTCTTATCTTTTTTTTTTTGCCGAGGAGGGGGAAATGCGTTACGCATGCCGGTGAGGCCGGGTGTGTCGGACTCTCCAGTATGGCATACCGACTAAAACCTAACCTCCTCGTTTCTCGTAAGCCGTGGTATCAACTGCGCGGAACCGTCGTTGAGACATTACTTCACGCATCGAGAAGTCGATCTGCTTATTCGTGTGCACGTATGTCAAGAAAGCGAGAAAGAACCCGCCCCGCATCCCGATCCTGGTGTTCTTCCAGACGTCCCAGCAAAGCTAATGACACATGCTCCGAGAAGTGTGGTCTGTGTTTTGAACTACGGTAGCTGTATTTCATAGTCTGATTTTTAGTTGGTTGAACTAAAATGGTGATGAGACATACCGACTTTGAGAGAACCGTGTTTGGAAAGTGATTTAGAAACGTACTTTCAAAAAATATAAAACAGTAATGTAGAAAGAGAATGATCATTTATACCAACGACACGAGTGTACGCTATTTCGAAAACGGGTTTCCACTTCACATCTATAAAGCGGAAGGCGGTTAATTTGTCAGGTCAGGTCGACCTGAATGACCTTTATGCACATAACACACTGTTCCATGAACTTCGAATTTGTCTCGTATGCGCGTAATTGTTAATCTTGAAGGTGGTTCTGTATCATACTCCCTTCTCCACTGTCTTTGAACTTCATTTACATTCTCAAACTTCCAGTACCACTTAATAACCTGCTTACGTTCTTCAAAACTCAAACGTACGTCCGCCATGTTGATATTACAAATTCCAACTGGCAATATAACATAGAGGGACGATTATGCTGGCACCTGGCGAAGAAATATAACATTAGCCTTGTACAGCCGGAAAACTACGATAGTTTAAAGTGTGTATACATTTTTTTGAAGCACCCTGTATATAGTATATATATTGTTTGGCAAGGCGTTTAGGGCGGGGATGAGCTACTACCTATGGCGGGGTTGCACACGCGCTCACATTTTGTTTACGAATAATAATGTATTGAAACTAATCGTGACTCCGTGTTGGGAGTCGACGTCGTTTTTACGAGATGAAAAGTGGGGGTCATCACCCTGCACCGCCTTCCCCACCATGTACTTACTTTCTGATTGTGGTGTGGAGTCTTCCGCACACTGTGGGAAAGGTTTGCTCCTGCCCCTGGTCATGTTGATGGTTCTTCTCGCTCATTGTCTACCGAAGAAATAGGAGTGCGACCATTTGGTCCTCTGTTTAAATTTACAGATAAATTTGGTGAAATCGTGTCTCACGACAGATTTTTGCAATTGTTGAGAACGCTGAAGAGTTCCGAGACTCATAGCGCGCACTCGGTTTCGGAAACTGTTGAAAGTTCTCAGGAAGGAACCCGATATAGAGTCCTTCACTCAATGCTTGAGATTGCTTTCTTTTCATGAAGCCTTTGGAACCAATGAGGCACCGGCGACGCTTAAACAACTAGCTCGACATGTCCTTCGCAGTCTTCCTTCTGCCAAATCTTTATTGAATGTCAGGTGTTGACCTGCTACTTATGCACTTGGAACCAGTGCCCTCTTTCACTCGTGGGGTTGGCGAGGGGAGCTTTGGACCGCCGTTGCGCAGAGGAGTAAGCGATCGTGTGCGCTCCTGCTCGCCAGGAGGCGTCCTTGTCAGGGCTCCTCTACGCAACGTTGTGCTTCCTTCTGCTTGCTCAGTAATGGCTTTATTGAATTTTGAATCGCAAAGCAATGCTCCACACATCGTATATACATGTTCTCTAGGGTTGGTTTATCAGTGTACTTTTCAAGGAAGATGAGATCCTGATTTACAACTCATTAACCACATGCTTGCTCTAACAATTTTCTTGAATTTTGAATCTCCGAGCAATGCTCCAGACTTCGTATATACAAATACATTTACTCCAGGGTTGGTTTATCAGTCTACCTTTTAAAGATGAGATCCTTACCCAGAACTCATTAACCACTTGCTTGCTCAGTAACGGTTTTATTGAATTTTGAATCTGAGAAATGCTTCAGGCTTCGTGAATACATTTGCTCCAGGGTTGGTTTATCAGTCTACTTTTTAAAGAAGGAGAAATCCTCATTCAGAACTCATTAACCACTTGCTTGCTGAGTAACGGTTTTATTGAATTTTGAATCTCAGAGCAGTGCTCCAAACTTATCTATAACTTTGTTCCGAACAATTTTGTCGATAAATGTAAAATATTGGAAGAGCAAAGTTGTCGTTTTGGAGGTGGTGGGTGACCGACTCTGCCCGTGCTGGGCGGGTTGAACTCATTCGCGCGCTGAATGCGGTGGCAGTCATCTCGTTAATGGCGACCTTCTCGAAGTTAATGCTTTTTTCGATTTCCCACTGGCCAGTTACCCTGGAGAGGCGGGAGTGTATTCACAACTAGGGAGACAATTTGCTGCAGCCGGGTAGTCTTGTGCAGCAGGGCGCGGGCGTGTCTTAAATAAACTACTTTAAAAACTATCTCAAAAGCTAACTTACTACTGTTGCCGCTTTGGGCGTTGGCTAGTTTTGGCCTTGTGGGCAACGAGAGCGGAACATTCGTGGAAGCTAGCCACGTGACCTTCGCCGCAATTGGCACACTTCGGTTGCACGGGCTATGTTCCATCTAATAATCTGTTGCCCTGGGGAGGAGATAGATTTAATTTGGTTAATCTGGACGTAAACAATAATATTAATATCTGCCTGATTTATTTTAGTCCTGGCATATAGCAATCGTAACATACATTCAAAGAATGGTACCGATCTCTTACTTAAGAGTGGGAAGCAGAGATGATTTATTTTAATTATTTACTTTTTTACACGTTTGGCTTGGTTATGAGACCGAAAGATACTTAGGTCGCAATCATACTCATTGGTCCCATCCATGAATTCCATAGGCAGCAGGTCCAGTATCTTCACGGCTTCCTGAGACGGTGGTGGCATTGGGTTTTTGGTGTCCCTTCGATGGTCCCCGATCTCCTTTTTGGATTTGGTCTTCATCGCCCTCCATTGAATCTGAATTTGTTTTATCTCTTTTTCTTGAATTGTAACAATTGAATCTGAACAAATGAAAAATATAAAAATTTATGAAGGAGTATAGAAGACATTGAAGCGAATACACATTGCACTTCTTTAACATACTCATCTGTGAATCTTCTTTAACATACTCATTCTTTCCAAGCTTGTCTTCGTTTTATTAACAGAAGTGGAGTTTTCCCCCTTATTAAAAATGTCCACAAATTGAGAAACAATTTCCATAAACGTCTTTCGTGTCGGCGGCAGTCGTTGAGGGAATGCCCCCACACCTGGCACCGCCGGCAGTGGGGCACCCTGTCACTTCCCCTACGCTCCTCCATGCTATGACGCAGATGTGGAGGACGGAGATGGCGTTGACTGTCGTGATTTGTCCGTGGTTTATTTCCACGACGTACAGCTGAAGGCTTTGGAAATGCTTCCCCTGGTCGGAATACAGGAGACGTTTCATTCCGCTCACATGGTGCTCCAATGGCGAGCTTATTTCTTCAGAGGGGATGCCCGCCGGGAGACCGCGAATCACTAATTTGTGGCGGCGCTCGGAAGAAAAATCGTCGCGCGCCGGAAGAAAAATTGAGCGTCGCGATTAAATTCGCGCATGCGCTCCAGCAATTGACTGATCCGCCCGTGATCGTGTTTGTTCGCTGGTTTCAGCGTAAAGAATGCGGTGGTGCCGCGCAGCGGGCACGTCAGGAGCGGAGTTGATGATTTCCGCCTCGTTGACGGGCTGCTGGATACAGATTTCTCCCACCGCCTCGCGAGACCGCAATTTCACTATTAATTTGTAATGTTATTTCATTTATGTAAATATTAAAGAGTAAAGGAGCTAAACGTGTACCTTGAGGTACCCCATGTTTCATAAGATGCCATTTTGAAGTTTTGTTACCAATTTTAACTCTACTATATCTATTGCTTAGGTAAGATTTAAAAAGATCCAAAGCAATACCTCTAATACCAATATTTTCTAGTTTTTGAATTAGAATTTCATGATCGACAGTATCAAAAGCTTTCTCTAAGTCTAAAAATAAAGCTACTTTTTGTTTTAATTTTGAATTGTAGAGGTTACTTTTTCTAGTACCTTTTCTGTATTAGAATTCAGTCTGAAACCATATTGATTCTCTGATAAGGTTACAAAATCATTTAATCTTTTAAAAATGCATTTTTCAAAAATGTTACCGATATGAGAAACTAAAGATATTGATCTATAGTGGTTTGCATCTCTTTTGTTACCTTTTCCTTTGTAAATAGGGGTAATGTTAGTTAGTTTCCAATTTTCAATAATATAACCATTTTCCATATAAGAATTAAAAATTTCTGCTAATGGTACTGAAATTTCCTTACAACGTAATAAAATTTGATGTTGGGATATTATCAGGATCTGAAGCTTTGTTTTCTAGTAGTAGAATACAATTTTCTACTTCTACTGGAGAAATTGGAGTTATTAAAACTACTTTTAGTTTTATTAAACTACTTTTAGTTTTGGAATTTAGTTTTGAAAAAAAGGTTTATTAGTTACCAATGGTTTAATATTGGCAGAATGACTCATTAATTTGTCTAACGCCGAACGCTCGTGCAACGAGCTCCCATCCGGCGGCGCGTTCTATTTCCGAGTGATAGCAGCCTATCGAGGTCGCATTCCTCTAATTGAAGTTGAGGCCGTTTGTACGCGGAGACGAGTGTGATCGCTCCTTACGGCGTTCCTACTTCAGTAGCTGTGTCCTCCATTGCGGCGAGAGGCGGCGATACCAAGGGCGTATGTGGGATATTACGCCGAATTGGAATTAAAGTGCCGCCGCCGCGGTGCGGCCCAGGACGACAGTTTTTATAAATGAAGAAGTGCCGAAGCGAGAATGCCTCGGCAGGGAGAAGTTGCGTCTCCTGGATGAGAAAGGCGTGAGGCGAGTAGTCGCATATAAATCGCTCTATCTCGGCCTTCTTTTTATTTAGACCGCCATTCCCGTTCCAGGAGACGATTTTAAAGAGTGTGCTCTGAGGTGCATTCACGGGAATGCCTCAGCCAGAAGGGGGAGAGCAGCGGAGATTTTAGAGAGAATGTCGCCTGGGGCGCGAGGAACGGGAAGAATTGCTTTTAGGGTATCGATTATTTTTCTTAGGTTGATACCCTTCAGCAATGAAAACAGTTCCGAAAGTTCGGAGAGACCGCCGAGAGTTTGAAAAGATTCAAGCGATTCAAACGACGCGAGAGGAGCTCCATTACATAATCATACAAACGAAATTATGAACTCGTTTAATGAAACTACACCACGTCTAGTGGAAATAGAACATTTGAATGTAGGACAATATGTCTATGATTTTGAAAATACATGTTGGGAAAATACATGTTCTAATGCATCCAGAGGAATTCCTGTTCACGGTGTTTATACGAGGGGTGTCCGTAAATTAAGGTCTCCAATTTTATTTTTCATAGTAAACATAATTTATTTTCAAAATAAAGTACATTGTTGGAAAGCCTGAACTTTTTTCTATTTTTCCACATAGTCGCCGTTACGATCGATGCATTTTTGGAGTCGCACCACGAGTTTGTTGATCCCCGTGTCGTACCAGTTTTTCCCCGCCTCACGGAGGAAACGGTTGACAGCTTCTGTGACTTCCTCGTCGTTCTCGAACCTCTGCCCTGATAGGTGTTCTTTGAGAGCTGGGAAAACGTGATAGTCACTCGGTGCTAGGTCCGGACTATAGGGTGGATGCTCTAGGACGTTCCAACCGAATTTGGCGAGTAGCTCCAGGATCTTCCTGGCAACATGGGGGCGGGCGTTGTCATGGAGAAGACAGACACCTTTCGTCAATCTTCCCTTACGTTTGTCTCGTATCGCCTGTTTAAGGTTTTGCAGTGTTTGCGCATAACGATCAGCGTTGATTGTTTGTCCCCGAGGCAGGTATTCGATCAACAGCACCCCGTGTCGGTCCCAGAAGACGGTGGCCATGATCTTCCCGGCGGAAGGGGTCGTTTTGAACTTCTTGACTGTCGGCGAACTTGGGTGCCGCCACTGTATTGATTTTTGTTTACTCTCAGGGGTGAAATAGTGGACCCATGTTTCGTCCCCTGTAACAATAGAGTCGAGAAACTGTTCCCCTTCTTCTTCATGTCGGCGCAGAAATTCACGGGACGACTCAATACGCTTCCGCTTGTGTTCATCGGTGAGCTGACGGGGTACCCATCGGGCGCACACTTTATTGAATCCCAAAGTGTCTCTTAAAATTTTGTCAACAGTAGTTTTGGAAACATCCGGAATCATAGCACAGATTTCCCTAACCGTCAACCGCCGATCTTCGCGCACGAGCTCGTCCACACGTGCCACAACCTCGTCGGAGATGGATGGACGCCCCCTGCCCGGCTCATCGTGGACGTTTGTTCGGCCTCCGGAAAATTCTCTGCACCACTTCCTGACGTTTTTGATGTCCATAACGTTTGGGCCGTATGCAGAGATCAGTTCTCTATGAATTTCGATGGGTGAAGTCACTTTGTGATGCAAAAAACGAATAACACCTCGCACTTCGCACTTGGAGAAATCGGCGATCGTCGCGTCCATCGCGGACGGCACCTGTGCCAAGACTGAGCGTCCCAGCGAAGTCGTTCGGGTGGGGGATTGAAGAGGGGGAACCAAGGAACACGGCAGTGTTGCCAAATTGGATCTAGCGCTCCGCGTTCGGAAACGGCGGCGTTGGAGACCTTAATTTACGGACACCCTTCGTAAATATTTATCAAAAATGTTTTTCGATTTCATTACAACTATCTTCTCGAAACTATCTGCTGCAGAATCGTTACATTATACATTAGAATATTTATGTAATAATTATATGAAAAAATATATTGAAGAAGCCTATAATTATATATCTCAAGAAATTATTTCACAATCACATCGTGAAATAAAATTGCTCAAAACAATTCAAAGTTTTGAAAGTTTTATAAAAATTATGATTAGTATATTATGTTCGTTACCATCTGATGACTTAACAGAAAGGATTACGTTATCTTTTAGGACATATTGAAAAAGAATTATAAACTTAAAAAAAAATTTATCCAAAAAATTGTTACAAAATGAATTGAATATTCGTTGTACAACATTTGTAATGTTTATTGAACTTTTCCTAGTAATTGCTTTAAAGATACATCAAATTATTAACTACAACACTACAGAATTCTTTAAAAATGATATTATAGAATACTAAAAAAAATTAAGGAGACTACAAAATCATTAACTAATACATCAATGATTCCAGAACACTACAGAATTCTTGAATAAATACATTAATGTTTCCAGTACAAAAAATAACCCAGAACAATACAAAAGCATTAAAAAAATGATATTACAGAATACTAAAAAAATAAGGAGACTACAAAATCATTAATATTTTTAATTCTAACCTAAAAAGAAATTTAGATACATTGATAATGTTTTATGTATTCGAGTACCAGTAATCAGTGAATACAGCTGAATAAACACTATTAATTATGCGTGTCTTTTGATAACGTCCGCTAATGTTTCTTTGATTAACGTGAATAATACTATTTTTAACCTTTGATTCATTTACAGTACATTGATTTGCGGAAACTGTACTCTAGGACACGAATTCGTCAAAGCGCACATCTTGCCACATAGTATTTTTCCAGAACATTAGTCTCTTCTCGTTGCTGGATATTTTGTGTACCAGTAATCAGTGAAAACAGCTGAATAAACACTACTAATTATGCGTGTCTCTGGATAACGTCCGCTGATATTTCGTTCATTGACGAGGATGATAATATTTTTCCCATTTAATCTATTTCTTACGATTTGTCTAATCTTTCGTTTGGTGTATGGTAGTCATTTTCCATGACCATTACATATAACGCATTCTGCGTGATTACTTTTTTAAGCGAATATAGTCGTACATTGATTTACGAAAAATGTACTACGAGAATAAAATTCATCAAAGCGCACACTTTGCCACGTTTTCTTTAGCGCTGGCATGTGCCTTGAACATTAGCATAAGCGAACACGCTTATAACTACTGTCCATTCTTGACAAAAATGAACATTGATATGGATAGATCACCGACGCTTCACTGAAAACCCGAGATAAAAATATGAAGTGTATTCTTACTGTGTCCTAAGCGACACAGAGGCAAGTAAAATACAATGTCACTAACGTTCGACAAACAAGGAAAACAATATTGCTTTAGACAACTCACTAATGCTTCACTGAGAACCCGAGATAAAATATACGAAGCATATTCATACCGTATCCTCGGTGAAACATAGGTAAGCCGTCCAAAGTGAAAGTCTACGGTTTAATAATCGATATACATCATTTCTTGCCCGAAAATGCTTTGGTGCTGGTACTAGTGACAGTAGTGATTCTCTTGTGGTGTCTGCTATATTATCAAATTGCCTGGGGATGTCAATTCTTTGCCTCGGGATGTTAATTGTTTGCCTGGGGATGTCATACGGTTGTCTGGAGATGTCACTCGCTTGTCTGGAGATGTCACTCGCTTGTCTGGAGATGTCACTCGCTTGTCTGGAGATGTCACTCGCTTGTCTGGAGATGTCACTCGCTTGTCTGGAGATGTCACTCGCTTGTCTGGAGATGTCACTCGCTTGTCTGGAGATGTCACTCGCTTGTCTGGAGATGTCACTCGCTTGTCTGGAGATATCACTCGCTTGTCTGGAGATATCACTCGCTTGTCTGGGGATGTCGTATCCTTGACTGCGAATTTCACACACTTGCCTGGATATTTCACAGGATTGCCTGGGTATTTCACAGGATTGCCTGGGTATTTTCACAGGATTGCCTGGGTATTTCACAGGATTGCCTGGGTATTTCACAGGATTGCCTGGGTATTTCACAGGATTGCCTGGGTATTTCACAGGATTGCCTGGGTATTTCACAGGATTGCCTGGGTATTTCACAGGATTGCCTGGGTATTTCACAGGATTGCCTGGGTATTTCACAGGATTGCCTGGTATTTCACAGGATTGCCTGGGTATTTCACAGGATGGCCTGGGTATTTCACAGGATGGGCCTGGGTATTTCACAGGATGGCCTGGGTATTTCACAGGATGGCCTGGGTATTTCACAGGATGGCCTGGGTATTTCACAGGATGGCCTGGGTATTTCACAGGATGGCCTGGGTATTTCACAGGATGGCCTGGGTATTTCACAGGATGGCCTGGGTATTTCACAGGATGGCCTGGGTATTTCACAGGATGGCCTGGGTATTTCACAGGATGGCCTGGGTATTTCACAGGATGGCCTGGGTATTTCACAGGATGGCCTGGGTATTTCACAGGATGGCCTGGGTATTTCACAGGATGGCCTGGGTATTTCACAGGATGGCCTGGGTATTTCACAGGATGGCCTGGGTATTTCACAGGATGGCCTGGGTATTTCACAGGATGGCCTGGGTATTTCACAGGATTGCCTGGGTATTTCACAGGATTGCCTGGGTATTTCACAGGATTGCCTGGGTATTTCACAGGATTGCCTGGGTATTTCACAGGATTGCCTGGGTATTTCACAGGATTGCCTGGGTATTTCACAGGATTGCCTGGGTATTTCACAGGATTGCCTGGGTATTTCACAGATGGCCTGGGTATTTCACAGGATGGCCTGGGTATTTCACAGGATGGCCTGGGTATTTCACAGGATGGCCTGGTATTTCACAGGATGGCCTGAGTATTTCACAGGATGGCCTGGGTATTTCACAGGATAGCCTGGGTATTTCACAGGATGGCCTGGGTATTTCACAGGATGGCCTGGGTATTTCACAGGATGGCCTGGGTATTTCACAGGATTTTCACAATATCGCATTGAGTTTTCACAATATCGCATTGAGTTTTCACAATATCGCATTGGGTTTTCACAATATCGCATTGAGTTTTCACAATATCGCATTGGGTTTTCACAATATCGCATTGGGTTTTCACAGTATCGCATTGGGTTTTCACAGTATCGCATTGGGTTTTCACAGTATCGCATTGGGTTTTCACAGTATCGCATTGGGTTTTCACAGTATCGCATTGGGTTTTCACAGTATCGCATTGGGTTTTCACAGTATCGCATTGGGTTTTCACAGTATCGCATTGGGTTTTCACAGTATCGCATTGGGTTTTCACAGTATCGCATTGGGTTTTCACAGTATCGCATTGGGTTTTCACAGTATCGCATTGGGTTTTCACAGTATCGCATTGGGTTTTCACAGTATCGCATTGGTTTTCACAGTATCGCATTGGGTTTTCACAGTATCGCATTGGGTTTTCACAGTATCGCATTGGGTTTTCACAGTATCGCATTGGGTTTTCACAGTATCGCATTGGGTTTTCACAGTATCGCATTGGGTTTTCACAGTATCGCATTGGGTTTTCACAGTATCGCATTGGGTTTTCACAGTATCGCATTGGGTTTTCACAGTATCGCATTGGGTTTTCACAGTATCGCATTGGGTTTTCACAGTATCGCATTGGGTTTTCACAGTATCGCATTGGGTTTTCACAGTATCGCATTGGGTTTTCACAGTATCGCATTGGGTTTTCACAGTATCGCATTGGGTTTTCACAGTATCGCATTGGGTTTTCACAGTATCGCATTGGGTTTTCACAGTATCGCATTGGGTTTTCACAGTATCGCATTGGGGTTTTCACAGTATCGCATTGGGGTTTTCACAGTATCGCATTGGGTTTTCACAGTATCGCATTGGGTTTTCACAGTATCGCATTGGGTTTTCACAGTATCGCATTGGGTTTTCACAGTATCGCATTGGGTTTTCACAGTATCGCATTGGGTTTTCACAGTATCGCATTGGGTTTTTCACAGTATCGCATTGGGTTTTCACAGTATCGCATTGGGTTTTCACAGTATCCGCATTGGGTTTTTCACAGTATCGCATTGGGTTTTCACAGTATCGCATTGGGTTTTCACAGTATTCGCATTGGGTTTTCACAGTATCGCATTGGGTTTTCACAGTATCGCATTGGGTTTTCACAGTATCGCATTGGGTTTTCACAGTATCGCATTGGGTTTTCACAGTATCGCATTGGGTTTTCACAGTATCGCATTGGGTTTTCACAGTATCGCATTGGGTTTTTCACAGTATCGCCTTGGGTTTTCACAGTATCGCATTGGGGTTTTCACAGTATCGCATTGGGGTTTTCACAGTATCGCATTGGGGTTTTCACAGTATCGCATTGGGGTTTTCACAGTATCGCATTGGGGTTTTCACAGTATCGCATTGGGTTTCACAGTATCGCATTGGGTTTTCACAGTATCGCATTGGGTTTTCACAGTATCGCATTGGGTTTTCACAGTATCGCATTGGGTTTTCACAGTATCGCATTGGGTTTTCACAGTATCGCATTGGGTTTTCACAGTATCGCATTGGGTTTTCACAGTATCGCATTGGGTTTTCACAGTATCGCATTGGGTTTTCACAGTATCGCATTGGGTTTTCACAGTATCGCATTGGGTTTTCACAGTATCGCATTGGGTTTTCACAGTATCGCATTGGGTTTTCACAGTATCGCATTGGGTTTTTCACAGTATCGCATTGGGTTTTCACAGTATCGCATTGGGTTTTCTAAGTATCGCATTGGGTTTTCTCAGTATCGCATTGGGTTTTCTCAGTATCGCATTGGGTTTTCTCAGTATCGCATTGGGTTTTCTCAGTATCGCATTGGGTTTTCTCAGTATCGCATTGGGTTTTCTCAGTATCGCATTGGGTTTTCTCAGTATCGCATTGGGTTTTCTCAGTATCGCATTGGGTTTTCTCAGTATCGCATTGGGTTTTCTCAGTATCGCATTGGGTTTTCTCTGTATCGCATTGGGTTTTCTCTGTATCGCATTGGGTTTTCTCTGTATCGCATTGGGTTTTCTCTGTATCGCATTGGGTTTTCTCTGTATCGCATTGGGTTTTCTCTGTATCGCATTGGGTTTTCACTGTATCGCATTGGGTTTTCACTGTATCGCATTGGGTTTTCACTGTATCGCATTGGGTTTTCACTGTATCGCATTGGGTTTTCACTGTATCGCATTGGGTTTTCACTGTATCGCATTGGGTTTTCTCTGTATCGCATTGGGTTTTCTCTGTATCGCATTGGGTTTTCTCTGTATCGCATTGGGTTTTCACTGTATCGCATTGGGTTTTCACTGTATCGCATTGGGTTTTCACTGTATCGCATTGGGTTTTCACTGTATCGCATTGGGTTTTCACTGTATCGCATTGGGTTTTCACTGTATCGCATTGGGTTTTCTCTGTATCGCATTGGGTTTTCTCTGTATCGCATGGGGATTTCAGCGTATTGTCTGGCGAAGGTGCTATCAGTGAAGTCTTCGCAGTATTCTCTAGGCACGGCATTTCCATGGAGATTTTCACAGTATTGCCTAAGGACTCTATTTCCATTATTAAAAACGCCTGTTTCAGCGATGTTTCCACAATATTGCCTGGGTAACAAGGTGTTTTCGGTGGTGTCGTCATAATATTGCCTGGAAACAATATTTTCAGCCGTATTTTCACAGTATTGTCTGACGACACGGGCGTTTCTAGCAGTCTCTGATGCGTAGGAGTGTGTTGTTGACGGCACTGGTGTTTCCCGTAACAACGGTAACATCGACACTATTGTTGACGATACTGGTGTTTCCCATAGCGACAGTGATGTCGGAGTTTGTAGTGCTGGTGATGTTGGTGACGCTCGTAGTGGTGGTGGTGGTGTTCGTAACGTTGCTGTAGTCTCTAGTTGTGTCGTTGATGGTATCAATGCTGGTGTTGTTGGTAGCGCTGCAGTACTCACTACTCGTGACATTAGTGGAACTGATGATGGTGGTGATTGTGGTGATGGTGTTCGTAACGATGTAGTCCTCGTTCGTCGTGATGTTAGTGGAACTTCTACCGGTGGAGTTTGCGACGCTGTAGTCGTCACTTCTACCGGTGCAGTTTGCGACGCTGTAGTCGTCACTTCTACCGGTGCAGTTTGCGACGCTGTAGTCGTCACTTCTACCGGTGGAGTTTGCGACGCTGTAGTCGTCACTTCTACCGGTGGAGTTTGCGACGCTGTAGTCGTCACTTCTACCGGTGGAGTTTGCGACGCTGTAGTCGTCACTTCTACCGGTGGAGTTTGCGACGCTGTAGTCGTCACTTCTACCGGTGGAGTTTGCGACGCTGTAGTCGTCACTTCTACCGGTGGAGTTTGCGACGCTGTAGTCGTCACTTCTACCGGTGGAGTTTGCGACGCTGTAGTCGTCACTTCTACCGGTGGAGTTTGCGACGCTGTAGTCGTCACTTCTACCGGTGGAGTTTGCGACGCTGTAGTCGTCACTTCTACCGGTGGAGTTTGCGACGCTGTAGTCGTCACTTCTACCGGTGGAGTTTGCGACGCTGTAGTCGTCACTTCTACCGGTGGAGTTTGCGACGCTGTAGTCGTCACTTCTACCGGTGGAGTTTGCGACGCTGTAGTCGTCACTTCTACCGGTGGAGTTTGCGACGCTGTAGTCGTCACTTCTACCGGTGGAGTTTGCGACGCTGTAGTCGTCACTTCTACCGGTGGAGTTTGCGACGCTGTAGTCGTCACTATGTAGGTGGTCTGAAAGTTCTCGGCCTGATAGTGAAAATGCAAATTGAAGTTTTTAAAAATCCTTTTATTTTTCAACATAATCACCCTTAATACTGATGCATTTCATCCAGCGTTGTTCCAGCGCTATTATGCCATCTCTGTAGTGATTTTCCGGAAGTGCTGCAAAATAACCATTTACCGCTGCAATTGCTTCATTGGATGAAAAACGCTGACCAGCAAGGAACATTTTGAGTTTTGAGAAGAGGTGGAAGTCCGAGGGAGCCAAATCTGGGGAATAGGGTGGATGTTCTAGCACTTCTTAACGCAAATCCCGCAGTTTTCCCATCGCCAAAACACTTTTGTGAGCAGGTGCATTGTCCTGATGAAAGATGATTTTTTTCTTCTGCAAGTGAGGTCTCCTTTCACGAATGTTTGCGTCTAGTTTTATTAGTAGGTTGGAGAAGTATTCCCCAGTTATTGTTTTACCCTTTTCAAGGTAATCAATTAAAAGAATTCCTTTTGCATCCCAAAACACCGATGCCATGGCCTTTCCCGCCGATGGCACAGTCTTCGCCTTCTTTGGCGCCGAACAACCGACTTCTGTCCACTGCTTGGATTGTTGTTTTGATTCTGGTGTGTAGTGGTGAATCCACGTTTCATCCATTGTCACATATCGTCGTAGAAAATCGCTTTTGTTTTTCGACAAATGTGCCAAACACTGTTCGGAGAGTTTCATGCGAATGCGCTTTTGGTCTGGCGTGAGCAGGTAAGGCACCCATCTTGCACAAAGATTTCTCATGTGCAATTCTTCATGCAAAATGAAACCGACGCGTTCCTTTGAAATCCCTACTGTCTCAGCTATTTCACGCACCTTTGTACGTCGATCTTCCAAAACCATATCATGCACTTTTTCAATGATTTCTGCTGACGTTGCACTTTTCGGACGTCCTTCACGTGGATCATCTTCGATGCTGTCACGGCCTCGTTTAAATTCGGCCGCCCATTTCTTTACAGTGGAAAATGATGGGGAAGAGTCACCATACACTTTTACAATCCTCGAATGAATTTCCGTCGGCGACAAACCATCTTTTACGAAGAACTTTATCACTGCACGATACTCAAGTTTCTCCATTTCCATGAATTCTCGCACGGCGCCTGACTCAAACGGCTGCCTACAGCGAACTACCGGGTGGAATGACGTGCAATTTCACGCACAGCCTTCTGAAGGCAATACTAACATGAGGCAAAAACATCGTGCTACCAGTGCTGCGATCTACCAGCGAGGCCGAGAACTATTCAGATCGCCCTCGTACGGTATCCACACTGTTTTTTGTTAATATGTCCATTTATTAATGTAGCTATGTTTTATCGGTTGACCATATGATCGATAATGTAACCCTGGTTCTTCTACCCATGCGTTCGGTCGACTATACGATCGATAATATACTCCTGGTTGTTCTATCCTTGAATTTGGTCGCCCATATACCTGATTATATCGTCCATTATTTGGTTGGTAATATGATCGGTAATACGAAAATTGTCGTTGACATGAAGGTACATAATAGCTCACAGGTGGTCTAGGTGGTATTGTATTTATATGTTGCTCCACTGCATTACCGGTATATTCAATAATTACACGTTGTATACGACCGTTTATAGCTATTTGCTGTCGGTCTTGACGTTGACAGTCGTCGATATTTTGTTCTATTTGTTGGTCTCTCTGCTCCACTTGTGAGTCTTGTGAGTTTAACTGATCCACTTGTGAGTCTTGTGGGTCTGACCGTTCCGTTTGTGGATCCTGGAGTTGTTTGTCTTGGTTATTTTGTTCCGTTTGTAGGTCCTGTGGGAACCGTTCGTTCTCTCGTGATTCTTGTTGGTCAATGTTTTGTAGTTCTGGTAGTAGTAGTGGTGGTGGTGGTAATAAAATTGTAGATTTTTGAACAACAGATTTGTGAACAGACTTACGTGACATGATGCTCGACGATACCAAAGCAATAAATGAGATAACCAGACAATACTGAAGCAATAAATGAGATAACTAGACGA
The DNA here is from genome assembly GCA_031308135.1 of Acheta domesticus. Taxonomy (NCBI): domain Eukaryota; kingdom Metazoa; phylum Arthropoda; class Insecta; order Orthoptera; family Gryllidae; genus Acheta; species Acheta domesticus. The sequence goes on along the minus strand of JAHLJT010005437.1, from coordinate 86,970,101 downwards.
TGATACCGAAGCAATAGATGTGGCCACGCGATGATCAGCCAGACGATACCGAGGCGGTAGATGTAAGCATTGCTACTTTGAGAAAAATACCTTGAAATGAAAAAATCTAAACTTAAAAGAACATTCGTGAAAAAAATTATAAGGTCGCACTTCTAATAACCCTAAGAACATGGAGAGTTGCATTCAGGTATGAAAAATGTAAACATATAAAAACCGCATGCAGTCATACCGATTACTAAAACCAATAATGTAAGAATTAATGACATACTACAAGTAAAAAACATTCCGTTTTTCCCGTCGAGGTGGGTTGGTCCACGTCCTGACGGGGGGATGCAGAGAAGGCTCTCAAGTGTTCCTTTCTCCATTTTTTTCATCGTCTTGCTTTTCATTTCATGTCACGTATATTCTTTTCACCCCTTTTCTTCCTCACTGGCCTTCTCTGTATGCTGAACGCCCACCCATGTGTTTGCCGTGCATGGCGACCCGTGTCGGAGGGAATGTGTGTCCTGGCAGTTGAGAGACCTGTTTGTTTCCCAACTAGTCCTGGTGCTATGTTTTTTTGGCTTGCACTAAGGGGTACGTCTACGTATTTTTGGGGAACATTCCTTGTAGGTGTCAATACACTCGCTTTGGCCTCGGACTCTTCTAGACGGGCGGTCGGGAGCTAACCCACTCCCGATCAATCGGCTCGGACTAGGTCTTGCACTGAACTCCAGGGTGAGCGGGGGGATCCACGGCGGTGCAGCGCTGTGACATTCCCCTACTATATCTTCGTGTCAGCCCTGGCACCCCAGTGGGGTGTCCCCTTGTTGGACTCCATGGTGGGTGGGGAGCACGGAGATGAATTTATATCCATCTCATGGATACTCAACAACCCCCCCTGCCCTCTTCTGCAAGGAAGAGGAGATGTGACAGAACAGTTGATCTAAATAGCTTCTTCCTCCGGGAAGAAGATAAACCAAGAAAGCCTCGGTTTCTGTTGATGTCTTGCTCGGAAACTGAAAAAACTTTCAAAAGTGTTAGTGCGGTCCGCCTTGCGCGAGCAATTGAGGAGAGTTTTGGAAAGCTTCAAGCGGTCGTGCGACAAAGAAATGGTACAATTCTCTTTGAAGCACGCACCGACGAACAAATAGAAAAGATTTTAAAACTGAACAGATTGCCGGCCTCCAAGTGGAAGTGACCACTCACCCTACCCTTAACCTATGTAAGGGAGTGGTCAACCATGAAGACTTTGCGACTGAAACGAGGATGAACTTCTTTCCTTTTTCAAGAGCTATGGTGTAACGGAGGTGTACAGGATCAGGAGGAAGGAGAATGGGAAAGAGATCCCCACTTCTACCTTGATCCTGACGTTTAATCTCCCTTCTCTCCCAGAGTATGTTAGCTGTGGTTATTATAACCTTCGCGTGCGGCAGTATGTGCCGAATCCCCTGCGCTGCTTTAAGTGTCAGAGGTTCGGTCATACTCAACAAAGGTGCATGGCCGTAAGCCCTGCATGCGCAAAGTGCGGTAATTCCGCGCATGATCCCAACCCTTGTACATCACCAGCCCGATGTGTAAATTGTGAAGGAGACCATGCGGCCAACTCCAACAAGTGCCCCACATATCTGAGAGAGAGGGAGATTCAAAGGATTAGGGTGACGGAGAAGGTATCTTTTCCGGAAGCGAAACGCCGATACCTGGTGAAGAACCCTGTGGATCTCAGGCGTTCTTTCTCTAGCACTCTGGCGAACACGGTCAAAGCGACGAGTATTAAGCCTTCCCTTGCTACTCCCCCAGTAGCGAACTTCTGTTGCCAGGTATCCCCAGTGGACTTCCCTGAGGAGACATCGCCTCTGCAAGGTGGGAAAATAATAACCCCCACAAAATACAAAACACCACCCAAGAAGACAACACAGACGAAGACAGAACAAGTATCCACTTCTCAGCCGCGCAAGAAGGCTGATGTCACACGGCCTGCTGGCCTGGACAAGAAAAACGATAGATCCTCCAAACTCCGACCACCTACCCCGACTCCTGAAACTCGCTCTGAGCGATCTCTCAGCCTGTCGAGCAGTGGTCAGGATGAGTCCGCCTCGGAGGAAACTTCAGCCGGGGTGGACACTCGCTCCTTCGGGCGGCAGAGGCGAAAAAAGGAAAAGAAGAAATCTTCTTAACTTTTTAAACAACGGCTCTCCTATCCTGGAATCTGAACGGATTTTCTCTCCGACGGGACGAATTAAAACTCTTATTGTCCCGTTATACACCGTCAATTTTCTGCTTACAGGAACGCATCTTTCTCCATCACGGTCCATACACTTTCGCGGTTTCACTCCTTATAGGGTTGATGTCGATGACGGCCTTCGCGCTCACGGCGGAGTTACTACTTTGGTCCAGGATTCGCTGCATTCTGCGAAATCCCTGTTCACACTGACCTTCAAACAGTTTGTGTGCGGGTATATCTGCCGTCCCTCTCACTCACCGTATGTAATATCTATATTCCCCCAAGACAAACGGTGTCGGCTGATGACCTTCTAAGTCTAATAAACCAATTGCCCACACCTTTCTTGGTTGTGGGTGATGTAAACGCCCACAGCCCTCTTTGGGGTTCCTCTCGTACGTGTCAAAGAGGTGCTATTTTGGAATCAGTCATCGACACCATGAATTTGGCTATTCTCAACACTGGGGAACCAACTCATTTTGCCGTAGCTACGAATTCTAGCACGGCTATTGATGTAGCCCTTTGCAGCTCTTCACTTGCTACTGCTGTGCGGTGGACCATATTAGAAGATCTTTATGGAAGCGACCATTACCCCACGATTGTCCACATTGATCATCTTCGCCGTAGCTGTGCACGGCCCCCTCAATGGATCGTGCGACGAGCTGACTGGTCGACATTCCAGAATAATGTTAACCTGTCAGACGGTCCCCTTCGGAAATGTGGACGAAATGACAGAACATTTTAATAGCGCTGTACTCGCTGCCGCTTCCACTGCAATTCCGAAGGCAAGTGGTAAACCGCGACACCCTTTCGTTCCGTGGTGGAATGAGAACTGCTCGAGAGCGGTCAGTGCTCGGAAAAAGGCACTGGCACGTCTCAGACACTATCCAACAGTGGATAACTTAATCGAGTATAAAAGATGCAGGGCGAAGGCTAGAAGAACTATCTTAGAGAGCAAAAATGCATCGTGGAGAGCGTACGTTCGTCTCTCAATTGTCACACGCCACCACGCCTGGTATGGAGAAAAATTCGACAGATAAGAGGACACTCTTACCAAATATGGTGCCAGGTCTCCTGAAAAACGGAGAAATTATTACATCCCCAGATATGATTGTAGAGGAACTCGCCGCGCACTATGAAGCCATGTCAAGTTCGGCGAACTACGCTCCTGACTTTCTTTTGATCAAAGAAAGGATGGAGAGCCGTCCGTTGGATTTCTTCTGCAGAGCGTGTGAAGATTACAACACACCTTTCTCCATATCGGAATTGCGCTCTGCTCTTGCATTGGCCAGACAAACTGCCCCAGGTCCTGATGAAATACACAACCTAATGTTACAACATCTTCCTGATGTGGCGATGCAATTTCTCCTTCGCCTTTATAATCGCATCTGGGAAGAGCACACCATCCCTGCTGTATGGCGAGAAGCCATAGTTATCCCAGCTCTGAAGGACGGAAAGGATCGGTCGCTGTCATCGAGCTACCGACCTCTCTCTCTCACCAGCTGCGTTTGCAAAGTGCTGGAACGGATGGTAAACCAGCGCTTGGTCTGGACCTTGGAGTGCAGAAACCTACTGGCACCAATTCAGTGCGGTTTCAGGAAACACCGGTCTACCCTTGACCATCTCGTCGCTTTGGCAACGGAAATTTCAACCTCGTTCGTTCTGAGACAACACCTTGTCGCCGTACTATTCGATATAGAAAAGGCGTATGACACCACTTGGAGGTATGGCATTCTGCGAACCTTGCACTCGTGGGGATTCAGGGGGAAGCTCCCCTTATTCCTCCAAAATTTCTTATCGGACCCGTCGAGGTGGGTTGGTCCACGTCCTGACGGGGGGATGCAGAGAAGGCTCTCAAGTGTTCCTTTCTCCATTTTTTTCATCGTCTTGCTTTTCATTTCATGTCACGTATATTCTTTTCACTCCTTTTTCTTCCTCACTGGCCTTCTCTGTATGCTGAACGCCCACCCATGTGTTTGCCGTGCATGGCGACCCGTGTCGGAGGGAATGTGTGTCCTGGCAGTTGAGAGACCTGTTTGTTTCCCAACTAGTCCTGGTGCTATGTTTTTTTTGGCTTGCACTAAGGGGTACGTCTACGTATTTTTGGGGAACATTCCTTGTAGGTGTCAATACACTCGCTTTGGCCTCGGACTCTTCTAGACGGGCGGTCGGGAGCTAACCCACTCCCGATCAATCGGCTCGGACTAGGTCTTGTACTGAACTCCAGGGTGAGCGGGGGGATCCACGGCGGTGCAGCGCTGTGACATTCCCCTACTATATCTTCGTGTCAGCCCTGGCACCCCAGTGGGGTGTCCCCTTGTTGGACTCCATGGTGGGTGGGGAGCACGGAGATGAATTTATATCCATCTCATGGATACTCAACAACCCCCCCTGCCCTCTTCTGCAAGGAAGAGGAGATGTGACAGAACAGTTGATCTAAATAGCTTCTTCCTCCGGGAAGAAGATAAACCAAGAAAGCCTCGGTTTCTGTTGATGTCTTGCTCGGAAACTGAAAAAACTTTCAAAAGTGTTAGTGCGGTCCGCCTTGCGCGAGCAATTGAGGAGAGTTTTGGAAAGCTTCAAGCGGTCGTGCGACAAAGAAATGGTACAATTCTCTTTGAAGCACGCACCGACGAACAAATAGAAAAGATTTTAAAAACTGAACAGATTGCCGGCCTCCAAGTGGAAGTGACCACTCACCCTACACTTAACCTATGTAAGGGAGTGGTCAACCATGAAGACTTTGCGACTGAAAACGAGGATGAACTTCTTTCCTTTTTCAAGAGCTACGGTGTAACGGAGGTGTACAGGATCAGGAGGAAGGAGAATGGGAAAGAGATCCCCACTTCTACCTTGATCCTGACGTTTAATCTCCCTTCTCTCCCAGAGTATGTTAGCTGTGGTTATTATAACCTTCGCGTGCGGCAGTATGTGCCGAACCCCCTGCGCTGCTTTAAGTGTCAGAGGTTCGGTCATACACAACAAAGGTGCATGGCCGTAAGCCCTGCTTGCGCAAAGTGCGGTAACTCCGCGCACGATCCCAACCCTTGTTCATCACCAGCCCGCTGTGTAAATTGTGAAGGAGACCATGCGGCCAACTCCAACAAGTGCCCCACATATCTGAGAGAGAGGGAGATTCAAAGGATTAGGGTGACGGAGAAGGTATCTTTTCCGGAAGCGAAACGCCGATACCTGGTTAAGAACCCTGTGGATCTCAGGCGTTCTTTTTCTAGCACTCTAGCGAACACTGTCAAAGCGACGAGCATTCAGTCCTCTCGTGCTACTCCTCCAGTAGCGAACTTTTGTTGCCAGGTATCCCCAGTGGACTTCCCTGAGGAGACATCGCCTCTGCAAGGTGGGAAAATAATAATCCCCACAAAATTCAAGACACCACCCAAGAAGACAACAAAGACAAAGACAGAACAAGAATCCACTTCTCAGCCGCGCAAGAAGGCTGATGTCACACGGCCTGCTGGCCTGGACAAGAAAAACGATAGATCCTCCAAACTCCGACCACCTACCCCGACTCCTGAAACTCGCTCTGAGCGATCTCTCAGCCTGTCGAGCAGTGGTCAGGATGAGTCTGCCTCGGAGGAAACTTCAGCCGGGGTGGACACTCGCTCCTTCGGGCGGCAGAGGCGAAAAAAGGAAAAGAAGAAATCCTCTTAACTTTTTAAACAACGGCTCTCCTATCCTGGAATCTGAACGGATTTTCTCTCCGACGGGACGAATTAAAACTCTTATTGTCCCGTTATACACCATCAATTTTCTGCTTACAGGAAACGCATCTTTCTCCATCACGGTCCATACACTTTCGCGGTTTCACTCCTTATAGGGTTGATGTCGATGACGGCCTTCGCGCTCACGGCGGAGTTACTACTTTGGTCCAGGATTCGCTGCATTCTGCGGAAATCCCTGTTCACACTGACCTTCAAACAGTTTGTGTGCGGGTATATCTGCCGTCCCTCTCACTCACCGTATGTAATGTCTATATTCCCCCAAGACAAACGGTGTCGGCTGATGACCTTCTAAGTCTAATAAACCAATTGCCCACACCTTTCTTGGTTGTGGGTGATGTAAACGCCCACAGCCCTCTTTGGGGTTCCTCTCGTACGTGTCAAAGAGGTGCTATTTTGGAATCAGTCATCGACACCATGAATTTGGCTATTCTCAACACTGGGGAACCAACTCATTTTGCCGTAGCTACGAATTCTAGCACGGCTATTGATGTAGCCCTTTGCAGCTCCTCACTTGCTACTGCTATGCGGTGGACCATATTAGAAGATCTTTATGGAAGCGACCATTACCCCACGATTGTCCACATTGATCATCTTCGCCGTAGTTGTGCACGGCCCCCTCAATGGATCGTGCGACGAGCTGACTGGTCGACATTCCAGAATAATGTTAACCTATCAGACGGTCCCTTCGGAAATGTGGATGAAATGACAGAACATTTTAATAGCGCTGTACTCGCTGCCGCTTCCATCGCAATTCCGAAGGCAAGTGCTAAACCGCGACATCCTTTCGTTCCGTGGTGGAATGAGAACTGCTCGAGAGCGGTCAGTGCTCGAAAAAAGGCACTGGCACGCCTCAGACACTATCCAACAGTGGATAACTTAATCGAGTATAAAAGATGCAGGGCGAAGGCTAGAAGAACTATCTTAGAGAGCAAAAATGCATCGTGGAGAGCGTACGTTTCGTCTCTCAATTGTCACACGCCACCACGCCTGGTATGGAGGAAAATTCGACAGATAAGAGGACACTCTTTACCAAATACGGTGCCAGGTCTCCTGAAAAACGGAGAAATTATTACATCCCCAGATATGATTGTAGAGGAACTCGCCGCGCACTATGAAGCCATGTCAAGTTCGGCGAACTACGCTCCTGACTTTCTTTTGATCAAAGAAAGGATGGAGAGCCGTCCGTTGGATTTCTTCTGCAGAGCGTGTGAAGATTACAACACACCTTTCTCCATATCGGAATTGCGCTCTGCTCTTGCATTGGCCAGACGAACTGCCCCAGGTCCTGATGAAATACACAACCTAATGTTACAACATCTTCCTGATGTGGCGATGCAATTTCTCCTCCGCCTTTATAATCGCATCTGGGAAGAGCACACCATCCCTGCTGTATGGCGAGAAGCCATAGTTATCCCAGCTCTGAAGGAGGGAAAGGATCGGTCGCTGTCATCGAGCTACCGACCTCTCTCTCTCACCAGCTGCGTTTGCAAAGTGCTGGAACGGATGGTAAACCAGCGCTTGGTCTGGACCTTGGAGTGCAGAAACCTACTGGCACCAATTCAGTGCGGTTTCAGGAAACACCGGTCTACCCTTGACCATCTCGTCGCTTTTGCAACGGAAATTTCAACCTCGTTCGTTCTGAGACAACACCTTGTCGCCGTACTATTCGATATAGAAAAGGCATATGACACCACTTGGAGGTATGGCATTCTGCGAACCTTGCACTCGTGGGGATTCAGGGGGAAGCTCCCCTTATTCCTCCAAAATTTCTTATCGGACAGATCTTTCAGAGTTCGCATCGGTGACAAACTGTCTAACAGTCACCCCCTTGAAAACGGCATCCCCCAAGGCTCGGTACTAAGTGTCACTCTGTTTGCCATAGCCATCAATAGTATAGCGTCGGTCGTGAGGGAACCTGTGAAGGCATCGCTGTTTGTAGATGATTTTGCCATTTTTTGTTCATCCAGCAGCATAAGTGTGATCCAGAGGCAACTCCAACTGGTGCTCAACAAGCTGCATGAATGGAGCATGTCGACAGGTTTCAAGTTCTCACCTACTAAATGCACTGGACTGCACTTCTGCAGAATATACCATTTGCATAGCGATCCAATCCTGTACTTGGGAGGAAATCAGCTTCCATTCACTGACTCTGCCAGGTTTCTGGGGCTGACTTTTGACAAGTCCCTCACGTGGCGCTCTCATATCCGCACATTGCAAACCAGATGCGTCTCCCCCCTCAATCTTCTTCGAATGCTTAGTGGCACTTCATGGGGAGCCGACCGCATTACCCTACTGCGGTTATACAGAGCACTCATTCGCTCAGCATTGGATTACGGTAGTGAAGTGTATGGTTCTGCAGCTCCTTCCACCCTTCGACCTATCAACAGCATACACCACGCAGGTATTCGCCTCTCAACAGGCGCGTATCGCACCAGCCGAATCGAGTGCATTCTAGCTGACGCTGGGGAGCCATCCTTAAAAATAAGGCGAGATATTCTATTAGCGTCTTATGGTGCTAAAGTGTCAGGTCTCTTTAATCATCCTTGTCGCCGAATAATCACTCGCCCAAAATATGAATCTTCTTATATTCTTCGAACATCGCTACCCCAGCCCCCAGGCATTCGATTGCGAAATCTTTTGCGGGGACTTAATGTCGATCTTCCCACTCCTGTGAAACCCCCAAATGACCTGATTCCCCCCTGGAAACTCCTTCCCCCAATATTGACCTCAGACTCTCCAATCTTCCCAAACAAAATACTAGTCCTCTGGTTTACCAGAAAGCAGTTTCAGGATATGAGGGAAGCCTATCCGGATCATCTATTCTTGTACACGGACGGGTCATCGCACAATGACGCAGTGGCGTGTAGTTTTCATTGCATCTGGGCCACCAAATCATATCGTCTTCATTCGCAGTGCAGTACATTCACAGCTGAAATGTATGCAATACTCAAAGCCCTAATGTACATCGAGTCAACGACGCTGCAGCGAGTAGTTCTCTGTTCTGATTCTCTCAGTTCTCTTCAGGCTGTCTCCCGGCCTTCGTCAGACTACCTGACAAAATCAGTTCAAAACCTGATTCATAGTCTCATGTCCCGCAACTATGACCTGGTTCTTAGTTGGGTTCCAGGCCATGTGGGAATCACAGGGAATGAGCTGGCCGACCTGGCGGCGAAGTCTGCTACTCGTAATACTCCTATCGACGTTCCTGCTGTGCCATTGTCCGATGTTAAGGCTTACTTGAAACGATCTCTGTTTAGAGCGTGGCAAACAGAGTGGCACAATACCAATTTTAAACTAAGTGGGATAAAGAATTCTGTAATTCCCTGGCGTTCCTCATCTCGCTCCTCTAGGCGTGAGGAAGTAATTTTAACTCGTCTTCGAATTGGACACTGCCATTTTTTCCCACGGTTTCCTCCTTCGAGGAGAAACTCCTCCCGTATGTGACTCATGCGGGACGGCTCTGTCTGTGGAACACGTCCTCCTGAACTGCAGGAAATATTTAGGCAACCGACGAAGACATGGCCTGGGCAACTCGCTAAGGGAGGTGCTCGGGGATGACGATTCCGCGCTCTCAAAGTTTTTTGCTTCTTGAGGGAAAGCGGAATATATAATCTTATTTGAGAGAATAGAATAGTGTTTTACTTTTTGTTGTTTTATTTTTGGCCCCTTTACAGCCAACTTTTAGTTCTACTATGAATTTTACGTGTTTGTTATATATTCTTTCTGTCCTACTACTTGAATACTCGATGTAGAATTCAAGTCTCTCCTTATGTATATGATTTTAATTAGAGGGTAGGCTCCATCTGTAACACATACTGAACCTATTCCCTTTTTTAAAATACTTCGACATGGGCGCCAATGACCTTGGCAGTTGAAGCGCCCTCTAAACCTTAATCAATCAATCAATCAATCTTATCGGACAGATCTTTCAGAGTTCGCATCGGTGACAAACTGTCTAACAGTCACCCCCTTGAAAACGGCATCCCCCAAGGCTCGGTACTAAGTGTCACTCTGTTTGCCATAGCCATAAATAGTATAGCGTCGGTCGTGAGGGAACCTGTGAAGGCATCGCTGTTTGTAGATGATTTTGCCATTTTTTGTTCATCCAGCAGCATAAGTGTGATCCAGAGACAACTCCAACTGGTGCTCAACAAGCTGCATGAATGGAGCATGTCGACAGGTTTCAAGTTCTCACCTACTAAATGCACTGGACTGCACTTCTGCAGAATATACCATTTGCATAGCGATCCAATCCTGTACTTGGGAGGAAATCAGCTTCCATTCACTGACTCTGCCAGGTTTCTGGGGCTGACTTTTGACAAGTCCCTCACGTGGCGCTCTCATATCCGCACATTGCAAACCAGATGCGTCTCCCCCCTCAATCTTCTTCGAATGCTTAGTGGCACTTCATGGGGAGCCGACCGCATTACCCTACTGCGGTTATACAGAGCACTCATTCGCTCAGCATTGGATTACGGTAGTGAAGTGTATGGTTCTGCAGCTCCTTCCACCCTTCGACCTATCAACAGCATACACCACGCAGGTATTCGCCTCTCAACAGGCGCGTATCGCACCAGCCGAATCGAGTGCATTCTAACTGACGCTGGGGAGCCATCCTTAAAAATAAGGCGAGATATTCTATTAGCGTCTTATGGTGCTAAAGTGTCAGGCCTCTTTAATCATCCTTGTCGCCGAATAATCACTCGCCCAAAATATGAATCTTCTTATATTCTTCGAACATCGCTACCCCAGCCCCCAGGCATTCGATTGCGAAATCTTTTGCGGGGACTTAATGTCGATCTTCCCACTCCTGTGAAACCCCCAAATGACCTGATTCCCCCCTGGAAACTCCTTCCCCCCAATATTGACCTCAGACTCTCCAATCTTCCCAAACAAAATACTAGTCCTCTGGTTTACCAGAAGCAGTTTCAGGATATGAGGGAAGCCTATCCGGATCATCTATTCTTGTACACGGACGGGTCATCGCACAATGACGCAGTGGCGTGTAGTTTTCATTGCATCTGGGCCACCAAATCATATCGTCTTCATTCACAGTGCAGTACATTCACTGCTGAAATGTATGCAATACTCAAAGCCCTAATGTACATCGAGTCAACGACGCTGCAGCGAGTAGTTCTCTGTTCTGATTCTCTCAGTTCTCTTCAGGCTGTCTCCCGGCCTTCGTCAGACTACCTGACAAAATCAGTTCAAAACCTGATTCATAGTCTCATGTCCCGCAACTATGACCTGGTTCTTGGTTGGGTTCCAGGCCATGTGGGAATCACAGGGAATGAGCTGGCCGACCTGGCGGCGAAGTCTGCTACTCGTAATACTCGTATCGACGTTCCTGCTGTGCCATTGTCCGATGTTAAGGCTTACTTGAAACGATCTCTGTTTAGAGCGTGGCAAACAGAGTGGCACAATACCAATTTTAAACTAAGTGGGATAAAGAACTCTGTAATTCCCTGGCGTTCCTCATCTCGCTCCTCTAGGCGTGAGGAAGTAATTTTAACTCGTCTCCGAATTGGACACTGCCATTTTTCCCACGGTTTCCTCCTCCGAGGAGAAACTCCTCCCGTATGTGACTCATGCGGGACGGTTCTGTCTGTGGAACACGTCCTCCTGAACTGCAGGAAATATTTAGGCAACCGACGAAGACATGGCCTGGGCAACTCGCTAAGGGAGGTGCTCGGGGATGACGATTCCGCGCTCTCAAAAGTTTTTTGCTTCTTGAGGGAAAGCGGAATATATAATCTTATTTGAGAGAATAGAATAGTGTTTTACTTTTTTGTTGTTTTATTTTTGGCCCCTTTACAGCCAACTTTTAGTTCTACTATGAATTTTACGTGTTTGTTATATATTCTTTCTGTCCTACTACTTGAATACTCGATGTAGAATTCAAGTCTCTCTTTATGTATATGATTTTAATTAGAGGGTAGGCTCCATCTGTAACATATACTTTTTTAAAATACTTCGACATGGGCGCCAATGACCTTGGCAGTTGAAGCGCCCTCTAAACCCTAATTAATCAATCAATCATTCCGTTTTTGAACCTATTTTGAACATAAATGTCAAATTCATGGGATTTTGACAATATCGCATGGGGATTTCACCGTATTGTCTGGCGAAGGTGCTATCAGTGAGGTCTTCACAGTATTCTCTTGGGACGGCATTTCCATTGAGATTTTCACAGTATTGTCTAAGGACTCTATTTCCATTATTAAAATCGCCTGTTTCAGCGATGTTTCCACAATATTGCCTGGGTAACAAGGTGTTTTCGGTGGTGTCATAATATTGCCTGGAAACAATATTTTCAGCCGTATTTTCACAGTATTGTCTGACGACACGGGCGTTTCTAGCCGTCTCTGATGCGTAGGAGTGTGTTGTTGACGGCACTGGTGTTTCCCGTAACAACGGTAACATCGACACTATTGTTGACGATACTGGTGTTTCCCATAGCGACAGTGATGTCGGTGATGTTGGTGACGCTCCTAGTGGTGGTGGTGTTCGTAACGTTGCTGTAGTCTCTAGTTGTGTCGTTGATGGTATCAATGCTGGTGGTGTTGGTAGCGCTGCAGTACTCACTACTCGTGACATTAGTGGAACTGATGATGTTGGTGGTGATAGTGGTGATAGAGTTCGTAACAATGTAGTCCTCGTTCGTCGTGATGTTAGTGGGAACTTCTACCGGTGGGGTTTGCGACGCTGTAGTCGTCACTTCTACCGGTGGAGTTTGCGACGCTGTAGTCGTCACTATCTTTCTTGGTCGTAGTGTTGGTGCTGCCGATCGTAGTGTCGTTATTGGTGCTGCTGGTGGCGGTCGTCGTACCGTTGCCGGAGCCGATGACATTGATTTCACGAACACCGGTATTTTTTCTAACTTCCTACGTTTATTCATTTTATACGTTCTCATAATGTTCTACACTATCGTACAACTCACAATTATGTACAACACGGTCGTACTACACGATGGCAGAACGTATTATCGTACCGCACACTCGTAAAAACTCACAAAACTCACGTGCGTGCTTGCGTACGGCACAACCGTAACACACTCGCAATAACCACGTACATGCATACATGTGTTTAAATATTAGGTGGCAAGAGTGGGAGAAACGAGTACAGAGAGAGGGTACATAACGTAGGAGGGGATACACGAAAGTGTGGAGTGGGAAGCGTATGTATGAGAGGAAACTATTGTGCAGTGCAGTGGGGGTAACTTATACGATGGAAAGGGAATAATAGTCGAGGTATTGGAGTGGGATTTACGTCACAAAAAATGGAAAGGAAGTAGAGTGGGGATGATACACGTTATTATTAAAGTTATTAAATAACTTTTTTGTTTACGTTTTGTTTGCAATAAAAGGAAATAGTTGTGGAAATGGAAAAATTTTTGTTATTTTCATAGCATTCATTAGAAAACTAACTGAAACGATGAATATTATTATATAGACAATTATTTTTATATAATACAAAATATTTTTTGGTGCTAATATGTGATGTATTTTCTATTGTTTCATCAAGTATTTCTGCAAGCGCTTCTGCTAAACTTACATAGTTTTTACACATAACATGAATTCTATTGGTTAGTGATATTGTATTTCCACGCCTGTTTACAATACTCTGAGCATTACATTGGTAACAAGGATCAGCTATATATTGTTGACATGTGGCATGTATATCGTTTTTTTGTTGTTGAAATCGATATTCAGTACATAGCGTTTCATTGTTATTGATATTTGTGTTATTTAATATAGAACAAGAGTGATTGACAATTTTACATTTTTGAGTTACTTGACCTGTTTCATCAAAACTAATTAACCAACAACCAGCATTTTTATTTGCAATTTTTGTAACCATTGATCCCACTAAACCAGCTATACTTCCTACTATTGTCGTTTTTATAATATATGGTGACACAGCTTTTAGGAATTCTCGAAATTTCGGGGAATTCTTGTATAATTTCTTTACATTTGCATCTGTAGCTCGTAAATTTGCTTCATATCCATTTTGAAATGCATCTTTTAGTAATTTATCAACTTTTTCAATTTGTGTGAGATTTTTTCCGCTTGTCATGGATATTTGTTTTAAAGCATTGATAAATTCTACTCTTTGTTGTTTTCCCATTGTTTTTAGAACATTACTAACGTATTTACTTGTATGACTTGCTCCAGTTGCCTCTTTAATAAATTTTTCAATCGGTATTTCACTCCTTTTTTTCCTATTAAAACACGTCCAGTGATGGCGTCAGTCTTTAAGTGCATATTTCGTGTTTTGAATAAGGTTTGTTTTGATAACATGTTTGCAAATACATTATTAATTGTTTTTCTGTGCATAAAGCGAGGGGCAATGGCAATCAGACGTAATGATTTTGCTATAGTATCCATATTTGTTCTACATTTGCAATATTTATAAAAGCTTATACAATCTTATACATTCAAACAATGTATATCACTTATAAACAATGTACTTTCAGTCCATTACATCGTATCCAATATGACATACTCTCCTGTTTGGTTTTTTTATTTTCTTAGACGTGGACCAGCTATTCGGACTTTGAATCTTTATTTATACGGACAATTTTTGAATTTTGAAAAAATTCTTTTAGAGTTATTTGAAAAAATATTAACTTAGAAACATAATAAAGTGAGAAAATCATCACTAATTTAAATAATACCAATAGTATCAAAAAACACTACAATGTTCAAGAAATTGTATAGAACCTTCATGTAAACAAGTATTATTCACACACATAAATCTCTATCTATAATTTTATAGTTAAGAGAAAAACACTGAATACAATTCACCTTCATGTAGACAAGTATTATTCACACTCATAAATCTCTATCTACAATTTTATAGTTAAGAGAAAAACGCTGACGTATGGAAATGTAAACGAAATATTTGGAGTCTTTTTTAAGAAATAGCGAAAACCACGAGATTAGTAAATCGATCAATGAGAATCAATTTTGGAAAAACACAACCGAATGATTTGGTCGTTAACGTTGTTCATAGACAGACGAACGGTCAAACGTTTTACTTTCAATTGGTTTTAGATTTGTCCCTTAACAATACTTTATCCACCTTTTCGTTATTACGGTCCAGTAACATATTTTTTCTATTGAAAATTCGCTAATTTTTCTATATTACACATATTACTTCGTATATAAAGCACAACTATACATACCTTTTTCTATATTACGTATAAAGACAAGGGAAAAGAGTATACCAAGACCAAGAAGGAGGGGGTTGATATAACATACTTCTTGGAATAAAACTTTGTTGTGGTAGTTCGTTCATGACAGTATGGTATAGATCACAGTACGATTAAAGTATATGCAGAATGTTGTCATGTGACTTTCAATGGTCTCGAAAGACAAAACACACACAGCAAGTGTTTAGTTGACGCGAGACACTACAAGCGTTTAGTTGGCGCAAGACACTACAGTTTCTTCCAGTATCTACGTACAGTGCACAGTGTGTTAATATATATCCGTATATCACAAATATTTTTGTTGTTTGAGTATTCTCTTGCATGTGATATAATAAATTCTTCTCAACTTTATATTTTAGATAATATTTGTAAAGGTAACATACGTACTATTCGTGTGAATATTCAACCAATAGACGTGTTTATTGCTTCGTGTTCTTTAGCATCATCTGTTCCTCGTTATCCAACAATTCTTAAACCCGAAAAAACTAAAGAATGCGAAGATACGATAAAAAAATTTACACATATACATGTAAAAAAGATATATTTATTAATGTTCTACAATTTCATTCTGCTGAATATTTAAATGGTATTATGAGTGTTAAATTATTTAAAAGTATGACAATTAAACTATGAAAATAATAAATATCACACTGATTATGTTATGTGGTCGTGACACTTATTTTTTATACATATATTTATACTATAACAATTATAGAATCATATCCAGTACATTATTACTAGTTGGTATGGACAATAAACAACGACAATAATATTTTTTTAACTGTCTGTCTTCAAACACATATATATGATTTTCTATTACTTGACGATCAAAAAAATCCATGGTGTGATACGTAAAAAGCATTGGTCCACATACATTGTGTGTCCATTCTTTCCATTGTACACAACCATTTTTAATAAAATCAATTATTGTATCAATAATTGACACTGTAACATTACATCCAAAATTACGAAAACTCACTTCATATTCTAACCAGTTCTTGTATTTCATATTCTGCAATTTTAATTGTTTTATGTTGCTGCACAATTCGTAGTTGATGTTCTGTTCATTATTACTGTTTCTTGCTGAAAAAAGGTTACGATAATACATTCGTACAATGGAATTGAACCATTCATTGTATAAAGTCGTGACCAAAAGCAATCGAAAATAATTCCCAACGATATTTAAGAAACGGCCATACTTTAAAATATTTAAACACTATTTGTAATTCGTTACTTGTCTTTACTGATCGATTAAAAATAGTCTCATACACATGACACAACCATGGTTTGGTATTACTCTTGTAGAACCATGGTTTTTCTGTCCAATCATCATATTTAACATTTAATGGTTATCAGTGATGAAGTCAGCAATTTTCTTTGAACTCAAAAATACACATATTCTGTTGTTGGATATGCGAGAGATAAACCTGGTATCTTTTGGTTGAATTATTGTGGTTAACTTACTTATATAATCCTTGATGGTGAGACCTTCACGTGCTTCCATTATGATGGCTTGGTCTTTGGATGGAAAGATTTCTCTTGCTGTAGCTCCAGCATAAGATTTCTGTGCGGCAGCGTTAGGTTGCATTTCAGTAGGAGGTGAGGTTAGGGCTCTCCTGTTGTCAGAGGAATCCATCCTTCGGAAGTAAACCAACCACTAAATGTGGCTGGTACAAGAAGAGTCGCAAATGATCAAGGTTCAAACAGTTCAGGCACGCTACGAAACTCGCGTAAATCACTTTTTAAGGTTACTACACGCGGACAAATAAATATACGACGTTCACCTCATCACGGCCACCTCGATCCTCCACAATTTTTTGTTAGGTTTGATTTATAATAATTATTTATGCGTAACAATATTAATATGCGAAAATTATATGAATATTATGAGAATACAATTTTTGTTAGGTTTGATTTATAATTATTTATGCGTAACAATATTAATATGCGAAAATTATATGAATATTATGAGAATACAATTTTTGTTAGGTTTGATTTATAATAATTATGCGTAACAATATTAACCCATTAGTGCCCAGAATAATTTTTTCTTGATTTTCATTGTTTTAGACATTGAATTTGATTATATTTATTTAATGAAATGCTTTAATATGATAAAAATAAATGTCTTACATGTCAGTTAGTAGAAATGCCCCGTACCATAAATGGTACGCTAAGCACTAATGAGAGCAAAATAAATAGAAACTGGTTTACATTATTTATTCATGAAAATGAAACATAATACATTTATTTTAGTTAAAAATACTGATATTGATTCAGTTTGACAAGATAATAGATACTATCGTGTATGATACTCAATGAAGCAGTCTACACATAAGCCAACATCACACTTTCTGCACTGTGTTCGAGCTTTAGTGCTGCAGTTGGAACCTGCACATCTCCTTCTCTTCTCATCTGGAATTTTTTGAATCAAATGATCCAGACGGTCAAAACGTATGTCATTACTGTTCATTAATGCAGGTGTTTTGCCTGGTCCTTTTGGTGGCACAGAATACTTTTTGAGATACACCTGCACTAATTCTCTACGAAAATTCAGATGGGTGATTGGCTGCTGTCTTCTAAGTAGTTGCCAGGCATTGTGGATGGCTACATCAATCAGCCATGTGAATAATGGCCAATACCACTTCCGGTTACGTATATGTATACGATACTGACCGATATTCTGGTCCATTCTGTCAGTTTCTCCCATAAATTTATTGTATTGTGTAAGGAGGAATGGACGAGGTACTTGAATGTGTTTTTTCTCTTTTTGGCTATATCTTCTTACATTAGTAATAGGATTTTCTCCGTAGATATTCGATGCAACACATACTGCAGAATTATCATTCCACTTAGAGAAAGATTCCGTTGTCCTTATCTATGGCAGAATGAATGCTACCCCTTTCCAGCTTCAATATTTCAGTCTTGCTTAGCAGTGGGCAGTTCTTTGGTATTCGGTTCTCCCTTATCGTGCCTGTACCACCGTAACCATGATCTCTTAAGTGGATTAACAAGTTGAAACTTGTGAACAAGTTGTCGAAGTAGAAATGAAATGGCAGATTTTTCACTTCAGGTGGCATGCTGTTTATCATTTCTACTAGTGGAGCTGTTGATTTGCCAAAAGTTTTGTCTGCCTCAGAATTGGCAGTAATAGACTTTCCCTGATATATTTCGAAGTCTACCAAGTATCCACTAGGAGTATTCAAGGACCAAACCTTGTATCCAAAACGCAAAGGCTTTCCCCGAATGTATTGTTTCAGACTATGCCTGCCAAAATACCTCACCATACTTTCGTCATAGGACAAATTATTTTCTGGTGAGAAATATTTGGAAAATCTGAATTTCATATGGTCTATCAATGGCCTGATTTTCCAAAGTTTGTCTTTATTTGTTGGATTGAAATCATTATTATTTACGCAGTGCATGAAGCGTAAAATAAGTTCAAATCTGTTCCTTCTCATGGAATTATACACAAGCTCATTGTAAGTATCACTCTGAGTTTCCCAGTAATTCCTTTTTGAAGGCAATATATTATAACCACTGAGAATCAGAATACCTATGAAACATCTAATTTCATCTGCCAAAATATTAGGATCTGGATAGTTCTTACTTAGAGCGTACCTATTGGACTCTTCAACAAGTATGCTGATTAGATCATTATCCACAAATAATTCAAAAAAATCAACAACACTTACAGCTTCAAATCTAGGAACTTCTGGAGGAATGAATTCCCGATTATGGTTTTCAAAATCACCCGTTATCCATTCTGTATCTCGTACGTGTTGAGGATAAGTGCTTGGGGTATTCTTTGGAGGCAATTGTGACGCAAAACATCCGTTTTCAGAAATTGAAGGACAATTAGTATTACTCACTTCAGAGGTTCTTTCCTCCCCATTAACTGTTCTTACCTCCGCTTCTGCAAGGAGTTGCCGTTTACTGAGATTGTCGGGAATACCACCATCATCTTCATCCCCGGAATCTTCATCAGATAAAATACTACAATCAGGTGGAGCAATAAAAAGTGCTTCAACATCTGCGTTCTCAAATAAAAGATCGAGGGCTTCTTTTACTGTAAATCCTGGAGCAAGACTCTTAGAAAATTCTCTGAAAGTACAATCATAGTAAAATCAACAAAAACTAATAACTTGTATAGATATCTGTTTTGTAAAACAAATATAAGTTTGGTAATTATTAGAAAAAAAGCATTGCATGTAATGAAATAAACAATACTCGAACCAATACCGATTAGCATGTGAATATTTGAGAATCTCGAAAACTATTTTTTGGTAGTAATAATAATAATATTATTATTATAATAATTATAACAACAAATGACAAAAATGCGTAAAAACTGCCAGCATTTCGTCAAAAGATCGAAAATGAAATGTAAAGTGAAATGCTCCCATTAGAGCTTAGCGTACCATAAATGGTACAGCGAATTTTCTAAGAATATAAGTTTCTTGCCAACAATGAGAGGGAATTCATTGAATGAAAATACTGATTATTAAGTCTTTTATAACGTTCATACAAAATATGTGTTTTGTTGATGCAACCATTTTCAAGTTATACTCACTCTTCATCCATGTTGTCTCGAACGGAGCGAACAAAAAAATAACTTCTAGAAAAGAAAATTCTTACTAGGCTCTGACGATGAATCGACGCAACTGCTCTAACAAATCTGAACACGTGGACGTTAAGGAAAAGAGACATGCACGAAACAAGTTTAAACTTGTCCATTTCAGCATCTGAGCATGCGCGAATTCAAACCGCAATTCGCGTACCATTTATGTCCCGCTAGGCACTAATGGGTTAATATGCTAAAATTATATGAATATTATGAGAATACAATTTTTGTTAGGTTTGATTTATAATAATTATGCGTAACAATATTAATATGCGAAAATTATATGAATATTATGAGAATACAATTTTTGTTAGGTTTGATTTATAATAATTATTTATGCGTAACAATATTAATATGCGAAAATTATATGAATATTATGAGAATACAATTTTTGTTAGGTTTGATTTATAATAATTATTTATGCGTAACAATATTAATATGCGAAAATTATATGAATATTACTATACAAATATTGTTTTACTGAGACAGCCCGATAAATCTATGTCTTAACCATCTATGTCTAAATTAACTATAGAAAAACCTGATTTATGACGTCCTGGTACAACCCATTTGCATATTTGCGCTATCTCTCTATTTCTATTAAATACTCGCAAATGATATGTCGAAATGAAATATGTAGGTAACGTTTTAGTTGACACTTTATTTTTAATTTGTCCATCATCTTTTAGTATACGTAAAATTAATGTTGATTTATGTCTACTGGTCTGACCAGGAAACAAATTATAGTTTGACACAAAACCATCTCAATCTATACTCATTGACATTGGTGGCCAACTGTATTGCCTTGCCAATTCCACCGTTTCCAGCGTCGCCTCAGTGTCTGGGTGTTGCTGAAAACGATTTCTTCATTAATATTTTTTGAAAGATTAAACTTTTAAAATAGTTAGAAATAGTTTGTTTTAACTACAAAGAGAGAAAGAGAATAATGTTGAACTTTTAAAATTCTAGAGAATAGTTAAAAAAGGTTTGGACGTAAATTATGTCACATACATGTCACAGGGCCAACATTTCCTACGTGAATTACAGGGGCCAACATTTCCTACGTGAATTACAGGGGTCAACATTTCCTACGTGAATTACAGGGGTCAACATTTCCTACGTGAATTACAGGGGTCAACATTTCCTACGTGAATTACAGGGGTCAACATTTCCTACGTGAATTACAGGGGCCAACATTTCCTACGTGAATTACAGGGGTCAACATTTCCTACGTGAATTACAGGGGTCAACATTTCCTACGTGAATTACAGGGGCCAACATTTCCTACGTGAATTACAGGGGCCAACATTTCCTACGTGAATTACAGGGGCCAACATTTCCTACGTGAATTACAGGGGCCAACATTTCCTACGTGAATTACAGGGGCCAACATTTCCTACGTGAATTACAGGGGCCAACATTTCCTACGTGAATTACAGGGGCCAACATTTCCTACGTGAATTACAGGGGCCAACATTTCCTACGTGAATTACAGGGGTCAACATTTCCTACGTGAATTACAGGGGTCAACATTTCCTACGTGAATTACAGGGGCCAACATTTCCTACGTGAATTACAGGGGCCAACATTTCCTACGTGAATTACAGGGGCCAACATTTCCTACGTGAATTACAGGGGCCAACATTTCCTACGTGAATTACAGGGGCCAACATTTCCTACGTGAATTACAGGGGTCAACATTTCCTACGTGAATTACAGGGGCCAACATTTCCTACGTGAATTACAGGGGCCAACATTTCCTACGTGAATTACAGGGGCCAACATTTCCTACGTGAATTACAGGGGTCAACATTTCCTACGTGAATTACAGGGGCCAACATTTCCTACGTGAATTACAGGGGCCAACATTTCCTACGTGAATTACAGGGGTCAACATTTCCTACGTGAATTACAGGGGTCAACATTTCCTACGTGAATTACAGGGGTCAACATTTCCTACGTGAATTACAGGGGTCAACATTTCCTACGTGAATTACAGGGGCCAACATTTCCTACGTGAATTACAGGGGTCAACATTTCCTACGTGAATTACAGGGGTCAACATTTCCTACGTGAATTACAGGGGCCAACATTTCCTACGTGAATTACAGGGGCCAACATTTCCTACGTGAATTACAGGGGTCAACATTTCCTACGTGAATTACAGGGGTCAACATTTCCTACGTGAATTACAGGGGTCAACATTTCCTACGTGAATTACAGGGGTCAACATTTCCTACGTGAATTACAGGGGTCAACATTTCCTACGTGAATTACATGTCACAGGTTCCTAAGTGAATTAAAAAATGACGACATAACCCAAAAAAGACAAAGAGAGATTATAAAATGAAAAAATACAATCATAGTAATTGCGAATTATGTAAGTTTAATTGATTAGTTTAACATAAACAATGTGATAGAGAAAGAGAACACAAAATTAATATATTAATTTACCATGTCGTCCAATCCTCCGGTTGGAAGAAATCTGTTGCTGGTCATATTCCTACGGTTACTAATCAACACTGTAATACGCGTCGCTGTGCCTCTGTTGTACGGGTCGCTGTGCCTCTGTTGTGAAGTTTATTCCTCAGGAGTCTACAAAACAAATCATCTAATATGAGAAAGGAGAGGGGCTGGAAGGGAAATACATTCGACTTTCGACCTTAAGCGTGTGTGACGAGGAATGAGATGATGGAATAGAAGGGGAACTAGAAGGGAATCACGACTTTCGACCGTAAGCTCATGTGGAGGGAGAAACGAAAAAAAAGAGGGAGGAAACGGTAGTATCTTAAAATGTATTGTATATCTCTCAAATATATTGTTTATCTCTACAAATATGTTGTTTAGTTTTTTTTAAATTAATTTTTAAAATTCGGAACACAGTTTTTATTACGAAAAGCTTTCAAGTGAAGGAAAACCGAGCGCGGCCTCTGTCGGTCGCTGGCGGGCGCCACCGGCTTGGCGGCGGAGGGGTCGGCCCGGCGCGCGGTCGGAGCTAGGGCGGAGGGATCGCAGCGTGCAACGACCTCTCGCCCACGCGAACAAGTCTTATGGCCTGCTCCGGGGTTGAGCTCATTCACACATTTTCGTAAATGATTTTTGGAAAGAGTTTGTGGCGGGCGCCCTGATGATCGTCTCATTTATTGGGCGCCCGCCGGGGTTTTCTAGGCACTGATTCAGTCTGTCTACTTTGGACACTTGCACAGACGCACATTTGGTACAGATGCAGTTGTTCACTAGTTTCAGTTGTTTAGTTGTTCGTAATTTGCAGATTTTTTTTTTCTTTCACAGACGCACTTTTGATTTGGTTGCCTGTCCGTCCTAGCTCTTTTTTTTTACTACTGTTGGTTTATTACTGTTGTTGTCAAACGGTCCTTCTCAGGGCTTATTTTTTGTTTCTTTTATTCGTCTTATACAACGGTGTTACAGGTTATTTTCTTTTTAATTGTTACGTTTCCTTACGTGCTAACTTAATCCTATTTGTGTTATGTTCATAAAATTAAACACTGCACGCACAATTAACAATTGTTTATTCATACATGTTACAATCCCAATCGGCCTTAACGCCATTCACGGGCAATCACCAATGCCGTCTCTCATACCCCGGGCAATCACCAATGCCCTATTCCCTGCATCCCGGGCAATCACCAATGCCCTATTCCCTGCATCCCGGGCAATCACCAATGCCCTATTCCCTGCATCCCGGGCAATCGCCAATGCCCTCCGGGTGCTGCGTCTGCCTCTGGACGCTCCATGCTGCTGCTGCTTGCCGTTACTCCATGACGGCTTCCGTTTGGCGGCTGACTCTCCGGACTCGGCTCGTTCACTCCATCGTGCCTTCAGGGCTCACTCCCAACTGCCGACTGCCTCTCGGGGTGCCGACCGGCTCCTTTTAAAGGGCCGGCGTCCGGCGGCGAGACTCGCTTCATGGCTCGAGCCCGCCGAACCGTGGCTGCAGCTAGTTGCTGCCGCCGCCGGCTCCCGCCAGGGCGCGCTGCCTTGGCGCTAGCGCGCCACGTACAAAGTTATGCGCAGCGCGACATAACGATTTGAATTCATTTTTACCCTCCACCTGGTCCTATTACTACTATTTACAGTTTTCCTTATGTACTAACTCCACCTATTACTATTTACAAGTTGCCTTATGCTCTAATGAATAATGAATGAATAGCGTATGAATTTGATAGGAGATATCCCTGGAGCGCCGTCCCCCCTTTCTCCGGTGTACTCTCCTGTAGGAGGGGTTGCCTACCTTCAGGCGTGGGGTGGCTGCGCTCTCGGCCATCTCCTTAGCTGACTACAGCTTACTAATTATTACTTCTTATGGACTAATACATCTTAGGAGCTAGTGATGTTTATTTCTAATATATTTTGTTAACTAACCTAACCTATCTTATTAACTAATACATCTTATTTCTAGTGTATCTTAATTTTATCACATCTTATTATCTAGTGAATGCGGATGAGTGTAAGTATGAATGAATGAGTGGTATATTATACATGGTATTTTACATATGAATGAGTAGTGGATTGATAAAATTAAAGCGTTACATAATGAATGTTTATATATATATATATTACATAAATATATATATATATATATATATATATTACATAAATATATGCTGGCCACCAATAGCTCGAGGGTTATTTATTACTTCGTATCGCACAGCGCGGGGGGGGAGATCTCCCGTGGGGAGGGGAGTCTCCAGCCAGTCCCGGGGTGGCGTCCCCGCTGACGCCAGGGTGCAAGGTCCGGGCGTCGGCCAGCCGGCGGTCAGGATGCAGAGTCCAGGGCGACGCATGACTGAGCTGGCGACAGTAAATGTGTTTATTATATAACTTACAGTGTACATGCGCAAAAGCGTCGGCCTAGCCGTAGTAGGAAGACCGGTACCCGGGCGCTAACCCCTATGCCAGTCTCTGGACTACTTAACAAATTCGCTTTGAGAGAAAAAAAGAAGTGTACAAAATTTCTAAACAGAAAAGCTAAAAGAAACGACATATCATTGTTAATATTGAAATACGGCCCTTAAGTTACATTCAATGAAAATTTTACATTACTATTTACAAAATGTTGGCATACACTTAGACGGGTCACTGCACGTTGCGGCTCCTGGCACGAGGAGCCCAGTGAGATTCTGCCATCGGAAGCCAGATAAATCATACATTAAGTGAGAGCTGAAGCGTCCGTGGCGCCGCGACGTCTTCGGCCCCGGGCGGCCCAGGCCCGGCGTGGCGCGCGTCCGCGCCGCCCGCGCGATTGCCGGCGTCGATGAGCGGCGACCGCCTCCCACGCACTGCCCGCTCCCCCGCGTCGCACAGCTCAGCGAGCTTGTGCGCGGAAGGTGAAGGCGACGTGCTGCGGGCCCTTTCTTCTGTGGAAGGTCTTGTGCACGCCGCTTCGCCGGTCTCGCGCAGGATGCGCGGGGCGGACGGCCGTAGCGCCCTCGCGAACGCCGTTTCGGCCCGCCGCTGCAGCTCCTCCGGGAACTGGCGGCGCACGCCCAGGGTCTCGTAGACGTCGGCGTTCTTAGCATGACGGTCAGGGCGGTGGTTGGGGATGTGTAAAGAGAGAACGAGAAAAAAGATATTTAATGATCTGAATCTCATACTTGGGTAATTTTTATTAAGAGGCGCATTTCTTAAAATAAGATGTTAATAAAGTTTTAAATTTCAAAAAACTTGCTGCTTACCTGGATCTCACTGTTGATTTGGGAATACTGAAATTGTATACCCGCACACACGTCACAATTATCTATGCAGGACATCAAAGTTTGTGTCTTTAATATGGAATCTCCTTTTTTTTAACCAGGTTGATCAGACTTGAAACAATTAGGTTCTAAAAATAACCAATTACAGTCTAATTTTGCTACTAATTTTTGTAATTAGTATTTGCAACTGTAATTACCATGATGAGATACTATTCTGAGGTTTGTTGACTTTTTGCCTTGTGATGTTTCGAAATGAATTCCCATAAGTGGTTTTCTCACATTTAAATTGCAAATGACAATGCAATTTCTTGAATGAATTTATTTTGTGTATGGAAAGTAATAATTAAATATAGTTACGAATTGATTTACCAGAGAAAGCTGAATCATTCCATCAGCAGTGTAATAATGTAATCTGAACCTACCTTGGGTGTGCTTCGTGTTTGTTGCGAAGGAGATTGAACGAAACTTGCAGAAATTTTGTAGCTATCCTTTTTGGATTGATATATCTCAAGGACTTTGATATAATATCTTTTTATTGTGTATTTTGTATTTTTTTACTTTCAACAATAGAAGTTAAAAAGGTGAAGACAAATATGTTTATGTAATTTTAGACATTTGTTAATCTGTATCCATTGCTATTATTTATGCCCTATATTTTTTGCAATGTTGAAAATAAATTTGTGAACTTATTGCATTTTTTAAATTTCTTATACTTCACTCAATCCACATCCCTGACGTCCTTCAAAATTTTTGTATGAATCTCCAAAAGCGAATAGAAATATGTAAATGTATTTTTTTAAGAATATAGTTAATGAAATATTAATCTTGTGAAGTCATTTTCACATAGTTACTCCAAATATTGTCGTGGCCTAGTATACTAAGTTTGTCCTTACAGTAATACGTAACATTTTTTTTCGGGCGCGTGTGTAAGTCAAGATAAGAAAATCCTTAATAAATGTTTTTGGGATATTTTAATACAACATATTCTACTATCAGTGTAAGATTAGTTCGCTTGACATTTGTAACTGCTCAAACCTTAACTATCAATTGATCATGGGTTTATTATTTTATTAGCCCATTGGCCGTCCTGTATCACCGTATCTGTTCTGTGGTCTAGTGAGTTGACATTCTGCCTACCCTATCAACCTTAGGGCCTCATGCGATCATACACCCCTCCTCCGTATGGTCCATCCTCCACTACATAAGTGTGACGAGACTTGTTTGGTTAGGGCACAAGGGGATGTCTAGTTTACCAGCCAATCCAAGCTCCGTTGTCTCTGTGCTCTGTTGAGGTTAGAACCGGTCCATTTTGTGAGCTCCTGTACAGTAGTCGCGTCGTACTTAGGATGGAGAAATCTTTGGATCAAAAATAGGCGATCAAGTTTTGCGTGAAGCTGAAAAAGACTTTCGAGATTTCAATTTGTTTGGACCCTTATCGCCGAGAATGAGACGCGGGTCTTTTGTTTCCGTGTCTAACTCGAAGTGGCCCACCCCAATGTCCCAAGGAGCGCTCGTTTTGGCACATGGGTGGCAAAAAATTATTCAAATTTGGCCCCGTTTGTTTAATTCAGTTATTCATAACAATCTTTGGCGCTAATTAACAGCGCAGAACATACATTTCAAACGTGGCGCCTTCGGCTCTTTCCCCCAAAATCTGCGCGATAATTTCCAACAAAAGAGCAGAGTCATTTCTTTCAACGATGTGCTTTGGGAGTCTTCTTTGGAACTAGCTTTCAACTGTCAGATGCCTTCAAACATCACCGCAAGAGTTCAGCAGCTCCTCGACACTGGGCAATGGTGGCAATGATTTCTTAGAAGGGCGTCGAGTTCCGCTTAGGCGCGACACATTGTTACAAAGTTCGAAACTCCACAACTGATTTCCCAGCCGACGTCTTGTCAGTGCATGGAAGCAAGAATAAGTGCGGGTGTATTTAAGTGCTGTGAAAATTGGATTTATAATCGAGAAAGTTGGTACCGTTTCAAGGCCCAGTTGGAAATTGCATTCTCCGTGAACAGCAGGTTACAAAAGCGCGGTAATCGCCTGTGCTGAGAGTGTAAAGAATATATTTTAACAAAAACTCGTTCCGGGTGTCCAGTCACAAGTAAAATCTGACCAATCTATTCAATAATCAATTAGTCTTTCGTAGAAGTATACTGGCAGTCGTAAATATTGTCGTTTTCAGGACGAATTAAAAGCACGCAGTTCTCATGCCGCGACCACGTCCAAGTAGCTCTCAAAAAAAAAAAACAACAACAACAACAAAGCTAGTTCGCAGCCTTAACAGCTCGCACGTGGAAGTCTTGCTCATTGCCTTTTTCGACTCTAAGGAGAGAGTGCACAATGAGTTCGTACCTCGTGGACACATTGTAAACTCTCAGTTCTACAAACAAGGGCTCCAGACACGGAATAGCAGGGACACTACACTTCGGTTTTTCCTGCCTTGGCGCACGGGGGGGTGTCATCAAAATGGAATATCTCACGGTATTTCGCGTCGTTCTCGGTTCTGCCGCTACGAGTCGCATGATCGCGACGGTATCAAGCAGTGCTTGCAATGATCCTGGCGGCACAACGGAGAACAACGCGAAACCGTGAACGACCGTGAGATATTCCATTTTGTTGACCTCCCCCCCCCCGTGCGTCAAGAAAGCAAAACCGAAGTATAGCGTCCGAAAGAAATCCGCTTCTAGGAATCTTCCCCACGACAACGGGCTGGCACATCGCCTGTGTTGTCGGGGACTAACTGCTCCACATTGCTGTACTCATTAATAAACTTGTTTTAAAAAAAATGTGACGCATTACTTTTGGGACATGCCATGTATGAATCGCGATTGTAGGCTGCTAGTTCGAGGTAGTGTTGCATGTAATAATGGAAATGAACCCTTCTATACTTGTGTAAAATTGTTTTACCATTTACTAGTTCATTACTACTATATTTATGAAAACAAAACACGTGATGGTATACTGCATATCCTTGCGTCTCTTTTAGATTCTTTATATCAATGCGGGCCTTTTGATTACTACATGCCAACTCCGCTGCCAACACAATAAATAGCACATATCGCAATGCTAATTAGCAAACCTCATAACTCCATATTCCCTCCTATATTTTCTGTTTACTTAATATAAGTATGAAATAAGAGAAATAAATGAAAGTAATAAATCGAGCATCTTAAATTATTGAGTTTTCCCGTATTTGTACGTTCAACGAGAAAGGAAAATAAAATTCTGCTTCCTGGATATGTTTATTCTTTCCAGTGCAAAACTGCCCAATCTGGAGTTGAGTTAGACTAATTAGCATGACGATTTGTTTACGAGCGAGAAAGTTTGTGCCATTCTGTTGCACCTCTAGTTCTTCACAGCAGGACAAGGGTAGAGGGCGCTGGAATGTGGGGGTTGAAAGGTTCTGCTTCCCAGCTGACCTTGTGGGAGCGCTGGCTGTTGGACTTCCAGCGGCCGTGAGTGGCCACGCATCGACTTGGGCTGTCCTTCAAACGGTAAGTGCTGCCAACCTAGGCACGGAGTATAAAAAGGAACCATTCACGGTGAAAACAGGACGGCTATTCTGAATATCCTGAACTTAGACGCAAACTCATCGATTACTTTGCATTGAGACATTCTGTGTACAATCGAACGTCATTAAAATGTACGCGATTATGTTTGCGTGACTATTTCACTCATGTCTGACCGTGTCGTAAGTAGCCAATGTTAAGCAAGCAAGCATATATTCAAATAATCCCAGATGTCTATTGCTACGTGATAATCACCTTTGTTTACCTTTCCCTCCGCTGTAATCACTTTGTTTACCTTTTTAAAATAGCAGTTGTTTCGGAACCGTAATGGCTTGTGAGCATCAATATAATATTACAATGTGTCGTTTTGGTAATGTTTAAAACTCTGAAATAGTATATATTAGTTCAGTGCCGAAAAACAACAAAAGAAACATAGAAAGTGTATGGAAACAATTTCAAGAATTTTGTGAAGAAAGAAAATACAAATGGACAGCACAAACTACAAATGAAATACACATTTTTAGGCAATTAATATACGAAGATTAGATGGTGAAGAGTACAAAGAGTACGTATGCTAGCAAAACTATGAGGAAAGTTAAAACCAAAATTATTCAGAAAAAAATACTTTAATGAGTGCACACGTGTGTTCCATCCATACGAAATTGACGAATCCCGCTGCTACTTCACTTGTACATCTTCCATTTCAAACACTTCCACGGTAATCAAGACATGGGAAACTCGACATCCTACAACTTTCATAATTGGGCAACTTCTATCTGATGCAGTCGATCTTCAGATGCTCTCGTTCTTTCTATAACTGACTCAATTGAATCTGAGATGATCTTCACTCTTGGTTTTGAATTACTCAAAGGGATGGGAATAAAAGATGACGTTTTTGAGTACCTGGTATTGTTAAAAACTTGTTAAGACGATTTTCCAAAAAATGATGTTTCTGCATATTCATCTTGGGTAACAAAAATCAAAATTTGACAGGGAGAGTCTACAATGTGTCAGTGGAAGAAACACTACTAACCGCTGAAGCGTTTCTAAATTGTAAACGAACTGTAGTTCTAATGTAACTTCATCTTAGTTCATAAATCAAGTCAGTCATAACCAGAAACTCTATTGTATGGTCTGTTATGTATGCAGTTTTTAATTTGAACAGTGTGTCAATTCTTTGTTTCGTGCTTCTCTCCGTATGAGTAACACTCGACATGTCAGCGAACAAAAGAAGAGCACTCCGCTCATAAACAAATTCTGCTCTACAGTCCCCGACATTTTGACGCAATTATTACGCATTTACTACAATAATTGTCGTTTTAGACAAATATTTCATCAAACTCTTTGGAGCTGATATTGTATTGAACCAGACTTTTTCAGTACTAATATTTCACAACTCGGTACCAGTTTTGAAAGAGCATTCGTATGACTCTTTCTTGACTCGGTCACGCAAAGGACGACAGCAGTCGTTTGTTTTGACACAGGTCGTGCCGTGACAATTGTATTGACCTGAAGTTTTTTAAAAAAACAAGAAATTTCTACACCGGGAAAATAAGGGAGAAACGTACTATTCGAAAAGACGAGTGCTCTTGTTCATGAAAGTCCCAGAACATTCAGTAATATAATAATAATAATAATAATATTATATATATAATATTATATATAATAATATAATAATAATAATAATTATTATTATTAGCTATGACCAGAATGTAAGGTCCGTTCGCTGTAACTTCACTCCGCACGTAAACAAACGCACGTGGTGGTCGCTTGTTCTCATTGGCTGAAGGACACCACACTACCCTTCCGGGTGTCGTACGCAATAAGAGCTAGGTCCCTTCCAAAATTGACTTATTTCTTGACACTCTCCACGAACAGAAAATACGTAGAAAGCGTGAAAAAAGATGCAGATATTGGTTGTAATATCGTTAACATTTTATTTATTTCTTCGCTACATTTGGTAACAAGATTCAAATACCTTTACTTCGCTCTGCCTCAAGTTGCCTTTTAGCGTCTGACAGTCATACATGCTACTTATTTTGTGCATAATTCTTGTGACGTATGTTTTTCATGAAAAATAATTTGTTTCGGTGTTTGTTTCAAATGCAGTAGCTAAAGTAAAGAGTGTTCAGTTTATTTTGATGTTAATAGAACAAAATTATGACGAACTGCCAAGTGTTTCATTACGTTTTCACTATTGTAAGATAATACATCACTATTACTTTTAGTACGTTGAGTCTTTTTCGATCTTATTTTATTGCATTATGCATTGCAGTTATTCGATTTTGTAACTTCAGAGTAAAGTAAGTGTTACTTTGTAACTTAGTGGATGCCTTACGTAACCTAACCTATGAAAAGCAATCTGAAGTTTTCTGGAAATAACATGTGCCCAGTTACTGCAAGCCAACGCCTTTTGCAACTGGAAATAAATCATATTTTGCAGAAAAACAAAAAGAAGTTCTTAATAAATCAACCTCTCACATTTGACAGATTGAAACAGACACATAAGCTGACTTTTCTTTCTCATGGTTTTGAGAGTCGTACAAAACTAACAATATCATCTGTGGCACATTTATTTATGATCCTTGGAAGTAGTTAGCAAGATTCTAGTTAAATAGAAGTGTTCTGCATATTGCTCTTTAAATGGGCAGAAACATTACGAAAAAAAAGATCAACAGATCATTCCAAAGACGTTTGAGAGAAATCTTGTTTACACTCAGTGGATTATTGTGAAGAATATTTGTTTATTTGTTCGTTCGTTTTAGAAATTTGTTGTTTTTGTGGTGACAAGTGTTATTGTAGTAACAAGTTGTTATTTAGTTTGTTTTGAAAACCGTCGGGCTTGAAAAACAGTTTTGAAATGTTTATTAGAAATTTAGCAACATACTCTTTTTGAGGGATTATGATAAAAAACGTATTAAGGCCTACAATGTTTCTGTTTATTCAAAGCATTTTTGAAATATTGAACTGAAATAAATTCTTAAATTTAAGGCCAGTCAAATCAGTTAAACTACAATATATGGAAAGAAATCAGATAAAAAGCATATAACAACTATTCTTTTTTTAAAAATTGAACATTATTTATATTTTCCAATTGACTTAAAACCATATAATCATTGGGAGGGTAGTGCAGTGTATCTACAGAATGTGTCTACAGAAAAAAAATAAAAAAATATTTTACAATTTCAAACCCTGTGGTAAAGTTTGTGCCTTGCGGTTCAGAAGTTTTGAAATGTGCAAGTCACTGCTGCACATTGTTATCAGTAATGGGCATTGTTACACTACCTTTTTCATAAGTAGATATTTTGCTTCTACCACATGTTACAAATGAAATTATTCCCTATGATGACACAGAAAGATTGTTATCATTCAAGTGTTAAAATGTTATGTTTTTTCTGTAGGAAATAAAACTGCATTTAAATAAAATTTTGTTCCTGAAAAATCCTTGGAACTGTCCCCCAAGCTTCTGTAATGATGTTTTTGTGCAAGCAATTTAGCAAATTTTGTCATAAAATATTATTTGTAATTTTAGAATTGATTTTTTTGTTCTTATTCATGTGACTTGTGTAATTACTTTTCAATGACAATTTAAGTATTTTGAAATTTGAAATTAAATTGAAAAGAATCAAGCTGTGGTTTGTTATCAAGCTAGGGCTGAAACTTTGTACGAATGTGGCAGGCAGACTTTGCATATGACACTTTAACAGAAGAAATAATTATTAATACGGGGGTCAGTACTTCCAGCGATGGACATTTTTCAGACAGTGCTTTGGACGAGATTTCAACGCTACCTTGCGAGAGCACATCGTAAATGTAAGTGCTGTGATATTTAAGCCTATTAGCTGCGTGTTTTGGCTGGTATTTTGGGCGCATTAAAGAAGTACTAGTGAAAATAATATGTAATGACAGTTACATATTGCTGCGACACGTGCCGGTATTTGAGTATGGTCTTCGCGCGAATGGCGCAGCCAATCACGAACTACTGGGCGGAGGGATACTCTCAAAGTTTGTTTACATGCGGAGTGAAGTTACAGCGAACGGACCTTACAAATATTCTGATGAACAAAAAGACACAACATGATTTTCCATTAAGTACCAGGCGCACTGCTCAAGAGAAACAATTTTAGTACTCTCGGATAACACTGCAACAAATAAAATAATATATTTTTAGAATAACTTTCTGCACGAATTCTGCAATAACGTAGTACAGTATGTACGTGTACAGTGAAACACTCCTTTACAGTCTACCAAGAATTTAAAAACAAAGTAGACTGGTAACGTAAGAAGTCAATAGCAAATATTTAACGGCGGCGGGCATGCAATTATGATCGAAATACTTGTGGACTGTGTTTTACGTGCATTCTCATTTCCTAGCAATAACTGGGTTATAGGACATGCGTTACAAGGATTGCGAATCGGAATTATTTTAAAGTACTATTAATACACATGTTGAAAATAATATCAATATAATTCTCAAATAAAGAAATGATTACTTAACAGTTCGACAATTTAACTAAGTTAAATTAGTAGATTGCAATTAAAGTTAAGCACACATCACAATAATGAAGCTATTACCAAACATAAAGAAGTCGCCATTTTGATAATTCATGACCATTGATTAAATATTACAATACTGAGGCCACGAATTCTCAGATGATAATGAGACAATAAGTTGTTGTCTGCGACAGTGCTAAAATGTTTTGCAACCAGATAATTTAAATTATTAATAAAAAGTTTGCAACGTCTCCTCCCCCATACATCACATACAGTTTTTACTGTTTTTTGACCAAATAAATCAAATCAAATTCGGTGTTAATGGTGAAATGAGAATAATAAAGTCCATTTGCTCGATAGAAGTGATAATTGCAAACTCGCGTATTACAATATCGCAAAGCAGTTCACATAACTGCTACGGGTAAGTCAAATGCATCATAACGATTTCAAATGTGGATGCTTTATTTAAGCCATCAGCGTGCCTAATATGGAGATACCTATCTCGCTCGACACTGCCAAATTAATGCATTGCGCAAAATGGCTCGGCGACTGACACGTCTTTCCCCTTCCGTTCAACCACTAGGACAGAAGCCGCGTTGCCTGATGATAAAATGTACGTAAGTTATTCAATAACTAAAGAGACAAATTAGTCTGAAGAAAAAATGATGGGTAGGACAAGTTTGGTCATTTTAGGACTTTGGAAGTTGGCATCACTGAGATGAGCCCTGACCACCAGGAGGATCAGCATTGTCATGTTCATAACCTCAAAATTAAGCTGAACGTTGGCGAGTCCCCTTGAAAATTCCACATTGGTTGAACAAAGTTCTGCGATTCGTTTTGAACTTGCTGAAGGTGAAAATCCAGCTAATATATACTCTAGTATCACTTAAGTGCATGGTGAAAGTTTTAGGAATCGCGAGAACTTTTACAGGTAGGTAGAATAGTTCAAATGTGGTCGAGGCTCAGTGACTGACAAACATCGTTCTGGCTGCATCAGCAGGAAAAGTCACGTTCACTGTGTTTGGGGACGCTGTAGGTGCGTTTTTTTGTGATTACCACGAAAAACAGCAGATAATAAACAGCCAATACTACTTATATATGCTTTTCAACAAGGTGAAGCCAGTCGTGAGAGAGAAACGACGTGGATCTCAAACGAGATGTGTGATTCTCCAGCAAAACAACGCACTTCCCCACACTGCTTGACGAAGCCGTCAAACCATCGATAAAATGTGTTGGGAGGTACTGTCTCGTCTCCCTTATAGCCCCGATTAATCACCGCCTGATTTTCATTTATTTGGTCCATTGAAGGAGGCATTACGTGGGAGCAAGGTACAGGATAACGAAGTTGTCAAAACAATTTACGGGAAATTGGTTGAAACACAAAGAAAAATAATTCTTTGCAGCATTTATGAAAAAGCTCGCAACCCGTTGGAACAAGTGCATAAATGTTGGTGGAGAATATATTAAAAAGTAGGAAAATCCTATTTTGTAAAAATAAAACATTTCTCTAGACCAATTTGTTTCGTTAATTATTGAATGCCCCTCGTGTATCCCAGTATCAACCTTCAAAAATCCTGATACCAGTGATGTAAATTCTGAAATTGTTCGAATTATAACTGTCGTGTTTTTAACTCGCCCAAGAAGTTAACACAAGATCGATTAATTTTGTATCGACTATTTCACTCATGATTGTCCGTGTCGTAAGTAACCAATGCTAAGCAAGGATATATTCGAATTAAACCAATCTCAGATGTCTATCGCCATTTATGATAATCACTTTGTTTACCTTGCACTCCGCTGTGATCGCGTTGTTTACCTTTTACTTTCCCGTATACGTACGTATACACGGAGTGATAAACGTAGTATATGGAAAGTTATGTAATGTTGCGCGAAAAATGGCCAATTTTCGGTGGAAAAAATTAATTACCGGGCCGTGAAGACGAATAAGTGGATAAAACCAGTGCTAAATTAAGAGAAAAAAATCCTCTAACACGTGGTGTAGCCAGAAACCCCGTTTTCTAGGTCCTTGATACCGAAAACCCAATTGAAAGAAAAACGTCTGTCTGTCCGTTGGTGAACACTGCTAGCGCCTAAACCATACGTACGATTTCTTCCAAAATGGATATTCCCCGATCGATCTGATTCTAGTCGAAGCTTTACGATTTTGAAAAAGATTCTTCAAAATTTGGGGGTACTTTATATGAAGCCTTCCGGGGATTTTTTAAATTTTCTCAAAAACGGCTCCAATTTTTTTCTTTAAATTTCTTGAATGAATAGAGTAAAATACACTTATTAACATGACATAAGTCCAGTTTTCACGGATAACTCTGAATTTTCAAAAATTTGGAAAGTTTAATTTTTTTCCCGCGTCATTCTCCAGCTACAAAATAGAAGATAGAGATTTTTTCTTCCAATAAAATTTGTTCTGCATATTGAGTTCTTTCATAAAGGTCATGTAAATGTTTCTCAAAATTTTAGTAGTTTTCGTGCAATATTGCCTGCAATATGTGCAACATTAAAAAATTACAAAAACAAGATTTTCTCAAAAACGACTCCAAATTTGCTGTTTAAAGTTTTGGTATGGATAGTGGCAAATTTACTCTATCAGATGACATAAAAGCCATATTGGTCTATCGATTGGTTTTTCAAAAATTACAAAAATGTAAATTTTTTTACTTGTCTCTCACGTCCTTAATATTTACATTATCGGCGATTTTTTCACATTATTACATTCACGAGTATATATGCTTTAAATTATGTCAAGTAAAGTTTCTCGTAAACATTACTGTTTTCTGTGAAAAGTAGGTCAAATTTCGGCATTTTCAGAAATGCACAAACGCCATTTTCTCATAAATGGCTGCAAATTTTTTTCTTGATACTTTTGTAACATAGTGATAATTACTCTTTAATATGACGTAAAGTTTATTTTGAGTTATTTTTTTGTTTTTTCAAAAATTATATAAATGTAAATGTTTTGAAAGATCTCTCACATCCTTAATATGCACATTATCCGCAATTTGTAAAGATTATTATATTTGTGAGTGTAAGTGCTTCAAATAACTTCCAATAAAGTATTTTGAAAACTCAAAACTTTTCTGTGAAAATGAGCTTCAAATTTCGTATTTTTAGTAGTGCAAAAACGCCATTTTCTCTTAAACGGCACATTATTTTTAAAAGAAAATTGCCATTTATGGCTAGGTTTTTGTGTTCTTTAATATTCTAAAATTAGTATTTTTGTTCCACCAATAGGAAACCGAAAAATTAAGATAATGACAAAAAAAATGTACTTTTGGCGGTGATAGATGGTAGCTGGTAAGAATGAGTATGTGGCAATTCCGAATATCTAGCGAAGACCCAAGAAAATAGAAAAC
Organism: Acheta domesticus; assembly: GCA_031308135.1. Lineage (NCBI taxonomy): Eukaryota > Metazoa > Arthropoda > Insecta > Orthoptera > Gryllidae > Acheta > Acheta domesticus. Next base: position 86,933,234 of record JAHLJT010005437.1, on the reverse strand, counting down.
TAACACGGGAAAGTCTGTGCCATTCTGTAGCATCACTCTTTTAAGATAAAGATAGCAACATTGTATTAGGTCTACAATAGTTTGTGCGCATTAATATAATATTAAAATGCGTTGTAAAGTAACGTACATGTATTGTATGTTGATTTCTTGTACTGAGCTGTTGATACTGACACTTGATGCACGTGATTTCTACGGCGTGTGTTGTAATTATAAATATCAATATTGCATGAAAATATGTTCCCTCCGTTAAGTAGGTCATTTTTGACAAATATTACAGGTTCGTAAATAAATAGACAAGGCAATGGTAGGATTCCCAGCTCAATGAAAAGAGGCTTGCAGGAATCACGTGGAAGGCATTTTTTCATTATTCGAATAATTTTCTTTTGCAATCTGAAGGTCTGAATACTACAGGATGAGCTTCCCCAGAATATTATGCCATATCTCAGGCGGGAATGCACATTTGCAAAATAAACGCAACAAGCTGCATGAAGGCTGACAGAATTTGAAAGAATTCTGAATGCATAGCATAATGAACATAATTTAGTGTTTAATTCTGTTATATGTACATTCCATTTGAGGTTTGATTGAATTGAAAGACCTAAAAATTTTGTTGCCTCAACATCAGCTAATTGCATATTGTTCATTTTCAATGGAACATGCGATTTCCGATTTGAGATGCAAAAATGCATTAAAACAGTTTTTCTTTCGTTAACAATTAATTTGTTATTATTAAACCAATTTGAAACTTCTGAAATTGTACTATTTACTGCTTCATTTTTGCAAAGAACATTCGTGTCATCAGCAAACAGAAACGTTCTTCCATTTTTAATAGACGAGGGCATATCGTTTACATATAACAGAAAGAGAATAGGACCTAAGATCGAACCTTCCGGGACCCCACGCACAATTGGCAAAAAATTGGAAATATAAGTATGTAATGTCATTTCCTGCTCTGGTATTTCTACTCTTTGAGTCCGATGTTTAAGGTAAGAAGTTATCCAATCTAGGGCAATACCACGAATTCCATACGAAGGTAATTTTGTGAGCAAGATCTTATGGTCAATAACGTCAAAAGCTTTCGAGAGATCTAAGAATACTTTAATCTGGAAATCTCAACTTCCTACAACTTAAATAACGGATTTTTTGTTATTTATGTTAACAAACACGTATTTAGCCAATGCGTGTTAGTAAACACGCACTTAGCAACCAACCATCGAGACAACGCTTTGAGTACGCGTCCGTAGCAACGGCCATTAAAATGTTCGGAGTCCATTAAAAATATTTTAACGGACTTTCAGGTTTAAATTTTATTAGTGCTCGAAAATCTTGGGATAAATAAATTGACTTTGACACAAAACACAATCTTTGGGAATAAATGTAAAAAATTGTCAAAGGAATATGTACCCCTTTCTCTTGTATATTGTTCACGGTCAAGTGTGCAAGTTCTTGTCCCCGGCAAGCACCAAATACTCCAAAAACAAGAATGACCTTCAAAAGCAGCTATGTGATCGTCAGCCTCTAGTGAGAACTTACGGACTTGCTCTTCCAATTATTTAGGCTTATAATTAGCTTAGATTTTTTCTTCAAATATTCAACAACTTTATAATAGTAAATTCGAATAAAATTTAAATAATTAGCCTTCAGTATTTTCTATTATTTCAAATTATAGAGAATGAATAACTTACGTGGATACTCAGTCTTCTCATGTATATTTATACATTTTTTCAGCATACTGAAGTATGACTAGAGACTAGTTGGTTTGAATGTTTTTGATCGTTCTTTCAAAAATGCTAGCATAAATCTTCATTAACGCCTCGAACGTTCCTTTTCTTTCGTCTATCACAAAATAAACCATAAGCTTTTTCATAAAGTGGTTACACATTTAGAAACTATATCTTGCATCGTCTGCTTCCTCCAGAATACCATTGACACGAAAATATATGCTGATACTTCGAAATTCCAGGACGTTTGTTCTCAATCAGCTTACATTACCAGAAAAAGCATTCAACTGTTTAATCACAAACAAAGTATCCAGTACAACCAACACTTGCTACAGAAAACCGAGAGTAATGACAATTTTTTCTTAACTCATGTAAGTGATAAATGTTTATTTTGAATAAGCCATAAACTAGAAATAACAAAAATATTGCAGGTGACTCGTCCTCTATTAGTCTTTAAGGACTCGTGTCATAAATAACTAACTTTTCTTGTAAGTAGCTTTCCTATAATTGTTTTTAAAGTTTTATTACCATAAAACGAAACATATTTGAAATCATTTTCTGCATTAAACTGTTATTTAAATATTACTTGATTATTAGTTATTCCAGGAGGCAGTGATAACTCGGAGCTGAATGAACGTTTTACACATTTCGGTAGCAAATGTGAGTAATACTTCTTTTTGTCGTGATTCCTGTGATTTAAATTATCCATTCGATTCATGTAGTGTGTTTATTCGTGAAATAGTCACACTAAATATCACTCGAAGTACTATGATATTACTTATGGTAAACTAAATGGTTGACTATGAAGTCCTATCCTTTTCTAGTACATGCTAGAACTAGTGGTGCTACAGAATGGTATAGGCTTTCCCGTATTAGTTTTCTGTTTCATTTGGTCTCGGCTAGCTATTCGGACTTGCCATGATTCTTGACAGCTGCCATCTATCGCCGCCCAAACTATTTTTTTGACATTTTATTAATGTTTCGGTTTCCTAATAGAACAAAACTACTATTTTCAGAATATTAAAAAAACAGCTAAACCTTGTTCTAAGTGACAATTTTCGTTGAAAAATGTGGAGCCGTTTACAAGAAAAAGGCGTTTAAGTGCTACTGTAAATGCGAAATTTGAAGCTCTTTTCCACAGAAAGTGTTTATCTAAAAACTTCATTTGAAGTCATTTGAAGAACTTGCACTAACAAATGTAATAGTGTTTAAAAATTGTTTGGAAATGTACATATTAATGATGCGAATAAGGTAATAAAGGTAATAATGTTAACATCGCCGCTAATGTAAATATTAACAACGTGAGATAAGTAAAAAATTTTTTTTGTAATTTTTGGAAAAACAAAAGAATGGAGCAATATGGCGTTATTGCCATCTCATAGAGCAGATTTAACACTATCCCCACAAAAAGTTTAAAGAAAAAATTTGGAGCAGTTTTTGAGAAAATCTTTTTTGTAATTTTTTAAAAATTTCAAATATTGCGTGCAAAATTGCGCAACAAGTAGTAAAACTTTCAAGAAAATATACATGACATAAATGAAAGAACTCACTTTGGACTATAAATTTTATTGGAAGGAAAAATCTCTCTCTTCAATTGTGTAGTTCTAGGAAGACGCCGAAAAAAATTCACACTTTCGCAATTTTCGAAAATTTAGAGTTAACCGTGAAAATAGGACATATGTCATTTTAATATGTGAATTTTACTCTATTCTTACAAGAAATTTAAGGAGAAAATTTTGAAAATGTCCGGGGGGCTTTATGTAAAGTACCCACAAATTTTGAAGAAAGTTTTTCAAAGTCGACGCGCCTCGAGTGGACGCAGATCGACTTGGGAATATCCATTTTGGAAGAAATAGCATGTATGGTTTACGTGATAGTGTTGTTCACGGACGGACGCACGTTTTGAAAAGACCCACTTTTTCGGTATCAGGTGTATATCAGGGTTTCGGTTTTTCCGTTGAAATCTCGAAATGGATTTTCCTCAGCATTACATAACTTTGCCTCTACTACGTATATTACTCCGCAAATACGTACGTATACGGAAAAGTAAAAAAGAACATCCTATGTCACCCTTGATAGTTTTACGACAATGTTTTCGTCAGTTTAGCTTTTGTAATATTAATGTTAGTTGTAAATTATTGAATAAAAAGTGTACGAATCTTAAATAATACATCAATTACCGTAGCCTTAAAATACTGGTAACTGAACCAATCAGGACGTTTAATTAGTGACCGAAGTGAAAACTGTCACGATGTAAGATATATAGGTGGGTTCACTCCCGGCCTAAAACTGAAGCTAATGTGAGGCTAATTCTCGTTTGGGTTCTAGTTTGGGTCAAGATGATGATCCATTTAATAGTTTTGTAACCTCTGGTGGAAGCCACTAAATCGCGAGACGCCATCATGAATGCCCAACTCGATCGTGCGCACCGTACGGATAAGCGAGGAACTAGCCTCAAACTGGCTTCAAACATTTTGTCGAAAAGGCGGCTAGTTGACACACCTGTAAATCTTACAAGATTTCGGCGACGCCGGACGCAACCAGAGATTCGCGCTTGTTTCTCAGAATTGGCGGTTACAAATTATCAAATTATAATGAAACATAAATGTTAAATTAATGACGATGGCAGTTTAAGTAATAAAATTTTAAATTGTCTCGTCTCAAATGATGTGCGGGAATATACATTTTGGAGATAATCATCCGAATGGTTTAGGCCAGTGGTGTCAAGGTCTTCTACTAGTGGCTGTGGCACTGCGTGGAGGGGGAATTTCGTCGTGGCACTCGTGCCACGGAGTCCCGCTCGTGGCATCGACCTTGACAACTCTGGTTTAGGCTATAGCGTCACAGTCGTTTTGCCGTCTGCTAATTTTTCGATATTGAGACCTTACGAATCGTGGATTCTGAACACAAAACGTGTGGAAGATATTTATTACGTAGTGGAACAAGATTTTTTTACATTTTTTTCAGTATTAGAGCACTACAATATTTTTATGTCGGAAACCGCCGTTTTTGCCGCAGCATTACAACACTTTCTCAATGCTACATATTTCGTTAGTTTCCAAGAAAGTAAAAATTAAAGGAAAATATTTTAATTCTAGATTGGGCAGGAAATATTTCTATTTCCTGGTATAGAGCTAATTTCGGTAATAAATATAGTGTAATGTATAGTGTAAGTATTGTGTGATTAATGAATCAGTCAGTTTTTATATTAGCATTATTTTACTATTATTATTATTATTATTATTATTACCATAATTCGTATATAATTTGTTGGTTATATTACCTTATTATGTAATTTGCTAGTTATATTACATTATTATTATTATTATTGATATTAGTATTCTATGTTACTGAGAGACTGTATTTTTATGTTTTGTAATTAGCTGCCTCCGGGTTATACCCAATTGCAGTTTAAATAAATGTATATTATCTTTAAAACTAGGGCTAACAAAATCTGAAATGTTGGAAATTCCAAATCTTCAAAAAATGCAAATTCAAATCTCCTGCGATTCCTTTCCTCGCCTGCGGTGAGTATTTGGAGAGATGGCTGTCGATACTATTTGCAAAGCAGTAGGTAACAATAACAAATAATAGGAGGAAGTTTGTGCCTTTACAGCACCAGGGACTAGGGGCAGAAAATCCACGGTGGCTTTACTTCAAAATTTCCTCTCCCACCCCCGACCAGTAATAAACAGAATTCTTTCCCTCAAGCCAGTGGAATGACTTATTTGAATTAGAATTGAATTGAATTGCCTTATTTTACGTGGCGAGACTCAGGTCATGAGGCCTGCTCTTCCGTCTGACCACGCAATTTTCGCTACGCCCCTTTCACTAACTAGCGGAGAAAGAAGGTATTCCATGGGCGACGAAACAGGCGATTTTGAATTGCTCAGAGATGTCATATAGGCGTGAGGATCTTTTACATGCAGTAAATGTACTAACGTGGGACAGCCGGCTTTACTTCCCCTCCGAAGGAAGGCGTACGAAGGATTTTTTCGTCCCTAAATATCCATGGCTTGGATCGGGTTTGAACCCGCGTGTTAAGACGGCGATATAGCTCCTATTTCAGAGGTCAGATTTCAGATTTAGGTTATTGTTCGGGAGAGCGCATCGGTTGATTTTGGCGAGAGGAAAGGATATGCTCGCTCGCTCGATCTCTGAAAAGACACAGTGTACCTCTCTTATTAGAAGATAATATACAGTAATAAGCAGTCAGAGAATAAATCGTTCAACTTTTTACCTCAGTCTGACATGAAAAGCAATGCCTTCTTTTAATCTGTATTCCACAAATTTACTCTTGCATTCACAAGGCTTCCCGCGAAAAAATGGTTGCTCTTTGAAAAGCTTTCTAAAATGCGACAGGAATGCCTACCTTGCTAAGTTAAACCGCTCTCATGGAACGTTAATGCGAGTGCACTGAAGCTCGTTCACTGGGCGGAGCGCTGGCTGGCTGGGCTGGGCGGAGCTACTTTGGAAAACTGGTTTTGCCGTTTGAATTTGTGTTTCAATGCTGTCATTGTTTTAAAAAACAAAAGGAAATCTGGTGTGTATAAGTAATATTCTCTGCACTAGTGCTTTGGTGTGCACTCCGGACCGTCCGGTGCTGCGACCTTGCGACGAAAGGTGAAACTGTTACGAAACAGCTTTTGGGTCAAATACTATAACTACCAAAGAAATCGTATATTCCCGCGCTTTTTCGCCGACGCGGTACGTTCAAAATGTAAATTCTGCGCCAGCAATAAAGGGCCAAAGATTGTTATAAAAACCAATCTCCCGCCACGGCGCCAAATATGAATCCAATCCGATATGTATGTGCCAACACCGCGAACTTGGGTATAACAGTTCGGCACACCATGGCCGCCACGAATTAGAAGTAAATACATTTTATTTATTCCTAATGAAATAATGTTGGGGGCGTGGGGAAGGTCTCCCAGCTGCCCCTCCCCTTCTGGGTTCACTGTGCAGCGCAATTAGTTTTTTCCCCTGTTTCTCAATTTGCCTTTACGAGAGATGGGGCAAGGCTTCGTCGTGTTACTGCTAGCTAGCGCGAGGGGCACCCGGTCGATAGTAATTTTTTTATGCAATTGTTTTTTCGCACCGACAAACCGCTAGCTATCTATTGCGTAAGGGTTTATTTATACTCCCCCGCCACCTCTTGGCAAATTTGCCTCGCGCGGCTATTGAGGACGCGTAGAGATTTTTCGGGAGGTCGAGCCGTTCGTCCTGGAGGCCGGTCGCCTTGTCCTAAAAAACAAGGCACGAATATTGGAAGTTCGTGTTGTGAGCGACGAACAGGCACTCATGTCGTAATACGCCTATTGATTCCAGTTTGCTTTTGTACTATATCGAGGCACGGTAATTTCATTGCTAGGAGAATAGGTGAAGGAAACACGTCAGAGGACGCAAGTGGATTTGTTTCGTGAATTCCCAGCCTTGCTCTTGAATTATAATTATTTCTCACGAGAATCACACAAATCGCCCGAAAACCTGTCCCGAAAGTCTAACCAAATTGTGTGTTGGGACAGTTTTAGACATGGTTCGCCATCTTCAGTTTACCATGCTTTTCATTTCGATGGTTGTTTCTTCCTTGCACGTCAGTACATCTCCTCCAAGACAATCCTGTGGTCGCCATCTGCTGCTGCCGGTCTCTGCAGAAAAAAAAGACGACAGCTTTGTGGCCCAGAAAAAGGTGACTGATCCTTCCAAGGATAAGATAATCGCCGCGTTTGATCCTTGCGACGATATAGGCTTAGGATTATATCCAAGTGAAGAACTAATGGCCGTAAGTAATATTTATATTCTACGATTGAAATAGGTCAGGTTAATAAAACTACAAGTGAAGGTTTCTTACAAGAACCAAAATTGTCTAAATTCGAGTTTTCATGAGGCACAAAAAACTTCTTACACGCAACACTCACCGTGCTGGATACTCGGATTGTCATGACATTTTACCAGCTTGTTCAGCACCATTCAAAACCCTACATACAAATTTTTAAGTGCTATGGAGTATTATAAATAGTGGTTTATAGGCGTTTTGTTCAGGACATTTCGTGACCTCCGCGTTTCCCGCAAATGGGAAAGCATTGGTTCGGCAGCTCCTGGAACGTTAGGTGGCGTCTATGAACCGGTGTTAGATTTCCAAGCCTTTTCTTTCCAGAACGATGGCAAAGGTCATCGCTGGTGACTTGCTAGTTTGATGAGAAAGTTCTGTGGAGTGTGTTAGTAAGCGCACGAACATTTTTTGTTGAGTGCCATTATTGTGAAAATTGTTTGCGTAACCCATAAGTGAAATGTATTATTTTTATATAATTATTATTCATTTTCTCTTTATTGTATCTTTTATTATTTATTTTTATTTACTGATTTGTGGTACATTTATTTATTTACGTATTTATTATTTAATAAATCTTGTCTCATTAATGAAACATTGTAATCCTTAAATCCAATCATACGTATGTATAAATAATGTTAGTTTGCGTTTAATAGTTGCTCTGGAATTACCCCAGTATGTGTTGTAGTGCCATTCGTCCTTCTGACCCTGCAATGTAAACACTCGTTTTTGTCACCCCTCCTGCCCTCCGAGGCAGCTGTGACCCTGCGGACCGATAGCGGCGGCCGGCGTGTGAGCTACGGTTGGAGTTCTAGCGGCGATCAGCGATTTCCTCTCTTCCACAGGCGGTGAGCACACGAAAGGTCTCAGTACTAATTGTCGCAAAAACACTACTTGCAATGCTTCATAGCACGTAAAAATTTGTGTGTAGGTGCTGAAGCAGCTTGTAAAATTTCATATCAACCCGAGTATACAGCACAGTTAGTGTTACGTGTTAGCGTAGACGTATATAATAATGTATTTGTTATTTCCCCTCGCCCGACTTTTATCTTTTAATATTTTTGGAATTTGGCGAAAGGAAATGTCCCAGAGTATGGATCCAGCTTTAGGGAATAACTTGGTGAAATATCTCAAAATGGGAAATTTTTTGAGATATTTTTTTGTTTCTGTAAGAAACCCCTCAGTTTCATATCTTTTCAAAGTTTTGAATTGTGTTACTATTTCATCAGGGCTAATGATACAAAATGGTACAGGTTCTCTTTAAAAATTTGGTGTCATGGAACCGCAGAACTAAAGATTTTGTCGAAAGATCGCCACCTTTACTTTCTCGTGCTATAGAATGAACTTCTTTAGAAGAGAAAGTTATGTAATGCTGCGCGAAAAGACGGCGAATTATCGAATAAAAACAAGAAAAAAAACCCAAAAAAACCTAATTACAGAGCCCTGGTCACGAAAAAGTGGGAAAATCCAGTTGCTAAATTTAGAAAAAATCCTCTAATACGTGATGTAGCCAGAATCACAGTTTTGTGAGGCCTTGATGCTGAAAATCGATTGATGCAATACATTTGTCCGCCTGCCCTCCTCCCTGCCTGTCTGCCTGCCTGCCTCTTTCTTCTACATAAAAAATCTTCTAAAAAACTTCCTCAAAAAAAGATTCTTCAATATTGAAGGGTACTTTACATGTCTCTCACGTCGTCTCTCACGTCGTCTCTCTTACTTACTTGTCTCTCACGTCGTCAAAATTTACTTTATTGTATGTACTTTAATATTCAGTGCGTTTCTTTACACATAACCTTCAAAGTATCTCTAATGACGATTTTTGAAATGTCCATAAGTGGTCCATAATAAGGGAACAGAATTGTCAAATTTTCCGAAATGATCGAACCAAATTTTCTCAAAAACACTTTGAAATTTTTCGCAGAAATTCTCAACAATGGAAAAGAGTTCAATTCCCTCCCATATTCCAAAAGCTTGATTTCGTCCAAAATATTTGGGGGCACAAAAATCAAAATAAAGTTGCAAAATGTAGGTGTTTTTAAATAACACACAGAATGAAAAGTATCTATTGAACGGAAACTAAAAGTAAACCGTCGCGTCAACTGGAAAGTTTTTTAAATATTTTGTTGTATAACATTTTTTCCAATTTTTGTAAATATTCCCGCAAGTGTGATTTTTCGACCTGTTGTATTCGCTGATAAAGAGAAATGGAGAGTGATTTTGAAATTAAATTGGTTACCATGACAAGAAAGTTGTTATTAAATAATGTGTGCTTATTTCTTGATTCAGAAAATGAACACGATAGAAAATTTGTCTCTATAATTTAGAAAGAAAAAATATCATATGCGTGTGCGTCAGTTCAAATACATAGTAATGTTCTGGATTGGGGGAAATCGTAGTGTATTACTTATGTGGTGAGTTTATTTCGTGTGCATTTTTCGAATAATTTTATAACTGTAATCGTTCGCTTGCTGTTTGTGCCGAAAGTGATATCGCTAAAAGTACATATTTCACAAACATACGTGAAATTTCACAATGGATAATAAAACTGTAATTTGCGTTTATCATTTTTGAATCGTTTGTAGTTAAAATCTTTTGTTTAAACAGGGCATTGCTTCCCCTGTTTCAAAGTATTTGAAGTAATGTTAATTTGTGGTAATATTTACATTAGTGGCGATTTGTTCACATTATTGTATTTAGGAGTACATTTGCTTTAAATAATGTTTAGTAAAATTTCTCGAGAACTCAACAGTTTTCTGTGTAAACTAGCTCAAAATTTCGCTTTTCAGAAACACTCAAACGCCATTTTCTCATAAATTGTTCCAAATCTTTTCTTCAAACTTTGCCAACGGATAGTGCTCATTGCACTCATTAATATGACGTAAAGTTCAATATGGGGTATTTTTTGGTTTTTGCAAAAATTACATAAATGTAATTTTTTATTATTAAAATTACACAAATGTAATTTTTTACATAAAGTCTCGAGAAATTTTACTAAACATTATTTAAAGCAAGTGTACTCGTAAACACAATAATGTAAAATTACATAAATGTAATTTTTTGAAAGATCTCTCACATTGTTAATACGCACATCTCAAGCAAATTGAAAACACTATTGTATTTGTAAGTTAATGTTCGAAAAAACTTCATTTGAAGTCATTTGAAGAAAACTCAAATACTTTCTGTGATAAAGAGCTTCAAATTTCGCCTTTTTAGTAGCGCTTAAACGCCATTTTCTTAAAAACGGCTAAACATTTTTCAAAGAATATTACCATATAGGAAGAATTTTAGTGTTCTTTAATATTCTAAAAATTAATATTTCTGTTCCACGATTAGTAAACAGAAAGGTCAAGAAAATGTCCAAAAAATATATTTTGGAAGGAAATAGATGGCAGCTGGCACGATTATGTGGCAATTGGGAATAGCTAGTCCAGACCCAAGGAAATATAAAACTAAAGTCTGGGCAAGTCTGCCATTCTGTAGCACCACTAGTTTCTTCCTGGAGCCAAATGTTTTTACTTTGCCATATACGTACGTAAATACGGAGAATTGTACGTAGTATAGGGAAAGTTACGTAATGCTACGGAAAATGGATTTCGAGATTTTAACGGAAATACACGTTTTGTGTTCCCCTGATACCGAAAAATAGTTGTTTTTTCTTTTTTTTTCAAAACGTCCGTCAATGCGGTGTGTGAACAGTAGCACTCACACTAACACAAGCCGACAGTGAGTTGGACACGCACACAAAAACGCTCACCAAACGGGATACAGTCATCATCATAGGACGGCAGAATGACATTAATTTGGGTGGTCACTTTACGCCTGAACAACATGTTGACAAATTACAACGTGCCGCCCAAAACACTACCATTGTAGTCTCGACTCTGCCCTTCTGGTACAACAAACCCACTCTGTGCAAAGAAATTAGTCACGCAAACAACCAATTGAAACTGCATCTCAGAGGCACACATGTTAAATTGTTTGAGCTAAACTTTCTCTCAGAAAAAACACTTCACCCGACATGATCTTCACCTGAAACCTGTCGGAAAACATGCACTCGGTAGTGAGCTTGCAAAACACATCATTTCTGAAACTCGGCTGTGTCCTGCCCAAGACCCATCCCCACCCACATCTCCTAGTTCTCATGCATCGTCTGGGACCCCTTTGGTCCCAATTAGATAGATTTATTAGTTCGCTTTGAGCTAATGCTCGGTGGCAAACATGACAATTAGAATTAGAACAATAAAAACCATTAACAATTATAGTTACCATTAGAATTAGAGGATATCCTAGTTCTAATTAATTTCTAGTTATCTCTAAATTGACTACTAGTTTCACTAACACTTCACTTCACTTCACTACACTACACTGCACTCCCCTTCACTACACTACACTCCCTTCCCTTTCACTACACTACACTTCACTTCACTTCACTGTATAACGCTAATATGTAATAATAATAATAAAAATAACAAAAACTATATACAATAATAATAATAAATTAAGAATTATACCAAAGCTAAAAGCAGTGTTAATAATGTTGATATTTATATCAGTAATAATAATAATAATAATAAAGGTAATTGTCTCAGTATTGATAGTGATCTAAATAGAATTTAGTATGTTTTTAAATTTGCCTACATTAGAAGGAAGAGCCTCCAGTGCTTTTGCAGGTAGTTTGTTCCAATCTACTATAGTGCGATTCACAAAGGAGAACTTACCTACATCAGTTCTTTGCTTTCTACATCGTATTTTCCACGGATGGTCACCTCTGCTTTTGTAATCTGGTTTATGCAATCTCTTACCGATATCTGCCCATGCTGTGTCTCCTCTGTAAGTCTTGTACATTACGCATAAACGCGCCCGTTCTCTTCTCTTAGATAAGGACTCCCATTTTTCTCGTTCATCAACAATGCGCCCATGATTTGAAAACTTACCGGCCCGTTTTTGAATTTTATCTAACGCCTCAATTTGCCCTTTCCTGTACGGGTCCCAGCATGCTGATCCGTATTCTAAAATAGGACGAACAAGTGTAGTATATGCTAGGGATCGGGCATTTGGACTATTATTTTTTAGGATACGCATTACAAAGTGAAGTGCTCTCCAGGACTTTTTTACCGTATTGTTAATATGATCCGACCAATCCAAGTCGCTTCTCAGGACCAAACCCAAATACTTACAGCTTTTTACACGTGGTATAACGTTGGTTCCTAATTCATAATTGGAGTGTACATTTGAACGACACTTGGTAAAACAAATGAATTTACTCTTTTCCGGATTTAACTCCATCTTATTTTTGCACGCCCAGTTCCATAAACAGTTTAGATCGTTCTGTAAAACATTTTCATCCGAAGATGAGCCAATACTCCTATATATTATACAATCATCGGCGAAAAGTCTAACTTCCGATTTTATTCCAGTTGCAATGTCATTAATGAACGCTAAAAATAGTAGTGGCCCTAGCACACTCCCCTGGGGGACCCCAGAAGTTACATCGACTTTTGATGAATATTTATCGCCTATCCTGACTGTTTGAGTGCGCCCCGAAAGAAATTCTTTTATCCACAAGATTATTCGATTATCTAGTCCCGTTTCTGACAATTTGGCAATTAAGAGACCGTGTGGAACAAGATCGAATGCCTTAGAAAAATCTAATATTATTGCATCGACCCTGCTCCCTTTGTCTAGTGAATCTGCTATGTCCTGACATAAAGCAATAGTCTGGCTGTCGCACGAATACCCAGGACGAAAACCGTGTTGATTTTGAAATAGCCAATCAGTTTTGTTCCAAACTTTTCTAATATACTCTGCAATTAAGTGTTCCATCTGCTTACATACAACTGATGTCAAACTAATAGGTCTGTAGTTGTTAACAACCCTTCTGTCTCCTCCCTTGTGAATCGGTACTACAATTGCCTCCTTCCAATTTTGAGGAATCATTTTATTATTTATAGTTACGTCCATTAACCGCGCAAGGTACGGAATCATGGCTTCCCCTCCCAGTTTTAGTATTTCTCCTGGTATTCCATCAGGACCTACAGATTTATTTCTCCTAATTTTTGCGATTCTTTTTCTAATAATTCCTGCATCAACTCGAAAGGTTTCTATTACGGGTGTTGTTTTACTTATTGGGGTTTGATCCTTCGGCTTGAAAACAGAAGCGTAATGTCTGTTTAAACAGTCCGCCTTTACACTGTCATCTGTAATTAACGAACCGTCTGCTCCGCAGATCGCTGGAATACTTTCTTTGCTCCCTTTCTTATGTCTCACATACTTGAAGAAATTTTGCCAACAGGTCAATCGGTCGTTTAGAATTGATTTAAGGTAATTTTCTTGGCTCTGTAATTTTAAAGCTAATAAGTCTTTAGATAATTGTAGAAATTTATTTTCTGTTCCTTATTTGAATTACGTTTACTATACGCTTTCCTAACATGCCTTTTCAATCGCCTCACTTCTTTGTTGTAGTACAAGGGATCCGACTGGTACCGTAGTTTCCTGGTAGGCACGAATTTTGCTAAGCATTCTGAAATGATGTTCTTAAAATTTGTCCATATCTGTTCTACTGTACTTCCGCTAGAAGCCCAAGTTAGATAATTGTTTTTCAAATATAATTGCATGTTTGTGACGTTTGTTCTAGAGAACTGAAAAAATTGTCTTTCTTTTACAAGATCATTTCGCTTACCCTCTCTGCACATTTTTAGAAGGACTCCTTTGTGGTCGCTAATTCCAGGAATTACTTCACAGGCAAGAAGTTTGTCCACCGGTCTAATAAGGAAAACGTCCAGTAAAGTATTATCACGGGTCGGTTTGGTCACAACCTGTGTTAAGCCGTTCTCCCAAACTAGCTCGTTAACGAGACCTTGGGTGGCGCCTTCAGCCCCTAAATCCCCCTCCCAGGTAGCGTGCGGTAAATTTAGATCTCCCCCCAAAATGACGTTTTTTCCGGTTTTCCTGGTTACGCGTGTTCTCTCTGCAAGTCTTGCCAATGGTTCATGTCCATCTTGCTGTGATCTATACGCGCCTATAACTTCCCATTGATTATTCGAATTTTTATCTCGGATGTCTACACCTATGATTTCAACTACACCTATGATTTCAATTACATTAGCCCCTGAACCTAATCCGTGTATTACCTCTCCCACTATTCATTCCTCTACATCTGTCACCCCTCCTTCCTCACCTCTTGTCACTGCTGGGCCACGATACTTCCTTCGACCACGCACTCCAGGTAAAAATGAAATAAATAAATAGCAACTACAGTCAGATGCAGCAGAAAAACATCTGTGTAGGTACATGCAAAAGATTCGAATAATGCATCATAATGTACAATCTCTTTCCAATAAAATTGAATTTATCGAGGCAGCATTACTATGTGATCTAAGACAAATAGATGTTTTTTGCTTTACAGAACTTTGATTGTCTCAAAATGATATAAACACACACTAAATTCCTAGCTTTTGCCTTGCAGGATCGTATTGTAGAGCGAGGGAATCAAATAAGGTCCCTGCATACGGAGGTTCATGTATTTACATAAGAAATTATATTGATTCTACCTTCTTGTCAGAATTCAACTTATGTGCAGTTGAAAAAGTTTTTGAAACAACAGTAGTACATCTTACTACGCTCAAAATTATCTTAGTTTGCATTTACAGACCTCCAACAAAGCGAACTTCAGATTATTTCACTTTCATGGAAAATCTAAAGATAATTCTTAACAAAATTAGTAAACTCTCCTTTAAATCCATTGTTGTATGTGGAGATTTCAATATTGATTTTCTGAGCGAATCCCACGAAAAAGAGCAGTTTCTCAATTTACTTCATTCTTTTAATTTAGATATTACAGTGAATGTACCTACACGGAATACACTTAAATCACAAAAAACATTAGATCAAATTATAATTAACAAAACCACAACTACATATGAAATAATAACGAACAATCTAGGTTTCAGTGACCGCGATGCACAAATTCTTACAATTACTAAGAACATAAACACTGACACAATAAATAATTCACGCATGTGCAGAGCATTCACTAAAGTTAATATACAATTATTTACGGACTACTTGATGAAGGAATCATGGGACGCAGTTTATAACGCTGTTCGCACAAATGAAAAATATAATTTATTTTTCTCCAAGCTTTCAATTCATTTTAACGCGTGCTTTCCTCTTAAAAAAGAAAATTAAACATTTCAAGCAACAGTAATAATTGGATCGCGCAAAGAATTAGAACATCGTGTAAAAACAAACGTAGGCTTTACTTTATTTCTAAACATCATAACGTATCAACCCGTTTCCATATATACTTCCGAGAATACAAAAGGATTTTAAGACAAGTAATAGTTCAGACAAAAATAATGAAAAATAGTCAGGACATTTTGAGCGCTAGTAACAAAACTAAAGCAATGTGGGATATCGTAAAAAATACAACCACATCATCTCGATACCTTGTAGAGAATGTTTTTTTAAAGGATCATGAAAGAGAAACGAGTAATACGGAAAAAGTTGCCAAGCTCTTCAACAAACACTTTTATATAATTGCGTCTGATCTCACGAAGGGACTAAAACCACAAAATTCAACATCTTACACTTCCCAAAAAATTTCCGATAAGATGTTTATTTCCGAAACTTCTCCCAACGAAATTTTCAGAAGAGTCAGTAAACTAAAAAAAAATATTCATCTAGTTTAGATGAATTTCCGGATTGTTTATTAAAAACCTGTGCACTTGCCTTTATACATCCGTTAACTCACATTTTCAATGCTTCTTTATGTACAGGAATATTTCCAGATATTTTCAAAACAGCAAAAATTAAGCCACTTTTTAGAAAAGGGAACAAAAATTATATTCAAAATTACCGGCCAATTTCTCTTTTGTCAGTTTTCTCAAAAATATTAGAGAGGCTTTTGTACTTACGAATGGAAACTTTTCTCGGGAAAAAGAAAGCGTTTTCAGACTCACAACACGGTTTTAGAAAATAAAAATCTACAGAAACAGCCAATTTTTCTTTTCCCATAGATGTTGTTTCATCAATAGACCAAAATGAAGTACCCATCGGAATATTCTTAGATCTTTCGAAAGCTTTTGACATTATTGATCATAACATCGTGCTCTCAAAATTACCTTGGTATGGAATTCGTGGTATTGCCCTAGATTGTATAACTTCGTACCTTAAACATCGCACTCAAAGAGTAGATATACCATACTGGCAGGAAAGGACATTACATACTTGTGTTTCCAATTCTTTGCCAATTGATCATGGGGTCCTGCAAGGTTCGATCTTAGGTCCTATTCTCTTTCTGGTATATGTAAACGATATGCCCTCGTCTATTAAAAATGGAAGAACGTTTCTGTTTGCTGATGACACGAATGTTCTTTGCAAAAAAAAAAATCAGTATATAGTACGATTTCAGAAGTTTCAAATTGGTTTAGTAATAACAAATTAATTGTTAACGAAAGAAAAACTGTTTCAATGCATTTTTGCATTTCAAATCGGAAATCGCATGTTCCATTGAAAATGAACAATATGCAATTAGCTGATGTTGAGGCAACAAAATTTTTTGGTCTTTCAATTCAATCAAACCTCAAATGGAATGTCATATAACAGAATTAAACACTAAATTAAGTTCATTATGTTACGCACTCAGAATTCTTTCAAATTCTGCCGGCATTCATGCAGCTCGTTGCGTTTATTTTGCAAATGAACATTCCCGCCTGAAATTTGGCATAATATTCTGGGGAACCTCATCCTGTAATATTCAGACCTTTAGATTGCAAAAGAAAATTATTCGAATAATGAAAAATGCCTTCCACGTAATCCCTACAAGCCTCTTTTCATTGAGCTGGGAATCTTACCATTGCCTTGTCTATTTATTTACGAAACTGTTATATTGGTCAAAAATGACCTACTTAACGGAGGGAACATATTTTCATGCAATATTGATATTTATAATTACAACACACGCCGTAGAAATAACGTGCATCAAGTGTCAGTATCAACAGCTCAGAACAAGAAATTAGCATACAATACATGTACGTTACTTTACAACGCATTGCCAGATGACATTAAACAATTGAAGTGAGTACACAAGTTTAAGTTAAATGTAAAGTCGTTTTTGCTGCAAAACTGTTTCTATACAATTAGAGACTATACTGATCGTCAAAAAGAAAAATAATGTTTATTGTAACAAAACAAAGGTATATAATGAATTAGTTTACGTTTGTATTGTATACCTTAAAAACATATTTAATACGCCTGTAACAAGTAATGTACTTCAGCTTCCGGGTCAATGACCCCCATCTCGATCAGGTTGTTTTCCAGTTTCCCTGGTCCATTGAGCAAATGCTGACATGGCCTCTTGTTTTGCTTCTGGACGTAATGTAGCTTCACTGTGCGCACGTTTTGTTGAGCACTCCGTTTGCTTGTAGTTCATTTACCGTTGAAATTGATTTTCAATAACTCGGGAACAAACATTTTTCAAATATTTTTATTTTTCTAAAATAATGATTTTCTAAATTCATTTTTTCCTTTTCTATTTTTTAAATTCGGCGCCTCAAAGAAATGTGGGCAGATAAATTTCTTTCCCCACAAGTCACATACAGTTTTACTATTTTTTCACAAGTAAATAAATAAATAAAAGCACGAAAACCATACGTGCGATGTCTTCCGAAAACGGATATTCCCCGCTCATTCTGCATCCACTCGAGGTGCCGCGGTTTTGAAAAACTTTCTTCAAAATTTGGGGCTACTTTACATGAAGCCCCCCGGTCATTTTCAAACTTTTCTCAAAACCGGCTCTAATTTTTACTTTCCCGTATACGTACGTATACACGGAGTGATATACTTAGTATAGGGAAAGTTGTGTAATGCTGCGTGTAAAAATGGCCAATTTTCGGCGGAAAAAATTAATTGCCGGGCCGTGAAAACGAATAAGTGGATAAAAGCAGTTGCTAAATTAAGAAAAAAATTCCGTAACGCGTGGTGTTGCTAGAAACCCTGTTTTCTAGGTCCTTGATACCGAAAACCCAATTGAAAGGAAAACGTCCGTCTGTCCGTCGTCTGTGAACACTGCTAGCGCCCAAACCGTACGTACGATTTCTTCCAAAATGGATATTCCCTGATCGATCTGATTCTAGTCAAAGCTTTGAGATTTTGAAAAAGTTTCTTCAAAATTTGGGGGTTTTATATGAAGCCCTCTGGGGATTTTTTAAATTTTCTCAAAAACGGCTCCAAATTTTTTCTTTAAATTTCTTGTATGAATAGAGTAAAATACACTTATTAACATGGCATATGTCCGATTTTCACGTACTGCTCTGAATTTTCGAAAATTTTGAAAGTTCGAATTTTTTTCGGCGTGTTTCTCCAGCTACAAAATTGAAGATAGAGATTTTGTCTTGAAATAAAATTTGTTTTGCATATTGAGTTCTTTTATAACGGTCATGTAAATGTTTTTCAAAACTGTAGTAGTTTTTGTGCAATATTGCGTGCAATATTAAAACTTTACAAAAACAAGATTTTGTCAAAAACGGCTCCAAATTAGTTGTTTGAAGTTTTGGTATGGATAGTGGTAAATTTATTCTATCAGCTGACATCAAAGCCATATTGGTCTATCGGTTAGTTTTTTCAAAAATTAAAAATATTTAAATTTTTTACTTGTCTCTCACGTCGTTAATATTTACATTATCGGCGATTTTTTTACATTATTATATTTACGAGTACATGTACTTTAAATAATATCCAGTAAAGTTTCTCGAAATCCTTACCGTTTTCTGTGAAAAGTATGTCAAATTTCGGGATTTTCAGAAATGCTCAAACGCCATTTTCTTATATATGGCTGCAAATTTTTTCTTGATACTTTTGTAACGGATAGTGATCATTGCACTCATTAGAGTAGCGTAAAGGTTTTTTTGAGTTATTTTTTTGTTTTTTCAGAAATTACATAATTGTAATATTTTTGAAAGATCTCTCACATCTTTAATATGCACATTACCAGCAATTAGTACAAATTATATTTGTGTGTGTAAGTGCTTCAAATAACTTCAAATTAAGTATTTTGAAAACTTAAAACTTTTCTGTGAAAATGAGCTTCAAATTTGCGTTTTTAGTAGCGCTAAAACGCCATTTTCTCTTAAAGGGCACATAATTTTTAAAAGAAAATTGCCATTTATGACTAGGTTTTTGTGTTCTTTAATATTCTACAATTAATGTTTGCGTTCTACCAGTAGGAAACTGAAAAATTAAGACAATGACAAAAAAATGTACTTTTGGCGGTGAAAGATGACAGCTGGCAAGAAAGAGTTTGAGGCAATTCCGAATAGCTAGCGAAGACCCAAGGAAATAGAAAATTAATACGGGAAAGTCTGTGCCATTCTGTAGCACCTCTAGTTTTCTTTAAATTTCATGTGAGGATAAAGTAAAATACATCTATAAAGGTGGCCTAGGTCTCATTTTAACTGTTAACTATGAATTTTCGAAAATTTTAAGACAAAATAAATTTTATGATAAGATAAATTTTTTTTTCAATATCTTCCTAGAAAGTTGAAGATCGAATTTTCCTTCGAATAAAATTGGTTTTACGAAGTGAGTTCTATCATTAAGTACATTATGTACATTTCTTTGAAAATTGTAGTATTTTTCGCGCAATATTACGTGCAATATGCACAATTTAAAAAAAATACAAAAACATTTTGTCAAAAACGGCTCCAAATATTTTCTTTAAACTTTTGGTTGGCATAGTTCTAACAGTCCTTTATTAGATAACATAAATTCCATATTGCTATATTCTTTTGTTACTACATAAATTACAAAAGTGTATTTTTTTGAAAAGATAAAAAAATGTAGTGTGGGTGGCGATAGATGGCAGCTGGCAAGAGTGTATAGCAATTGTTATAGCTAGCCCAATCCCAAAGAAATAGGAAACTAATACGGGAAAGTCTGTGCCATCCTGTAGCACCACTAGTTGAGAAAATGTCGTTTGACCGTCTCTGGGTTTACGGAATTTTGAGCTACTTTTTACAGAAAATGATTGAGATTTCGAGAAAATTTATATAACATTATTTAAAGCAAAGATACTCTTAAATACTATGATCATGTGTACAAATCGCCGTTAATGTAAATATTAACGACGTGAGAAACAAGTCAAAACTAGTGGTGCTGCATAATGGCACAGACTTTCCTGTATTAGTTTTCTAATTCCTTTGGTCTCGGCTAGCAATTCGGACTTGCCACATTTTTTTGCCAGCTGCCATCTATCGCCGCCCAAATTAGTTCTTGACATTTTCTCAATTTTTCGGTTTCCTAATAGTAGAACAGAAATATTCCTTTAGGAATATTAAAGAAGACTAAAATCTCGTTCTAAATGACAAGTTTCATTGAAAAATTTGCAGCCGTATTTAACAAAAGGGTGAATAATCGCTACTGTAAATGGGAAATTTGAGCTCATTTTCAGAGACAATTTTTGAGTTTTCGAAAAACATCATTGGAACTCTAGTGAAGAACATCAACTCACAAAAACTATATTGTTTACAAAATGCTATAAATGTAATTTTATTAAAGGTCTCTCACACCATTAATATGCACATTTGTGTAATTTTTGAAAAACGAAAAAATACCGCAAAGTGAGATAATATGTCATAATAAAGAGTGCAATTAGTACTTTACGTTCGAAAAGTGTGAAGAAAAATTTGGAGCTATTTATGAGAAAATGGCGTTTGAGCGTTTCTGAAAATGCGGAAATTTTGGCAACTTTTCACAGAAAACGATTGAGTTTTCTACAAATTTTACTTGACATTATCTAAAGCAGATGAACTCATTAATATAATAATGTCAACACATGGTCGCTAATGTAAATATTAACGACGTGTGAGACAAGTAAAAAAAATTACATTTTTGTAATTTTTGAACAAACAAAAGAATAGAGCAGTATGGCGTTTATGTCATTTCGTAGAGTAAATTGGGCCGAATTCTTTTCAAAAGTTTAAAGAAAATATTTGGAGATGTTTTTGGGAGAATCTTGTTTTTGTATATTTTTAATTGCACATATTAGAACCTATGTTGCGCAAAAACTACTGAAATATACAAAAAAATATACATGGCAATAACAAAAGAACTCGCTATAGAGAACAAATTTTTTTTGAAGAAAAAGTCTCTATCTTTAATTTTGTAGTTGTTTGAAGAGGCCGAAAAAATTCATTTTTTTTTAATTTTAGAAAATCTTGAGCTAACCGTGAAATTTGGATTGATGCCACCTTTGTAAGTGGATTTTACTCTCTTCTTAGAAGAAATTTAAACAAAAAATTTGGATCCGTTGTTTTCCTGAAAATGTCCGGGGGGCTTCATGTAAAGTACCCCCAAATTTTACTGATTGTTTTTCAAAATCTCAAAACGTTGAGTCTAGCCAGATCGACAGGGCTTTCTTCAATTTGAAAAAAATCGTCCGTACAGTTTAGGCACCAGTAGTCTTCAGAGATGGATGGACGGACAGGGACGTTTTGCTTTCAATGGGTTTTTCAGTATCAACAACTTACAAAACAGGGATCCTGGCTACACCACGTGTTAAGGCATTTTTTCTTAATTTAGCAACTGGATTTATCCACTTTTTCGCGCAGCATTACATAGCTTTCCCTACACTACGTATATTACTCCGTATGTATATACGTATACGGGAAAGCAAAAAAATTGTACATATGGTTTAGGCGTAAGTAGTGATCATAGACGGACGGACAGATAGACGTTTTGCTTTCAATTGTTTTTTTCGGTATCAAGGACCCACCAAAGAGGGATTTTAACTCCAACTCGTGTTCAGTGATTTTTTCTTAATGTAGCAACTAGTTTGATCGACTTTTTTATCAAGGCCCGGCAATGCAATTTTTTCTGCCGAGTGTCCGTCGTTTTTTCGCGAAGCATTACATATTTTTCCCTTTACTACACATATTACTCCTTATATACGTACGTATACGAGAATGTAAAAATAAAAGCGTATTATCATTTATCTTGTTTATTGTAAGAGGAATCTGGAGATTCATTGTTGAATGGTAGTGTATTTGAATCCAAAGAGTTATCGTCATCGTAGGTATTATTTAAATGATCTAAGATTTCCTAGGTCCAGAGGTGAAGAGGTAGTAGGTATATAACAATGGTGAATATAGTTGCTGTTTTAAGCTAGGCCCAATTTGCCCAGTTGCGTTGCTCTCGTTTGGCATTGATGAGTGCTGAATGCTTGTAGCGTAGAAATGTTTATGAACAATAGGAGATCCTATTTTATTGTTTGTTAGTATAGCCAGTATAGTACATTGTGTGAGGTAGATTTTGAAAAGATACGATATATAAAAAACACGTAAATGTTACTGCGATAGAAAGAAACTTTTCGGAATATAAATGAATTCTGTTCATGCGCGCAGTTGCTGGTGAGCCGCATGAAAAAGTGGAAGTGTGTGGACGTCCCTTGGGGCAAAATGCAAGATGCACTTAACAACGAGGAAGTGAACATCGTATCAGCTTTCACGTGGGAAATAACCGGAAGATCGGAGACAACTCTCTACCCTCATATTCGCAACAATTTGTGCATATTGGTGAAGAGCCGTCGACCAGTGCAACAGATCATTCTGCAGTCCTTCAGCCTCTCAACATGGACGGCCACAGCGGTCAGCCTCATCGCCTTCGCAGGCGCCCTTCGTCTCATCGGCCGCAGGTACGCTTCCCTCAATCAACACCTTCTACCCGCACTCCCGAAGCGACCTCTGCCTCATAGTGCATTCCACCCCAATCTCCTTCAGCTCCTTTAACATCGACGGCCACAGCAGTCAGCCTTGTCGCATTCGCAGGCGCCCTTCGCCTCATCGGCCGAAGGTACGCCTCCCTCAATCAACACCCTCTACCCGCACTCCCGAAGCGACCTCTGCCTCATGGTGCATTCCACCCCAACCTCCTTCAGCTCCTTTAACATCGACAGCCACAGCAGTCAGCCTTGTCGCATTCGCAGGTGCCGTTCGCCTCATCGGCCGCAGGTACGCTTCTCGTCAGCAAAGCGAATACCAACCACTTGTGGCAGACCTTCATTCTCTGCGCTGTAATATTGAGGAATCTATATTGAGGAATCGAACGAAATACTCGCTCCTTAATGGTTTCTGCTCTAATACTAGGCCCTGGACAGCCGTCACTATTAGTCTCACTATTTTCGTCAGTACTCATCCTCTCACAGAGCCCAGCCACCCAAGGCTCCAATTACAGTTCGAACGAAATACTCGCTCCTTAATGGTTTCTGCTATTATACTAGGCAGTGGGCGGCCGTTGCTACTAGCCTCTCCAATACTCATCGTGTCATGGAGCCCAGTGACGCCTATGGCACCAATTAGCGTTCGAACGAAATACACGATCCTTAATTTTTTCTGCTCTAATACTAGGCACTGGACAGCCGTCACTACTAGTCTCACTATTTTCGTCAGTACTCATCCTCTCACAGAGCCCAGCCACCCAAGGCTCCAATTACAGTTCGAACGAAATACTCGCTCCTTAATGGTTTCTGCTATTATACTAGGCAGTGGGCGGCCGTTGCTACTAGCCTCTCCAATACTCATCGTGTCATGGAGCCCAGTGACGCCTATGGCACCAATTAGCGTTCGAACGAAATACACGATCCTTAATTTTTTCTGCTCTAATACTAGGCACTGGACAGCCGTCACTACTAGTCTCACTATTTTTGCCAATACTCATCCTCTCATACAGCCCAGCCACCCATGGCACCAATTACAGTTCGAACGAATTACTTGCTCTTAAATTTTTTCTGCTATAGTACTAGGCACTCGATACTCTTGCCTGTTGTCATCTATCGTCGCCCAAATTACATTTTTTCCTCTTTTTCTTGATTTTTGGTTGCTAATGGTAGAACGTAAATGTGAATTTTAGAATATTAAGGGACTTTGTAAAACTTTGTCCCAATTGACAATTTTCTGTGAATAATTTGGTGGCGTTTTTTTAGAAAATGGCGTTGAAGCACTACTAAAAATGCAAAATTTGAGGCATTTTTTAAGAGAAAATGTTTGAGCTTTCGAGAAACTTTATTTCAAGTAATTTCAAGCACTTGAACTTAAAAAACAATGATACTTTCAAATTGCTTGTAATGTGAATATTAAAGGTGTGAGAGATCATTCAAAATATATACATTTTTGAAAAACCCAAAATATACCCCCAAATTCACATTACATTATATTAAAGAGTTCAATTCGCACTATCCGTTCAAATAGCTTGAAGAAAAAATGAAAAACTATTTTTGAGAAAATGGGATTTGAGCGTTTCTGAAAATGCGGAATAGTGAGATAGTTTTTACAGGAAACAGTTGAGGTCTCGAGAAATTGTGTCTGACATTATCTAAACCACATGAACGCATTAATTTAATAATGTCCACAAATCGTCTCTAATGTAAATATTATCGACATGAGAAACAATTAAAAAAATTACGTTTTTGTAATTTTTGAATAACAAGTCAATAGAGCAGTATAGCTTTTATGCCATCTCATAGAGTACATTAGGAACTATCCCTACAAAAAGTGTAAAGAAAAAATTTGGGCTTTTTTGAGAAAATCGTGTTTTTTTAAAAATTGCAAATATTGCACCCTACATTGCGCGAAAACAACTACAATTTAAACAAAATGTGCTTAACCTTAATAAAAAACTCACTTTGGAGAACAAATTTCTTGAAGGAAAAACCTTTATCTTCAATTTTGTAGGTGCGGGAATAAGCCGAAAAATTCAAACTTTTGCAATTTTCTAAAATTCAGAATTAACCGTGAAAGTCGGACGTATGCCACCTTCATATGTGTGATTTTACTCTATTCTTACAACAATTTTACAAAACAAAATTAGGATCCGTTTCTGAGAAGCGTGAAAATGTTTGGGGCGCTTCATGTAAAGTATTCTGAAGAAAGTTTTTCAAAATAGGGGCGCCACGAGTGGAATCAAATCGACGGGGGAATATTCTTTTTGGAATGAATCGTACATTTTATTTAGGCTGTAGTGTTGTCTTCAGATGGACGGACGGACGGACATTTTCCTTTGAAAAGGTTTTTCGGTATCAAGGACCTCGAAAGCTGGGTTTCTGGCTACACCACGTGTTAGGGGACTTTTTTCTATATTTAGCAACTGGTTTTATCCCCTTTTCCGTTATCACGGCCCGGAAATTAATTTTTTTCCGCCGAAAATTGGCCATTTTTTCGCGAAGCATTACATAACTTCCCCTATACTACGTATATCACTCCGTATTGCAGCGGAACACGCCGTCCCTTCGCGTGACGCTCTTGCATTCAACAACTTATACCCCAAAAGAGCACACGTTTCTAGCGCTAGTGTCTCCAACTACGTACGACGTCCTCTCCGCCGCTCCGTCGCCGAGCCCTACCAGTTGCTTATTCTATCTTTTTTTTCTGTTTCTTTTTCAGGGACGTGTTGCTCGAGGTCTTAGACGCCTTCATCAACGGGGGCTTCGTGACTCGCGAGAGCGACCGCCGAGGCAACTTCCTGTTCCTGCTGCTGAGCGCATTCGGAATGGTGATCCTTAGCGCCTTCACTGGGACATTCATGGGATTCCTGGCTGTCCTTGAGGAACCCCGACAGATTCAGACACTCGAGGAAGCTGTCAGCTATATCACCAATCTTTGCGGACACTCCTCGTTTAGAAAGAGTTTGAGATATGTCGACAGAAGCGATGTGTTATGGAAACTAGTTGAAAAGTAAATTGAATTTTGTTCATTTTCGCACGTGGTGTTGTTGTTGCTTGTTGCACCTCATTTTTCTGCCTTCGCTGGCTTTTTAATTCCAAGCAATGCACTTGAGAATCAACGGAGGAAGGAGAATCTGCGCATGCGCTGTATAACCGCCTCCACGTCCGCCCTTTACCGCAGTGAGAGCTACGGATTCTTCCTACACAGCTTTCTGCTCGGCTTCTCTGAAACGGGAGGGGGACTGACACATGCGCGGTCAGGAATTTTGAACTTAAATTTACTTGGTGGCTTTGCAAAATTCAACACATTTGAATTTGGTTACTGTGTGCGTCCACTACACTTTTGAGTTGGTAAGTTAGCTGTCCGGGACAGCTCCGTCGGTGTACAAGGGCAGGGTAAGGCGGGCGGGTGCGAGTAGGGCGGCGCGGCAGCGGGCGAGGGCTGTCGGAAGGAGCAGGGTGGATTTGGGCAGTTCGGCGCAAGGCAGGGCGAGCTAGGGCGCGGATACTCTGTAGGCAGAATTCTCCCCTTTCCCTCTCCGAGCAAGAAAAATTGGATTCACCTTTAAACTCTACGTGCGATTTAATTACAGGATTTCTATTGGTTAAATTTTGATGTGAAAATCTAGGAAGAAATAGCATTTAACATACCTAGAAATGTTATGATTGTTATTACTAGGGCCCGGAATTTTTAATGAAATGTCATAACTTTTTTATGAACCTTCGGGTGTCTTTTAAAACAATCCAGGTATTGTGGAATATAAAACCGTATTTGTATTGTGCATACAAAGTCATATTTACACCCATTTTAGTAAATGACCATATTTTGGCCAAATGTTGTCCTAAAATGCATGTATTTGTCATATTTTTAAAGACCGTTTTTAGTGAAATGTCATAATTTGGTCGATTTTTGCCCTATTTTCATATATTTGTCACATTTTTAAGGACACAAGAATAAAAAACTTTAAAATGTGTCTCGCATGACAATATATCAGGTGAAATTGTCACATATAAACTAAACAATTATACCACAAAGGATTATTTGAAACGTATTACTCCTAGCGCTACGATGAACCCCTGATAGAAAGCTAACATGCGTTTCTTTCTTGCCTCCTGCGCGTTGTGACTATGCAACAATTTAACAACAAATGGAAAGAAATGGCAACATTTGGATACAATGAACCAAAGATGCACTGTAGTGACATCGCCGCCTTCAAATCCGCCCCCGTGACGTCATTTGATGTACAAGGAGCTTTTCTAGAGACAAAACTATTCTCAGCGTACACCGTAGGTCTTTTAAAATGGAAAACTTGAAAGTGCTCCTTGTGATCCAATGCAACTCTCCAAAAACTGAAGACTGAGAGGAAATTGGAAAACACTAAGCAAGAAGTATACAAGCAAGAGAAGTAATGCAAGACATCCTGTTTGATGGGTTTTATACTTCTGTACTTGATTTGTTTTACAGACACAAACATTTTTTTAAAAATGCTAGATTGTTCCAAAGACTGCAAAACGTAAGTAATACATTCACAAGCTGTTCGTGAGTGAATTTTATATTTACGTTATACCTAAAAAATCAACAGAGTCTTTTAAAAAATAAACCTATGTAAAGTCATATTTAATTTTTTTAGGTCATATTTTTATAGGTTTTAGGTCATATTTGTATAGGTTTTAGGTCATAAATGCTTGCATATTTCGCTGATTTTTAGGCCATTAAAATCCGGGCCCTAGTTATTACTGCCGGTGCCACAAGATAAAAATCGGGGCGGAGCGTTTGTTAATGTGTGTATATATATATATATATATATATATATATATATATATATATATATATATATTGTAATGTACAATCCCCAGAAATTGACCCGACATAGATCTGCGAGGTGTAGGAAGATTTACATGCTCTTGCGAGCTTGTATTTCCTCTCAAGGCAATGGATACTTCTGCAGTAAGGAAATTCAAGGGGTGAATGCATACACACAAATCAGTGAAACAAAGTCGAATGCATTCTGAATTAACTTGTTTAAGTACACTTTCGTTAGCTGTACAAAAAACACACATAAATATAGCAATGATTCTCTTTAACAATATAGTTAACAATGTAGTTAACAATGGAGAATCTGAAATTTAGACTCAAGAGGATGAACGTAGCTGGATATTTTACCCAAATCAGAACACAATTCTGATCTGCGTTTAATAAACAGAATTTTTATGATAAAATATTAAAAATTGCACTTTAAAGTACTCTGAAAAAATTTAATTTTTTTTCAATTTACCCTCGTCGGGTGAGCTGAGCGGTCGATCCCCGCACTTATATTCTGACATATACAATATTCTGACAAAATACAAAAAAATACACAATTGTCACAATCAATCTTAAAACTGTAAGGAATCTTTAGTTTTCCCCTTAAAAACGTTCCCTTGTAATAAGTTCTATCTCGGTCAAGGGCGTTGACTTACATTTCAGCGCTTTTGCGCTGAATCAATCTTAAAACTTAAAGAGTTGGAGAACATTCTACATAATTTTGAAAAGGCGGAGTGCCATTTGTTAGGAGTTATTGCGTTCTGTTTTTCTGAAGCGCCAATCGCTTCGTACATCTTACGCCCTTATGCAGCGGAAATTTCCACTGAGCACTCTCACTCTTCCAATGTAATGAACACTTGCTGGGTGGTCGCTGTGCCAAATAGAACTGCGCGCCGAAATATTCTCAGGGGAGGGTGTTTGTCTGTAGAACGACGTAAGTTAGTTCTTCCCCGGTCTGGCGCCGGTTGTCGCGGGGGGCAGCTCGTACGTGCGCCGTAACAAATCAGACCCTCGATTTGCCTAGGGGAAACGGAAGGCGCGCTTTCTACTGCGCAGAAAGGGAACGCAAAGAGTTATCTACGTATGTCATTTTCGTTATCGTCACAGTATTTTTCGTAATTCGGGCGTACTCGTAGCACTCGACAGAACAGTTCTAATTAACGCCTCTGACTGAAAGAGACTGCGTCTTCACTACACAGATTACTGTCCCTTCTTTATAGCCTACTGCATCATTTAATGATTTAATCTGAATATAGTACTCCCGTCATTATCTGACGAAAAACTCTCCTCCGGCAAATTTTGAATGAATTCATGAATAGTAGCTATACGTCTCTCTGACACCCTGAAACTCCTCCTTAAACTCTCGCTGAATCTATGTCGATAGATGGAATATCGTCCGCCATCCCTTCGCTGTAGTGTCTGCCATTTAGTTTTGTTTACTTTTTAGAGTAATGTTTTGACGGGGAGTAACACAGCTAGCAAAGAAGATACGCGTTTTGTCCAAAGAGGCACACCAGGTTCACACAGCATTGCTGTAATATTTGCTCCAACCACTTTGAAAAGATCCCGCAAGAAAGACTTTTTGTTTGCTGTAAGTGTAGTTCTGAGGAAGCTTATTTTCATAAATCTCCCTGTATATATCAATGTGGTAAAAATATATTGTTTATTGAATTAATTGTATTTTATGATTCACCTTTCTTAAATTTTTCTTTAAATCTTTCTTATACGTCATATAACACTTCACTTCTAGACTGTGATTTCGATTCGAGTATTTATTACAAGCAAAAAGTAAGAGCCTGTATGTCATCTTTATGCATTATTTGATTTATACAAGTTATATAACTGTAAAAAAATATGTGGGAATATTAATGTATGACAGCACAGTCACTGACTGATTTATTGCACCAAGTGTACAGAAAATATCCATTTCTTGACACACACTTCTGTCTGCTTGTTCAGGTACGATGGCTGTACTGAAGCCGAGATGAAGGCACAGGGGAGAGCATTCCTAAACAAGCCGTCGGATCCCGCACCAGGGTTCCTCGTGACGGAGCACCAAAGCTGGCATAATATATATGATCCAGCGTTATGGGACAATTCTACAGACACTTCCCTTGCGCATACAGTGCCCGAGTGCGTCATTTCGCCGACCTACGTTTCTTTCTTGACGGTTGTGAATGAAAATTTCAAACATCGATTGGAAAGGATCCTCGAGCGCATTATAGAGGGAGGCATCTACAACAAGATCGAAAGGTACTTAACCATAGCGGCTGCTAGGAGTTCCAAATTCCCTTCCAAAAGACCAATGCGTTCTCTTCCGCACGCGCAATTCCAAGCCTTTCTGCAGGTATGCATCTACGGCAAGGTAATAATGTCCTGATAAATAGCGGCAGTTACGAGTATTATATTTTCTGTAGAGGAATCCTATTTGTTTACGTTTAGGCGCGTTTTTTCAGATCTTTCTAGAAACAGGTACATTAGCCAATTTTCACATATTCAACAACAGCGCCAGCTATGATTTTTAAAGTTCCTTGCCACGTGGCTTATTCATTGACCTGTAGTTGGGCCCTTTCAGGACATTCTGTAACCAGATATCTGTAAGGTCGAAAGGAATTCCATAATTGCCGTTGCTACATTTTTTCAATTTTTCTTTCCAGGGGACCATCCATTTTCTTTTTGACGCGTTCTTGCAGGCCATTCATGAACAACCCATCTATGACAGAGGATAGAATGTGCGCAACAATAGCAACTGCTAAGGCTTCTTCTAAATTTGATTGCCTTTCGGTACAATCCATTGATTGTTCCGAATCAAGCTTGCAAGGATTTCTGAATTTCATTTCTATTCTGATCAATCTATTTTCTTTTTTACGCACCTCTGCAGTCAATGTGGAACCTGGCACCTACACCAAGAGGTACAAGCTGCAAGGATTTCGAAATTTCATTTCCATTTGGACCAACCAATCCAGTTTCTTTTTTACCCGCTCCTGCAAGCCACTGTGGAACCTGGCACAAGATCAAAAGGTACCGCCTGCAAGGATTTCTAAATTTCATTTTGACGGGGCAATCCACTTTTTTCACGCGCTTCTCAAGTCCATTGTAAACCCTCGCATCTCTGATATAATTGAAAGGTTCTCAACAATAGCAGCAGCATTGTTCTTAAATTCCTTCGCACACGGCCCATCCACATCTTTTGCAGGCGCTTCTCTAGGGAATTGTGGATCCAGGCATCTACTCCACGGTGCCTCGTGGCTCAAGAGCGAAGTCTCTCGCCTTTCACCAAGGAGGTCCGGGTTCGATTCCCGTCGATCTCATGTGAAATGTGTGTTCCAACAAAACGGAGTCTACCTGCTTCACAAGGGCTAGTCCAACCCCTGTGAAGTGCCCTAAAACCTATCCACATCCTTATTCCTCCCCGATTCTGGCCGCTGGGTAGTGACGCAGGGGCGCGCGGTGTCAGGCGCGTACGCGGAGATGCTACCTGGCGGTTCTCTTGATAACTAACGAGACAATGATTTGTAATGGAGGATTACTCCCAGAAGCTGCGCTTTGATAGAGGATTACTCTAAAAAAAGCGCCAAGCGCTCAACGCCCCGAAAAGAGGTTAGGGACGCGTTGTGTCACATGAAGACGCAGCAAATGTAAAAAAAAAAGATTCAAAGGTTCCTAACTTTAGCGGCCTCTGATTTTTAGCTTATTTTCCATGCGTTGGATGGCGTGTTGGATGGCTTCATTAGCGTGGCATGGTGTCTCTTTGTCAATTGTGAACTTATTTAATTTTTGTTTCCAACCATATTATTATTGATTGACATTTAAGTGATGTGATGTTTTTCTCAGTGCTTATTTTCCGTGTTTTCCAGTGTCACGTGTGGGTGGCATTTCGTTCTCGTTGGAGTTTTACCATGTCCCTTGTGGATTGTGGCGATTTTCTCAGCTTTCCTCATTTCCTTATTATATTATTATCCGTATATTTTATTTTATTCCTTATTATATTCATTGAAGCACCTCGCACCTTGCAGTCTCTATTCCAATATTTGTGTTGCAATTTAACGGAAATACATGTCACAACACTGTTTCTCTCAACGCACCACAAGGCAACGCTGAAATTCTACGAACCGCGCCTCTTAACTGCCAGGCGCCAGCTGGTTATATCCATTACGTAATATAAAACATTCTAAGACTTTATTGTCAAGTCATATTTGATGGCATAATTATTATAATCGAAATTCATGCCTGTCTCTTATGTTTTATCTTAAATTCCTTCCTATTTCACAATAATCACAAATATATCATTTTGTAACGTTATTTCTGATTGGGAAGCGCCAGTATGCGCGTCTCAAATTGCCAGGCACAGTCCGTTATATAATATAAAACATTTTAAGACTCCACCGTCAGTCATATTTGATGGCATAATTATTACGCTCAAAATTCATGCCCGTTTTATATATTTTATCTTAAATTTCTTTACTTTACAATAATTACAAGTAAATCATTTTGTTATCTTAATTCTCATTGGACAGCGCCATTTATGCGCGCCAAACATCGCTCTCCTCTGCGAGCGAATTCAGTATTCAGTCAGTCGGCATGTAGTCGCCATGTGAAGCGTTTCACGTGACGGACTCCACGCTAGTCAAATGCGTGCCTTTTACACTGTGAGACAATCAGGTCTGTTTCGCTCTTTGCTTTGTGAGTGAGTTATTTTCAAGTTACCTATGTTGTACACCTCGTCGTTTTAATATGTGAGGTGTTTTACGCGACAAACTCCACGCTAGTCAAATGCGTATTCTTTTACACTGTGAGACAATCATGTCTGTTTCGCTCTCTGCTCTGTGAGTGACTTATTCTCAAGTCACTTATATCGCGGACATCGACGTGCCAACATTGGTGCTCTGTTTTGCATCATAGGATAGCAGTGACCACTCCAACGGCCACCAGTCCTCCAGCTACTGGTGCCATCCTTCAAGATTATATAATGTGTATTTGTTTTCTTTTTTTTTCAGTCCATGCATCAAAGTGCTCTGCAAAATGCAGTCAAGGCATACCTTTCCATGCTTTCATGTAATGTAGTTGTAAGGTATTTGGTTAATTATATCTTATTGAATTCATGTGTTGTGTTTCATTAAAGCAATTGGTGACACTCACAACCCAGGCAACCTTTCCTGCCTTGAGAAATCTAAATTGGAAGGTGGTCCTTCACGAGCTATTGTAGGTTTTGTTTGAAGAGAGGAATTCCATCATTGTCCATTGCTCATCTCCCTTCTAACAATTGGGATTAAGTGAAGTCTTACTGACAGTTTCGTTTCTTTTGTTCACAGCATTACATGGTTTGGATGGAGGCATAATGGGTGGGTTCGTCGTGGCCCCGCCTTATCTCGGGCATGGGGCCTTATCTCCGTGCCCCCCGCCCGCACCTCCGTGCCAAGCCCCCTGGGCCTCTCTGCGCTGGTGGAGCCCGGCGTCGTCCTGGGCGTGGGGGCGCTGGCGGCGGCCGTGGCCTTCCTCGTGGAGGTGGCGCTGGGCATGCGGGCCAACGGGTGCTGCGTGTGGAGAGCGCGTCTGCTGTGCTGCCCGCGCACTGCACGCAACTGACTCTGGGGCTTCATTTAGTTTCCATTAATTCAATTAACTGGCTAGTTAGCACTGAGCCAAATCACCGTTATCCCTTCCGCTGGGCCACGCCCCCTGGGCCTCTCTGCGCTGGTGAAGCCCGCCGTCGTCCTGGGCGCGGGGGCGCTAGCGGCGGCCGTGGCCTTCCTCGTGGAGGTGGCGCTGGGCATGCGGGCCAACGGGTGCTTCGTGTGGAGAGCGCGTCTGCTGTGCTGCCCGCGCACTGCACGCAACTGACTCTGGGGCTTCATTTAGTTTCCATTAATTCAATTAACTGGCTAGTTAGCACTGAGCCAAATCACCGTTATCCCTTCCGCTGGGCCACGCCCCCTGGGCCTCTCTGCGCTGGTGGAGCCCGCCGTCGTCCTGGGCGCGGGGGCGCTAGCGGCGGCCGTGGCCTTCCTCGTGGAGGTGGCGCTGGGCATGCGGGCCAACGGGTGCTGCGTGTGGAGAGCGCGTCTGCTGTGCTGCCCGCGCACTGCACGCAACTGACTCTGGGGCTTCATTTAGTTTCCATTAATTCAATTAACTGGCTAGTTAGCACTGAGCCAAATCACCGTTATCCCTTCCGCTGGGCCACGCCCCCTGGGCCTCTCTGCGCTGGTGAAGCCCGCCGTCGTCCTGGGCGCGGGGGCGCTAGCGGCGGCCGTGGCCTTCCTCGTGGAGGTGGCGCTGGGCATGCGGGCCAACGGGTGCTTCGTGTGGAGAGCGCGTCTGCTGTGCTGCCCGCGCACTGCACGCAACTGACTCTGGGGCTTCATTTAGTTTCCATTAATTCAATTAACTGGCTAGTTAGCACTGAGCCAAATCACCGTTATCCCTTCTGCTGGGCCACGCCCCCTGGGCCTCTCTGCGCTGGTGGAGCCCGCCGTCATCCTCTTCGTGGGGGCGCTGACGGCGGCCGTGGGCTTCCTCGTGGTGGTGGCGCTGCGCATGCGGGCCAACGGGTGCTTCGTGTGGAGAGCGCGTCTGCTGTGCTGCCGGCTCACTGCACGCAACTGACTCCCAGGGGTTCATTTATTTTCCTTTAATTTAATTACCTGGGTAGTTAGCTTGGGCAAAAATAACCATTTCGTCTGTGGCTGCGCCAGGCAACTGACTCGCTAGGACGCGTGACTTAATTTGACTCAATTCTTTTTCTTTTAATTTAATTTTATTTAGGTTGTTTTCATTTTGTTTAATTCTTTTTCATTTGATTTATCCTGCTGAGTTTTCTCTGAACCAAAATTTCGAAGGCGAGTCACCGACTGTGTCCGGTTTGTACTACTGTTTCTGTCTCGACGGTGACGGTGTATCTTTCGTAGCTACATAGGCAGATCGATTTCGGTTGCAGTGTGGGGGAGAGTTCTATTGACTAGCTGCTCTGATCGGGACTTTTCCGTGATGCCTGCGACCAGTACCAGGCAAATGTCTGTGATCTACTTTATGTAAATGGCCTACAGACATTGTCGTATACCGTCACTCACACACTGCTGTGCAGTATACTCCTACACATTTCGCGAGACCTGTCAAGTACTTAGGGCTTCTGACCTAGGGCAAAGTTCTTTTGGGGAGATACCTAGAAATGGACATATCCACGCCAGCCAACGTGTGCTTTGGCAATTGGTTAGTTCCTCCGGTGGGGGATGATCTCGACCTTCTTATATGGAAAAACTTTCACCCAATCCCGGAACGAATGACCATATCAGGTGACGTGCCCGGAAACATCAAACACATAAGGTTAGGAAGCGTTCTTATAATAGAACTTCTAAACGATGAAGCTGTAGTATCTTTCTTAAACTAAAAAAAGCACGAAACCGCATTGCGATCCATCCCTACCCCCTCCCACTGATAAGCACAGTTGACGGCGTAATTTTGAATTGACACGGTTTTTTTAATTATTCAATGAATGTATTTTTTCTCTCTTCAAAATCAGTCGCTGTAACATCTTTGCTTTTGTCTTGGAAATTATAATCCCAGTCCTCATTATTTGTTAGTTATCTCGAAAATTTTTAATTTGGAAGCGTGGCGCAAAAACACTAGATGGAATGTTCGCACAAGGTACCAGATCGCTCAAGGAGCGAAAATGTGCAACGGACGCCAAGGGAAACACTGCGCATGCGCTTTGCCGCCATCTAGATCTAACATCGCTGTTCACAAAACATCGGGTGCCCAATGCTAGCTTTGCAGGTTGTATTCGTGACGAAATTTGCTGTGCCTGCTTTAGTAATTTTTTTTACTGTCTTTCTTGCACAAAATGTAAATGTAGTTTTTATGCCGATACTTCCCGTCCAAAAGCTAGGCAGTCGATGTTTTTGAGACGGTGTTAAGTGGAGCTGTCTCCCTCTTTCGTGACGTCAGTCGGGTGCACAGATACCTCGGTGAACTCTTTAAAGCTTAACTCATGTTTGTATATGCTTTCCGAGGTTGAACGGGTGAAACTTGCACTGATGTACACTACTAAGAACAAAATCGGTGGCGCGATCTCAATGTGCCGTTTATTTTCTTGTTATTAGAGATATATCAAAGTGTATGAAGATGCTTCTTTTTCTAACAACAATAGTGACACAAAATAGCCAGAGAAGAGAAATTGAATTTGTATTACTGAAAATTTGTCATTTGCGGAAAAATACATTTTGTAAAATGTGCAATTGAACGAAGGGACGAAGGCGTGACAATTACCTTTACATGCTTTGAAATATCTATCACTTTACCATTAGTGTTCGCAGTGGGAAAATATAAAAATCACGTACAGAATATTGCTATTACGTTTGGACGCTATGCTTCTGCTAAATCAACTGATATTTGTGGTTTGGGTGACTTGATATTTAATGACTGATTTAAAATTTTAGAAAAATCAATATTTCACATTCAAAATATATCATCACAAATTTTAATGAGTGTAATCTAAGAAATGTTTTTTGTAAACTATAATGATATCATGTTTTACTATCATATAGCTTTTTTCGAGTGATCGATACAAGTCTATATTAATTTACATTGCTGAAAATTCATTATTGATGTTTGTGGGATGTAGATCAATCTTGCCTTTATATGCCTTATACATAAATGTCCCATAAACGTTGGGGTAATTCCCTGCACTTACGCAACACATCATTACATGGTATGCAATGCAGTGTATTAATAGGGTAATAACTTATCATGCCTTTCCCATGTACTGCATTACACATTTCAAGGTAATGAGAAACGTCTGTATTTTGACATATGTATCTTTTGTCCCCGAAACGATTGGCTAATAGTGACATAATTGATCATAGAGAAAACAATGGTAAATCTCTTCCTTTGAGAAAATAAAAAGTGATGGTATTGTCCGACGAATCCATACCGTCGTATTATTCTGTATTTTGAAGTTTCCTATTTAGTTTTAGTATTTAATTTTCAACATAATGTGGCACACGGTAGAATATATTGTTGGTAAAAAGCAGTACACTTATTTCTACATGGTATTCAATTTTTGGCAGACTTTAAATTATAAAAAATCTTATTTATTCACAACAGTTACATGATGCTTTTAACATTTTTAACACTAACATAAATGTAGGAAATGGTACTGACTGAACACGATGACTGTAGACTGTAGACGTATTTTGTCTGCCTTAATTTTCTATAAATGAATTTTATTTCGATAAATTGCATGGTGGTTTATATTTAAGGAATACATTTTTTAAAATTAAACCTTGTGAAGCCATTATTTCTCGAGGTGAAAAATCTCAAATTCTAATTCAGCTACCCAAAGAACTTTCGTACAACCTGTGACAAAAAAGTTACGTTTTTTTCCTGGACCGATTGTACTGTAAGGTGGTTAGCATATATACAGGTTATATCTGGGGACTGTTTGGAATATGAATTATAAATTCAGATATATTGCAAAAATACATAATTTTGGATTTTCCTTCGTTAGTTGATGCTGCTGAGATAATTCTGTATGGCCTGTTCTTCGGCGACTGAGAACTGTGTCTCAATTCCTTTTCGAAGAAAAGATGGATGACAATTAAGAATTATAATTCTAGCCTGGAACAGTTATTGTGGAGGTGATGTAAACTATTCGGAATTCTAAAATTCTTCATTACTTTGGCTTCTTTATTCAAATCAGTGTGAGATTCAGTGTGTTCAAGAAGGGATAAGTTAAGGAATTCTCTAGCAACATTGTCATCCATTACGTTTCTTCTAGTGCCTGCACGATATGGTATCAAATTGTTCGTTAGGGACTGTTTCCCCGTTTATACTAGATTGT
Source organism: Acheta domesticus (assembly GCA_031308135.1). NCBI lineage: Eukaryota > Metazoa > Arthropoda > Insecta > Orthoptera > Gryllidae > Acheta > Acheta domesticus. The sequence goes on along the minus strand of JAHLJT010005437.1, from coordinate 86,895,329 downwards.
TGATCATTTATTGTCACACAGATTATCAATTCTTATTTATTAGTATGTTTAAAAGTTTCTATCACAGTTTCTGTGTCTGCGTGGGTTATAAATTTATATAATAAAGTAATACGAGTATTATTATTTTCTTCAACTCCTACAGTGTCGCATGGTTATATTATATTGATATTCCCCAGTCGATCTGGTTCTAGTCAAAGCTTTGAGATTTTGAAAAAGATTCTTCAAAATTTGGGGGTACTTTATACGAAGCTCCCCGGGGATTTTCAAAATGTTCTCAAAAACAGCTTCAAATTTTTTCTTTAAACTTTTGGTAGGGATAGTGGTAAATGTACTCTATCAATGACATAAAAGCCATTTTGGTCTATAGGTTGTTTTTTTTCAAAAATTACAAAAATATAAATTTTTTTACTTGTCTCTCACGTTGTTAATATTTACATTATTGGCGATTTTTTCACATTATTACCTGTACCTGTGCTTTAAATAATGTCAAGTAAAGTTTCTCGAAAACAGTACCGTTTTCTGTGAAAAGTAGCTCAAATTTCGGCATTTTCAGAAATGCTCAAACGCCATTTTCTCGTATATGGCTGCAATTTTTTTCTTGAAACTTTTGTAGTGGATAGTGCTAATTACACTCTTTAGTACAGCGTAAAGTGTATGTTGAGTTTTTTTTTTTTTTCAAAAATTACATAATTGTAAATTTTTTGAAAGATCTCTCACATATTTAATACGCACATTACCAGCAATTTGTAAACATTATTATATTTACGAGTGTATGTGCTTCAAATAAGTTCAAATAAAGTATTTTGAAAACTCAATCATTTTCTGTGAAAATGAGCTTCAAATTTGCATTTTTAGTAGCGCTAAAACGCCATTTTCTCTTGAACGGCACATCTTTTTTAAAAGAAAATTGCCATTTATGACTAAGTTTTTGTGTTCTTTAATATTCTAAAATTAATGTTTCCGTTCTACCAATAGGAAATCGAAATATTAAGAAAATGACAATAGCATATAATGCAATTAGTTTAAAACGTTGTTCTTTTTTTACACGAATAAGAAGATATTACCGAACGAACGATGTTAGAAGTGAGTTCTGTAATATCTTCTTACGAGTGCAAAAAATTAACATTATAAACGAATTGCATACACCATTTTTTTGTATAACTGTATTATAAGGATTTAAGGAAGCGAAATTAATTGTGTTAAGTTGTAATTCGTAGTTGTAGTAGATCTCAAATTCATGTTTGGACGACATGAATGTTACCTAAGCAACTAATTTGTTTACAAATGACAATTAGTTTGAAAGTCGTGATTCAAACATAATGGATTTGTCTAGAGAAATTGTGGAAGAAGCTGCAAAAGCAGAAAATGCTATGATACCGAAAACATCTTGCAAACTTTATGAGAAAGAGTACTTAAAGTTTAGGAAATGGATGGATAAAAAATATGCAAATTTATTATGCAAAGATGCTGTTCTTTCGTACCTATTGGAGCAGTTTAGTTAAGTTAGTATAATGCACATGCTAGAATATAGACGTTTGTTAATTTAATGCATGCTTCTTTAAACATTAAGTCCACAGCATGTAAAGCGTGGACACTGTTGTGCACTTATTCTAAATTAAAGGAAATGCTAAAGATCAAAGATAATATTTATATTGGAACTTTTCACAAAGTAAGTTTACTTGTGAAACACGTAAATGTGGGATATCAACCTATAAAGGCAATGGCGTTTTCCCAAGAAGATGTAAACACACTTCTTACAAAAGCTGATGATGAAACTTTTCTTTAATGAAGGTATAATAATGACAGTGGCATTAATATTTAAGTTTTATTTATTAACTGGTGTATTGTATTAACTGGTATGATTTTCAGGTCGTGGCTATTTATGGCATATTTGGTGCTTGTAGGCGTGTCAAATTGTACAATTTGTGTATCAACGATGTGAAAGAAGGTTCTGTTTTGATAGTGAACAAAAAATGACAAGTCCGGAATATTTACTATCGTATCCAGTGAAGAATTTAATTATGTTGAGGTCTGTAAAAAGTACATTTCCTTAAGACCTTTACATGTTAAACACAAACAACTTTTTTGTTTTATAATCATGGCAAATGCAGCTGTAATCCAATTTTTTAAAAGTATATTTTTTCATAACGTATTTGATTTTACTGGGAACACTGCAATCTATTTATATGATACCACTGCCTTCTTTAAACTCCATAACTGAAAATATGTAGGGGCCGTGACTATTACGTGAGTGATGGCTGATATTTCGTGCAGAAATAGCGATGACTTAATGATTCGTGGAATAATATGACAAACTAAGAACGATTTTGTTAATGTAAAAGGGTTGTTTATAATACTGGTATACAAAAAAAATCTACTTTTGGCGGTGATAGAGGGCAGCTGGCAAGAAAGAGTATGTGGCAATTCAATATAGCTAGCGAAAACCCAAGGAAATAGAAAACTAATACGGGAAAGTCTGTGCCATTCTGTCGCATCACTAGTTACTTTCGTGTTGTCTTTGTGAAGTTTTCATCCACAGCCATGCATTCCCTAATCTTTGTTTTGTCGTTTCGGTGGTCGAGTGCACAAGTTTTTTGCATGGTCTTTCCCGAGTGGCGCTCCATGACGGCTCAAGCCTGTGCATATTCGGCATGTCTTTCAAAATAATGATAACATCAAAATGCCTTATGAAACGATGATATAATGATGGGTATTAATACACGAGAGTCATATTACGATACGAGCGGGGAACGAGCGAGTATCCTAAACTTCACGCGAGTGTATTAATACCTCTCATCACATCGAGTTTCATACGATACTTTTCCTACGACTTTTGGAAGTTTAGCTTTTACATTAAATTGTTTCGTGGCAGTTGACACTGCAGGATTCAGCCATGGCAACCTCGAGGGCAGCTCCCTAACCTACCCTCGTATGCTGACGGTGGTTTCTGTGGTTACCTGTCCGCCTGCGAGTGACTACTGCGCTAGTCAAATAGGATCAAAGTGAAATTACAATCCAATTTATTTTAAATAATATTCCACAAAAAATACTAATAATAAAAACTGACAAGCATAATATAATATCAAATGCAAATGTACACAATCGAACGAAACATTTACTAGATAATTCTCTATGATTATCTGCCAATACTTGGTTTGTAAACTTCTCTGTGATTGGTCAAGAACCTGAATCATAATGTAATATGTATCGAAATGGGTATCATTCTACAACTGGTTGCCACCATCGTATGACAGCATTATACAATGTAGTAGTAGTAGAAAAAACAAATTCTGATCACATATTGTTAATGTTAAATTAGCACACCGGGCGGGGCATCATACCAACGACAATATTAGCTGTGATTACTAACGGCGTCTGTTGAATAATAATAATAATAATAAAATTAATAAAAAAATTGTCTTTATTAGTTGAATAGTGAAAAACAACATAGAACAACGTAGAAGAAAGTCATGATTTAAACTTCTTTTACGCCGATTTTTTAACCATCACCTTTCCAACATTTTCCGTTAATTCTCATCAGAATTGGGGCGGTTGCTAAGAATTACTTGCAACCACCTTGGATTCGAGTTTTAGTTGATCAGCATTAGAAAAACAGATATCTAATGAGACCTCAGAGCCTCTACAAATGTGCACTCTTTACGAAGTGATAAGGCAGTGTCTTTTGCAGACGGCGGTGTGTAAGACCTTGCCTTAGGCCTAAGGAAACTAAGAAGGTGATACACAATTTTTGCCAAATCCCGGATTACAATGTCCGGTTTGTTTGCTACTATCGTGCGATCCGTTTAAATTTGTTGATCGGACAATATTGTATAGAGTCTAACAGATGTCAGCAGTTGTGGTGAGTGTTTGTGCTATTTGCAGCATGTGTTTGGAACTTCGAGGGCGGTACAGATCTGTCAGTGGAGGTAACTAAACACCCTGACATGTCTTTTCAAGTATTCGATCTTTGCTAGAATTGGACAAGCTGAGACAATATAATCAATGGAATCTACTTGTTCCTGGCAAATGCGGCATTTATCATCATGGGATATTTTGAGAACCGCTTTATCATAATGTCGTATTCTTAACGCGTGATCTTGAGCAGCTATGAGAACTGCTTCCGATTCTGGCTTCATTCTTCTCCTTTTTAGCCATATAAATGATTGATCTTTATTGATCTGCACGTTGTCTATTCTTTTTAGACATTGTCCATGGAGTTGTTTGTCTCTCCACGGTATCTTCAACATTTTTGTGTCTCACATTTAATGTTTAGTAGGATCCTTTGTTTGGAATAAGTTAGGAGCAAAATATGTACATTTAAAACGTGGCGCCTAAAAGATGTCTTCAGTTAAGAGAATTAGAAATAGATTGTCCAAAGAAAAAGGCTTGAAATACTTCGCAAACGCTAATTAAGAAAAGTACGTACTTGTTCGTAAATGCGTTGGACAGGCTCGAGGATTTTTTCGGTTAATGGCTTAGGCCGGAGCCTCGTTATAGACTTGGACACGAAGCGTCAATTCGCCTTAAAGTTTGAATAATTAACAGGACGCCTTTCCGTTCTTGGGAACAAGTTTTGTTCGCCCCTATCTCGCAGAAGTGCGCAGATTTCTTCTCGTCATTATGATAAAGGAGAGTGTGTTAATTCTGTTTCGTGTTTTTGCGCTATGGTGCCGTATGAGTGCAATCATAACTCGAGAAGATGTCAGCAAAGAAGTGAATATAGCACTCCGCTCATAGCCAGACACATGGTAGAATCCTGGACAAATTGATACTGTTATTCCGTGTTTCAACAACTAATTTCGTTTTCGATAAATATTTTCTGATGAATATACTTCGGGCTAATACGTAATAGTACCAGCACATATATCACAACCCTGTATCGATTTTCAAAGATGAAATAAATGATTTTTTCGGAACACGGTCACAGTCACGGTTAGGGTCACGCTCACGGCCACGGAATGGACGCCAGTCGATTGTTTCCACACAGGTTGTGCCGTGCCACTTCTATTGACGTTTAGAATTTAAAAAAGGATACGAAATTACCACATCAGGATAAAAAGGGAGAGATACACTGAAACCTAAGAAGTAGAATTTTTGTTCGTGAAAGCCCCTGTACATTTACTTAAAGTAATAATAATAATAATAATAATAATAATAATAACAACTCCACCTAGGGAGTACACGACCTTGGAGTTGGTGGTGGAGCTTGAGTACCCCCATGAGCCTGAGAGCTATGTCAGTGGTAGCCTAGCTACTGGTAGGTTCTCCCTTGCTGAATAGGTTGAAGGTGAGGGGTCCGACGAAGAAGTACTCCATTTTGAGGAGAGTGGGAAGTAAGTAGAGAGGGAAGGGTCATGAACCTTTGGACTTCCTGTTATCGGTCCATGGAGGGTCCAGGAGAGAAACTGGGTTGGCACACCAGGCCACTGATTAGAGTGGAGGCCCCAACCTAGCATTAGCCAGCGAAGGAGGCTGCCTTCAGCAGTCAGTGAAAATCCCGTAGGGTTTAGTAATGCCGACTGGCGATCGGAGGGACCCCTTGCTGGGCCCTGCGGGGGGAAGCCCCGAGGCCACTATCGGTCGCAGTAACGGATCGCAGGAAACAACCCAAATGTTAAGTGTGATCTGCGAACTCGAACTTGCTACCTGCGAATCTTCACTTGAAACCAATGAGCAAAACGAATAGAACAAGCAATGTAATGAACCTTAACGTGCCTTGTTCTACCAATGTCCCATACCTGCTCAGGAACCGAGCTAATGTCACCTTGTCGACATCTGGCCATCCCACGGATGTTAGTCCCAGGGACCCAGAGCCGGCAGTAGCTCGAAGCCATCGTCAGAGATGGACCCGGGATGAATTAATGGAGGTGATGTGGTGCTTTTACTATGCAAAAGCGAAAAATGGGGGCTCAGAAATAGAAGTTTTTAAGATATGGAGAGAGCGGAACCCAGATATGAGACCTACCCTAGACTCAAAGAAGCTTGCCAGTCAACGACGATACATACTCAGCAGTGAAAAATTCACAGCAGAACAACTTGCAGGCATCCAGAGAAACGCAGAGTATGTTCGTCGATCAAACCATCCACATGACGAACATTTAGAACCATCTAATATCCCTTAAAACGATGATCCACTTCAAGCTTCATCTCTTCCAAATGAAACATCCGTCAGTGGTGAAAATTCATCTGGCCATGTGTCACACGATAAGGACATGATGCGGGACCTCCTCCGACGCGAGATAGAACGAGTTCGTCTACTTCCATTCGAATCCCGTGCACCGTTGAGGAGAATTTACGAAAATGATAAAGCTAAGAGAGTGATAGAAACAGCGAATTGTCTTAAATGAGGTTGTACAGACCTCAAGTAGAGATCTAGATATTACTGAAATCAATCACATCGTGTATGCAACTGGATATCTAGTATCTCAGATAATCTTCGGACCAGCCAAGAACACCGATGGCCGACAGCCAGACAGAGTAAAAAGCTCCGTACCTCCATGGATGAAAAGAATTATGAAACGGATAGCCGACACACGGCGTGAAATATCACTCCTAGCCGAGGCATCTTCTAAGTCAAACCACACGTATAAAGTTCAACAAAAAATACTCCATGTTGAACAAAAATACCTAATTGACAATGACACAACAAGGCAAATGGTAGCTGAAAAGCTAAAAGAAAAAATCCAAGCATGGGCTCAACAAATAAGACGGTACAAACGCAGAATCGATTTCCGGGTACAGAACCGGTTGTTTGAAACAGACGCGAAGAGATTCTATCGCAGTCTGACTGAAAAACCGAATGGCAATGCTGCCCCTTCTTCAAAAGATGACGTCGAAACATTTTGGTCAGGAATGTGGGAGGAAACCAGATTCTACAACAAAGACGCATCGTGGCTCCAATCTGAAGTTGATGCTGCCAATGGACTCGTGGAAACAGTGGAACTTGGTCAAGGATTCTCCAAAGAGGACCTATGCCAAACAATTAAGAATATGGGAAACTGGAAATCCCCTGGGGTTGATAAGATCCAGATTTATTGGATTAAGAAATTAACTGCACTACATTCTCATCTTGCAAAGGCTGTTAATAAAATTTTAGAAAACCCTAAGGAACTCCCCGAATGGCTCACTCGCGGCATTACGTATTTGCTACCCAAAGCAGGAGAGAGCTCTTTGGCGAAGAACTACAGGCCAATTACTTGCTTGCCAGTAATGTACAAACTTGTAACTGCAGCTATTGCTGACAAAATGTATAGGCACCTAGAGAAGAACCATCTGTTGCCAGTTGAACAGAAAGGATGTCGTAAAGGTTCCTATGGCTGTAAGGAAGTCTTGCTTCTGAATAAAATAATTTTGAATGATGTAAAGAAACGAAAACGTAATTTAAGCATGGCTTGGATTGACTACCAGAAGGCCTTTGAGAGTGTACCACACGATTGGATTTTGAAGACCCTGGAGGTCTATCGATTTCATCCTAGACTTGTTGAGTTTTGCAAGGCTAGTATGAAGTCGTGGAGCACCAGGTTACTAATCCACAGCGGAAAGGGAGTAGTAGAAACAAGAAGTATTCAGATTAACAGGGGAATTTTTCAAGGAGATTCACTATCCCCTCTGCTGTTTTGCATTAGTTTGATTCCTCTATCAAGACAGCTGTCGGACACTGACTTTGGTTACAAGCTCCATGGTGATGAAATGCCTGTATCACATTTATTTTACATGGATGATCTTAAAGTGTTTGCTAAGAATGAAGCGATTCTCTCCCAAATGCTGTCTGTCATCAATGATTTTAGCAATGACATCTGCATGAAGTTTGGTCTTGACAAGTGTGCAAAAGCCAACTTAAAAAGAGGCAAAATGACCACGTCCGAGAACATTGAAGTTGATAGACACACTGTGATTCAAGATCTTGAGCCAGGTAAAACTTACAAATATCTGGGCATTGAAGAATGTGAGACCATCTCGAACGACACAATGAAAGAGAGAATTCACAGGGAGTATTATAGACGAGTGAGACTTGTCCTGCAGTCCGCTCTGAACTCAAGGAATAAAATATCAGCAATAGATAGTTTGGCGGTGCCTGTAGCCGAATACAGTTTCGGACTAGTAGACTGGACTGAATAGGAAATTCGCATCATGGATCGAAAAATCAGAAAATTGCTTACAGTGCATCATGTTGCCCACCCCCGAGCTGATGTACATAGACTTTATGTGTCACGTAAGGAAGGAGGAAGAGGCCTGAGACAAATTGCAGCCTCCTGGCACAAAACAATAACTGGGATGGGAAAATATGCAGTCAGCCATCAGGATGACCAACTAATGAGGCAGGTCTTGAAATCTGACCGAAGAATGGGAAACAGAGGCATTGTAAGTGCAGCAAGAAGCATTGCGAACAAGACTATGCAAGACAACCAGAATGACAAGAGACACTGAACTTCTGATGCTACTTAACATGAAATTTGAGACAAAAAATGTTAAAGAAATCGTGGAGAGACAAACCACTCCACGGACAATATCTAAAGAGAATGGACAAGGTGCAGATCAATAAAGATCAATCATTTATGTGTCTTAAAAGGGCAAGAATGAAGCCAGAATCGGAAGCACTTATAATAGCTCTTCAAGATCAGGCCTTGAGAACACGACATTATGATAAAGCGGTTCTCAAAATTTCCCAAGATGATAAATGCCGCATTTGTCAAGAACAAGTAGAAACCATCGATCATATTGTCTCAGCTTGTCCAATCCTAGCAAAGACCGAATACTTGAAAAGACACGACAGGGTGTGTAGCTACCTCCACTGGCAGATCTGTACCGCCCTCGAAGTTCCGAACACAAGCCCCAAGTGGTACCAACACTCACCGAAACCGGTGACGGCTGTTGGATTGTGTACGATATTGTACGACCAACAAATTCAAACTGATCGCACGATAGCAGCAAACAAACCGGATATAGTCATCCGGGATTTGGAGAACAAATCGTGTTTACTTGTGGATGTTGCTGTACCTTGCGATCAAAACGTCGTTACCAAGGAGGCAGAGAAACGTCTTAAATACAAGAGTTTGGAAATCGAGATCAGCCGAATGTGGGGCGTAAAAGCACAGGTCGTACCGATAGTTATCGGAGCTCTGGGATTTGTTCCGCAAAATTTGTGTAAGAACTTGTCTAAACTCCCAGGTAATCCAAAAGACTGGGAAGTACAAGAAATAGCTGCATTTGAAACAGCTCAAATTTTGCGCAAAGTATTGTAGAGGCACCGACAGTCCCTAGATCTGCTCCTTAAGTCGCTGGTTGCAACCTGGAGTAGATTTTATATTCAGCCGACACATAACATCTTAAGTCGTGATTTAGAGGAATAATATTAATAATAACAATAACAACAACTCCACTTTGGGAGTACACGACCTTGGAGTTGGTGGTGGAGCTTGAGCCTGAGAGCTATGTCAGTGTAGCCTTGCTACCGGTAGGGCCTCCTTTGCTGAACAGGTTGAAGGTGCGGGGTCAAACGAAGAAGTAGTCCATTTTTAGGAGAGTGGGAAGTAAGTAGAGAGAGAAGGGTCATGAATCTTTGGACTTCCTTTTATCGGCCCATGGAGGGTACAGGAGAGAAACTGGGTTGACACACCAGGCCACTGATTAGAGTGGAGACCCGAACCTTCCATTAGCCAGCGAAGTAGGCTGCCTTCAGCAGTCAGTGAAATTCCCGTAGGGTTTAGTAATGCCGACTGGCGATCGGAGGGATTCCTTGCTGGGCCCTGCGGGGGGATGCCCCAAGGCCACTGTGGGTCGTAGTAACGGATGGCAGGAAACAACCCGAAGGTTAAGTGTGATCTGTGAACTCAAACTTGCGTCCTGCGAATCTTAACTTAAAACTAATGAGCAAAATGGATAGAACAAGAAATGTAGTGGATCTTAACGTGCCTTGTTCTACCAATGTCCCATACCTGCTCAGAAACCGAGCTAATGTCACCTTGTCGACGTCTGGCCATCCCACGGATGTTAGTCCCAGGGACCCAGAGCCGGCAGTAGCTCCAAGTCATCGTCAGAGATGAACACGGGATGAATTGAAGGAGTTGACGTGGTCTTTTTACTATGCAAAAGCGAAAAATGGGGGCTCAGAAATAGAAGTTTTCAAGGTATGGAGAGAGCGGAATCCAGATATGAGACACACCCAGGACTCAAAGAAGCTTGGCAATCAATGGCCATACATATTCAGCAGCAGAAAATTTACAGCAGAACAACTTACTAACATTCAGAGAAATGCAGAGTATGTTCTTTGAGCAAACTACCCATATGACGATCATGTAGAACTTGAAAACGATGGTCCTGTTAAAGGTTCGTCTCTTTTCAATGAAACATACTTTGGTAGTAAAAATTCATCTGGCAATGAATTACACGATAAGGACATAATGTGAAATATCCTCCGACGCGAGATAGAAAGAGTTCGTCAACTTCCATTTGAATCTCGTGCACCATTGAGAATCTACGAAAATGCCAAAACTAAGAGAGTGATAGAGACAGCGAACTCTGTCTTAAATGAGTTGGTACAGACCCCAGGTAGAGATCTAGGTGCTTGTGAAATCAATCACATCGTGTATGCAACTGGGTATCTGGTATCTCAGATAATTCTTGTACCAGCCAAGATCACCGACGGCCGAGAGCAAAACAATAAACAGCACTGTAGCCCCATGGACGAAGAGAATTATGAAACGGATAGTCGATACTCGGCGTGAAATATCGCTCTTAGCTGAGGCATCTTCTAAATCAACGCACGCCACTAAAGTTCTACGAAAAATATTCAATGTTGAACAAAAATACCAAATTGAAAATGACACAAGCAGGCTAATGGTAGTTGAGAAGCTAAAAGAGAAAATTCAAGCATGGGTTCAAAGAATTAGACGTTAATAATAATAATAATAATAATAATAATAATAATGATAATTTATTGAGTCACATATACAATTACAATCGTGTATGACGACTCAAAGTGCTGTCTTGTGTGGAGAGAGGGAAGTTACATTTACTGTCCAGAAGCAAAGCAAGGGGCCATCTCAGCATTTGCTCAAAGGACCAGGGAAACTGGACAGAAAAACCTGGTCGAGATGGAGTCATTGCCCTAAGAATTATGCTACAAAACTTTTTAAAGGTAGATTAAGATATTATACAGTAATAATTATTTTAGTAGCAAGATATTTAACATTTTAGGATTGTAGTTTTATGTTTAATGTAAAAGTAAAATTTACTTGTTACTGTCATTTTGCTGCTACTACTTATAATATAATAATAGTAATAGTAATAATAGTAGTAAAAATAACACATAAAAAGTACATAATATTAATTATCGTAACAGCTACATATAATGTAATAAAATTGGTTTCTAATATTCTACGTTACAAACGTAGAATTGATTTTCGGTTACAGAACCGGTTGTTTGAAACAGACGCGAAGTGATTCTATCGCAATCTGACTCGAAAACCGAATGGCACTGCTGTCACTCCCTCAAAAGATGACGTCGAAGCATTTTGGGCAGGAATCTGGGAGTAGAGCAGATCCTACAACAAAGACGCGTCTTGGATTCAATCTGAAGTTGATGCTGCCGATGAACGTGTGGGAACAGTGGAAGACATTCACGAATTCTCGGAAGTGGTCAATCTTACTACGTAGGGCACGGAAACCGCCCCACTTCGACCCCCTGCCCGCGGCCGGCCCGCGCAAGGATGCGGTTCGCTCGGTCCCACGCCGCCCGCGCGGCCCACGGACACACCCAAAACCGACCCCTCCCCTCGTTTGCGGCCGGGCCCGGCTCGCGGCTCGCGCGGACCGCGCGGCCGCACCCAAGGGCGCCCCTCGCTGCCGACCGATTTATGATCCACTTTACAAAGAAAGATAGGGAAGCCGCCCCCGCTTTCTCTAACCGCCTCCGAACACCGCGACCCGCGGCCGCGCCAGGCCCGGTCGCTCTTTTACACGACGCTACACACACACAGACGCACTCTCACGCAGCCCCCACCGTTCTCAGCCGCCGAAAGGCACTTATCTTCTGTCCACCGTGCCGGGCACAAGCGGGTTCGTGCAGCCAAACTATCTTTGTCGCGTTCGCAATTGAACGAAAACTATATAGGCACGTACACTCTAACCTTTCAATCAACTGATCCGCTGATCGTAATCCAGTATTGTGCCGTTCTGATACGGCCGCCAACTTTGTGGTGCGCACGCTTAAATACTATCGTAATCCAGTATTGTGCCGTTCTGATACGGCCGCCAACTTTGTGGTGCGCACGGCCTATATCAAAATCTAAAACCAGCAGTGCCGGCGACAGTCCGCAACTTAATTATGTCGCGCGCGCTTCCTGCGCTATTCGATTAACTACACCGTTCCTGCACGGGCCGCAGTCGGGGACAACGCAGAGTGTTTTACAGGGAACTGCCAGATCTCCGAGTGCACCATCAGGACTGCCAAATCATCTACTAACGACGACCGAGGTCTACGGAGACTAGCCGCCTGACGTCTCTTCACATGGTTGGACATCTACCTGCAGCCAACAGATGAGTGCCCTAATTCACAAAAGCATTGCTATGACATTACTAAATTTCTCACGGCAATTTTAATATAGATTTATTTCAACCTAAATTCGTTTCAAACTTCAAATTACTTGTTATCAACTTCAATCATTAATTATCATTCTCCAGCTTATGTAAATGTTAACTACCAAATCTATTCACAATGGGCAAAACTTTGCTCAGCTAAACCAATTGTATAGTGTACATTGTCATAAGGCAATCATTCATCTTCATTTGAAGATAGTGATTTTTTCTTCAAATAAAATTTGTTCTGCGTATTCAGTTTTTTCATATAGGTCAGGTTAATGTTTCTCAAAATTTTAGTAGTTTTCGTGCAATATGTGCAACATTAAAACATTACAAAAACAAGATCTTCTCAAAAACGGCTCCAAATTTTTGCTTTAAACTTTTGGTAGGGATAGTGGTAAATTTACTCTATCAAATGATATAGACGCCATATTGGTCTATTGATTGTTTTTTTCAAAAATTACAAAAATGTATTTTTTTTACTTGTCTCTCACGTCGTTAATATTTACATTATCGGGGATTTTTTCAAATTATTATATTTACGAGTACATGTGCTATAAATTATGTCAAGTAAAGTTTCTCGAAAACACTACCATTTTCTGTGAAAAGTAGGTCAAATTTTGGCATTTTCAGAAATGCTCAAACGCCATTTTCTCATATATGGCTGCAAATTTTTTCTTGATACTTTTGTAACGGATAGTGATCATTACACTCTTTAGTACAGCGTAAAGTTTTGAGTTATTTTTTTGTTTTTTCAAAAATTATATAAATGTAAATTGTTTGAAAGATCTCTCACATTAATATGCACATTACCAGCAAATTGTAAAGATTATAATATTTGTGAGTGCAAGTGCTTCAAATAACTTCAAGATATATATTCAAATATCTTCAAGTATTTTGAAAACTCAAGAATTTTCTGTGAAAATGAGCTTCAAATTTCGCATTTTTAGTAGTGCTAAAACGCCATTTTCTCTTAAACGGCTCATAATTTTTAAAAGAAAATTGCCATTAACGGCTAGGTTTTTGTGTTCTTTAATATTCTAAAATTAATATTTTCGTTCTTGCTGTGGACAGCATTCGAAGCTGGCGCGCGCGCGGCAGTATGCTGCGCGCCTCGGTGCCCGTTCGCGCGGAAAGCTAGCCGGCGAGCGAGCAAGCCTCAGAGCGAGGCTAATCCGGACCACACCGCCCCTATATAAGCGGGGGCAAGTGGCGGCCAGTCAGTCCGGAGGTACGAGAGCCCAGCAGTGAGAGAGCCTGCAGCCAGAGGGAGCCTGCAGCCAGAGGGCGCCTGCAGCCAGAGGGCGCCTGCAGCCAGAGGGCGCCTGCAGCCAGAGGGCGCCTGCAGCCAGAGGGCGCCTGCAGCCAGAGGGCGCCTGCAGCCAGAGGGCGCCTGCAGCCAGAGGGCGCCTGCAGCCAGAGGGCGCCTGCAGCCAGAGGGCGCCTGCAGCCAGAGGGAGCCTGCAGCCAGAGGGAGCCTGCAGCCAGAGGGAGCCTGCAGCCAGAGGGAGCCTGCAGCCAGAGGGAGCCTGCAGCCAGAGGGAGCCTGCAGCCAGAGGGAGCCTGCAGCCAGAGGGAGCCTGCAGCCAGAGGGAGCCTGCAGACAGAGGGAGCCTGCAGCCAGAGGGAGCCTGCAGCCAGAGGGGGCCTCAGCCAGAGGGAGCCTGCAGCCAGAGGGAGCCTGCAGCCAGAGGGAGCCTGCAGCCAGAGGGAGCCTGCAGCCAGAGGGAGCCTGCAGCCAGAGGGAGCCTGCAGCCAGAGGGAGCCTGCAGCCAGAGGGAGCCTGCAGCCAGAGGGAGCCTGCAGCCAGAGGGAGCCTGCAGCCAGAGGGAGCCTGCAGCCAGAGGGAGCCTGCAGCCAGAGGGAGCCTGCAGCCAGAGGGAGCCTGCAGCCAGAGGGAGCCTGCAGCCAGAGGGAGCCTGCAGCCAGAGGGAGCCTGCAGCCAGAGGGAGCCTGCAGCCAGAGGGAGCCTGCAGCCAGAGGGAGCCTGCAGCCAGAGGGAGCCTGCAGCCAGAGGGAGCCTGCAGCCAGAGGGAGCCTGCAGCCAGAGGGAGCCTGCAGCCAGAGGGAGCCTGCAGCCAGAGGGAGCCTGCAGCCAGAGGGAGCCTGCAGCCAGAGGGAGCCTGCAGCCAGAGGGAGCCTGCAGACAGAGGGAGCCTGCAGCCAGAGGGAGCCTGCAGCCAGAGGGGGCCTCAGCCAGAGGGAGCCTGCAGCCAGAGGGAGCCTGCAGCCAGAGGGAGCCTGCAGCCAGAGGGAGCCTGCAGCCAGAGGGAGCCTGCAGCCAGAGGGAGCCTGCAGCCAGAGGGAGCCTGCAGCCAGAGGGAGCCTGCAGCCAGAGGGAGCCTGCAGCCAGAGGGAGCCTGCAGCCAGAGGGAGCCTGCAGCCAGAGGGAGCCTGCAGCCAGAGGGAGCCTGCAGCCAGAGGGAGCCTGCAGCCAGAGGGAGCCTGCAGCCAGAGGGAGCCTGCAGCCAGAGGGAGCCTGCAGCCAGAGGGAGCCTGCAGCCAGAGGGAGCCTGCAGCCAGAGGGAGCCTGCAGCCAGAGGGAGCCTGCAGCCAGAGGGAGCCTGCAGCCAGAGGGAGCCTGCAGCCAGAGGGAGCCTGCAGCCAGAGGGAGCCTGCGGCAACGGAGCCTGCAGCCGGGGAGCCTGCAGCCCGGGAGATCGTCACACGCGGATGCAGCACCAGAGGCGGTGCGGAGTCGCGCAGCGAAGCGCGTGGGTGTCATCACAGTGCCAATGGACGCACTGAGGAGATTGGGGCTTGAATGTGAATGCTAGCCATCAGGGAATTGCCCCTGCAGTTTTGGGTTGTGTGGTGTAATGGAACAAGTAAAGGAATAAATAAGTGTTTTAAGACTACGTACTTTCATTCAAAAAGGCAAACACTTCAGTTCTACCAATAGGAAACCGAAAAATTAAGAAACTTGCAAAAAAATGTACTTTTGGCGGTGATAGATGGTAGCTGGCAAGAAAGAGTATGTGGCAATTCCGAATAGCTAGCGAAGACCCAAGAAAATAGAAAACTAATACGGGAAAGTCTGTGCCATTCTGTAGCACCACTCGTTTAAGATAAAGATAGCAACATTGTTTTAGGCCTACAATAGTTTGTGCGCATTAATATAATATTAAAATGTGTCATTTTGGTAATGTTTAAAACTGAAATAGAATCTATTATTGAAGATTCAATGCCGAAAAACAGCGAAAGGAAAGAGAAAGTTTGTGGAAGCAATTTCAAGGATTTAATGAAGAAAATATAAATGGACCATACAAACTACAAATGAAGAAATTACACATATTTTATGACATTAAAATGCAAAGATTAGACGGGGAAGAATACAAAGAATATGCTATCAAAATTATGTGGAACGTTACAACGAAAATTATCCAGGAAAATACTATAAAGAGTACAACGTGTGTTCAATTCATTCGAAATTGAATATCTTCCATTTCAAATACTTCCAGGGATGACAAATGCTTCGAAATCTCGACTTCCTACAACTTAAATAACTGATTTTTGTTATTTACGTTAGTAAACACGTACTTAGCCAATGCGTGTTAGTAAACACGCACTTAGCAACCAACCATCTAAACAACGCTTTAAGTACACGTCCATAGCAACGGCTATTAAAATGCTCGGAGTCCATTAAAAATATTTTAGCGAACTTTCGGGTTTAGATTTTTATCAATGCTCGTAAATCTTGGGATAAATATGACTTTTACACAAAAAACAATTTTTGGGAATAATTGAAAACAATTGTCAGAGGAATATGTACCTCTTTCTCTTGTATATTGTTCACGGTCAAGTCTGCAAGTTCTTGACCCCGGCAAGCACCAAATACTCCAAAAGTCATTCTTATGACCTTCAAAAGCAGATATGTAATCGTCAGCTTCTAGTGAGAACTTACGTACTTGCTCTTCCAATTATTTAGGCTTGTAATGAGCTTAGATTTTTTTCTTCAAATATTCAATAACTTTATAATAGTATATTGAAATAAATTTTAAATAATTAGCCTTCAATATTTACTATTTCAAATTATAGAGAATGAATAACTTACGTGGATACTCAGTCTTCTCATTTATTTTTATACATTTTTTCAGCATACTAAAGTATGACTAGAGACTAGTTGGTTTGAATGTTTTTGATCGTTCGTTCAAAAATGCTAGCATAAATCTTCATTAACGCCTCGAACATTCCTTTTCTTTCGTCTATCACAAAATAAACCATACGCTTTTTCATAAAGTGGTTACAGATTTAGAAACTACATCTGGCATCGTCTGCTTCCTCCAGAATACCATTGGCACAAAAATATATGCTGATACTTCGAAATTCCAGGACATTTGTTCTCAATCAGCTTGCATTACCAGAAAAAGCATTCAACTGTTTAATCACAAACAAAGTATCCAGTACAACCAACACTTGCTACAGAAAACCGAGAGTAATGACAATTTTTTCTTAACTCATGTAAGTGATAAAAGTTTATTTTGAATAAGCCATAAAGTAGAAATAACAGAAATATTGCAGGTGTCTCGTTCTCTACTAGTCTTTAAGGACTCGTGTCATAAATAACTAACTTTTCCAATTATAAGTAGCTTTCTTATAATTGTTTTTAAAGGTTTATTATCATAAAACGAAACATATTTGAAATAATTTTCTGCATTAAACTGTTATTTAAATATTACTTGATTATTAGTTATTCCAGGAGGCAGTGATAACTCGGAGCTGAATGAACGTTTTACACATTTCGGTAGCAAATGTGAGTAATACTTCTTTTTGTCGTAATTCCTGTGATTTAAATTATCCATTCGATTCATGTAGTGTGTTTATTCGTGAAATAGTCACACTAAAGATCATTCAATGTACTATGATATTACTTATGGTAAACTAAATGGTTCACTATGAAGTCCTATCCTTTTCTAGTACATGCTAGAACTAGTGGTGGTACAGAATGGCACAGGCTTTCCCGTATTCGTTTTCTGTTTCGTTTGGTCTCGGCTAGCTATTCGGACTTGCCAATATTCTTGACAGCTGCGATCTATCGCCGCCCAAACTATATTTTTTTGACATTTTATTAATGTTTCGGTTTCCTAATTGAACAAAACTATTATTTTAAGAATATTAAAAAAATAGTAAAACCTTGTTCTAAATGACAATTTTCGTTGAAAAATTTGAAGCCGTTTTCAAGAAAATAACGTTTAAGCGCTACTGTAAATGCGAAATTTGAACGGTACTCTAAATGCTCTTTTCCACAGAAAGTATTTGTTATCTAAAACTTCATTTGAAGCACTTGCACTCACAAATATAAGAGTCACTACAAATTGCTGGAAATGTACATATTAAGGGTGTGAGAGATCTTTCAAAAAATGCATTTATATAATTTTTGCAAAAACAAAAATATACCCCAAATTAAACTTTACGTCATATAAAAGAGTGCAATTAGCATTATCCGTTCCAAAAGTTTGAAGAAAACATTTGGAGCCATTTATCAGAAAATGGTGTTTGAGCGTTTCTGAAAATACGGAATTTTGAGCTAGTTTTCACAGAAAACTGTTGAGTCTCCTAGACAATTTACCTGACATTATTTAAAGCACATGTACTCGTAAATATAATAATGTGAACATCGCGGCTAATGTAAATATTAACGACGTGAGATAAGTAAAAAAAATTTTTTTTGTAATTTTCTGAAAACAAAAGGATGGAGCAAAATGGCGTTATTGCCATCTCATAGAGCAGATTTAGCACTATGCCCACAAAAGTTTAAAGAAAAAATTTGGAGCAGTTTTTGAGAAAATCTTTTTTGTAATTTTTAAAAAATTTCAAATATTGCGTGCAATATTGCGCAAAAACTAGTAAAACTTTCAAGAAAATGTACATGACATTAATGAAAGAACTCACTTTGGACTACAAATTTTATTGGAAGTAAAATCTCTCTCTTCAATTGTGTATTTCTAGGAAGACGCCGAAAAAAATTCAAACTTCCGCAATTTTCGAAAATTCAGAGTTAACCGTGAAAATAGGGCATATGTCATCTTAATATGTGAATTTTACTCTATTCTTACAAGAAATTTAACGAGAAAATTTTGAAAATGTCTGGGGGGCTTTATGCAAAGTACCCACAAATTTTGAAGAAAGTTTTTCAAAGTCGACGCGCCTCGAGTGGACGCAGATCGACTTGGGAATATCCATTTTGGAAGAAATAGCATGTATGGTTTACGTGATAGTGTTGTTCACGGACGGACGCACGTTTTGAAAAGACCCACTTTTTCGGTATCAAGGGTATATCAGAGTTTCGGATTTTCCGTTGAAATCTTGAAATGTATTTTCCTCAGCATTACATAACTTTGCCTATACTACGTATATTACTCCGCAAATACGTACGTATACGGAAAAGCAAAAAAGAACATCCTATGTCACCCTTGATAGTTTTACGACAGTTTTTTCGTCAGTTTAGTTTTTGTAATATTAATGTTAGTTGTAAATTATTGAATAAAAAGTATACGAATCTTAAATTATACATCAATTACCGTAGACTTAAAATACTGGTAACTGAACCAATCAGGACGCTTAATTAGTGACCGAAGTGAAAACTGCCACGGTGTAAGATATATAGGTGGGTTCACTCCCGGCCTAAATCTGAAGCTAATATAAGGCTAATTCTCGTTTGGGTTCTAGTTTGGGTCAAGATGGTGATCCATTTAATAACTTTGTAACCTCTGGTGGAAGCCACTAAATCGCGAGACGCCATTATGAATGCCCAACTCGATCGTGCGCACCGTACGGATAAGCGAGGAACTATCCTCAAACTGGCTTCAAACATTTTGTCGAAAAGGCGGCTAGTTGACACACCTGTATATCTTACATGCTTTCGGCGACACCGGACGCAACCAGAGATTCGCGCTTGTTTCTCAGAATTGGCGGTTACAAATTATCAAATTATAATGAAACATAAATGTTAAATTAATGACGATGGCAGTTTAAGTAATAAAATTTTAAATTGTGTCGTCTCAAATGATGTGCGGGAATATACATTTTGGAGATAATCATCCGAATGGTTTAGGCCAGTGGTGTCAAGGTCTTATACTAGTGGCTGTGGCACTGCGTGGAGGGGGAATTTCGTCGTGGCACTCGTGCCACGGAGTCCCGCTCGTGGCATCGACCTTGACAACTCTGGTTTAGGCTATAGCGTCACAGTCGTTTTGCCGTCTGCTAATTTTTCGATATTGAGACCTCACGAATCGTGGATTCTGAACACAAAACGTGTGGAAGATATTTATTACGTAGTGGAACAAGATTTTTTTTACATTTTTTCAGTATCAGAGCACTACAATATTTTTATGTCGGAAACCGCCGTTTTTGCCGCAGCATTACAACACTTCTCAATGCTACATATTTCGTTAGTTTCCAAGAAAGTAAAAATTAAAGGAAAATATTTTAATTCTAGATTGGGCAGGAAATATTTCTAATCCCTGGTATAGAGCTAATTTCGGTAATAAATATAGTGTAATGTATAGTGTAAGTATTGTGTGATTAATGAATCAGTTAGTTTTTATATTAGCATTATTTTACCATTATTATTATTATTATTATTATTATTATTATTATTATTATTATTACCATAATTAGTATATAATTTGTTAGTTATATTACCTTATTATATAAATTGCTAGTTATATTACATTATTATTATTATTATTATTATTATTGTTATTGGTATTCTATGTTACTGAGAGACTGTATTTTTATGTTTTTGTAATTAGCTGTATCCGGGTTATACCCAATTGCAGTTTAAATAAATTTATATTATCTTTAAAACTAGGGGTAACAAAATCTGAAATGTTGGAAATTCCAAATCTTCAAAAAATGCAAATTCAAATCTCCTGCGATTCCTTTCCTCGCCTGCGGTGAGTATTTGGAGAGATGGCTGTCGATACTATTTGCAAAGCAGTAGGTAACAATAACAAATAATAGGAGGAAGTTTGTGCTGTTACAGCACCAGGGACTAGGGGCAGAAAATCCACGGTGGCTTTACTTCAAAATTTCCTCTCCCATCCCCGACCAGTAATAAACAGAATTCTTTCCCTCAAGCCAGTGGAATGACTTATTTGAATTAGAATTGAATTGAATTGCCTTATTTTACGTGGCGAGACTCAGGTCATGAGGCCTGCTCTTCCGTCTGACCACGCAATTTTCGCTACGCTCCTTTCACTAACTAGCGGAGAAAGAAGGTATTCCATGGGCGACGAAACAGGCGATTTTTGAATTGCTCAGAGGCGTCATATAGGCTTGAGGATCTTTTACATGCAGTAAATCTACTAACGTGGGACAGTCGGGTTTACTTCCCCACCGAAGGAAGGCGTACGAAGGATTTTTTCGCCCCTTAAAATCCACGGCTTCGATCGGGTTTGAACCCGCGTGTTAAGACGGCGATATAGCTCCTATTTCAGAGGTCAGATTTCAGATTTAGGATATTGTTCGGGAGAGCGCATCGGTTGATTTTGGCGAGACGAACGGGTATGCTCGCTCGCTCGATCTCTGAAAAGACACAGTGTACCTCTCTTATTAGAAGATAATATAAAGTAATAAGCAGTCAGAGAATAAATCGTTCAACTTTTTACCTCAGTCTGACATGAAAAGCAATGCCTTCTTTTAATCTGTATTCCACAAATTTACTCTTGCATTCACAAGGCTTCCCGCGAAAAAAATGGTTGCTCTTTGAAAAGCGTTCTAAAAGGCGACAGGAATGCCAACCTTGCTAAGTTAAACCGCTCTCATGGAACGTTAATGCGAGTGCACTGAAGCTCGTTCACTGGGCGGAGCGACTACTTTGGAAACTGGTTTTGCCGTTTGAATTTGTGTTTCAATGCTGTCATTGTTTTAAAAAACAAAAGGAAATCTTGTGTGTATAAGTAATATTCTCTGCACTAGTGCTTTGGTGTGCACTCCGGACCGTCCGGTGCTGCGACCTTGCGACGAAAGGTGAAACTGTTACGAAACAGCTTTTGGGTCAAATACTATTATAACTACCAAAGAAATCGTATATTCCCGCGCTTTTTTCGCCGACGCGGTACGTTCAAAATGCAAATTCTGCGCTAGCAATAAAGGGCCAAAGATTGTTATAAAAACCAATCTCCCGCCACGGCGCCAAATATGAATCCAATCCGATATGTATGTGCCAACACCGCGAACTTCATGAGGCCTGCTCTTCCGTCTGACCACGCAAATTTCGCTACGCTCCTTTCACTAACTAGCGGAGAAGGAAGGTATTCCATGGGCGACGAAACAGGCGATTTTGAATTGCTCAGAGATGTCATATAGGCTTGAGGATCTTTTACATGCAGTAAATGTACTAACGTGGGACAGCCGGCTTTACTTCCCCTCCGAAGGAAGGCGTACGAAGGATTTTTTCGTCCCTAAATATCCATGGCTTCGATCGGGTTTGAACCCGCGAACTTGGGTATAACACTTCGGTACACCAACCGTTACACAATCGCCGCCACGAATTAGAAGTAAATACATTTTATTTATTCCTAATGAAATAATGTTGGGGGCGTGGGGAATGTCTCCCAGCTGCCCCTCCCCTTCTGGGTTCACTGTGCAGCGCAATTAGTTTTTCTCCCTGTTTCTCAATTTGCCCTTACGAGAGATGGGGCAAGGCTTCGTCGTGTTACTGCTAGCTAGCGCGAGGAGCACCCGGTCGATAGTAATTTTTTTATGCAATTGTTTTTTCGCGCCGACAAACCGCTAGCTATCTATTGCGTAAGTGTTTATTTATACTCCCCCGCCACCTCTTGGCAAATTTGCCTCGCGCGGCTATTGAGGACGCGTAGAGATTTTTCGGGAGGTCGAGGCGTTCGTCTTGGAGGGCGGTCGCCTTGTCCTAAAAAACAAGGCACGAATATTGGAAGTTCGTGTTGTGAGCGACGAACAGGCACTCATGTCGTAATACGCCTATTGATTCCAGTTTGCTTTTGTAGTATATCGAGGCACGGTAATTTCATTGCTAGGAGAATAGGTGAAGGAAACACGCCAGAGGACGCAAGTGGTGTTTTGTTTCGTGAATTCCCAGCCTTGCTCTTGAATTATAATTATTTCTCACCAGAATCACACAAATCGCCCGAAAACCTGTCCCGAAAGTCTAACCAAATTGTGTGTTGGGACAGTTTTAGACATGGTTCGCCATCTTCAGTTTACCGTGCTTTTCATTTCGATGGTTGTTTCTTCCTTGCACGTCAGTACATCTCCTCCAAGACAATCCTGTGGTCGCCATCTGCTGCTGCCGGTCTCTGCAGAAAAAAAAGACGACAGCTTTGTGGCCCAGAAAAAGGTGACTGATCCTTCCAAGGATAAGATAATCGCCGCGTTTGTTGCTTGCGACGATGTAGGCTTAGGATTATATCCAAGTGTGGAACTAATAGCCGTAAGTAATATTTATATTCTACGATTGATATAGGTTAGGTTAATAAACTACAAGTGAAGGTTTCTTACAAGAACGAAACTTGTCCAAATTCGAGTCTTTCATGAGGCACAAAAAAATTTTACACGCAACACTCACCGTGCTGGATACTCGGATTGTCATGACATTTTACCAGCTTGTTCAGCACCTTTCAAAACCCCTACATACAACTTTTTAAGTGCTATGGAGTATTATAAATAGTGGTTTATAGGCGTTTTGTACCAGGACATTTCGTGACCTCCGCGTTTCCCGCAAATGGGAAAGCATTGGTTCGGCAGCGCCTGGAACGTTAGGTGGCGTCTATCAACCGGTGTTAGATTTCCAAGCCTTTTCTTTCCAGAACGATGGCAAAGGTCATCGCTGGTGACTTGCTAGTTTGATGAGAACGTTCTGTGGAGTGTGTTAGTAAGCGCACGAACATTTTTTGTTGAGTGCCATTATTGTGAAAATTGTTTGCGTAACCCGTAAGTGAAATGTATTATTTTTATATAATTATTATTCATTTTCTCTTTATTGTATCTTTTATTATTTATTTTTATTTACTGATTTGTGGTACATTTATTTATTTACGTATTTATTATTTAATAAATCTTGTCTCATTAATGAAACATTGTAATCCTTAAATCCAATCATTCATATGTATTAATAATGTTAGTTTGCGTTTAATAGTTGCTCTCGAATTACCCCATTATGTGTTGTAGTGGCATTCGTCCTTCTGACCCTGCAATGTAAACACTCGTTTTTGTCTCCCCTCCTGCCCTCCCAGGCAGCTGTGACCCTGCGGACCGATAGCGGCGGCCGGCGTGTGAGCTACGGTTGGAGTTCTAGCGGCGATCAGCGATTTCCTCTCTTCCACAGGCGGTGAGCACACGAAAGGTCTCAGTACTAATTGTCGCAAAAACACTACTTGCAATGCTTCATAGCACGTAAAAATTTGTGTGTAGGTGCTGAAGCAGCTTGTAAAATTTCATATCAATCCGAGTATCCAGTACAGTGTTACGTGTTAGCGTAGACGTATATAATAATGTATTTGTGATTTCCCCTCGCCCGACTTTTATCTTTCAATATTTTTGGAATTTGGCGAAAGGAAATGTCCCAGAGTATGGATCCAGCTTTAGGGAATAACTTGGTGAAATATCTCAAAATGGGAAATTTTTTGAGATATTTTTTGTTTCTGTAAGAAACCCCTCAGTTTCATATCTTTTCAAAGTTTTGAATTGTGTTACCATTTCATCAGGGCTAATGGTACAAAATGGTATAGGTTCTCTTTAAAAATTTGGTGTCATGGAACCGCAGAACTAAAGATTTTGTCGAAAGATCGCCACCTTTACTTTCTCGTGCTATAGAATGAACTTCTTTAGAAGAGAAAGTTATGTAATGCTGCGCGAAAAGACGGCGAATTTTCGGCAAAAAAAATAAATAAATAACTTATTACAGGGCCCTGGTCACGAAAAAGTGGGTACGTAAAAATTCTTCTAAAAAACTTCGTCAAAAAAGATTCTTCAATATTGAAGGGTACTTTACATGAAGACCCCGGTCATTTTCAAAATTTTCTCAAAAATAACTCAAAATTTTTGCTTTAAATTTCTTGCAAGAATACAGTAAAATACACTTATTAAGGTGGCATAGGTCCGATTTTCACTGTTAACTCTGATTTTTGAAAATTGCAAAAGTTTGAATTTTCTTCGGCCTCTTCCTACAACTACAAAGTTGAAGATAGACATTTTTCCTTCAAATAAAATTTGTCCTGCAAAGTGAGTTATTTCTTTAAGGTCATGTACATTTTATTAAAAAACTCATAGTTTCCGCGCGTACAATATGTGCAATTTTAAACAATTACAAAAACAAGATTTCTCAAAAATAACTCCAATTTTTTTTCTTTAAAATTTTGACAGGGATAATGTTAAATATACACTATCAGATGACATAAACGTCATATTGCTTTATCCGTTGTTCTTTTTCAAAAATGTGAATTTTTTGACTTGTCTCTCTGGTCGTCAAAATTTACGTTATTGTATGTATTTTAATATTCAGTGCGTTTCTTTACACATAACCATCAAAGTATCTCTAATGACGATTTTTGAAATGTCCATAAGTGGTCCATAATAAGGGAACAGAATTGTCAAATTTTCCGAAATGATCGAACCAACTTTTCTCAAAAACACTTTGAAATTTTTCGCAGAAATTTTTAACAATGGAAAAGAGTTCAATTCCCTCCTATATTCCCAAAGCTTGATTTCGTCCAAAATATTTGGGGGCACAAAAATCAAAATAAAGTTGCAAAATGTAGGTGATTTTTAATTACACACAGAATGAAAAGTATCTATTGAACGTAAACTAAAAGTAAACCGTCGCGTCAACTGGAAAGTTTTTTAAATATTTTGTTTTACAACATTTTTTCCTATTTTTGTAAATATTCCCGCAAGTGTGATTTTTCGACCTGTTGTATTCGCTGATAAAGAGAAATGGAGGGTGATTTTGAAATTAAATTGGTTACCATGACAAGAAAGTTGTTATTAAATAATGTGTGCTTATTTCTCGATTCAGAAAATGAACACGATAGAAAATTTGTCCCTATAATTTAGAAAGAAAATTAAGTAAATGCGAGTGCGTCAGTCATAATACATATTAATGTTCTGGATGGGGAGTAATCGTAGTGTATTACTTATGTTGTGAGTTTATTTCGTATGCATTTTTCGAATAATTTTATAACTGAAATCGTTCGCTTGCTGTTTGTCCCGAAAGTGATATCGCTAGAAGTACATATTTGACAAACATACGTGAAATTTCACAATGGATAATAAAACTGTAATTTGCGTTTATCATTTTTGAATCGTTTGTAGTTAAAATATTTTGTTTAAACAGGGCATAGCTTCCCCTGTTTCAAAGTATTTGAAGTAATGTTAATTTGTGGTAATATTTACATTAGTGGCGATTTGTTCACATTATTGTATTTAGGAGTACATTTGCTTTAAATAATGTTTAGTAAAATTTCTCGAGAACTCAACAGTTTTCTGTGTAAACTAGCTCAAAATTTCGCTTTTCAGAAACACTCAAACGCCATTTTCTCATAAATTGTTCCAAATCTTTTCTTCAAACTTTGCCAACGGATAGTGCTCATTGCTCTCTTTAATATGACGTAAAGTTCAATAGGGGGTATTTTTTGGTTTTTGCAAAAATTACATAAATGTAATTTTTTATTAATAAAATTACACAAATGTAATTTTTTACATAAATTCTCGAGAAATTTTACTAAACATTATTTAAAGCAAGTGTACTCGTAAACACAATAATGTAAAATTACACAAATGTAATTTTTTGAAAGATCTCTGACATTGTTAATACGCACATTTCTAGCAAATTGAAAACACTATTGTATTTGTAAGTTAACGTTCGAAAAAACTTCATTTGAAGTCATTTGAAGAAAACTCAAATACTTTCTGTGATAAAGAGCTTCAAATTTCGCATTTTTAGTAGCGCTTAAACGCCATTTTCCTATAAACGGGTAAACATTTTTCAAAGAATATTACCATATAGGAACAAAATTAATATTTCTAAAAATTAATATTTCTGTTTCACGATTAGGAAACTGAAAAGTCAAAAAAATGTCAAAAAAATATATTTTGGAAGGAAATAGATGGCAGCTGGCACGATTATGTGGCAATTGGGAATAGCTAGTCCAGACCCAAGGAAATATAAAACTAAGGTCTGGGCAAGTCTGTGCCATTCTGTAGCACCACTAGTTTCTTCCTGGAGCCAAATGTTTTTACTTTGCCATATACGTACGTAAATACGGAGAATTGTACGTAGAATAGGAATAGTTACGTAATGCTGCGGAAAATCGATTTCGAGATATTAACGTAAATACACGTTTTGTGCTCCCCTGATACCAAAAAAGTGTTGTTTTTTCTTTCAAAAAGTGTTCTTTTTTTCAAAACGTCCGTCAATGCGGTGTGTGAACACCAGCACTCACACTAACACAAGCCGACAGTGAGTTGGACACGCACACAAAAACTCTCACCAACGGGATACAGTCATCATCATAGGACGGCAGAATGACATTAATTTGGGTGGTCACTTTACGCCTGAACAACATGTTGACAAATTACAACGTGCCGCCCAAAACACGAACATTGTAGTCTCGACTCTGCCCTTCTGGTACAACAAACCAACTCTTTGCAAAGAAATTAGTCACGCAAACAACCAATTGAAACTGCATCTCAGAGGCACACATGTTAAATTGTTTGAGCTAAACTTTCTCTCAGAAAAACACTTCACCCGACACGATCTTCACCTGAACCTTGTCGGAAAACATGCACTCGGTAGTGAGCTTGCAAAACACATCATTTCTGAAACTCGGTTGTGACCTGCCCCAGACACATCCCCACCCACATCTCCTAGTTCTGTTGCATCCTCTGGGACCCCTTTGGACCCAATTACATTAGCCTCTGAACCTAATCCGTGTATTACCTCTCCCACTATTCATTTCTCTACATCTGTCACCCCTCCTTCCTCTCCTCTTGTCACTGCTGGGACACGATACTTCCTTCGACCACGCACTCCAGGTAAAAATGAAATAAATAATTAGCAACTACAGTCAGATGCAGCAGAAAAACATCTGTGTAGGTACATGCAATCTCTACACTGTGCAATCTCTTTCCAATAAAATTGAATTTATCGAGGCAGCATTACAATGTGATCTAAGACAAATAGATGTTTTTTGCTTTACAGAACATTGGTGGTATCAAAATGATATAATCACACTCTAAATTCCTAGTTTTTGCCTTGCAGGATCGTATTGTAGAGCGAGGGAATTAAATAAGGGCCCTGCTTACGGAGGTTCGTGTATTTACATAAGAAATTATATTGATTCTACCTTCTTGTCAGAATTTAACTTATGTGCAGTTGAAAAAGTTTTTGAAACAACAGTAGTACATCTTACTACGCTCAAAATTATCTTACTTTGCATTTACAGACCTCCAACAAAGCGAGCTTCAGATTATTTCACTTTCATGGAAAATCTGAAGATAATTCTGAACAAAATTAGTAAACTCTCTTTTAAATCCATTGTTGTATGTGGAGGTTTCAGTATTGATCTTCTGGGCGAATCCGACGAAAAAGACCAGTTTCTCAAATTACTTCATTCTTTTAATTTAGATATTACAGTGAATGTACCTACACGGAATACACTTAAATCACAAAAAGCATTAGATCAAATTATAATTAACAAAACCACAACTACATATGAAATAATAACGAACAATCTAGGTTACAGTGACCGCGATGCACAAATTCTTACAATTACTAAGAACATAAACACTGACACAGTAAATAATACACGCATGTGCAGAGCATTCACTAAAGTTAATATAAAATTATTTACGGACTACTTGATGAAGGAATTATGGGACGCAGTTTATAACGCTGTTGGCACAAATGAAAAATATAATTTATTTTTCTCCAAGCTTTCAATTCATTTTAACGCGTGCTTTCCTCTTAAAAAGAGAAAATTAAACATTTCAAGCAACATTAATAATTGGATCGCGCAAAGAATTAGAACATCATGTAAAAACAAACGTACGCTTTACTGTATTTCTAAACATCATAACGTATCAACCGGTTTCCATATATACTTCCGAGAATACAAAAGAATTTTAAGACAAGTAATAGTTAAGGCAAAAATAATGAAAAATAGTCAGGACATTTTGAGCGCTAGTAACAAAACTAAAGCAATGTGGGATATCGTAAAAAATACAACCACATCATCTCGATACCTTGTAGAGAATGTTTTTCTAAAGGATCATGAATGAGAAACGAGTAATCCGGCAAAAGTTGCCAATCTCTTCAACAAACACTTTTATATAATTGCGTCTGATCTCACGAAGGGACTAAAACCACAAAATTCAACATCTTACACTTCCCAAAAAATTTCCGATAAGATGTTTTTTTGCGAAACTTCTCCCAACGAAATTTTCAAAATAGTCAGTAAACTAAAAAATAAATATTCATCTGGTTTAGTTGAGTTTCCGGATTGTTTATTAAAAACTTGTGCACTTGCCTTTATACATCCGTTAACACACATTTTCAATGCTTCTTTATGTGCAGGAATATTTCCAGATATTTTCAAAACAGAAAACATTAAGCCACTTATTAGAAAAGGGAACAAAAATTATATTCAAAATTAACGACCAATTTCTCTTTTGTCAGTTTTCTCAAAAATATTAGAGAGGCTTTTCTACTTACGAATGGAAACTTTTCTCAGGAAAAAGAAAGCGTTTTCAGACTCACAACACGGTTTTAGAAAATCAAAATCTACAGAAACTGCCATTTTTTCTTTTCTCAAAGATGTTGCTTCATCAATAGAACAAAATGAAGTACCCATCGGAATATTCGTAGATCTTTCGAAAGCTTTTGACGTTATTGACTATAACATCGTGCTCTCAAAATTACCTTGGTATGGAATTCGTGGTATTGCCCTAGATTGTATAACTTCGTACCTTAAACATCGGACTCAAAGAGTAGATATACCATACTGGCACGAAAGGCCATTACATACTTGTATTTCCAATTCTTTGCCAATTGAGCATGGGGTCCCGCAAGGTTCGATCTTAGGTCCTATTCTCTTTCTGTTATATGTAAACGATATGCCCTCGTCTATTAAAAATGGAAGAACGGTTCTGTTTCCTGATGACACGAATGTTCTTTGCAAAAAAAGAAGCAGTATATAGTACGATTTCAGAAGTTTCAAATTGGTTTAGTAATAACAAATTAATTGCTAACGAAAGAGAAACTATTTCAATGCATTTTTGCATTTCAAATCCGAAATCTCATGTTACATTGAAAATGAACAATATGCAATTAGCTGATGTTGAGGCAACAAAAAATTTAGGTCTTTCAATTCAATCAAACCTCAAATGGAATGTCATATAACAGAATTAAACACTAAATTAAGTTCATTATGTTACGCACTCAGAATTCTTTCAAATTCTGCCAGCATTCACGCAGCTCGTTGTACATTCCCGCCTGAGATATTTGGCATAAGTTTCTGGGGAACCTCATCCTGTAGTATTCAGACCTTTAGATTGCAAAAGAAAATTATTCGAATAATCAAAAAATGCCTTCCACATAATCCCTACAAGCCTCTTTTCATTGAGCTGGGAATCTTACCATTGCCTTGTCTATTTTTTTTCGTATCTGTAATATTTGTCAAAAATGACCTACTTAACGGAGGGAACATATTTTCATGCAATATTGATATTTATAATTGCAACACACGCCGTAGAAATAACGTGCATCTAGTGTCAGTATCGACAGTTCAGAAAAAGAAATTAACATACAATACATGTACGTTACTTTACAACGCATTGCCAGATGACATTAAACAATTAAAGAGAGTTCACAAGTTTAAGTTAAATGTAAAGTCGTTTCTGCTGCAAAACTGTGTCTATACAATTAGAGACTATACTGATCGTCAAAAAGAAAAATAATGTTTATTGTAACAAAACAATGATATATAATGAATTAGTTTTTCTTTTGTATTGTATACATTTAAAAAAAAATTAATACGCCGGAAACAAGTAATGTACTTCAGCTTCCGGGTCAATGACCCCCATCTCGATCAGGTTTTTGTCCAGTTTCCCTGATCCAGTTTTTGCAAATGCAGAGATGGCCCTTCTTATGCTTCTGACGTAAATGTAGCTTCACTATGCGCACGTTTTGTTGAGCACTCCTCTTGTTTGTAGTTCATTTACCGTTGAAATTGATTTTCAATAACTCGGGAACAAACATTTTTCAAATATTTTTATTTTTCTAAAATAATTATTTTCTAAATTTATTTCTTTATTTTCTATTTTTTAAATTCTGCGCCTCAAGAAAATGTGCGCAGATAAATCTCTTTCCCCACACGTCACTTACAGTTTTACTGTATTTTGACAAAATAAATAAATAAATAAATAAAAGCACGAAAACCATACGTGTGATGTCTTCCGAAAATGGATATTCCCCGGTCAATCTGCATCCACTCGAGGCGCCGCGGTTTTGAAAAAACTTTCTTCAAAATTTGGGGCTTCTTTACATGAAGCCCCCCGGTCATTTTCAAACTTTTTCTCAAAACCGGCTCCAATTTTTTACTTTCCCGTATACGTACGTATACACGGAGTGATATACTTAGTATAGGGAAAGTTCTGAAATGCTGCGCGAAAAAATGGCAAATTTTCGGCGGAAAAAAATTAATTGCCGGGCCGTGAAAACGAATATGTGGATAAAACCAGTTGCTAAATTATGAAAAAAAAACCTAACACGTAGTGTAGCCAGAAACCCTGTTTTCTAGGTCCTTGATACCGAAATCCAATTGAAAGAAAACGTCCGTCTTTCTGTCTGTCTGTCTGTGTGTCTGTCCGTCTGTGAACACTGCTAGCGCCTAAACCATACATACGATTTCTTCCAAAATGGATATTCCCTGATCAATCTGATTCTAGTCACATCTTTGAGATTTTGAAAAAGATTCTTCAAATTTGGGGGTACTTTATATGAAGCCCTCTGGGGATTTTTAAAATTTTCTCGAAAACGGCTCAAAATTTTTTCTTTAAATTTCTTGTATGAA
Organism: Acheta domesticus; assembly: GCA_031308135.1. Taxonomy (NCBI): domain Eukaryota; kingdom Metazoa; phylum Arthropoda; class Insecta; order Orthoptera; family Gryllidae; genus Acheta; species Acheta domesticus. Next base: position 86,863,698 of record JAHLJT010005437.1, on the reverse strand, counting down.
TAGAGTAAAATGCACTTATTAACATGGTATAGGTACGATTTTCACGGATAACTCTGAATTTTTGAAAATTTTGAAAGTTCGAATTTTTTTCGGCGTGTTTCTCCAGCTACAAAATTGAAGATAGAGATTTTGTCTTGAAATAAAATTTGTTCTGCATATTGAGTTCTTTCATAAACGTCATGTTCTCAAAATTTTGATAGTTTTTGTGCAATATTGCGTGCAATATGTGCAACAATAAAACATTACAAAAACAAGATTTTCTCAAAAACGGCTCCAAATTTGTTGTTTAAACTTTTGGTATGGATAGTGGTAAATTTACTCTATGAGCTGTCATCAAAGCCATATTGGTCTATCGTTTTTTTTTTTCAAAAATTAAAAATATTTAAATTTTTTCATATATTTCTCACGTCGACAATATTTACATCAGCGGCGATTTTTTCACATTATTATATTTACGAGTACATGTGAATTAAATAGTTTCAAGTAAAGTTTCTCGAAAACATTACCGTTTTCTGTGAAACGTATGTCAAATTTCGGCATTTTCAGAAATGCTCAAACGCCATTTTTTCATATATTGTGATAAAAATACAGAATGATTTATTTTATCTAATTTAATTTACTAGCTCAGTTCTTTGGGATCTATATGTTGACACACCTGCACGCTTACCAGCAGGCTGGTTGTCACTGGATTGCCCTCTATACAGAGAAGCCTGGAAGTCTGAAATTGTTTATGTCCCGAAGGAATTACACACAACGTGGCACAACAATAATTTTGTTTATTAAGAATGGAATTTGAGATTAAAAATATAAAAATTCTCTTGCTTAATTTCATGCATTAAGTTCACTGTACCAAATTGTCTGGCGTTGTGAAACGATGGCCCCGCAGTTCGTAGCCCCTTGACTTCCGCGCCGAAACTCCGTCTGCTTCTTTCTTGCTGCTCACTTCTTGCACACTTGTTCCACAATTTGTCCTCCCTATTCGCGTCGATGTCCAACTTTAATAATTCAGGTTACATACGCGCCGCTACACCAGGATGCCAGTCAACCACCAACTCTCCCTCGTCCAGGGCCCCCTTCTCGCGCGTCAAAAACCTTCGTTACCTAGTAACCGCGACCGTCCAGATTGAAGCGCGGCGTTTGTTTTGTAATCTTTGTATATTACAGCTCCATCCGTCCAGATTAAGGCGCGGCGTTTGTTCTGTAATATTTTGTATATTACAATATGGCTGCAAATGTTTTTTTTTAGACTTTTGTAACGGATAGTGATCATTACACTCATTAGAGTAGCGTAAAGGTTTTTTTTGAGTTATTTTTTGTTTTTTCAAAAATTACATAATTGTAATTTTTTTGAAAGATCTTTCACATCTTTAATATGCACATTACCAGCAATTAGTAAACATTATTATATTTGTGTGTGTAAGTGCTTCAAATAACTTCAAATAAAGTATTTTGAAAACTTAAAACTTTTCTGTGAAAATGAGCTTCAAATTTTTGCATTTTTAGTAGCGCTAAAACGCCATTTTCTCTTAAAGGGCACATAATTTTTAAAAGAAAATTGCCATTTGTGACTAGGTTTTTGTGTTCTTTAATATTCTACAATTAATGTTTGCGTTCTACCAATAGGAAACTGAAAAATTAAGAAAATGACAAAAAAATGTACTTTTGGCCGTGAAAGATGACAGCTGGCAAGAAAGAGTTTGTGGGAATTCCGAATAGCTAGCGAAGACCCAAGGAAATAGGAAACTAATACGGGAAAGTCTGTGCCATTCTGTATCACCTCTAGTTTTCTTTATATTTCTTGTAAGGATAAAGTAAAATACATCTATAAAGGTGGCCTAGGTCTCATTTTAACTGTTAACTATGAATTTCGAAAATTTTAAGACAAGATAAATTTTAAGATAAGATAAATTGTTTTTCAATTTCTTCCTAGAAAGTTGAAGATCGATATTTTTACTTCGAATAAAATTTGTTTTACGAAATGAGTTCTATCATTAAGTACATTATGTACATTTCTTTAAAAATTGTAGTATTTTCGCGCAATATTGCGTGCAATATGCATAATTTCAAAAAAATACAAAAACATTTTGTCAAAACGGCTCCAAATATTTTCTTTAAACTTTGGTTGGGATAGTTTCTAACAGTCCTTTATTAGAGAACATAAATTCCATATTGCTATATTCTTTTGTTTCTACATAAATTACGAAAGTGTATTTTTTTGACTTACCTCTCCGTTGTTAATATTTACATTAGCGGCCATTTGTTGACATTATTACACTAAAGAGTACATGTGATTTGAATAATGTCAAGTAAAGTTTCTGGAAAGCTCAACCGTTTTCGGTGAAAACTAGCTAAAAATTACGTATTTTCAATAACGGTCAAACACCATTTTCTCATAAATGGCTCCAATTTTTTTGTTCAATATTTCGGAACGGATAGTGGTCTCTTTAATATGACGTACATTTTTTTGTGTTTTCAAAAATTACACAAATGTAATTTTATTGAAAGATCTCTCACATCTTTGATATGCACATTACCTGCAATTTGTAAACCCTATTATATTTGTGAGTGAATTTGCTTCAAATGGAGACTTTTAAATTTCGAAAATTTTCTGTGAAGAAGAGCTTAAAATTTTCCATTTTTAGTTGCGCTTAAAAGCAATTTTCTTAAAAATTGCCATTTAGGATGAGGTTTTAGTGTTCTTTAATATTATAAAATTAATATTCTGTTCTACTATTAGGAAAACGAAAAATTAAGAAAAGATTAAAAAATGTAGTGTAGGTGGCGATAGATGGCAGCTGGCAAGAGTGTATAGCAATTGTTAATAGCTAGCCCAAGCCCAAAAATATAGGAAACTAATACGGGAAAGTCTGTGCCATCCTGTAGCACCACTAGTTGAGAAAATGTCGTTTGACCGTCTCTGGAATTACGGAATTTTGAGCTACATTTCACAGAAAATGATTGAGATTTCGAGAAAATTTATATAATATTATTTAAAGCAAAGATTCTCTTAAATACTATGGTCATGTGAACAAATCGCCGTTAATGTAAATATTAACGACGTGAGAAACAAGTCAAAGCTAGTGGTGCTGCATAATGGCACAGACTTTCCTGTATTAGTTTTCTAATTCCTTTGGTCTCGGCTAGCTATTCGGACTTGCCATATTTTTTTGCCAGCTGCCATCTATCGCCACCCAAAGCAGTTCTTGACATTTTCTTAATTTTTCGGTTACCTAATAGTAGAACAGAAATATTCTTTTAGGAATATTAAAGAACACTAAAATCTCGTTCTAAATGACAAGTTTCATTGAAAAATTTGCAGCCGTATTTAACAAAATGGTGAATAATCGCTACTGTAAATGGGAAATTTGAGCTCACTTTCAGAGACAATTTTTGAGTTTTCGAAAAACATCATTGGAACTCTATTGAAGAACATCAACTCACAAAAACTATATTGTTTACAAATTGCTATAAATGTAATTGTATTAAAGCTCTCTTACACCATTAATATGCACATTTGTGTAATTTTTGAGAAACGAAAAAATACTGCAAAGGAGATAATATGTCATAATAAAGAGTGCAATTAGCACATTGCGTTCGAAAAGTGTGAAGAAAAATTGGGAGTATTTATGAGAAAATGGCGTTTGAGCGTTTCTGAAAATGCGGAAATTTTGGCAACTTTTCACAGAAAACGGTTGAGTTTTCTACAAATTTTACTTGACATTATCTAAAGCAGATGAACTCGTTAATATAATAGTGTCAACACATGGTCGCTAATGTAAATATTAACGACGTGTGAGACAAGTAAAAACAATTACATTTTTGTAATTTTTGAACAACCAAAAGAATAGAGCAGTATGGCGTTTATGTCATTTCGTAGAGTAAATTAGGCCGTATTCTTTTCAAAAGTTTAAAGAAAAAATTTGGAGATGTTTTTAGGAGAATCTTGTTTTTGTATATTTTTAATTGCACATATTAGAACCTATGTTGCGCAAAAACTACTGAAATATACAAAAATATATACATGGCAATAATAAAAGAACTCGCTATGGAGAACAAATTTTTTTTGAAGAAAAAGTCTCTGTCTTTAATTTTGTAGTTGTTTGAAGAGGCCGAAAAAATTCATTTTTTTTAATTTTAGAAAATCTAGAGCTAACTGTGAAATTTGGATTTATGACACCTTTATAAGTGGATTTTACTCTATTCTTAGAAGAAATTTAAAGAAAAAATTTGGATCCGTTGTTTTCTTGAAAATGTCCGGGGGGCTTCATGTAAAGTTCCCCCAAATTTTACTGATTGTTTTATCAAAATCTCAAAACGTCGAGTCCAGCCAGATCGACAGGGGTTTCTTCAATTTGAAAAAAATCGTCCGTGTTAAGGAATTTTTTCTTAATGTAGCAACTGGATTTATCCACTTTTTCACGCAGCATTATATAGCTTTCCCTATACAACGTATATTACTCCGTATTTACGTACGTATACGGGAAAGCAAAAAAATTGTACATATGGTTTAGGCGCTAGTAGTGATCATAGACGGACGGACAGATAGATAGACGTTTTGCTTTCAATTGTCTTTTCGGTATCAAGGACCCACCAAAGAGGGATTTTAACTCCAACACGTGTTCGGTGATTTTTTCTTAATGTAGCAACTAGTTTGATCGACTTTTTTTATCAAGGCCCGGCAATGCATTTTTTTCTGCCGAGTGTCCGTCGTTTTTTCGCGAAGCATTACATAATTTTCCCTTTACTACACATATTACTCCTTATATACGTACGTATACGAGAATGTAAAAATAAAAGCGTATTATCATTTATCTTGTTTATTGTAATAGGAATCTGGAGATTTATTGTTGAAAGGTAGTGTATTTGAATCCAAAGAGTTATCGTCATCGTAGGTATTATTTAAATGATCTAAGATTTCCTAGGCCCAGAGGTGAAGAGGTAGTAGGTATATAACAATGGTGAATATAGTTGCTGTTTTAAGCTAGGCCCAATTTGTCCAGTTGCGTTGCTCTCGTTTGGCATTGATGAGTGCTGAATGCTTGTAGCGTAGAAATGTTTATGAACAATAGGAGATCCTATTTCATTGTTTGTTAGTATAGCCAGTAAAGTACATTGTGTGAGGTAGATTTCCAAAAATTATTATAAATAAAAAACACGTAAATGTTACTGCGATAGAAAGAAACTTTTGGCAATATAAATCAATTCTTTTCATGCGCGCAGTTGCTGCTGAGCCGCATGAAAAAGTGGAAGTGTGTGGACGTCCCTTGGGGCAAAATGCAAAATGCACTTAACAACGAGGAAGTGAACATGATATCAGCTTTCACGTGGGAAATAACCGGAAGATCGGAGACAACTCTCTACCCTCATATTCGCAACAATTTGTGCATATTGGTGAAGAGCCGTCGACCAGTGCAACAGATCATTCTGCAGTCCTTCAGCCTCTCTACATGGACGGCCACAGCAGTCAGCCTCATCGCCTTCGCAGGTGCGCTTCGCCTCATCGGCCGCAGGTACGCCTCCCTCAATCAACACCCTCTACCCGCACTCCCGAAGCGACCTCTGCCTCATGGTACACACCACCCTAATCTCCTTCAGCTCCTTAACATGGACAGCCACAGCAGTCAGCCTCATCGCCTTCGCAGGCGCCCTTCGCCTCATCGGCCGCAGGTACGCCTCCCTCAATCAACACCCTCTACCCGCACTCTTGAAACGACTTCTGCCTCATGGTGCATTCCACCTCAACCTCCTTCAGCTCCTTTAACATCGACGGCCACAGCAGTCAGCCTTGTCGCATTCGCAGGCGCCCTTCGCCTCATCGGCCGCAGGTACGCCTCCCTCAACCAACACCCTCTACCCGCACTCCCGAAGCGACTTCTGCCTCATGGTGCACACCACCCCAATCTCCTTCAGTTCCTTTTACATGGACGGCCACAGCGGTCAGCCTCATCGCCTTCGCAGGCGCCCTTCGCCTCATCGGCCGCAGGTACGCCTCCCTCAATCAACACCCTCTACCCGCACTCCCGAAGCGACCTCTGCCTCATGGTACACACCACCCTAATCTCCTTCAGCTCCTTAACATGGACAGCCACAGCAGTCAGCCTCATCGCCTTCGCAGGTGCGCTTCGCCTCATCGGCCGCAGGTACGCCTCCCTCAATCAACACCCTCTACCCGCACTCTTGAAACGACTTCTGCCTCATGGTGCATTCCACCTCAACCTCCTTCAGCTCCTTTAACATCGACGGCCACAGCAGTCAGCCTTGTCGCATTCGCAGGCGCCCTTCGCCTCATCGGCCGCAGGTACGCCTCCCTCAATCAACACCCTCTACCCGCACTCTTGAAGCGACTTCTGCCTCATGGTGCATTCCACCCCAACCTCCTTCAGCTCCTTTAACATCGACGGCCACAGCAGTCAGCCTTGTCGCATTCGCAGGCGCCCTTCGCCTCATCGGCCGCAGGTACGCCTCCCTCAATCAACACCCTCTACCCGCACTCTTGAAGCGACTTCTGCCTCATGGTGCATTCCACCCCAACCTCCTTCAGCTCCTTTAACATGGACGGCCACAGCGGTCAGCCTCATCGCCTTCGCGGGCGCCCTTCGCCTCATCGTCCGCAGGTACGCCTCCCTCAATCAACACCCTCTACCCGCACTCCCGAAGCGACCTCTGCCTCATGGTGCACTCCACCCCAACCTCCTTCAGCTCCTTTAACATCGACAGCCACAGCAGTCAGCCTTGTCGCATTCGCAGGTGCCGTTCGTCTCATCGGCCGCAGGTACTCCTCCCTCAATCAACACCCTCTACCCGCACTCCCGAAGCGACCTCTGCCTCATGGTGCACTCCACCCCAACCTCCTTCAGCTCCTTTAACATCGACAGCCACAGCAGTCAGCCTTGTCGCATTCGCAGGTGCCGTTCGCCTCATCGGCCGCAGGTACTCCTCCCTCAATCAACACCCTCTACCCGCACTCCCGAAGCGACTTCTGCCTCATGGTGCACTCCACCCCAACCTCCTTCAGCTCCTTTAACATCGACAGCCACAGCAGTCAGCCTTGTCGCATTCGCAGGTGCCGTTCGCCTCATCGGCCGCAGGTACTCCTCCCTCAATCAACACCCTCTACCCGCACTCCCGAAGCGACTTCTGCCTCATGGTGCACTCCACCCCAACCTCCTTCAGCTCCTTTAACATCGACAGCCACAGCAGTCAGCCTTGTCGCATTCGCAGGTGCCGTTCGTCTCATCGGCCGCAGGTACTCCTCCCTCAATCAACACCCTCTACCCGCACTCCCGAAGCGACCTCTGCCTCATGGTGCATTCCACCCCAACCTCCTTCAGCTCCTTTAACATCGACAGCCACAGCAGTCAGCCTTGTCGCATTCGCAGGTGCCGTTCGCCTCATCGGCCGCAGGTACGCTTCTCGTCAGCAACGCGAATACCAACCACTTGTGGCAGACCTTCATTCTCTGCGCTGTAATATTGAGGAATCTATATTGAGGAATCGAACGAAATACCTCTCCTCCTTAATGGTTTCTGCTATAATACTAGGCAGTGGGCGGCCGTTGCTACTAGCCTCTCCAATACACATCGTGTCATGGAGCCCAGTCACGCCTATGGCACCGATTAGAGTTCGAACGAAATACACGATCCTTATTTTTTTCTGCTCTAATACTAGGCACTGGACAGCCGTTACTACTAGTCTCACTGTTTTCGCCAGTACTACTCCTCTCACAGAGCCCAGCCCCCCAAGGCACCAATTACAGTTCGAACGAAATACTTGCTCTTTAATTTGTTTCTGCTATAATACTAGGCAGTGGGCGGCCGTTGCTACTAGCCTCTCCAATACACATCGTGTCATGGAGCCCAGTCACGCCTATGGCACCGATTAGAGTTCGAACGAAATACACGATCCTTATTTTTTTCTGCTCTAATACTAGGCACTGGACAGCCGTTACTACTAGTCTCACTGTTTTCGCCTGTACTCATCCTCTCATGCAGCCCAGCTACCCAAGACACCAATTACAGTTCGAACGAAATACTCGCTCCTTAAATTTTTCTGCTATAGTACTAGGCACTCAATACTCTTGCCTGTTGTCATCTATCGTCGCCCAAATTACATTTTTTCCTCTTTTTCTTGATTTTTGGTTCCTAATGGTAGAACGTAAATGTGAATTTTAGAATATTAACGAACTTTGTAAAACTTTGTCCCAATTGACAATTTTCTGTGAATAATTTGGTGGCGTTTTTTTAGAAAATGGCGTTGAAGCACTACTAAAAATGCAAAATTTGAGGCATTTTTTAAGAGAAAATGTTTGGGCTTTTGAGAAACTTTATTTCAAGTAATTTCAAGCACTTGAACTTAAAAAACAATGATACTTTCAAATTGCTTGTAATGTGAATATTAAAGGTGTGAGAGATCTTTCAAAATATATACATTTTTGAAAAACCCAAAATATACCCCCAAATTCACATTACATTATATTAAAGAGTTCAATTCGCACTATCCGTTCAAATAGCTTGAAGAAAAAATGAAAAACTATTTTTGAGAAAATGGGGTTTGAGCGTTTCTGAAAATACGGAATTGTGAGATAGTTTTCACAGGAAACAGTTGAGGTCTCGAGAAATTGTGTCTGACATTATCTAAACCACATGAACGCATTAATATAATAATGTCCACAAATCGTCTCTAATGTAAATATTAACGACATGAGAAACAATTAAAAAAATTACATTTTTGTAATTTTTGAATCACAAGTAAATAGAGCAGTATAGCTTTTATGCCATCTCATAGAGTACATTAGGAACTATCCCTACAAAAAGTGTAAAGAAAAAATTTGGGCTTTTTTGAGAAAATCGTGTTTTTTTTTAAATTGCAAATATTGCACCCTACATTGCGCGAAAACAACTACAATTTTAAAAAATGTGCTTAACCTTAATAAAAAACTCACTTTGGAGAACAAATTTCTTGAAGGAAAAACCTTTATCTTCAATTTTGTAGGTGCGGGAATAAGCCGAAAAATTCAAACTTTTGCAATTTTCTAAAATTCAGAATTAACCGTGAAAATCGGACGTATGCCACCTTCATATGTGTGATTTTACTCTATTCTTACAACAATTTTACAAAACAAAATTAGGATCCGTTTCTGAGAAGCGTGAAAATGTTTGGGGCGCTTCATGTAAAGTATTCTGAAGAAAGTTTTTCAAAATAGGGGCGCCACGAGTGGAATCAAATCGACGGGGGAATATTCTTTTTGGAATGAATCGTACATTTTATTTAGGCTGTAGTGTTGTCCACAGATGGACGGACGGACGGACGTACATTTTCCTTTGAAAAGATTTTTCGATATCAAGGACCTCGAAAGCAGGGTTTCTGGCTACACCACGTGTTAGGGGACTTTTTTCTTAATTTAGCAACTGGTTTTATCCCCTTTTCCGTTATCACCGCCCGGAAATTAATTTTTTCATCCGAAAATTGGCCATTTTTTCGCGAAGCATTACATAACTTCCCCTATACTACGTATATCACTCCGTATTGCCGCGGAACACGCTGTCCCCTCGCCCGACGCTCCGGCATTCAACAACTTATACCCCAAAAGAGCACACATTTCTATCGCTGGTGTAACCAACTACGTACGACGTCCTCTCCGCCGCTCCGTCGCCGAGCCCTACCAGTTGCTTATTCTATCTTTTTTTTCTGTTTCTTTTCAGGGACGTGTTGCTCGAGGTCTTAGAGGCCTTCATCAGCGGCTGCTTCGTGACTTGCGAGAGCGACCGTCGAGGCAACTTCCTGTTTCTTTTTCAGAAACGTGTTGCTCCACGTCCTAGACGCCTTCATCAACGGAGGCTTCGTGACTCACGAGAGCGACCACCGAAGCAACTTCCTGTTGTTTTTTCAGGGACGTGTTGCTCGAGGTCCTAGACGCCTTCATCAACGGGGGCTTCGTGACTCGCGAGAGCGACCGCCGAGGCAACTTCCTGTTCCTGCTGCTGAGCGCATTCGGAATGGTGATCCTTAGCGCCTTCACTGGGACATTCATGGGATTCCTGGCTGTCCTTGAGGAACCCCGACAGATTCAGACACTCGAGGAAGCTGTCAGCTATATCACCAATCTTTGCGGACACTCCTCGTTTAGAAAGAATTTGAGATATGTCGACAGAAGCGATGTGTTATGGAAACTAATTGAAAAGTAAATTAGATTTTGTTCATTTTCGCACGTGGTGTTGTTGTTGCTTGTTGCATCTCATTTGTCTGCCTTCGCTGGCCCTTTAATTGCAAGCAATGCACTCGAGAATCAACTGAGGAAGGAGAATCTGCGCATGCGCTGTATAACCGCCTCCACGTCCGTCCTTTAGCGCAGTGGGAGCTACGGATTCTTCCTACACAGCTTTCTGCTCGGCTGCTCTGAAACGGGAGGGGGACTGACACATGCGGGATCAGGAATTTTGAACTTAAATTTACTTGGTGGCTTTGCAAATTCAACACATTTGAATTTGGTTACTGTGTGCGTCCACTACACTTTTGAGTTGGTAAGTTAGCTATCCGGGACAGCTCCGTCGGTGTACAAGGGCAGGGTAAGGCGGGCGGGTGCGAGTAGGGCGGCGCGGCAGCGGGCGAGGGGTGTCGGAAGGAGCAGGGTGGATTTGGGCAGTTCGGCGCAAGGCAGGGCGAGCTAGGGCGCGGATACTCTGTAGGCAGAATTCTTCCCTTTCCCTCTCCGAGCAAGAAAAATTGGATTCACCTTTAAACTCTCCGTGCGATTTAATTGCAGGATTTCTATTGGTTAAATTTTGATGTGAAAATCTAGGAAGAAATAGCATTTAACATACCTAGAAATGTTATGAGTGTTATTACTAGGGCCCGGATTTTAATGAAATGTCATATATTTTTTCTGAACCTTCGGGTGACTTTTAAAACAATTTATGCACGAATCCAGTTACTGTCCAATATAAAAACGTATTTTTATTGTGCATATAATGTCAAGTTTACACCTATTTTAGTAAATGGTCATATTTTGGCCAAATTTTTTTCTAAAATGCATGTATTTGTCATATTTTTAAAGTCAGTTTTTAGTAAAAGGTCATATTTTGGTAGAATTTTGCCCTAATTGCATATATTTGTCATATTTTCAAGGACACAACAATAAAAAACTTTAAAATGTGTCTCGCATGACAATATATCAGGTGAAATTGTCACAAATGAACTAAACAATTATACCACAAAGGATTATTTGAAACGTATTACTCCTAGTGCTACGATCAACCTCTGATAGGAAGCAAACATGTTTTTCGTTCTTGCCTCCTGCGCGTTGTGATAATGCAACGATTTTACAACAAATGGAAAGAAATGGCAGCATTTGGATACAATGAACCAAAGATGCACTGTAGTGACATCGCCGCCTTCAAATCCGCCCCCGTGACGTCATTTGATGTAAAAGGAGCTTTTCTAGACACAAAACAATTCTTAGCGTCAACCGTATGTCTTTTATGATCGAAAACTTGAAAATGCTCCTTGTGATCCAATGCAACTCTCCAAAAACTGAAGACTGAGAGGAAATTGGAAAACACTAAGCAAGAAGTATACAAGCAAGAGAAGTAATGCAAGACATTCTGTTTGATGGGTTTTATACTTCTGTATTTGATTTGTTTTACAGACACAAACATTTTTTTAAAAATGCTAGATAGTTCCAAAGACTGCAAAACGTAAGTAATACTCACAAGTTGTTCTTGAGTGAATTTTATATTTACGTTATACCTAAAACTCAACAGGGTTTATTAAAAAATAAACCTATGTAAAGACAGATTTTATTTTTTTAGGTCATATTTTTATAGGTTTTAAGTCATAAATGCTTGCATATTTCGCTGATTTTTAGGCCATTAAAACCCGGGCCCTAGTTATTACTGCCGATGCCACAAGATAAAAATCGGGGCGGAGCGTGTGTTTGTGTGTATATATATATATATATATATATATATATATATATATATATATATATATTGTAATGTACAATTCCAACAAATTGACCCGACATAGATCTGCGAGGTGTAGGAAGATTTACATGCTCTTGGGAGCTTGTATTTCCTCTCAAGGCAATGGATACTTCTGCAGTAATGAAATTCAAGGGGTGAATGCGTACACACAAATCAGTGTAACAAAGTCGGATGCATTCTGAATTAACTTGTTTAAGTACACTTTCGTTAGCTGTACAAAAAACACACATAAAAATAGCGATAATTCTCTTTAACAATATAGTTAACAATGGAGAATCTGAAATTTAGACTCAAGAGGATGAACGTAGCTGGATACTTTACCCAAATCAGAACACAATTCTGATCTGCGTTTGATAAACAGAATTTTAATGATAAAATATTAAAAATTGCACTTTAAAGTACTCTGAAAAAATATAATTTTATTTTCAATTTACCCTCGTCGGGTGAGCTGAGCGGTCGATCCACGCACTTTTGCGTCATATTCTGAGAAAATAAAAAAAATACACAATTGTCACAATCAATCTTAAAACTGTCAGGAAACTTTAGTTTTCCCCTTAAAAACGTTCCCTTGTAATAAGTTCTATCTCGGTCAAGGGCGTTGACTTACATTTCAGCGCTTTTGCGCTGAATCAATCTTAAAACTTAAAGAGTTGGAGAACATTCTACATAATTTTGAAAAGGCGGAGTGCCATTTGTTAGGAGTTAGTGCGTGCCCTTTTTCTGAAGCGCCAATCGCTTCGTACATCTTACGCCCTTATGCAGCGGAAATTTCCACTGAGCACTCTCACTCTTCCAATGTAATGAACACTTGCAGGGTGGTCGCTGTGCCAAATAGAACTGCGCGCCGAAATATTCTCAGGGGAGGGTGTTTGTCTGTAGAACGACGTAAGTTAGTTCTTCCCCGGTCTGGCGCCGGTTGTCGCGGGGGGCAGCTCGTACGTGCGCCGTAACAAATCAGACCCTCGATTTGCCTAGGGGAAACGGAAGGCGCGCTTTCTACTGCGCAGAAAGGGAACGCAAAGAGTTATCTACGTATGTCATTTTCGTTATCGTCACAGTATTTTTCGTAATTCGGGCGTACTCGTAGCACTCGACAGAACAGTTCTAATTAACGCCTCTGATTGAAAGAGACTGCTTCTTCACTACACAGATTACTGTCCCTTCTTTATAGGCTACTGCATCATTTAATGATTTAATCTGAATAAAGTACTCCCGTCCTTATCTGACGAAAAACTCTCCTCCGGAAAATATTAAATGTATTCATGAATAGTAGCTATACGTCTCTCTGACTCCCTGAAACTCCTCCTTAAACTCTCGCTAATCTATGTCGATAGATGGAATATTGTCCGCCATCCCTTCGCTGTAGTTTCTGCCATTTAGTTTTGTTTACTTTTTAGAGTAATGTTTTGACGGGGAGTAACACAGCTAGCAAAGAAGATGCGCGTTTTGTCCAAAGAGGCACACCATGTATTACAGCATTGCTGTAATATTTGCTCCAACCACTTTGAAAAGAACCCGCCAGAAAGACTTTTTGTTTGCAGTGAGTGTATTTCTGAGGATGCTTATTTTCATAAATCTCCCTGTATATATCAATGTGGTAAAAATATATTGTTTATTGAATTATTTGTATTTTATGATTTACCTTTCTTAAATTTTTCTTTAAATCTTTCTTATGCGTCATATAACACTTCACTTCAAGGCTGTGATTTCGAATCGAGTATTTATTATAAGCAAAAATTATGAGCCTGCATGTCATCTTTATGCATTATTTGATTTATACAAGTTATATAACTCTAAAAAATATGTGGGAATATTAATGTAAATATTTCATTCATAATAAAACAATAAATACAAAATAAACAATTGTTAGATCAAAGCTAACACGGGAGTAATGGCGTTAGAAATAATAACGACGGGTAAATCGTTAAATATCACACTTAAGTAACCGGAGCATTAGGTGCCCATTAATTCTCCTTTCCTTCGTCCATTAAGAGCATGCGTCTACAGCACAGTCACTGACTGATTTATTGCACCAACTGCACAGAAAACATCCATTTCTTGACACACACTTCTGTCTGCTTTTTCAGGTTCGATGGGTGTACTGAGGCCGAGATGAAGGCACAGGGGAGAGCATTCCTAACCAAGCCGTCGGAACCCGCACCAGGGTTCCTCGTGACGGAGCACCAAAGCTGGCATAATATATATGATCCAGCGTTATGGGACAGTTCTACAGACACTTCCCTTGCGCATACAGTGCCCGAGTGCGTCATTTCGCCGACCTACGTTTCTTTCTTGACGGTTGTGAATGAAAATCTCAAACATCGATTGGAAAGGATCCTCGAGCGCATTATAGAGGGAGGCATCTACAACAAGATCGAAAGGTACTCAACCATAGCGGCTGCTAGGAGTTCCAAATTCCCTTCCAAAAGACCAATGCGTTGTCTTCCGCACGCGCACTTCCAAGCCTTTCTGCAGGCATGCATCTACGGCAAGGTAATAATGTACTGATAAATAGCGGCAGTTACGAGTATTATATTTTCTGTAGAGGAATCCTATTTGTTTACGTTTAGGCGCGTTTTTTCAGATCTTTCTAGAAACAGGTACATTAGCCAATTTTCACATATTCAACAACAGCGCCAGCTATGATTTTTAAAGTTCCTTGCCACGTGGCTTATTCATTGACCTGTAGTTGGGCCCTTTCAGGACATTCTGTAACCAGATATCTGTAAGGTCGAAAGGAATTCCATAATTGCCGTTGCTACATTTTTTCAATTTTTCTTTCCAGGGGACCATCCATTTTCTTTTTGACGCGTTCTTGCAGGCCATTCATGAACAACCCATCTATGACAGAGGATAGAAAGTGCGCAACAATAGCAACTGCTAAGGCTTCTTCTAAATTTGATTGCCAATCGGAACAATCCATTTATTGTTCCGAATCAAGCCTGCAAGGATTTCTGAATTTCATTTCTATTCTGATCAATCCATTTTCTGTCTTACACGCCTCTGCAGTCAATGTGGAACCTGGCACCTACCCCAAGAGGTACAAACTGCAAGGATTTCTAAATTTCATTTCCATTTGGACCAATCCATTTTCTTTTTTACGCGCTCCTGCAGGCCTCTGTGGAACGTGGCACCTACACCAAGATCAAAAGGTACCGCCTGCAAAGAATTCTGAATTTAATTTCCACGAGGCAATCCCCTTTTTCACGCGTTTTTCAAGTCCATTGTGAATCCACGTATCTCTGCTAAAATTGAAAGGATCTCAACAATAGCAGCAGCAACGTTCTTAAATTCCTTCGCACACGGCCCATCCACATCTTTTGCAGGCGCTTCTCTAGGGAATTGTGGATCCAGGCATCTACTCCACGGTGCCTCGTGGCTCAAGAGCGAAGTCGCTCACCTTTCACCAAGGAGGTCCGGGTTCGATTCCCGTCGATCTCATGTGAAATGTGTGTTCCAACAAAACGGAGTCTACCTGCTTCACAAGGGCTAGTCCAACCCCTGTGAAGTGCCCTAAAACCTATCCACATCCTTATTCCTGCCCGATTCTGGCCGCTGGGTAGTGACGCAGGGGCGCGCGGTGTGAGGCGCGTACGCGGAGATGCTACCTAGCGGTCCTCTTGACAACTAACGAGACAATGACTCGCAATGGAGGATTACTCTCAGAAGTTGCGCATTAATGGAGGATTACTCTGAAAAAAGCGCCAAGCGCTCAACGCCCCCCATTGTAAATTGTGAACTCATTTAATTTTTTTTTCCAACCATATTATTATTGATTGACATTTAAGTGATGTGATGTTTTTCTCAGAGTTTATTTTCCGTATTTTCCAGGGTCACGTGTGGGTGGCATTTCGTTCTCGTTGGAGTTTTACCATGTCCCTTGTGGAAGCTGTGGCGATTTTTTCAGCATTCCTCATTTCCCTGTTCATTTCTGTTATTTACCGCAGAATTATTGGAAAGTCGCTGCGGCGTTATACCTCCTTCATTTGCTGTATTCACTAAAGCATTATGTGAGAGTTTGGCGTTTTTCACACTCCTTTATCTCGAATGTTTTTACATTTGGATTACGTGATGTCTTACTGACAGTTTCGTTTCTTTTGTTCACAGCATTACATGGTTTGGATGGAGGCATAATGGGTGGGTTCGTCGTGGCCCCGCCTTATCTCGGGCATGGGGCCTTATCTCCGTGCCCCCCGCCCGCACCTCCGTGCCAAGCCCCCTTGGCCTCTCTGCGCTGGTCGAGCCCGCCGTCGTCCTGGGCGTGGGGGCGCTAGCGGCGGCCGTGGCCTTCCTCGTGGAGGTGGCGCTGGGCATGCGGGCCAACGGGTGCTTCGTGTGGAGAGCGCGTCAGCTGTGCTGCCGGCGCACTGCACGCAACTGACTCTGAGGGCTTTATTTAGTTTCCTTTAATTTAATTACCTTGGTAGTTAGCACTGAGCCCAATCGCCGTTATCCCTTCAGCTGGGCCACGCCCCCTGGGCCTCTCTACGCTGGTGGAGCCCGCCGTCGTCCTGGGCGCGGGGGCGCTGGCGGCGGCCGTGGCCTTCCTCGTGGAGGTGACGCTGGGCATGCGGGCCAACGGGTGCTTCGTGTGTAGAGCGCGTTAGCTGTGCTGCCGGCGCACTGCACGCAAATGACTCCCAGGGCTTCATTTGGTTTCCTTTAATTTAATTACCGGGTTAGTTAGCACTGAGGCCAATCGCCGTTTTCCCTTCTGCTGGGCCACGCCCTCTGGGCCTCTCTACGCTGGTGGAGCCCGTCGGCGTCCTGGGCGCGGGGGCGCTGGCGGCGGCCGTGGCCTTCCTCGTGGAGGTGGCGTTGCGCATGCGGGCCAACGGGTGCTTCGTGTGGAGAGCGCGTCTGCTGTGCTGCCGGCGCACTGCACGCAAATGACTCCCAGGGCTTCATTTGGTTTCCTTTAATTTAATTACCGGGTTAGTTAGCACTGAGGCCAATCGCCGTTTTCCCTTCTGCTGGGCCACGCCCTCTGGGCCTCTCTACGCTGGTGGAGCCCGTCGGCGTCCTGGGCGCGGGGGCGCTGGCGGCGGCCGTGGCCTTCCTCGTGGAGGTGGCGTTGCGCATGCGGGCCAACGTGTGCTTCGTGTGGAGAGCGCGTCATCTGTGCTGCCGGCGCACTGCACGCAACTGACTCCCAGGGCTTCATTTATTTTCCTTTAATTTAATTACCTGGGTAGTTAGCTTGAGCAAAAAGTCACCGTTACGTCTGTTGCTGCGCCAGGCAACTGACTCGCTAGGACGCGTGACTTAATTTGACTCAATTCTTTTTCATTTGATTTAATTTTATTTAGTTCGTTTTAATTTTGTTTAATTCTTTTTCATTTGATTTATCCTGCTGAGTTTTCTCTGAACTAAAATTTCGAAGGCTAGGGTTTCTGTCTCGACGGTGACGGTGTTTGTTTCGTAGCTACATAGGCAGATCGATTTCAGTTGCAGTGTGGGGGAGAGTTCTATTGACTAGCTGCACTGATTGGGACTTTTCGGTGATGCCTGCGACCAGTACCAGGTAAATGTCTGTGATCTACTCTATGTAAATGGGCTACAGACATTGTGGTACACCGTCACTTACACACTGCGGTGCAGTATACTCCTACTCATTTCGCGATACCAGTCAAGTACTTAGGGCTTCAGACCTAGGGCAAAGTTCTTTTGGGGAGATAGCTAGTAGTGGAAATATCCACGCTAGCCAACGTGTGCTTTGGCAATAGCTTAGTTCCTCCAGCGGGGGATGAACTCTGCCATCTCATGTGGAAAAACATTCACCCAATCCCAGAACGAATGACCATAGCAGGTGACGTGCCAGGAAACATCAAACACTTAAGGTTAGGAAGAGTTCTTATAATAGAACTGGTAAACGATGAAGCTGTAGTATCTTTCTTAAACTAAAAAAAGCACAAAACCGCATTGCGATCCGTCCCTACCCTCTCCCACTGATAAGCACAGTTGACGGGGTAATTTTGAATTGACACGGTTTTTTTAATTATTCAATGAATGTATTTTTTCGCTCTTCAAAATCAGTCGCTGTAACATCTTTACTTTTGTCTTGGAAATTATAATCCCAGTCCTCATTATTTGTTAGTTATCTCGAAAATTTTTAATTTGAGAAGAGTAGCACAAAAGCACTAAATAAAAAGTTCGCACAAGAGACCAGATCGCTCGTCGAGCAAAAATGTGCAACGGACGTGAAGGGAGACACTGAGCATGCGCTTTGCCGCCATCTAGATCTAACATCGCTGTTCAGAAAACATCGGGTGCCCAATGCTAGCTTAGCAGTTTGTATTCGTGACGAAATTTGCTGTGCCTGCGTTAGTAATTTGTTTTACTGTCTTTCTTGCACAAAATGTAAATGTAGTTTTGTGCCTTTACTTCCTGTCCAAGATCTAGGCAGTCGATGTTTTTGAGACGGTTTAAGTGGAGCTGTCTCCCTCTTTCGTGACGTCATTCGGGTGCACAGATACCTCGGTGAACTCTTTAAAGCTAAACTCATGTTTGTATATGCTTTCCTATGTTGAACGGGTGAAACTTGCACTGATGTACACTTCTAAGAACAAAATTGGCACAATGCTCATTGTACCGTTCATTTTCTTGTTATTATAGATATAGCAAAGTGTATGAAGATGCTTCTTCTTCTAACTACAATAATGACAGAAAATAGCCAGAGGAAAGAAATTGAATTCGTAATTCTGAAAATTTGTTATTTGCGGAGAAAAACATTTTGTAAAGTGTGGAATTGAACGAAAGGAAAAAAGCGTGACGATTATCTTTACATGCTCTGAAATTGCTATCACTTTACCAATAGTGTTTGCAGTGGGAAAATATGAAAATCACGTACAGAATATTGCAATTACGTTTGGGCGCTATGCTTCTGCTACATCAACATATATTTGTGGTGTGGGTGACTAGCTGTTTAATGACTGATTTAACGTTTTTAAAAATCAATTTTTCACATTCAAAATATATTACATCACAAATTTTAATGAGTGCAGTTTAAATGTTTGTTCAAAACAATGAAGCAAAGAAATGATATCATGTTTTATTATCATATAGCTTTTTTCGAGTGATCGATACAAGTCTATATTAATTTACATTGCTGAAACTTCGTTATTGATGTTTGTGGGATGTGGATCAATCTTGCCTTTATATGCCTTATATATAAATGTCCCATAAACATTGAGGTAATTTCCGGCACTTCTGTAATACATCATTACATGGTATGCAATGCAGTGTATTAATAGAATAATAACTTATCACGCCTTTCCCATGTACTGCATTACAATTTTCAAGGTAATAAGAAACGTCTGTATTTTGACATATGTATCTTTTGTCCACGACAGCGATTGGCTAATAGTGACATAATTGATCATAGAGAGTACAGTGGTAAATCACTTCCTTGAAGAAAAGAAATAGTAATGATATTGTCCGGCGAATCCTTACCGTCCTATTATTCTACAATGATTTTTAAAATTTCCTATTTAGTTTTAGTTTTTAATTTTCAACATAATGTAGCACACGGTAGAATATATTGTTGATAAAAATCAGTACGCTTATTTCTACTTGGTCTTCAATTTTTGGCAGACATTAAATTATAAAAAACTCTTATTAATTCACAAAATTTACATGATTGTTTTAACTTTTTTAACAGTAACATAGAAATAGTAAATGGTACTGACTGAACATTGAAGATAAGATGTGTGTGCTGTAGACGAATTTTGTCTGCCTTAATTTTAGTGTTCAAGAAGGGATAAGTTAATGAATTCTCTAGCAACATTGTCATCCATTACGTTTCTTCTAGTGCCTGTACGATATGGTATCAAATTGTTTGTTAGGGACTGTTTCCCCCTTTATACTAGATTGTTGATCATTTATTGTCGCTTATAAATACTAATAAATAAGATTATCAATTCTTATTTATGAGCATGTTTCAATGTTTCTATCACAGTTTCTGTGTCTGTGTGGGTTATACATTTATACAATAAAGTATTATTAATATTTTCTTCAACTCCTAGAGTGTCGCATATGCTTCTCAGTAAAATATGGAAATGATATTCTGTAGAGACCACTGTTAAGATAGCATTATATTTCATTAGTTTGTTCCTATCGAGGCTTGCAACCTAATTATATTTGTGCACTATATTTTTGTGTTAAATATTAAATAAACGTCTTTCCACTAATGATTGTTTATGTTTAATTATTCCTTATAATTGTATCATATTTATTGTTCTGGTAATAAATAATATCAAGCACCTGGGTACCTATTTCTACAAATTGAATGTCTTTGTTTTTTGAAGTAGTAATAGAGTGTAGAGCGAATCTTCAACAAAAGAATAGAAACAAATAAAGCAATGTAAGCAGTTTCTTGCGCTTTAAGTAATATATAGAAGAATCTCAAAGAATTTTAGAGGAACTTCTAAAAATAGTTCAGTTTAAAATTCGCGCTGAAGTGTTGACAAAAACGGTGATCTGCACAAAGAAGAATTGCTGGTACAAGAGAGGAGGCGCTCGTCCTGTCGACAATGGCGCTCCTGATAACATGGATTGCAATTGCGACATTGAGTTATGCATTATAATAAAAGAGGCATATCAAGCGTCGAACGTAGGAGTTGCCTGTTGCGATGACTCGGGTGATCATTTCCGGGTGAGACGGGTGCCGGGGTAGGCGCCAGGCCACGAGTTAGAGGTAAGTGGCCAGATTCTCACCTGGATCTTGTACTCACCTCCCGACTCGTTGCCCATCTCCGGGTGTGGTGATAAGGATGAATCTCGCGTAGCGGCACATGCAAAGATTTACTCAGGGAGAGAGGAACTCTGGGTATGACTCTCATGGATTTATGGTATTGAGACGATTTTCACTTTTCCATTAGTAAAAGAACATACAGTAATAATAATAATAATAATAATAATAATAATAATAATAATAATAAAACAACAACTCCACCTAGGGAGTACACGACCTTGCAGTTGGTGGAGCTTGAGTACCCCCATGAGCCTGAGAGCTATGTCAGTGGTAGCCTAGCTACTGGTAAGGCCTCCCTTGCTGAATAGGTTGAAGGTGAGGGGTCCGACGAAGAAGTACTCCATTTTGAGGAGAGTGGGAAGTAAGTAGAGAGGGAAGGGTCATGAACCTTTAGACTTCCTGTTATCGGCCCATGGAGGGGACAGAAGAGAAACTGGTTGGGCACATTAGGCTACTGATTAGAGTGGAGGCCCGAACCTTGCATTAGCCAGCGAAGGAGGCTGCCTTCAGCAGTCAGTGAAAATCCCGTAGGGTTTAGTAATGCCGACTGGCGATCGGAGGGGACCCCTTGCTGGGCCCTGCAGGGGGATGCCCCGAGGCCACTATGGGTAGCAGTAACGGATGGCAGGAAAAAACCCAAAGGTTAAGTGTGATCTGTGAACTCTAATTTGCTACCTGCGAATCTTCACTTGAAACCAATGGGAAAAATGGATAGAACAAGCAATGTAATGAACCTCAACGTGCCTTGTTCTACCAATGTCCCATACCTGCTAAGAAACCGAGCTAATGTCACCTTGTCGACATCTGGCCATCCCACGGATGTTAGTCCCAGGGACCCAGAGCCGGCAGGAGCTCGAAGCCATCGTCAGAGATGGACCCGGGATGAATTAAAGGAGGTGATGTGGTGCTTTTACTATGCAAAAGCGAAAAATGGGGGCTCAGAAATAGAAGTTTTTAAGATATGGAGATAGCGGAGCCCAGATATGAGACCTAACCTAGACTCAAAGAAGCTTGCCAGTCAACGACGATACATACTCAGCAGTGGAAAATTCACAGCAGAACAACTTGCTGACATCCAGAGAAACGTGGAGTATGTTCTTCGATCAAACTATCCACATGACGAACATTTAGAATTTTCTAATATCCCTGAAAACGATGGTCCCCTTGAAGATTCATCTCTTCCAAATGAAACATCTGTCAGTGGTGAAAATTCATCTGGCCATGAGTCACACGATAAAGACATGATGCGTGACCTCCTCCGACGAGAGATAGAACGAGTTCGTCTACTTCCATTCGAATCTCGTGCACCGTTGAGGAGAATTTACGAAAATGCTAAAGCTAAGAGAGTGATAGAAACAGCGAATTCTGTCTTAAATGAGGTTGTACAGACCTCAGGTAGAGATCCTCTACCCCAGGTAGTGATAGGTCTCTACCAGGTCCAAGTCTCTACCCCAGGTAGAAATCTAGTTATTACTGAAATCAATCACATCGTGTATGCAACTGGATATCTAGTATCTCAGATAATCTTGGGGCCAGCCAAGAACACCGATGGCCGACAGCCAGAGTAAAAAGCTCCGTACCTCCATGGATGAAAAGACATGAAACGGATAGCCGAAACAAGGCGGCAAGTATCACTCCTAGCCGAGGCATTTTCTATGTCAAACCACACGTATAAAGTTCAACAAAAAATACTCCATGTTGAACAAAAATACCTAATTGACAATGACACAAGGCTAATTGTAGCTAAAATGCTAAAAGAGAAAATCCAAGCATGGGGTCAACGAATAAGACGGTACAAACGTAGAGAAGATTTCCGTGTGCAGAACCGGTTGTTTGAAACAGACGCGAAGAGATTCTATCACAGTCTGACTGAAAAACCGAATGGCAATGCTGCCCTTCTGTCGAAAGATAACGTTGAAACATTTTGGGCAGGAATCTGGGAGGAAACCAGATCCTATAACAAAGACGCACCATGGCTCCAATTTGAAGTTGATGCTGCCAATAGACTCGTGGAAACAGTAGAACATGTTCAAGGATTCTCGAAAGAGGACCTATGCCAAACAATTAAGAACATGGGAAACTGGAAATCCCCTGGGGTTGATAAGATCCAGATTTATTGGATTAAGAAATTAACAGCAATACATTTTCATCTAGCAAAGGCTGTTAATAAAATTTTAGAAAACCCTAAGCAACTCCCCGAACGGCTCACTCGCGGCATCACGTATTTGCTACCCAAAGCAGGAGACAGGTCCTTGGCGAAGAACTACGGGCCAATTATTTGCCTGCCAGTAATGTACAAACTTATAACTGCAGCCATAGCTGCAGAAAATGTATGGGCCACCTAGAGAAGAACCATTTGTTGCCAGTTGAACAGAAAGGATGTCGTAAAGGTTCCTATGGCTGTAAGGGAATCTCGCATCTAAATAAAATAATTTTGAATAATGTAAAAAAACGAAAACGTAATTTAAGCATGGCTTGGATTGACTACCAGAAGGTCTTTGACAGTGTACCACACGATTGGATTTTGAAGACCTTGGAGATCTATCGATTTCATCCTAGACTTATTGAATTTTGCAAGGCTAGCATGAAGTCGTGGAGTACCAGGTTACTAATACAGAGCAGAAAGGAAGCAGTAGAAACCAGAAGTATTCAGATCAACAAGGGTATTTTTCAAGGAAACTCACTATCCCCTCTGCTGTTTTGCATTAGTTTGATCCCACTATCGAGACAGTTGTCGCAATCTGACTTTGGTTACAAGCTCCATGGTGATGTAAGGCCAGTATCACATTTGTTGATGGATGATCTGGACATGGATGGACATGGACTGGATCATGGACATGGATGATCTGAAAGTGTTTGCTAAGAATGAAACGATTCTCTCCCAAATGCTGTCTGTCGTGAATGACTTTAGCAATGACATCTGCATGAAGTTTGGTCTTGACAAATGTGCAAAAATCAATTTAAGAAGAGGCAAACTGACAACGTCAGAGAGCATTGAAGTTGATATGCACGCTGTGATACAAGATCTTGAGCCTGGTAAAACTTACAAATATCTGGGCATTGAAGAATGTGAGACCATCTCGAACAACACAATGAAAGAGAGAATTCGCAAGGTATATTACAGAAGAGTGAAACTTGTCCTGCAGTCTGCTCGGAACTCCAGGAATAAAATATCAGCAATTGGTAGTCTGGCGGTGCCTGTAGTTGAGTACAGTTCCGGACTAGTGGACTGGACTAAGCAAGAAATCCGCATCATGAATCGAAAAACCAGAAAACTGCTAACAATGCATCATGTCGCCCACCCTCGATCTGATGTACATAGACTTTATGTGGCACGTAAGGAAGGAGGAAGATGTCTCAGACAAATTGAAGCCTCCTGGCACAATGCAATAGTCGGAATGGGAAAGTATATAGTCAGTGATCAAGATGACCCTCTAATGAGGCAGGTCATGAAATCCTACCAAAGAATGGGAAACAGAGGCATTGCTAGTGTAGCGAAAAGCATTGCAAAGAAAACTATGCAAGACACGTCAAATAACACAGACAATGAACTTCTGGTTCTACTAAACATGAAATGTGAGACACAAAAAATGTTAAAGAAGTCGTGGGGGGACAAACCTCTCCATGGAAAATATCTAAAAGGATTGGACAAGGTGCAGATGAATAAAGATCAATCATTTATGTGGCTTAAAAGGGGAAGAATGAAGCCAGAATTAGAAGCAGTTCTAGTAGCTGCTCAAGATCAGGCGTTGAGAACACGACATTATGATAAAGCGGTTCTCAAAATTTCCCAAGATGACAAATGCCGAATTTGCCAGGAGGAAGTAGGAACCATAGATGATATTGTCTCAGCTTGTCCAATTCTAGCGAAGACCGAATACTTAAAAAGACACGACAGGGTGTGTAGTTACCTCCACTGGCAGATCTGTACCGCCCTCGAAGTTCCAAACACATGCCTCAAGTGGTACGAACACTCACCAAAACCGGTGACATCGGTTGGATTGTGTACAATATTGTACGACCAACAAATTCAAACGAATCGCACGATAGCAGCATTCAAACCGGATATTGTTTTCCGGAATTTTGAGAAAAAATCTTGTCTACATGTGGATGTTGCTGTGCCTTGCGATCAAAATGTCGTAAGCAAGGAGGCAGAGAAACGTCTTAAATACAAGAGTTTGGAAATTGAGATCAGCCGAATGTGGGGCGTAAAAACACAGGACGTATCGATAATTATCGGAGCTCTGAGATTTGTTCCTCAAAATTTGTGTAAGAACTTGGCTAAACTTCCAGGTCATTCAAAGGACTGGGAAGTACAAGAAATTGCTTTATTTGGCACAGTTCACATTTGCGCAAAGTATTGTAGAAACACCGACAGTCCCTGGAACTGCTCCTTAGGTAGCTGGTTTCAACCTGGAGTAGATTTTATACTCAGCGGACTCATAACATCTGTAGTCGTGATATGAAGCAATAATAGTAGTAGTAGTAGTAGTAGTAGTAGTAGTAGTAGTAGTAGTAGTAGTAGTAGTAGTAGTAGTAGTAGTAGTAGTAGTAGTAGTAGTGATTAGCCGCCCTCGAAGTTCAAAACAAATGCCCCAAGTGGTACGAACACTCACCAAAACCGGTGACGTCTGTTCGATTGTGTACGACCAACAAATTCAAACTGATCGCACAATAGCGGCAAACAAACCGGAAATAATTATCCGGGATTTGGCGACAAAACCATGTTTACGTGTCGATGTTGCTGTACCTTGCGATCAAAACGTCGTTACCAAGGAGTGAGAGAAACGTTTTAAATACAAGAGTTTGGAAATCGAGATCAGCCGAATGTGGGGCGTAAAAGCACAGGTCGTACCGATTGTTATTGGAGCTCCGGGATTTGTTCCGCAAAATTTGAGTAAAAACATTTTGCGCAAAGTATTGTAGAGGCACTGACAGTCACCGGATCTGCTCCTTAGGTAGCTGGTTGCAACCTGGAGTAGATTTTATATTCAGCCGACTCATAACATCTTTAGTCGTGATGTAGTTGAATAATAATAATAATAATAATAATAATAAGAAGAAGAAGAAGAAGAAGAAGAAGAAGAAGAAATTTACATGATGGGGCAAGATAATTGTAAAGAACTTCACAGATTTTTAAAAAAAATTAAACTAATAAAACATTTAATTAATTTAACGATTTGATGTAACAGTAGCTAAATTTGTCTTCTTCGCATTTCCAATAACAAAAAACGCTCATTTATGTACAATTTTTTCATTTAGT
The DNA here is from genome assembly GCA_031308135.1 of Acheta domesticus. Lineage (NCBI taxonomy): Eukaryota > Metazoa > Arthropoda > Insecta > Orthoptera > Gryllidae > Acheta > Acheta domesticus. The sequence continues at coordinate 86,837,702 of JAHLJT010005437.1, read as the reverse complement.
TCACTTACCCCTCTCCCAAATATTCTAGTCTATTTAAATGTTCGTAATAATCTCCTCAATCAAATACACCGCGAATATGACGTTGCATTTCTTACATCAAATTATCCTTGAATTATGCCAATCTGCGTTAAGTGTTCAACTAAATTTTTCGTCCTTACTCTTGAATGCTATTTTCGTTCCGGTTGTTGATTTCCGTCCGTCTTCTCCTGTCGATGGTGTACATGACATGAAAACTTTGCCAACCTGTGGTTTCATTGTAGTAGGCCGTATCTGTACATATTATTTTGATGACAAATATGGATAAAACATCAAGTTTCAACTTGTTACAGCATATTAGTTTTTTATCGTAAATGAATAATAACACATTTCTTAGGCAACTAATACGCACTAAATGTATCTAATTCCAAATATATAATTTCTTCCCTTCAGTTTCTGGGAAATACATGCAATATTATTCACTAAACTTAATGATACACAGACAGTGCGTATCTTTTCACAGGGTCTTAATGTAAACAAGGGAATGGCTGATGCAGATGTCTGACGGTCTCACGACGGGTTTGATGAAATGCTTCGAAACCGTCGGCTGAGGGCTTCCGGTTCTTGCCTGGCCACGTGGCATCAGGAGACAGACGAACGCGGGCGCGAAGGACGGCGATGCGCAGATGTTCTCGCTCTGCTGCGCGCGAGCGGCTGATTGGTCGCACTGGGGTGGAACGGGCGGGCGTCGCCAGCGGTGGAGTTGGCAGCGCCGACACCGCTCAATTCGCCTCGGCTTGCACACGGTGTAAGAGATATAGGTGGGTTCACTCCCAGTCCTAAACTGAAACTAATGTGAGGCTAGTTCTCACAGCTATCGCTGTATAAGCGCTGCGAACGACTTGGACATTTTTTTGGGACAAGATGGCTTCTATTGATAGCACGATGAACAGTAGACTTGACTGATCTCTTCGTAGTAAAAACTTTATTCCACAGTATGAAGTAAATTTAGAAGTTTCCAAACTGAGTCGAAAATCAACATATTAAAAAGAAATAGGTTGAAGTTTTCCCCAGAAAAGGCCAAAATTAAATGACAATGATTATATTGCGTCAAGAATTTCAACAATGAAAATGTTATACGAAATGTGGTAAGTACATATACCACTTATTCACCTTACACTATCAGTTAATTATCAAATAGATACACAGTCGTTGTCAAATCATACACAATCAATATTGTGAAAATAAACAACCAAACTAGTATAGTCATTATTTATACACAAATTTGGATAAAAATACCACGACTTAAATTGTGCAATCAAAGAATATAATGCAGAATGCAAATTGAAACTTTATAGGTATGGTAAATGTGTATCTTGCTTATTGTGTACTATTTTTTTATTAATAATAATTATTGATTTTTTCTAATTATATGCAATTACAAACTTCTTGAAGTGTAATTTACTACCTAAGAATTAAAAATATATTTTTAAAACTTTTTAATTTTCAGAAGATGATTATGAAACAAGTTTGAGGGAAGCAACTGTAATTCATGAAGAAGATTAATTGAATGTATCCAAAGGGTGTCAGACAAACGTGTTGATGTTTGAAAAAATATTTGAGAATAAACAAATGGTTAGTCTTGTTCAGAAATCATAGGACATGATTGTGAAATGTGAACCAGAGAATGTGTTTTTTGCACATATTGTTGACAAGATATGATTATAAAAAGGCAACTGATGTTATTTCAATATAGGCATAGTGGTTCTGTATATAAATATTAGTAAGAACATGGATTATTCATGGTTGTGATATTCTGTGCAGTGGTTCTAAAAAGTACCTTCAAGAAAGAAGACCTTCATTTTTTTTGTTCTTGAAATTAATTTTATGTTTTTGAAGCCTTGTTGTGTTTCAGTTGATAACATGGTGGAAAGTGATATGATGTGGTTGTTTGGTTTTCATAGAAGATAATAGAGAGAACACAGTTCAGGTAACTGAGAACCGTGTAAACCGATTCATGAATAGTATGGAAACTTCTTTACAGTAAAATTTAGGATAGTGGGAAAATGGAAGTAAATTTCAGGTGAAAAAAATTATAATACTACAAAAAGAATGTGTTACAACTATAGTACAAATTGGGTCATGCGTTTCGCGTAAGAATACTTTCAGTAATTTAAAATTCTTGCCTTCCAATTTTATCAACACCCAGAACCATGATATTTTCAATTGAAACAAAACATGACCCACTTCTATTTACCACCGTAGCACTACAAATAGACAATAACACAATCATAACTCTGTGTGATAAAAGCCCTACATAAGTAGAAATTAAGATATTCTACCTGTCACCAGATGTCTTGAAAAGTTACAAGAATAACATAAGGATTTCTCAAAAGTAAATTATTCTTCTTCATAAATTCATAGTCAAAGCAATTTTAAAATGAATGGTTAGCACATATCCAACAGCATTTTGAAATTTAAGTACAGGCAAATGAATGTTAATAATGATAATTCTGCAATGAATGTAAAATGTATGTATAAGTTACCTATGTAACGTTTGTGTACATTAATGTATTTAGGAAACTAAGAATGTATGTAAACTGTTTATCTATACCGTTTGTAAGTAGGTTATGTGATTTGGCGAATTGTAAGTCATGAAATTGTAATTATTTGAGAAAATAATATGTACAAATTGAATATTATTAAGATTGAAATAAAGAATTGAGTTGAATTATAATAAACTACATTTTTTTTAATTTGTAAAACATTACTAGAAAATTATAATTGACACTGAAATATTTTTTCAATGAGGGTCAGTGATGAATATACTGTTGCAAAGAACAAACCTTTTGACTGCTGAACAACATAAATGTCAGATGAATGGTAAATCACTGTTTAAGTGATTTTCGTAAATTTTATCTCTTTTGTTTTTTTTATATAACTCCAAGTCCTGTTTTTAAATGGAAATCCTCATTCTTTGGACTTAAATCATATAATTGCAAATACACATGGCTCTCGCTACAAAACATTTCAAAAAAATTAGCACCCCTGTCAGCCTATATAATAGGTCTTAAAAGAACTCGATACATTTACAGTAGCGGTTCCCCAATTATGTGTATTCAGCGACGGTTAATGTTTTCTTGCAACGAAAACACCAGAAAATACTAAATTCGCGAGACGCCATCATCAATGCCCAATCCAATCGTGCGCACCGTACGGATAAGCGAGGAACTAGCCTCAAACTGCCTCCAAACATTTTGCCGAAAAGGCAGCTAGTTGACACACCTATATATCTTACACCGTGGCTTGCAGATCGCGGATGACGCGTTGTCTGCTCGCCTCGGGCACTCGAGTTATTGGGCTTCGGGCTGAGTCCTGTGCTTCAGTCCGGTCGCGGATGGCGGCGACGTATCCCGAACACGGAGTTAATTAACAATTTGTTACGACAGGATTCTGAATCATTTCAGCAAGTCTTGCACAGGACTCGTACTGTCATCTAATGTATAAAAATGACATTAACCTTCCTATGACATTTCATTATCATCATTCCTTTTCTCTCATCTGAGATCCCATTTATTCCATTAATTGAATTTCAATTTCATTTAGTCACAGAAGATGTTACTGTTCTAATTCGTATCAACTAAGAAACTAAATTATTTAAAATCATTTTGCAGTTGATTTTCCCTCCAATTTTCTTTCAATATTGTGAAATGTTATACTATTCTTTGTTTATTTCTTTATGTTATTGTCATTTTACAGTTTGTGGTTTCGTTTTTCTATGAGTACACAATTATATTAATGTTTGTGGTTACGACTTTGTATTTTTTTTTTAATTTGAAAGAGAGCCACGTTCCCACTGAAATTCCCCACAACTGACCTACATGTTCGGTTACAATATAAACTAGTGGTGCTAAAACAGCACTTGCAATTTTCGAAAAATTAGAGTTTTGAACGAGCATGAGACTTGCACTATTCTCTTAAACGCCCTTCACACCATCCAATAACAAAGTTTAATCTTAATGGATGGAGGCACTTTTTCGAACATTTTAAAAATGTTTCAGGGGCTTTATGTAAAGCACTACCAAAATTCAAATATCGGCTTTAAACACAAGGGGCTGCGACAACAGATCGAGTGATCGACTGGGGAATCTCAAATTTGGAGAAAATCGGTTGAACGGTTTAGTCGCTAGAGTTGTTCTCAGACAAACGGACAGACAGACGTTTTACCGTCATTCGATTTTTCGGCATCAAGGACCGAACACACATGTATCTGGCTGCATCACATCTTAGAGGATTTTGTGTTTTAATTTAGCCATTTGATTTATTCACTTGTTACCAAGAGTTTTACCTGCCGAAAATTTACCGTTTGTTCGCGCAGCATTACATAACTTTCTCTCTACTTCAAAGCGGGAAAGTACAAGAGGGAACAGAAAAAGAATTCACAGGATTCAATGAGGAAATTGACTTACAATTACATAAAGGAGGGAAATACTGAGCAATTGCTTCTAAAGCAGCTTGAAAAGAATCCTTTCACGATTTCTTGGTATGTTTCCGTCACTTTCCGGCAGTCATACACCGAGGCGGACACAGCCTTTTCATTGGGAGAGGGGGGCAGGTGTCCAGTCAGTTAATGTTCTCTTATAAAGAAATTTTTGTTTATGCTGAATACGACATGTATTTTCATCTCTTGACGAACTCTTAATTTTATATTACCCCCTTTGGGTGCGCTACTAGCCATGAGCAAAAAATACCGGTTCAGTTTTTCGCGGATTTCTGGAAAACTAACAATCTGTTTGAAAAACGGATTGCACCGGTGAACTCGCCATGAGATTCCGAGCTGGGATACTGATTTTCAGCGAATTCGAAATTCCATCCCAAATCGACAATTTTCGTCGATCGACGAACTTTTGCGTTTATTGCTTGCACGAATGATGGTGCAGAAAATGCACTTTTCTGCAAAATTATGCAAAGTATTTCTATTCAGAAACTATAATACGTTTTTAAACATTAATATAAAGTTAAAAAATTCCATTATTTACCGCATTTGGGCGAGAAATGAGAACTGAGACGAATTTGAAAAAAATGACGAAAAATTGCCGGTTCAGTTTTTCGCGGATTTCTGGAAAACTAACCATCTGTTTGAAAAATGGATTGCACCAGTGAACTCGCCATGCGATTCCGAGCTGGGATACTGATTTTCAGCGAATTCGAAATTCCATCCCAAACCGACAATTTTCGTTGATCGACGAAATTTTGCGTTTTATCCTTGCACGAAAGATGGGTCAGAAAATGCACTATTCTGCAAAATTATGCAAAGTATTTCTATTCATGAAGTAAAATACGATTTTAAGCTTTAATATAGAGTTGAAAAATTCCTTCATTTACCGCATTTGGGCGAGATATGAGCCCTGAGACGAATTTGAAAAAAATGACCAAAAATGGTCGGTTCAGTTTTTCGCAAAACTGAAACTTTTGGAAAACTAACAATCTGTTTGAAAACGGATTGCACCAGTGAACTCGCCATGTGATTCCGGGCTGGGATACTGATTTTCAGCGAATTCGAAATTCCATCTCAAATCGACAATTTTCGTCGATCGACGAATTGATTTGATCGACGTAATCTTGCGTTTTTTGCTTGCACGAAAGATGGGGCAGAAAATGCACTTTTCTGCAAAATTATGCAAAGTATTACTATTCAGGAAGTAAAATACGATTTTAAACTTTAATATAGAGTTGAACAATTTTATTATTTACCGTATTTGGGCGAGAAATGAGCCCTGAGACGAATTTAAAAAAAATGACCAAAAATGGCCGGTTCAGTTTTTCGCGGATTTCTGGAAAACTAACAATCTGTTTGAAAAACGGATTGCACCAGTGAACTCGCCATGCGTTTCCGGGCTGGGGTATTGGTTTTCAGCGAATTCGAAGTTCCATCTCAAATCGACAATTTTCGTCGATCGACGAATTGATTTGATCGACGTAATCTTGCGTTTTTTGCTTGCACGAAAGATGGGGCAGAAAATGCACTTTTCTGCAAAATTATGCAAAGTATTACTATTCAGGAAGTAAAATACGATTTTAAACTTTAATATAGAGTTGAACAATTTTATTATTTACCGTATTTGGGCGAGAAATGAGCCCTGAGACGAATTTTAAAAAAATGACCAAAAATGGCCGGTTCAGTTTTTCGCGGATTTCTGGAAAACTAACAATCTGTTTGAAAAACGGATTGCACCAGTGAACTCGCCATGCGTTTCCGGGCTGGGGTATTGGTTTTCAGCGAATTCGAAGTTCCGTCCCAAATCGACAATTTTCGTCGATCGACGAAATTTTGCAACTTTTGCTTGCACGAAAGATGGGGCAGAAAATGCACTTTTCTGCAAAATTATGACCCCGTAACTTGGACCCCGAACCAACGATCATGTTTTTTGCAATTTTCTCGAAAACGAAGAGATAGATCGAAAAACGGACTTCCGTAGTGAATTCGCCATGAAATTCCGTTCTGGGGCGGGAAATATTCGAGTCAATTTCAAAAATCGAAATTTTTTTTCGATTTTCGCAAATATCTCGTAAACGGTGCGTCGGATCGGAAAAGAAGCTTAAATTAGACCCCCAACCTACGATCATGTTTTTTGCGTTTTTTTTCGAAAACTGAGTCGGATCGAAAAAACGGTCTTCACCAGTGAATTCGCCGTGAAATTCCGTGCTAGGGCGGAAAATATTCGAGTCAATTTCAAAAATCGAAACTTTTTTTGGTTTTTCGCGAATATCTCGAAAACGGTGCGTCGGGTCGGTAAAACAAGTTAAATCTGGATCTTCAATCTACGATCATGTTTTTTGTGATTTGCTCGAAAACTAAGTGTCGAATCCGAAAACGGACTTCACCAGTGAATTTGCTATGAAATTCCGTGCTAGGGCGGAAAATATTCGGGTGAATTTCGAAAATTGAAAATGTTTTCGGTTTTTCGCGAATATCTCGAAAACGATATCGGATCGATTAAGGAAGCTAAATCTGGACCACCAACCTACGATCATGTTTTTCGCCATTTTGTCAAAAACTAACAGTCGGATCGAAAAACGGACTTCACCATTGAATTCTCTATGAAATTCCATGATAAAGCAGAAAATATTTTGGTAAACTTCGAAAATCGAAATTTTTTTCGTTTTTCGCGAATATCTCGAAAACGGTGCATCGGATCGATAGAAGAAGCTAAATCTGGACCCACAACCTACGATCATGTTTTCCGCGATTTTCTCGGAAACTAAGAGTCGGATCGAAAAACGGACTTCACCAGTGAATTCGTCATGAAATTCCGTGCTAGGGCGTTTTTCAGCAGTGTATTCGTTATGAAATTCCGTGCTAGGGCGGAAAATTTCCAGGTCAATTTCGAAAATCAAAAATGTTTTCGGTTTTTTCGCAAATATCTCCGGCTGTTAGATTTGGAGAAAATCCCGAAAAACATGATCGTAAGTTGGGGGTCGAGATTAATTTCTTTTATCGATCCGACGCGGGGTTTTCGAGAAATTCGCGAAAAATGGAAAAAATTTCGATTTTTGAAATTGACTTGAATACTTTCCGCCCTAGCACGGAATTTCATGACGATATCACTGGTGAAGTCCGTTTTTTCGATTCGACTCTTAATTTTCGAGAAAATCGCGAAGAAAATCATCGTATGTAGGGGTTCAGATTTAGCTTCTTTTATCTATCCGACGCGCTTTTTTCGAGATATTCGCGAAAAACGAAAAAAATTTTCGGTTTTCGATATTTACCCGAATATTTTTCGCCCTAGCACGGAAATTAATGACGAATTCACTTGTGAAGTCCGTTTTTCGATTAGACTCTTAGTTTTCGAGAAATTCGGGAAAAAACTTGATCGTAGAATGAGACTTTAAATTTCGCCCTTTTATCGATTCGACGTCTTGTTTCCGAGATATTCGCAAAAATTAATTTTTTTTTCGATTTTTGATTTCAACCCAATGTTCTGCGTCCTAAACTGGAATTTCATGGCGAATTTAATGGTGAAGTCGGTGTTTTGTTCCGACTCTTAATTTTGGAGAAATTCGCGAAAAACATAATCGTAGGTTGTGACTTTAAATTTTCCCCCTTTTATCGATTCGACGCCTTGTTTCCGATTTATTCGCAAAAATAGGAGAAGTTTTTCGAATTTCTTCTCAGTTCTCTGCGTCCTAAAGCGGAATTTCATGGCGATTTCACTGGTGAAGTCCGTTTTTCGGTCCCACTATTAACTTTCGAGAAATTCGCGAAAAACATGATCGTAGGTTGTGACTTCAAATTTCGCCCCTTTTATAGATTCGACGCCTTGTTTCCGTCGATATTCGCAAAAATAGGAAAAAAATTTCGATTTTCGAATTTCAACCCAATGCTATCAATCTGATGGAAAAACGTATTTCAGCAGTGAATTTGTAATAATATTTAGTGCTAGGACGCTGTCTTTTAGGAGAATCGAGTCCCCGTGGAAAATCGCCAAAATCGTAAGGGGGTCATCGTTAAATTTTGGCTTTTTTGGTTTGACCAATAAAACGCCCTTTTCTGCAAAGACACGCAAACTATTTTTATTCAGATCCTCCCGCAAACTTTAATATAGAGTTAAAAATGCCAGCATTTACCGCAATTTTACGAGAAATGAGATTTTTTCAAAAATGGGACAAAATTGTCCGGCCAACCTACGGTCAAGTTTTTTGCGAATATCTCGAAAACTTAAAATTTCACGGCAAAACGCGTTTTACCAGTGAATTCGCAATAATATTCCATGCTAGGACTCTGACGTTCAGAAAATCGAAATACATTCGGAAATGTCCCAATTTTGACCGAAAACTTTCGGTCAAGTTTTTCGCGATTTTCTCGAAAGCTAACAATCTGATGGAAAAACGGATTTCACCAGTGAATTTGTAATTATATTCCGTGCTAGGACGCTGACTTTCAGAAGAATCGAGCTCTCTTCGAAAATCGCCAAAATCGTTAATATCATCGTTAAATTTTCTCTTTTTGTTTTTTTTTTAAAAACGCCATTTTCTGCAAAAATACGCAATCTATTTCTATTCAGAAAGCAAGATCTTCCCGCAAACTTTAATATAGAATTTAAAAATGCCAACGTTTACCGCAATTTTACGAGAACAATGCAAACGGAAATTTTAACTTAAGTGAGTTCCTAACTATCCATATTGTCAATTTCTTTGGTCGTTTAATTCAATCGTTCCACCCTACTTTAATTGATATAAAAACCTCAATTCTAAGCTCAATTTTCCAAAATCACGTTTAAAACACCATGATTCAACAATCTAACATTTATAAACTGGAACTGTCGAGGTGTTTTAAATAAACGATCTGAATTAAATCATTTTGTGGTTTCACCCAGGTAAACAGGGTGCGCGATCTATAAGAAAAAATGTTTAGAAAACAAATGTAAAGTATTTTGAAACGTTTATTAAATTAAACAAATATATTAGTGTTCTGTTTCATTAGACACGTCCAAAAAGTACATTTGTAAGCATAATTCCGCTGCAGACACTTCTGGGTCCGCTAGACCCCGGTTGCGTCATTAATATTGATTGCCCGGAGAAGGGTTAAAAATTAATTTTATCGACAACAAAATGCAACTTCAACAGCAGTCAAAATGTGAATAAATCCAATCTTCCTATAAAATCAGTGACAGTATCGATTTCATTTAAACCACCCTCCATACATTCAATAGTCAAAGGCAATTTCAATTCCATTTGAAACGTCGACAAATCCAACTCTCAGTTAACACAAAAAAAGCGAGACATTCGTAACCCTCTCATAGGTGCGCAGATTTCAGGTACAGTCCAGGCGTATGTCAAAGTCTGCATTTCTGTGAACTGACACAAACACAATTAGCGCCGAATAGCTGCATGTAAAGTGGTAACTAAAAAGCAAAATTCAACGACCGAATTCACCTCGTGAATTTGGCGATTTTCGACAGGAGCTCGATTCTTCTGAAAACCAGCGCCCTAGCCTGAAATTTGATGGCAAACTCAATGATAAGCGTATTTTCAACAGATTGTTCGTTTTCCAGAAATTCGCGAAAAACGCAAAACAAGTAATTTTCTGCAAAAATGTACCCACGAAGTCGCCACGTTTAACCGGTTCTTATACATTATAAACTTATCGGGCATAGTTAAAAAAAAGAGGGTTTAAACTTTATCGGGCATTGTTTTCTTTAAGTTATTGCACTGATGCGATTAATGTACCTTTCTCTTTTATTCAATACGCAATGATATTTTGTAGGGATCAGTTATTAAATGGTTTATAACAAACCTCACCGGGCATTCTGAGGAGTAATTTATAAAAACAACTGCTGCGTGATTCATCGCAAACAAAAGAACTGGTTCATCCTTTCACAAGTAGAGTAGTTGTAGCACTACTTATTTCTAAAGAGTGGAACTTCATGAAATTGCATATTTTTACTAATTGCGCCTATCTAAAGGAAATGTATATAACTATCACCAAAAAATAAAAGTAGTCCGTTTTTATTTTGCATAATAGGATATTTCTGGGACCTTTTTCATTTATGTGTAATATTCAAGGTTATATATTCCAGATTTTTGCGTAGAAGTGGGATTTTCGTTTCTTAAATGTTTATGTTTGAAAATATTTTTTATTATACGTGTTTAGATCTACAGTATAATTTATGTAAATGTTATGTTGCTCAAGTTTTTATTGAATGTAGATTCTACGTTTTAAGAGCATATGACTGTTTCATGTGCATATATTTTCAATGTTAAGTCCATGATTGCATGCATAATTTCAACTTTTTTAGTGCATGAAGTTCCTGGGTCTACTCATTTCAAGTGGTAGATCATTTGGTGCCAAAAATTGAGGACCAGCGAGAAAGGGTCGGGGCGGGAGGTAAGAGCAGGAAAGCTAAGACGGGATGAATAGGGCAGAGGGGTAGGGCGGTGGGAGGCAGGAGTGAAGGGTACGATAGCCATGGCAAAACGGATGGGGCGTGCGGGATAGACGAACAAAGTGTGGAGAAATAGAGGAACAGAGTGAAAGGGGCTGGATGGACGGCGCGGGAGGTAAGGGCAGGATAGATAAGAGGGAGGAATGGGGCAGATAGACGAACAAAGTGTGAGGAGATTGAGGATCAGATTGAAAGGGGTTGGACGGTGGGAGGCGGGAGTCAAGGTCAGGATAGCCATGGCAGAACGGATGGGGCGTGCGGGATAGACGAACAAAGTGTGGAGAAATAGAGGAACAGAGTGAAAGGGGCTGGATGGACGGCGCGGGAGGTAAGGGCAGGATAGATAAGAGGGAGGAATGGGGCAGATAGACGAACAAAGTGTGAGGAGATTGAGGATCAGATTGAAAGGGGCTGGACGGTGGGAGGCGGGAGTCAAGGTCAGGATAGCCATGGCAGAACGGATGGGGCGTGCGGGATAGACGAACAAAGTGTGGAGAAATAGAGGAACAGAGTGAAAGGGGCTGGATGGACGGCGCGGGAGGTAAGGGCAGGTTAGCTAAGAGGGATGAATGGTGCAGATAGACGAACAAAGTGTGAGGAGATTGAGGATCAGATTGAAAGGGGCTGGACGGTGGGGGGGGGAATCAAGGACAGGATATCCATGGCAGAACGGATGGGGCGTGCGGGATAGACGAACAAAGTGTGGAGAAATAGAGGAACAGAGTGAAAGGGGCTGGATGGACGGCGCGGGAGGTAAGGGCAGGATAGATAAGAGGGATGAATGGTGCAGATAGACGAACGAAGTGTGAGGAGGTTGAGGATCAGATTGAAAGGGGCTGGACGGTGGGTGGGGGGAATCAAGGGCAGGATATCCATGGCAGAACGGATGGGGCGTGCGGGATAGACGAACAAAGTGTGGAGAAATAGAGGAACAGAGTGAAAGGGGCTGGATGGACGGCGCGGGAGGTAAGGGCAGAATAGATAAGAGGGATGAATGGTGCAGATAGACGAACAAAGTGTGAGGAGGTTGAGGATCAGATTGAAAGGGGCTGGACGGTGGGAGGCGGGAGTCAAGGGCAGAATAGCCATGGCAAAGCGGATGGATCGTGCGGGATAGACGAACAAAGTGTGGAGAAATAGAGGAACAGAATGAAAGGGGCTGGATGGACGGCGCGGGAGGTAAGGGCAGGATAGATAAGAGGGATGAATGGTGCAGATAGACGAACGAAGTGTGAGGAGATTGAGGATTAGATTGAAAGGGGTTGGACGGTGGGAGGCGGGAGTCAAGGGCAGGATAGCCATGGCAAAACGGATGGGGCGTGCGGGATAGACGAACAAAGTGTGGAGAAATAGAGGAACAGAGTGAAAGGGGCTGGATGGACGGCGCGGGAGGTAAGAGCAGGATAGCTAAGAGGGATGAATGGTGCAGATAGACGAACAAAGTGTGAGGAGATTGAGGATTAGATTGAAAGGGGTTGGACGGTGGGAGGCGGGAGTCAAGGGCAGGATAGCCATGGCAAAACGGATGGGGCGTGCGGGATAGACGAACAAAGTGTGGAGAAATAGAGGAACAGAGTGAAAGGGGCTGGATGGACGGCGCGGGAGGTAAGAGCAGGATAGCTAAGAGGGATGAATGGTGCAGATAGACGAACAAAGTGTGAGGAGATTGAGGATCAGATTGAAAAGGCTGGGCGGTGGGAGGCGGGAGTCAAGGGCAGGATATCCATGGCAGAACGGATGGGGCGTGCGGGATAGACGAACAAAGTGTGGAGAAATAGAGGGACAGAAGAGAGAAATAGAGGGAAAGGGGCTGGATGGTCGGGGCGGGAGGTAAGGGAAATTCAGTCATGGCAAGATGAATGAGACGTGCAAGGGATACAGCCCAAGCGTGCAGATCAGACAAGGTTGTTGGATCGTTGATTACCTAGGGAACGCTGGATAAAGAGATAATTTTATAATAAAAGATTTATATTTAGTTTTCATTTAAGTTTTTTATTTTATTTTGGGAGGGTGTACGCAATTTAGCCTCCAACACAAACAAGGTGCATCTCAGGGTTCGCTCGATAGATCGTTAGGGAACTGGATGAAAACCACCGATCGAGACTGGGTCTATATCTAGGAGTTCTTTACATACTAGAAGTCAAGTTATAATTTAGTTGAACTTACATTAAACTTCATATAGATAACTTTACAAAATACATAACACAATTTACAAAACAATCAAACAAAATTTGCCATCAACGAAAAAAATATATTCAAGATGCCCATTGCACATCTTGAACAATGACATTAACCATAACCTACAAATACATAAATTTAAAACATTTTTTTCAAAATGTCACAATTTGAATAAAATTATTTACAGTAATACATTATATTTTACATCTGACAGAGCAACATTTCATCTCTCTCAATTAAAGCATCGTACCATCTCTTACCAACTATTCGAGGTTTATAACTACACCAAATTGATTATAACCGTTCTCCTTCAAAAAACATCTCTCAGTACCCAGAAGTGGTGATGTTACATTAAAAGGTATTGCTAAGATAAACTGTAATTGAAAGGAAAGGGAGTAGGTAGGAGGCGGTTGCCCCCTTTCCCAATATTTCGTTTTTATTACAACAACAATTCCAAAATTTTAAGTACATGGTAATATAAAACGGAAAATACATTTTCACATTTTCAAATATTTGGATCGCTATCGAATAATTGGAAATGAAGTGGAATGGGAAATGTTTAAAAACATCTCTAAGTATAATAAGAAAAATCTTTCCCCTCTTAGGACAGGAAATCCAGGATTTCTCTGACGTGTCATCCACGAATTGCGTAGCACCAAGGTGCGAAGCGTAAATTTTATAGCTCCAAAACGAATTCCTGACGAATGGAACTCGACCAGCTATACGCACAGCATGAAAACTGGAAGGTACGCCATACGCCACTGTGTATCCTTATGGAAACAACTTTTGCTTTAGAAACTTTCGCAATGTTTCAGCATCGTTTCAATGAAACGCCGGAACAAGAAGTTTAAGTTGATCAGAAAAACGTTCTACAATTGTTGATAATCTCTTTTTTTTAAATTACATGTCTTGTGAATGAAAAACCGTGTATCGACTAGTTTCTCATTATATAACGTGTGCTATTTGCTAACTTCATTTCACCACGAACACACTGTAGCGCATGCTCTGAATTCAAACATTGTAGTTACATGAATTCGCTAAAATGCGAAAATTCCAATTCTTACAATTGGTGTATTTCTCTTATTGCCAATTCATTCAGATCACGTTTAATCATTTGACACAAAAGTATTCTTCCATTTTGATAAGGCGTTTTGATTCCATTTAATGATAAGGCCTTATCATTAAATCGTAATTGAAACGCCTTATCATTAAATCGTAATTGAAACGCCTTATCATTAAATCGTAAATTTTTCAACACCAAAATAAAACAATTTGTCGTGTAATAAAGATCCAAAGTTTTGACCATTTAAATATGCGAAACATTTTTTAGAAATAAACCCTTGGACTATAGTTTCTAGTTTCGTTTGTAAACCATGTGTTTCACTTTCACAAACCGGAATCTTTTCGCGCTGCGCAGGGCGAGTGGGGTGGGATGGGTAGAGACATGAGCCAGCCAAACAAAACAACATCTCTAGGCGATTCTGTCCAGGAAACTTAAGAAACAAAAATGTAATTCTTAAGATGAGGACGGAAGTTATGACTGATTTTTCTATTTATTAACAGCAACGTAACGCAATATTATTAATGAAAGCCGGCTCCAGAGAGTATATATCGGCCCGCTCGTCAAATTCAGAAAGATATCTTGTGAAACATCACCGACAAGCTCTTCATTGTTTATAACAATAATTAATTATTATGGTACCTGGAAATTAAACAAATTTGAAAATCGTAATAAAATTAATAAAAATATTAATAAAATAAATCTCTTGAATTTTCTAATAATTTCTCCTCCTTTAAAACAGACACTGCGGCTCCGCTTCCTATCCATAACGTTCCCCGCGTCTCTCAAGCGCTGGATTAATCTACAAATTGTTGATTTGTTGGGAACTGGCGTTTCCAAAAAAATTTCTTGAAACATTTCCCGACTCTTTAAGAAAGATTTAGTGCCAAAGTAAACTTCCACCAAAAATTCACGTTGAACTTTCGTTAACATTTTCAAAGCGATTCTTCTGTCCTAAACGTGAGTTCCTACGATAATGAATGAAACGTGAATGAATGACTGCCCAAGGACAGAATAAGTGCTTGCTCTTTCTTCCAACTAAAACAGCCCCGTTTTCTTACCCCGAAATCTGCGACTAGGGGTGGGTCGTTAAAAGTGAGAGGATAGCCAAAGGTATTTCACGCATTGTCAAATTGCCAAAATAAGTGGTTGTGTTGTCAGATATGAGTTGCGAGTTAGACTAAAGACTCGGTACATAGTACAGGGAAAGTTATGTAATGCTGCGGAAAATCGATATTGAGATTTCAAGAGAAATACCCGTTTTGGGGTCCCCTGATATCTAAAAAGTGTTGTTTTTTTTCAAAACGTCCGTCCGTCTATCCGTAAACACCACTGGCGCCTAAACCATCAGTATGGTTAGTTCCGAAATGGATATTTGCCGGTCGTTCTGGCATCACTTGAGGCACTGCGATTTTGAAAAACTTTCTTCAAAATTTGGGGGTACTTTACATGAAGCCCTCCGGACATTTTCAAATTTTTCTCAAAACGGCTGCAAATGTTTTCTTTAAATGTTAGAATAGAGTTAAATACACTTATAAAGGTGGCATAGGACAAATTTTCATGGTTAATTCTGAATTCCTCCATAGCCTCCGTAGCCTGATTTCGCTACTTCACCAGTAAGTTTTCTAACCATTACATTATTTTGAAGGGACGTATGCATAACAAATATTTTGATTTAATTGCGCGGAAAATTTGATTTAAAATATTCGAAAACAAAATGGGGGTTCAGTTTTTGGTACTTTTACTGTTGTGGTATTTTCTAGCTCGTTGGACGGGGGCATGAAAAACTCTTTGACACTCAGAGAATAACGTACGGGCATTACCTATTAATACTATATTCTAGTAAATTAATACTTACTATTTATGGTATTAATGGTAGGTATTAGTAAGTACAGTAGACATTGGCATGGGGAAGGGAGTATGGACGAATTACAGTTGTTTAATGGATTGCTCAATAGTTTTGAATTTACTGTCAGTTTTGAATAGTTGATTGAAAAACTATTTTAGGATCCTGTATTTAATTTCGGGTATCCTGGCGGCTGCCATGGTAGGAACCAATTACGAAAATCTAATACAATGAAAAAGTGACAACTTCATTACAACTTAATCAAGAAAAAATATTACATATTAATCTTAAAAGAAAAATAAATAGTCAGCCAACATATTCATTTTATAAACAATAAATATGATACACATTTTATTTTTATAAAATATTTATTACGTAAGTCAGTTACAATACTTGTAGTTACTTAGTTTTAGTCAACTGTCATCGGGTCATACCCAATTGCAGTTCAAATAAATGTATTACGAAAGAGCAACAGTTATTACAACTCTAATATTTAATTCTAATTATTTATTCTAATATAATTCTAATATTCTAATATTTAATATGAACGTGCCCTTCAATACTCAAAGAAAATACGTGGTTGACAATACATTATGAGATTACCAATGAAACCAATAAATGATAGCAATAAAATAGCTTGAACAGCATGGTCTTGGTTAGTAGCTATCAAATCACTTGAATTTTTTGCGGGATTTGAGATTTGATATATTAAGAAGTCTGTAACAGATATCAAGCCAATATTATAGTGTTTCTTACTCTTAAGTACTAGGGTGTATCAATAAGATCTATGTAATTGTTTCATTACAATCATATTGTGGTAATCTATTCATCACAGCCTATAATTTATTTAAATTTACAAATGAACAATGTGATATAGGCAATCAAATAAACGGAAACATTTAAAATTGATTCTAATAACAGTGCGTAACTGTGTAACATATACATGGGGCAAAGCACTGTATTTCGCATTATCAATAATATTTGAATATGAAATAGAGGTGCTACAACAGCACTTACTTTCCCATATTATAGGAAAAGAGCTACGTAGTATTGAAATATTGCACTTTATGCGCTACTAACATCTTAGCTTACAACTCACTGTATCCATCGTAGTGTTGTCAGAACTATGTGAATTCTACTACACAAAATAGAATACAAAAGTTTTGTAAACCTGTATTGGAAAAAGAAACCTGATACCCTGGACAATTTCCACACATGCATTCCATAGGGCCATGATTAGAGAAGAGTATTTTAAAACCATGCAACAAATTCTCTACTCACTACAAATGGTACAAAATTTAGTGCGGAAACTAAATATTTTCATGCAAATATCAACATAAATTACACAATTATAACTCCTTTTCATACAGCTCCATCAGGTCACAATGATGACATGTAATTCACAGATATTCGCGAGCGCAAAGTGAATTCCATTGTTTCAGAGCCTGCATTGTCGCTATTCTGAGAGCTATTAATTCTTTTTACTTATTTCAAATATCAAAATAAACAATTTCTAAAATATTAATGTGTAAGTGTATAACAAAAGTTCGAATGTAAGAAACGAACAAAAATAATACACAAAATTGCACATTCTACGGACGGATAGACGGACGGATAGACGGATAGACGGACAGACGGACGGACAGACGGACGGACAGACGGACGGACAGACGGACGTCTAGACGGACGTCTAGACGGACGGACAGACGGACGGACAGACGGATGGACAGACGGACGGACAGACGGACGGACAGACGGACGTACAGACGGACGGACAGACGGACGGACAGACGGACGGACAGACGGACGGACAGACGGACGGACAGACGGACGGACAGACGGACGGACAGACGGACGGACAAACGAACAAACACACGGACGGACAAACGGACAGACGGACAGACCGATAGACCGACGGACGTTTGGCTTTCAATTGGTTTTTCGGTATCAAGGACCCACAACACAGGGACTCTGGCTACATGTGTTAGGGGATTTTTTCTTAATTTGGCAACTAGATTTATCCACTTCTAACTTTCCCGTATACGTACGGATATACGGAGTAATGTACGTAGTATAGGGAAAGTTATGCAATGCTGCGCGAAAAAACTGCGAATTTTCGGCAGAAAAAAATCATTGCCAGGCTCTGATAACGAAAAAGTTGATAAAATCAGTTGCTATATTAATCGGAGCAGACATCAGCGATTACTGAGAACTGAACTCTTGCACCTGATAGACGTTATGTAAGCTCGCCATCCGGTCACTTGGCAAATGGCATGAGATACTTGAACATTGGTTTTACAGTAAATTAAATTGTGCTAAGAAGTATTAAATTGTAAAAAAATAATACATTAAATAAATAAATAAATAATGCCAAAAATAAATAAATAATACAAAAGTAAATAAAATATAAAATAAAAATAATGTAATGTAATAAAATACAAATTCAAGTTACCGTTTTAGATCCCTCTACGTGTCCTAGAAGTTTGTAACATTTATTCTCAGACACCCTGTAGTTCTCCGGACGTCGAACTCTCTTAGTGGGGTCGAATCCTGGCAGCGGGCCGGTGCTTCAGTTCCCATCCGAGGAGCACGGCCGCCACCACAAGACCCGCCAGCAGGAGCTGCAGGTGCGGAAGCAGGTCTGCCAACTGCAGCACGCGAGTGCGCGTCGGGTCCTCGTCGACGGTCAGCGCGACCGGTCCCTCCTCCTCGTCCGGGTCCATGCGCGCGTAGGTGTTCGTCACGTGGATGTACATATCCCTGGCGTGCTGATACAGGCCTGCTTCTTTCATTAGTGACACGATATTTTCCACGCGGTGTTTCCAAGGCCAGTTTCTGGGAAAGAGGAAGAGTGATTGATTAGTGTTTCCGGAAGCGTCAACTTCAATAGTCGTTAGTCCCGTAAGTGTAGTGGATGCTTTGTCGGAAGTGGGGGATCGTTCCCCGCTAGATGAGTAGATCCGGCGCCGACCTACACGTCGGCTTCCAGGCGTTTCCCCAACCAGGTATCTCCCACCAGCGGGTCACAGCCTCAGCACAAGCTCAAAGCTCTCGACTGCTCTCCCGACGTGCGTGGTAGTGCAGTGTGTGTGGGTGGGTGTGTAAGGAGTGAGGACGCAAGAGGAAGGAAAGATCGCGTGGTCCCTGAGGCCCGTTTGTTAGGGTACTACTCCGACATTCACCTAGTGCTGAACCAATGAAAAATACCGATCAGAGCAGCCGGCCCCTAGAATTCTCCTCAAAGGCAGAACATTCACCTAGCTATGTAACCAATGTCGAAAATCCTGCCACCGTCTGGTCTCGAATCCTAAGGCCTCCCAGTCTGAGGCCCTAAAGTGACATCATTTGATGCACAGAGCCGCCTCAGCTGGTGAGAAGAGAAAGGTTTATGCGCTTCAGTATGCGAAAGTTTAATTAGCATGTTGTAGTAGTAGTACTAGTAAAGTAGCAGTAGCAGGAGTACAAGTAGCAGCAGAAGCAGCAAAAGTAGTACTAGCAGCAGGGGTGGTACTAGCAACAAGAGTAGTAGTAGTAGCAACAGGAGTAGTAATAGTAGCAACAGCAGTAGTAATAGTAGCAACAGGAATAGTAATAGTAGCAGTCGATGTTGCACAATGGACCAAAAGACTAATCCCGGAAATACACAGATGGTACACTTTTAAACACCGTAATTTGGACTATCATTTTACCCAAATCTTGACAGGACATGGGAAATTTCAAGAGTATGCCAAAAAGATTGGAAAGTCAGTAGACAAAACGTGCAAATTTTGCAAAGAAAAAGACACGGTGGAATACACCATATTTTCATGCTTTCGGTGGGAGAGACAGCGACATAACGTTGTCTGGCAAATTAGAGAAACAACAGCCGCTGATACCAGGCGCGGATCCAAGGGGGGGTCACGGGGGTCATGACCCCTCCCCAAATGATGAACCGTCACAATTTTGTGAGAAGCTCTACCATATCTAAAAAAACTCTGAGAAACTACTAACCTTTCCAGTGTCCCTTCAGAATCGGGACTGCCCGAGACACTTTCAGATATTTTCAGACAATTCCAGAAATTTCTAAAAATTTAGCAGTGCTCAAACTAATGAATTTATATAGAAATTTGAATTTACTTTGAATAAAAACGTAAGTGTTTTCAAGATGACTTTAAAAATATTTTTAGTACAAAGAAATTAATCTAAACAAGTAACATATCTAAAGTCGGAATCAAATACACTATGCGTTACTAGTGTTACCAACTTAATGTGAATTTTTCTCACTAATTGCAAATACTATAGAGACAATACAGGACAGTTCCCCGTTCTTCCATGCAACCGATGGAAACAAGTTCCCACTAGCGATCCTAGTGTCAGAACCTGGTAATGTAGCGCCAAAAAGAAATGTCAATGTGATTTTTACGGAAGAAACAAATATTTTTTAATATACCTAACGAAATAAGACTTAATTTTACCTACTCTCGCTGTGATTTAATTATATTGAAGGGCTCAAATTACGGAAAATTATAATGTACAATGTGATATAATGGACATGAGAACATTGAACATTTAATGAACATATAATGAAAATTATTTTCACGAATAAAGTTGTTACAAATGCAAGATTTTTCTTGCCTAAACACTTCCACTGATACATTTGGCTTTTTTTTCCATTTGCTTCCTTTAAAAAGCACTGTATTAATATATTGATACCTCTGATGATATTGATACCTCCTTTCATACACTTTATTTACACCCCTTACATAAAATATTCTGCAAGTGAATATTAATGATTTGCATTAATTGTATTTTTACGTCAAGTTTACTTTGACGTAAACGATTTAAAAAGTGTTTATTGTTCAGCTTAAAAGTCACAACTGTTGTTTAAAGGGAATAGAACTAGCTAAACGTAATAATAATGGTATGTATATAAATTGGCATCAATCTTGCTTTCAGGAGTTTGTTAGAATTCAGTATCGGAACTTCTATCGAACTCAATGTATATTTAACCTAAAAATGCTTAACGTAATCAGTAACGGTGAACCTAATTTGATCATTGAAGTCTGATGCCGGTTCTGGTTTTGTGAGAACGGAAGAAGCCGCTTTTAACACAAGTTAAGGTTATCAACAGGGGTTAGTGGTAAAGATTTGTCGAAAATAATTATAGTTAGAGAATTTTAGTTTAGCTGATGAGCGAGGATAGTGTCTGACACCTAAAATACAGTGGCGAAGCTAGAGTCATGCAATTGGGTATTCTGAAAATCTTATCCTTCTTTTTTTTTGTAAATTACCTCCATTCATCGTTTTTTTATTCAACAAAAACGTCGATAGTTTGTTCTTTAAAGCTTTCATTTCTGCACAGTTAATTTCCCACGGAAACTCTCAGGATTGTCTTAACTCTTTTAATGTAATAATATTACTTTCACATAATGCTTTCTATAGAGGGAAAGTTAGACTGAGTTGTATCAACCAAACCGTCCCTGGATATTTTTTCTAGACCAATTTGTCTAACAAATACTTCAGCAAAAAAAACTCAGGCATATATTTTGCATTATTAATGTATACATTTGTCATTTCATTTTGAGGCTGCTCACTGTCAAGGAATGGATATTGTTTTATTAGGAAAGAAAACTTTCCTGAACGAAAGGACGCTTTGTAGGTGGAAAACTGCTTTTCGTCAAGAAATTCAATAAAATGAAAGTTTTCGAAATCTTGAAACCTGCAGTCCGAGTCACTATTGTATCAATAATTTTAAAAGATACAATTTTGTTTCTTTCAAATAATTCTCACCCTAAAAGTTCATTCATTGTCATGGCTACTTTGATAAAGATTTCAATAGTCTCTTCCTTTCTAACACGATATATTACTACGTATCGCTACTGTTTCTATCTCTACTGCGTAGTACTTGACTCGTGATTCCGCATTTCAAGTATCGAAAATTGCATTTCGATTTCGTGAACCGTTTCGAAGTTGTGAGACGCAGTGGGACGTTGTACGCAACACCATATCTTTAGCTTTTGAGGCATAGTCAGTGGGACATTGACTGCAACACTGTATATTTAGCTTCATTAATTGTTTCGTAAAGAAAAAGCGAACAAAAATCACACAAACGGCATACAAACATCTCTACTTTCCCACAACATCAGGTGATGAGGTGAATTTGCCTGATCGAGACGTAGGCGTGCATCGCTGTACAAGTCCGTGCCTGCCGAGAGCCTAGGCTCCTGCTGGGCTCGCTGCCCAGTCAATGCAAAAGAAAGGGAGATAGCGCACGTTCTCTTGTGCGCATGCGCGCGGCAGAGCCAGCCGGTGTCTATCCACTGGCAGACTCCTCGCTCAGCTACTGGCCCCAAAGAGTCTATCTCTGCAGCACTGCTAATTCCCTTGCGCATAAGCATGGAAAAGGAGTCGAACACATTTAACTTTCGACGATTCAGTAACAAAAATATTGAAAAATGGCACATAACGACAGATTTTATTGAAAAATAATTTGAGTAGTATAAGTCTCCCACTTTACCCTTCAGCTTCACCACTGCTAAAAGACCTTATTGAATACTATTTTGCTGTCGCTGAGCCCGAATCCGGTTAGAGAATCTTAGTTCAGCTGATGAGCGAGGATAGAGTCTGACACCTAAAATATCTTGAATGTTTTGCTGTCGCTGAGTTCGAATCCGATATCAAAAGTATCTTTTGACAGCTCACGTTCTTGATGAACAGTATTGCAATGATGTTACTTTATTTGGGTGTAATTATACAAAGCACCTTGGCTACACAAAAGGAATCAGGTCAGTTATTTGCAATATATTAAATGTTGCATTAAATTAAATTTATAATTTATTTATATTTATTTGCATGTCTTGGTGTAGTTGTCCCCAAAATTATAATGAAGTTTACAACATTGTTATAGAAGAATCGCCATTGAAGGAGAGTCAAATGTGGTGCAAATATATAATTATATGAATGAGCACTATAACCGAAAAAAATTAAAAAAGAAAAAATGAAATTGAGAAAAATAATTATGAGATAAAATAAAAGTGTAATTTGGTTTGTTTATTTATTTATTACATGCATGTATTTTTGAATTGTAATAATTCATTAAAAATACATTATTTTCATTACACACATTTACATGTTTCTCTCGTATAAGTTTCTTCACAAATTGTTTCATATTGCATCAAATGAAAGCTTTTTTGCTAATTTGAAAGTTATTATTGACAACCTTATAAATTTTCATTTTTTAAAACAAATGTACCGAATAAAATTGACATATTTTTATAGGCAGAATTCGAATCTGCAACAAAAATCGGGGGTTACCGTTTAAAATTCCAAAGTTACACCCGCCACTCACCCAGGGGTTAAGGGTGAGGAACGTAACAATAGTAAGCTGATATGTGATTATTGGTATATTGAATTTCTAAATATTTTAATAGTAATTCTAAATATATTTATTGAATAATAAAGTCAATCTGATATACGTATAACGTACGTCAAAATATGTTATTACTTTCTGTACCCTCCCCCTTTCCGAAATAAATGCACTTGAGTCTTAACGTGACCCCTCCCAAAAGAGAAGTCTGGATCTGCGCCTGGCTGATACTATGATCGAGCACATAGTTCGAAACAAGAAAACCTGGTAAGTACAGCAATTCTCGAAATGCATTATGCAAGAAAAAGAAAAGCAAGACAGATTCAATACGTAAAGTGACAAGCAGTACAAAATGGCTCGGATGCGAAACACTCTCGAACCCCTAATCACCGTGGTGGACGCGGGACGTAGAGAGACATGTCAAGATTGCGGGAGAAGAAAAGACAGCCCACTGCCTCCGACGTGATGCCAGAGCGGCGGTTCCGAGGGCAGTAAGGAAGACGGTTCGATTTGACCTCTTGTTCGGTTAGCTAAGGCGCAGACTACGCCAAAAAAAAGTAGTAGTAGCAGCAGCAGTAGCAATAGTAGTAGTAGTAGGAGTAGTAGCAGTAGTAGCAGCAGTAGCAGCAGTAGCAGCAGTAGCAGTGGCAGTGGCAGTGGCAGTGGCAGTGGCAGTGGCAGTACCAGTAGTGAAGATGGAATATAAACATTAATACTTACTCCGTAATGGTTAAACATCTCCCATAAGTGCTGGAGGGTTGTTTGAGAACGTGCACCTTTCTTCGTAATAATATTTCCAGTGATGGAGTCACCCACCATCCAGAACTTACAAGAAATGCCGCATTCGAATCTTCCATTACCATTTTTTGAAATTCCTCTAAGTTTACGAGAAGGACGTCTAGGGGAAAAAATCTTTCATCTGCAGAAAACTGGGTGTCAATAAGTTGTTGAATTCCCTTTTGAAATTTACGAACCCACTGGTACTGGAAGGTGACCACAGGCAGCTTAGAGTCTGCCAGCTGGTCCAGGGTGTCGATTTCTGGGTATCTTTGCGGATTGGTTATCAGCGAATAGAGGCGGCCCTGCGAACACAAATCGTACAAGGTGTAAATTCGATTGATGAATTAGTGATTCCGCGTCAATTCAAAAGGTCTACAATCCCGTAAGTGTTGTACATGTTTTGTCGCGAATGGTGGCGGTGATTAGCCCTGTTGGATGTCGAGATCCGGCGCCGACCTTCTCGTCGGCTCGCGGGTTTTTCCCCAATCAGATAGATGTCTTCTACCAGGATGACGTCGCCCCAGCCGGGACGAGCTCCCGACTAGACCGGCTTGAGCGGTAGCGTAGTACGTGTGAGTGAGAAAGGGGCTGAGGATAGAACAAGTAAGGGGAAGGAAAGATCGCGCGCGGTCCGTGGTTCGTTTGTTAGGGAACTGCTCCGGCATTCGCATGGTGTTGTTGGGAGAAACCACGGGAAAATACGGATCAGTGCAGCCGGCCGCCAAGAGCCAGCAGACTTATCTTCCACACAGAAGCTGCATTGGAGTAGCTACAGTCGGAAGTCTGCCATCGTCAGGAATCGAACCCTAGAGCCTTCCGGTTAGAGACCCTGCAGCGACCTCAATGAGCCACCTAAGCCGGTCAAAGATGTGAAATTTCGAAGATATTGAGCGACGCCTTTGAAAAATGTTTATAATAGACGAATTGCATAAGTATTCATTACCACCCTTTCACAACTGCAAGAACAGTGCAATTTTGTCTCTCCTTATTTTTGTCCATACGTCTGTCTGTTTGGCCGTCCTCCGTTCGACAGACTGCCCGTCTGACTATCAGACCTTCAGTCTGTCCGTCCGATCGTCCATCCGTCCGTTGTTCTATCCGTTCGTTTGTCTGCCCATAGGTCCAGTTCTCCAATCCGTATGTATGTCCGTTCGTCCGTCTGTCCGAACGTCTATCTGTCCCTCTGTCCGACCATCTGTTCCACGCTGGGGAAAAAAATCGAAAAGCTGGTCAAAAGACTAAAACATGAATTTATACGTAAATATTTGAACCGTATACGTTTTAAAAGAGGACAAATTTCTACCCTGAATAACGTTGACTTCAAATTGTAGATGTTAACGGTAAGTGACCCCTTTATTAGGGTAGTGCTCGGGCATTTGCCTGGTGTTTATCGGAGAAACCACGAAAAACTACTCACCAGAGCAGTCGATCACTAGAATTCTCCTTCAGACAGCAGCTGAATTTCAGATAGCGGCCGAAAGAAGCAGTATTTTTGATACTAGCAACATATAGCTCGCCAAATTCAGCCGCTGATAGCAATTCTAGCGACTGGGTTCTCTGATCGGTAGTTTCCCGTGTATATTTTTTTTTCGATCAGTAGCAGGCGATAGTCGGAACAAAAGCGTAACAAAGCACAACGGACCGCACGCGATCTTTCTTTCAACTTCCTTTTCCTATCCTCTACTCTTACTTACATACACAGACACATAAGCACAGCACTACCACACATGTTGCAAGCTCAGAGATTGACCTGGCTGGAGCGAAGCTCCGCTGATGAGATGTAGAATTGTAGGATTGCGCCGGATTCCGCATCCTCCAAATATGATCATCGCCATCTTGCGCGATAAAAAATGCACTACACTTACGGGTCTAAAGACCTTAGCTGTTGACGCGACCGGTTGACTGATAAGTGATATCAAGTGCCATTAAACTCGTTAATCCCGTAAAAGTAGTGCAGGCATTTTGCAGGACGTGACAGTGATCTTTCTCAGCTTGATAGCAAGGATCCAGGTCTTGTCCCACCAAGTATCTCCCACCAGCGTTGCACAGCCCCAGCAAGGACGAGCTCAAAATCCACAATAGGTCTCTCGACACGTGTAGCAGTGTAATGCATGTAGTTAGAGTATGAGATCGGATAAGAAGGGGTGAGCGTAGTACAAGGAATAGGAAAAAAGATCGCGCGCTGTCCGTGGCCCGTTTGTTACAGTACTGCTCTGGCATTCATCTGGTGTTGATCGAAAAAAAAACACAGAAAATTCCCGATCAGAGCAGCCGACCGCTAGAATTCTTCTCCGAACTGCGACTGGATTTGACCCAGCTATTTAGCTATAGTGTCGAAAATCCTGTCACCGCCGGGATTGTAACCCTAGGACCTCCCGGTCAGAAGCACTGCAATGACATCAATTGACGCTCTGAATCACCTCACACGTTGACGCGATCGGAAACACCGATCAACCAATCAATCAATCAACGAATCAATCGACCGGGAGAGGTGGCTCAGGGCATCGACTGATGTTCCTGCAGTACCTCAGACCGGTAGGTCCTAGAGACGATTCCAGACTGTGACAGGATTGTTCACACTAGCTTGTCAGCTAAGTCGAATTCAGTCGCCGTCTAGAAGAGAATTCTAGCGGTCGGCTGCTCTGATGGGTGGTTTTCCGTGGTTTCACCGATCAACACCAGGCGAATGCCGGAGCAGTACCCTCACAAACGGGCCACGGACCCCACTGCGATCGATTCATTCCTTGTCCTATCCTAACTCCTTTGCTTACACATTATTACACTGACATGCATTACACTACCACACATGCCGAGAGACCGACCGGAAGCTTGGAGCTTGTCCGGCTGCATGTTTTGAATACGCACTACAATTGTGCATGGGACTTATGTAGAGCTCGCTGATTCGACAGTTACGCGGCGCACGAAACGAAAGCGACACATTTCTCTGAGACACATACTCTTCGAAGAGACAGACAGACAGCTGTGGACAGCTGGTGCATTCCAAAAGAGTAGTGGCGGGGCGGTTGTGAGAATATTACTGAGGTTTATGAAAGAAAAATGACACCAAACACTTTTAAAACGAAGTTTAATTTATGTAATCTGAATTTAGTGGTAATCCTTAATTAAAAAATTTTAGGCCAGTTTATTAGTGCAAGAAAATTCCACACGTTTTAAAGAGCTTCCCAAACTTTTTAAGGAATTTGGGGCACGAAACTGACATTTGAAGGAAGAAAAACAATTTTGGGCAATTTTGTGGGGAAAATATTTAGACATATTAGTAAAAGCAATTACTTTAATGGCATTTATGTTCTTTTTCTCCTGTCCGACATGTATGCCTCTCAGGGATTTTTGGAATTACAATCAATTGACATTAGGAGTTGGTCACTCTCACTTAATTGTCCCTGAAGGGACAGGCAACACATTAATAAAAAAGAAGGCAAATTTTTGACTCATAAATGAAAATGTTTATTTGTAATCTTACAATGAAAATAATACCATAAGCATTATTGCAAATATAATGTTAACATAACTGTACACTTCTACTCCTGTAACCAAATGTACAACACAATTGTCTCTAATGACCGTCGTTGTTGATGCAATTATTAATTTAAAAAAATATAGCAGCTTGTTGAAAACGTAGATTGAGGATCAAAACAGAGAATATAATGTCGTTAACAACTGATCTTGTCAGTTCTAATCAATCATTCAAGTGTAGAGAAACTTCCTATTTAATAATGCAAACTTGTCACTAACGCTGATTTTGTTTTCATTTTGGCAATAATGCATAAATATTAACAAGGTTTCATTAAAAGTTACATGCTGATCATAATAAATATCTTCCTCTCTTCACAGCAAGACTATTCCAATGACTGCCACATGTGCACAACTTTGAAATAATGACCTCCATTTTTATTGTGTTGCAATTATTTCATCCATAAGATGTAGATGTATTCTATGGTAATCAATTCAATCTCCTAAACAAGTCAGGACATTGTCTTCTAGATTTATGCAAATTCAAAAGTTCATCGATTGATGCCACCTGAAGGGGAACATTCATGCTGCTCAGACATCCTTTGAATGGAGGAGAATAGTATGCAATATTCTAAGTTGAAAGATGGCTTTTTTGTGAGAAGAATCACTTGGTAGCTTCATGGTATAATTTGCATATTTTGAGTTATTTTGTTTTCAAATTAGACATACAATGTATTAACTAGTAGTTAATAAGACTAAAATAGTTTGTGTATTACAAAAAGATGCACTATTTATACTAGAAAAAGTTATATGCATAAATTTAATTGAAAATTTAAAAAATTGTAGAAGAAATGGTGTTTCCATCCCCATATTCAGATTATCATTACACTTTTCGTTGCCGACAACGGCAAAGGTCACAATTAGACTCGCACCAGCTGGTCGCGTAATAAAACGCGATTAAGTCACAATTCCAAGGATTATTTAACTCTAACCTGGTTTAATCTTTCCAGAAACAAAGGAAAAAAAGACAAGTTATTAACGAAGTGTGAAATCCACTCCAATTGTACATTCATGTAAATAATTTAGTTATTTTTTAATGAAGTTTGTTTGCCAAAGGGAATGCGTAGCGTTATCATTGTATGTATGTATGTGTGTGTGTGTGTTTCCCATTTCATTTCCAAGCAAGTTATCCTGTTAGGGAAAAAATAAAATAACCAACTGATAGGGTCACCGGGCCCTACTTGTTGGTTATACCACAGTTATACTGGCATCAGCAGCACGTCACAAAGAGCAAACATAAGCTAAGAGCAGCGAGAAAAATATCTCATCTTGCATGTCATTTACGGTGTAAGATACATAGGTGTGCTCACTCCTAGTCTAAAACTGAAGCTTATGTGAGGCCAGTTCTCACAGTTCTCGCATATAAGCGCTGCGATCTTTGGGTCTCATTTGGGCATGGTCGTGATTGGTCATGATCCATTCGTCAGCTCTGTGGCTAGCTGAATTCTAAATTCAAGTCAGTGATTTGTCGCTTCGCGGTGGAATTGGTAAAGTCTAGAGCAAACAGTTACGAAAATGGGTAGGAAATATTTTATAAAACTGTGTAATAGCCACAGTTTATATGTCGTCTTAAGATGTATATCTTACACCGCGGCCCAAACAGATCGTGCCCACCTTTCGGACAAGCAAGGAACTAGCCTCAAACTGGCTTCAAAAAATTTGCCCAAAAGACGGCTAGTTAACACATCTATGTATCATACACCGTGACGTCATTACTAGCACTTTGTGAACAACTACTGCCAGTGGCACAGAGCGCTAGCACTGTCTAGATGCTGTCAAACCCGGAACTGGCACAGCAGTACTGGCAGCGTGTAAATCAGTCTTATGAATCTCCAACCACCCAAAGCCACCACGCACTCGTCTCCAGGGTCTTTCAACTCCCATATATCCGGTCGCGGCGGCGGTGGTGTAGTGGTTAGCGTAACGGACTGCTATACCCATGTTCGCGGGTTCAAACCCGATCGAAGCCGTGGATTTTTTAGGGGCGAAAAAATCCTCCGTACGCCTTCCTTCGGAGGGGAAGTAAAGCCGGCTGTCCCATGTTAGTAGATTTACTTGCATGTAAAAGATCCTCAAGCCTAAATGACGCCTCTGAGCTAAATTCAAATCGCCGGTTTCGTCGTCTCAGTAATACCTTCTTTCCGCTAGTTGGTGAAAGGAGTGTAACAAAATTTGCGTGGTCAGACGGAAGAGCAGGCCTCATGGCCTGAGTCTCGCCACGTAAAATAAGGCAATTCAATTCAATTCAAAAAAAATTCATATAACATGCTGGAGATCATTATAGTAGCGCGCTCTCCTCTATCACCTTCTTGCAGAAACTAAAAGACGAATGCTTCCAACGATACCTCAAACGTGCGTGGCTGCTGCGCTGGTTCGCGAGACGCAAGCAGGCGCGTCATGTTACAAAAGATAGCGTCGATGTTTGTGATGTATTCAGCTTATTCAGTTTCTAATATGTACTTATAATGAATAACTGAACATTCAGAAACACTTGTCGTATTTCTCACAAATTAGTCAATTTTTATGTGAGGAATTTGGGGAGCCCAACCTGCAGCTGCACCCCGCGACACTAGCGCCTCTTGTAGTGGCACCCGCAAGGTTGTCTTCGGTTTTGATGGAGAGTTACAAGGTCCTACTCGCACAATGAAATTATTTTAGCGTGTCCGCTTAAGGTCAGGGCCCAGAGCTGCCGGAAGAGTCCATTCCTTAAACGTATCGCTTTAGGGGGGAGCGCGTCCCTTAGCGAGACGTGTTGACAACCCTACTGCTGTTGAGTAATCATCGAACCTGGCTATTCGTCTCCACCAAGTGCCAGTTTTTAGTTGCATTTCTCTAACAGAGTGCAGCTATTTGTGTGAAGTTCTGTATAAGTTATTATTATTTTGTTGTCATCTTTGCAATGCGTCCTGTCCAGAGCAACTTGAATAAGGACGTTCTTCAGTGTCAGACGCGTGAAATTGTTGCCAAAGTACATACATCAATTTATAAAGAAAAGCAAAAGAAAGTATTGAAAACATCAAAGCTGTTCAATTAGAACGTCATTTGCCGCACAATGAATGCACCATATCTGGAAATCGTTATTTTTAAAGGTAACTACGCGAACGATAGTAAAGGCAGTGATAGTGATATTGCTTATGATAGTGAGGAAACGGGTGTAAGTGACAGTGGAAGACATATGGATGATGATAACAGAGCCAGGCCATCCCGTGAATTTGGTGTTTTTCCATTACCAAGCGAAGACACTACCGCCAATTAATTTCCAAGACCGTTCGCTAGCATGTGCATGGCATGGTAGACTAATGTTTTTGGTATGGGCAGACGAGCCAGGCGCGAGCGAGCGCCGCCTCCTGGCTCTCTCCCCACCACATTCTGCTTCCCCTCTACTCGCGAATCCCAGAGGCCACCCTACAAAAATGTCGCTGTACCTGGTAGGAGGCGGCGATGACGACGGCCGAGGCGAGCAGCGCGCCGGCCAGCTGCAGGCGCAGGCGGAACCTGCGCACGCGCGCCTGGGCCACGCCCCCGCACGACGACAGCGCCGCCAGCGCCGCGGCCACGCACTGCAGCGGCGACGCGCGCGCCACCACGCGCCACGCGGCGGCGTAGGCAATCGCGGTGGCCGACAGCGCCGCCCAGATGGGCGCGCCGAACACCCGCAGAGGCAGCGACCACCCGGGCAGGGGCCTTGCCGGCCGCACCACCACCTGCAAGCGGAAGCAGGGTGCGTTCATATACTACTTCCGGTTTTATTTCTTGGCGCGTGGGGGAGTGTCTTCACCATGGAATATCTCACAATATTTCGCGTCGTTCTCGGTCGTGCCGCAAGGAGTCGCATGACCGTGACTGTATCGAGCAGTGCTGGCGATCATGCGACCCCTGGCGGCACAACGACGCGAAATACCGTGAGATATTCCATTTTAATGACTCACCTCCGTGCGCCAAGAAAGAAAAACCGAAGTACACATGTCGGTTGATCGCAGCACTGCTTGATACGGTCGCGATCATGCGACATCTAATGGCACGACCGAGGAAAAGGCGAAATGCTGTAGGATATTCTATCGTGAAAATTATGTGTCATACAAAAACCCAAGTATAGACACAGCATACCAGTGACACGAAAGGCTGATTTACACATTGCCAGTAAACGTGATAGTTGAGTTTGCAACTAACTGGCAAGAGGAGACTGGCAACGTGTAATCGCCTTCTTGTAAGTGACTAGCAAGACCTTCACGCTAGTCACTGGCGATGCCAGCTGAACAAGAATATTTAGTTTACTGGAATGCACACGCGCTCCCCCACCATTTTGTCAAACTGGCGATCCCCCCCCCTCGACTTCCGTAGGTGTGTGCTAGAAACTAAGAGCAGCGAAAAAAAATATCTCATCTTGCATGCCATTACTAGCACTGTGTAAACAACTATTGCCAATCGTACAGACTGTAGGCGTTGACTAGGTGCTGGCTAACCCGTAACTCGCACACCAGTATTGGCACCGCGTAAACCAGGTTGAAGTGTTCAGAAAGGAGACTGAAGTCCGGTGTTCGAGGCATGTTGGGTGTATGTACGAAACGTGTCGGTAGCTACTTGAAAAATAAAAGAAAACTACTGGTGTTACGGAATGGCACAGATTTTACCGTATTAGTTTTCTATTTTTTTGGTCTCGCTAGCTATTCGGACTTCACACACACTCTTGCCAACTCCAATCAATTACCGCACAAACAACATTTTTTTTACCACATTCACTTAATTTTCGTAACGGTAGAACGGAAATATTGTTTTAAGAATATTAAAGAACTGTAAAACCCCGTTCTAAATGGTATTTTGTTTGAAAACTTTTGAGCCGTTTTTAAGAAAATGGCGTTTAAGCACGACTGTAAATGCGAGAATTGAAGCTCTTTTCCACAGGAATCTTTTTGATTTCGAATGATTTTATTGGAAGTCATTTGAAGCACTCTAAATCATAAATACAATAGTTATTACAAATTGCTGGAAATGTGCATATTAACGTTGTGAGACATATCTCAGAGGACACTATGTGTGTGTGTGTGTGTGTGTATATATATATATATATATATATATATATATATATATATTGTGACGTACCGACTGCTCGGGGTCAATCGTGACTTACCCGTGAAGTGGCACGGTACAATAAATTTGTTTGTTTCAGGCAGGGCTCGGGATCTTTTTCGCGAATGTGGACCCTGGGATGTTCGGGGTACAATAAATACATACAGTTTATTGTACAACGACAGTTTGATGTTTATTCATCTAATATCACTATTACACTTTCGAACACTGATCCCCTATGCAATGATTACTATGTTTTGGTACCAAAACTTAATACCTTCAATGCTAGCATCATACCTGTTACCATCTGGGTCACGTCGCTTCGTTGGGGCCCGGCGCTGATGGTGGCGGCGGCTTCGGCTCCCGTCGCGTGGTCCCGGAGCCGTTCGGCCCCCAGCCGGAGATGAGTAGGCAAGTGTTCGCCCCTCACGCTGCTCCACGCGTATATTCTATACTAGTGCATCTAATTAACTTATGCTTGTCCTGACAGTCTGAACTCCAGATTTGAGTTGTAACTGATTATGCTAAACACGTTACACTATATTACTCTCTGAATCACCGGTGAAATATCGGTAACCTATACCCACGTGTCCTTGTTCTCCTCACGCGTCATCATACAGTTTCATTATGGAAAGTTCCTATACACTGAAAACCCGTCAGACACTGCTTGATCGGTCTCACAAATGATCACTGGTTCGGTCACTGTCTCGTGCACTACACATTCTATCTTTCCCCAAAACCTACGTTCGCGATGCATGTGCTCACGCTACAGGCGGGTTTCACACTCTTCGGTTTATCATACACTCTATCCGTTGACTTCCCAATGCTGTTCGGTCTGCATCACACTTCTTTAACAGTCCGAAATGTAATACTATGCAAGTCTATTAAGTTATTCAGCACTTAGGGGTACTTTTCCCCAAATCACTCGCACCGCTCGCGCACCACCTCCGTCCGCTAGCGTGGCTTCCGCTCGTCTCCTCTTCTCAACCGACTTCTCGCTGTCCTCCCCTCGTGTCTCACGCTCCACGTGACGCCCCCCTTCCCCTCCGTGTTGCCATGCTGCCTAGTTATGCTCGCGCCGTTTGTATGTTCTCTGGTTGTTTAAGTTGAAATGTATCGCGTTTCTATTTAGAGGCGCGGTGCGTTTCATTACCCCCCTCCCCCCTTTTATTTGGATTTTTCTCCGCAAAATTCAAGGACTTACATTGGTTTTACTAACTTGACACTTGGGGTGCGATGACTCTCCCTCCACAACATGGGTCTCCGCCGATGTCGTCTTAACTCTCCTTGTTTGATGGACATGGTCTCAGATTGTAGAAATTGTAGTGTCCCACTACTTCTTGGCTTTCATTGACTAGTTTGGCAACATTGGTGTTTACTATTTGGTCGATGATATATGGTCCCTCATATAGCGGGAAAAACTTCGCGTATAATTTTAATTTTGGATTAGAAACTTTAGGCACGCGTAATAGTACTGTCTGACACTTGATATAACATACCCGAGAAACTCAATCTTTTTAGTGAACCACGTTGACTTCTTCAAGTTGAGCACCAAATTATTTTCTTGTAAAATCTGGAACAGTTCTTGCAAATCTTGAAAATGTTGATCGATGGATCCTGCCTGCACGACAATATCGTCCACATATGTCGTTACTCGGTTCGGCATCCTTCCTTGTATAATCTGGTCTACACATCGAATCAGTGCTGCTCCGCTGTTTCGTAACCCAAACGATACTCTACAAAATACGTAGCATATCCCTTCAAATGAAAATCCAGTATATTTCTGGTCTTCTTCGGCCACCTTCATCTGCCAGTAGGCCTTGCTGAAGTCGGTGCTCGAGAAAATGATGCTTCCCCCAAATCTCTGAAGTGCTTCTTCTACTGATGGTGGTGCATCCCTAAATGGTAGTGTCACTGCATTTAGTCTCCGAGCGTCTAAACATAACCGTAATCCTCCGTCCTTCTTTTTCACGATTACCATAGGATTCGTGTACGATGTTTTTTCTTTCTTAATGATACCATCGTTCACCATAGATGCTAATAACTCCGCTACTTGTTGTCTCAGTGCGACTGGTATTGGGTAATTCCATTGCTTGAATGGAGTGTAGTCCGTAAGTTGAATACGGAATTCAAACCCCTTGATTGGCTCTCGATTCTTCTGAAATACTTTCTTGTTTTCTATTAATATTTCTAACAGTCTGGATCTCTGCTGATCTTCCAGTGCTTCTGCCTGGTTGACTTGTTGTCGTAGTTTTTCTTCTATTCCCTCTTCCGATAATACGCCCGTACATGCTTCAAATTCCTCTTCCTTCCCCATATCCATCTCGATTCTTTGGTATCCTAGTTCTATCACTTTGCGGTCGAGGTCAATAATCGCCCGTTGTTCAGATAAAAAGTCTGTCCCTATGATCGTTGGATATAATAAATTCTTCACGACTAGAGCTACTATCTCGTACGCCTGGTCGCCGATTTCAGCTTTAAACATGATTTGTTTCGTAATAGGGCTTGACTTCTTTTGAGTTGCTCCTATCACGAATGCCCTATTCATGGGCAAGCACATTACTTGCTTTCCTTTCGCAATTAATTCATTATAAAATTCTTCTGATACCACTGTTGTAGTACAACCAGTGTCAACCAGTGCTTCTGTTACCACCCCCTCACATTCTATTTTGATCGTGGGACATTTTCTCATGCGAACTTCCGAACTTTTCTTCCTCTGCCACGGTTGTGATTCATAAGATACCAACCGAATCGTGTTGATAGGGACCACATTCAGTTCTTCCTTCCTTGTGTCCGTAATGGGGTCGCCTGTCATCACGGACTCTATCTGTTTAAAGATGTTCCCTGTCCTCCACTTGGGCCAGGCCGTGCTGATTGATTGGGCGTCCCTTGGTTCGTTCCTCTCTCTTCTTCTCGACGGTTTGGGTCTTGTCCTCTCCATTGCGGTCTTTGATTATTCTGTTCCGATTGCCCCCGACTTCCTGTCTCATGTCGTATCCACTGGTTGTCTGCTCCACCACCGTTCCCTTGTCTACTGGCTGGCTCCATGCTCAGGGTGTTCACATTTCCTTCCCTCTTGTTCTTCGGGGCATTAGCAAAAGTTAGGTCATACCCTCCTAGTGCGTTCATGAAACTTTCTAGATTGGTGTGGTTCGCACTTCGTAAATTGTTTTGGATCGACACAGGAAACTGGCGCGTCAATAGACATATGATTTCTTGATCATTCATTGGAGGACGTAGTGTTTTACAATCTCCAACGCGTTGCGTTGCGTATTCCCGCATGGTTCCCATCGACTGGTTATAATACCCATTCATCAGATTTAACTTTACATTCATTTGAATCTCGTCGTTCCAGTACCGCTCGTAAACCGGTCTTGAAATTCCTTCAATGTCTCCGGAAATGCATCGAATGTGTCAGCCCACGTTCGTGCATTTCCATCCAGCATCAGGTATAGGAATTGGACCTTGCATCTTTCCGATGTGTTGATCACGGCTAGATGTCGTTCTGCTGCTCGCATGAATGCACAGGGGTTTACTCGACCATCTCCCGAAAACTTTAGTGACTTTGGGGGCGTGAACGTTGGTATTCCACCCGTGATGATTGGCATTATCCGACATTCTTTAATTAGTTCCACATCGGACTGCAAGGATGATACTTTTTCTTCGCATATTCGGATGTTTCCCTTTATTTCTTCCTTGATCGATTGCTGAATCGTTCTTGTGTCTTCTTCCCTCCTATGCACCTCGTTCTTGACTTGAGTCTGGATATCCGCCATTTTGCTCTCCACTGTTCGGATCTCCTCTCGAAATTGACTTTGTACCCCCTGGATTTTCTTGTCCTGTACGGCAATCTGACTATTTACTTGGTGATGTAACTGAGTTTCCAATTCTCCGCTTATTTGGCTTATCTGAGACTTCAGTTCCCCCTTCTGTTCCGAAAATTTCTCTAGAATCCACTGATCTTGGGCTTCCACTCGTTTCGCAAGTTTAGACACTTCATTCTTTGTTATTTCGACTCGTTGATCGAGGGATTCTACTTGTCCTCTAATCTCGTCTCGTAACTTGTTATACCGTTCTTCAGCTCTCCTATCCTGTTCTTCAATTTTTCCATTCAGTTCTTCAATCTTTTGTTCGGTCTTTTTGCCCTGTTCCGCCGATTTCTCAATTTTTTCTTCAATCGCCTTTGCTGCGGCTTTCTGTTCTGTCATTATTTGCCCACTCAATTCCCCAATCTTACTATCTAGTGTTTTCATCATATCCCTTTTTTGATCGTCCATTGCCTTCAATATCGTTTGTAATATGTCTGTGGAAATATTTGTTCGATCCTTCCGATTTGGGTTCCCTGCTGCCTGGTTCATCGGTGTTGATGTGACTTGTACTTCTTCGGTAAAACAGTCGCCCGACGAGTCGTCCAATTTGCTTCCGAATCCGGTATCCCCATTTTCCAGGAATGTACTTCCACCTATTCCTTCATCCGCGTCTCCTCCACGCTCTATCTTTTCCTCCCGCTCTAACGTCGCTTTCTGAGCCTCCATCTTGCTACCGCCAACTAAACTTCCGCCCCCAATTACTTCGTAGCGTTCACTCATTTTGTCCATCTACTGTAAAAAGTTTCCGTACCAGCAATGCTACTACCACTAGCTTATCTACACTCTCACTAATGCTGTAATTATTCGCAATTCTACTAATCTGATCCCCCAAGTAATTGTACTACAACAATGCCTTAGCAATGATTCTGAACATTCACTATATTCACTGTTCGTTTTAACTTTTGCATGAAGACCACATTTGCATAATCTACTATGTGATCGACCCAATTCCTTATTACACGATTACTGCCTATAATATCAAATACACACTCTTTATAATTAAGTTCTAACATGAACTATGCACATAAATTCAATACCCAAATACTCTTCATAAACACATCACATGTATCAAATACTGCAAATAACCCTTCTAGTAAGTTCCTGAAAATAATAACATCAATACCCTCAACACTCTGCAAAACTGCTATAATAATTCACAATCAAATTTCACACACCCCTAGCACTTCCCTCAGTAATACATAAACATACAATTTGTTACTTCATAATCTTACCCACAAAATTTCAACGATACAACTTATTTTCCTTAACATTGAATTATTTTCCCTTGACTTTAATCTATATTGTCATTTGCACACGTATTTATTCCCACAGATATTAAAATAATACACACTGTATTTCTTTTACACATATATAATGGTTATGCTACACACTGTTTTCTAAATTGACTAATTACACAATTAACAAAATAATATTTACCTTCACAATTACTATTGTATGTAAATTTTCTACATTTGCTCTATACTTCCTCAACAAACATTTAATTTTACTCAATGAACAATAAACCACTACCCGTACCCACTATATTATTCCAATCTTTCTATCAAAACTGCTATGTATTCTAACATTTTCCATATGTCGTTGTTAATACAAGACTTATTAATTGTATTTCCCAAATGATCACTTACACATACACACTGTATTAGTGTAACTTTTGTGATCACTAAGTAATTATTATATCTTTACACTTGCTACACATATTTCTGCCCATGCACATGTTATTACAGTTATTCCCCACCAAACAATAAATTCTTGCCCCTGTCTACAAATTGTTTTCAACTCTACTTTGTTATACCATTATACTACATCAACACAATATTTTATATTCCCCCAATTATAAATTTTCCCTTCCAACATTACTTTTTATAACTGCTTGCACGTTTTTACAATTACTAATAACTACCATCTAATAACTCAATACACTACAAACATTTTTTTTATACGGTATTATCTTTCAAACTTGATTTTACTCACACTGTGACTTTCCAATGTTTGGTTACATTTGCCAGGGCCACATTTCTTAAATACGCGAGTACAACCTGTTCAGGCGCCAATTGTGACGTACCGACTGCTCGGGGTCAATCGTGACTTAACCCGTGAAGTGGCACGGTACAATAAATTTGTTTGTTTCAGGCAGGGCTCGGGATCTTTTTCGCGAATGTGGACCCTGGGATGTTCGGGGTACAATAAATACATACAGTTTATTGTACAACGACAGTTGATGTTTATTCATCTAATATCACTATTACACTTTCGAACACTGATCCCCTATGCAATGATTACTATGTTTTGGTACCAAAACTTAATACCTTCAATGCTAGCATCATACCTGTTACCATCTGGGTCACGTCGCTTCGTTGGGGCCCGGCGCTGATGGTGGCGGCGGCTTCGGCTCCCGTCGCGTGGTCCCGGAGCCGTTCGGCCCCCAGCCGGAGATGAGTAGGCAAGTGTTCGCCCCTCACGCTGCTCCACGCGTATATTCTATACTAGTGCATCTAATTAACTTATGCTTGTCCTGACAGTCTGAACTCCAGATTTGAGTTGTAACTGATTATGCTAAACACGTTACACTATATTACTCTCTGAATCACCGGTGAAATATCGGTAACCTATACCCACGTGTCCTTGTTCTCCTCACGCGTCATCATACAGTTTCATTATGGAAAGTTCCTATACACTGAAAACCCGTCAGACACTGCTTGATCGGTCTCACAAATGATCACTGGTTCGGTCACTGTCTCGTGCACTACACATTCTATCTTTCCCCAAAACCTACGTTCGCGATGCATGTGCTCACGCTACAGGCGGGTTTCACACTCTTCGGTTTATCATACACTCTATCCGTTGACTTCCCAATGCTGTTCGGTCTGCATCACACTTCTTTAACAGTCCGAAATGTAATACTATGCAAGTCTATTAAGTTATTCAGCACTTAGGGGTACTTTTCCCCAAATCACTCGCACCGCTCGCGCACCACCTCCGTCCGCTAGCGTGGCTTCCGCTCGTCTCCCCTTCTCAACCGACTTCTCGCTGTCCTCCCCTCGTGTCTCACGCTCCACGTGACGCCCCCCTTCCCCTCCGTGTTGCCATGCTGCCTAGTTATGCTCGCGCCGTTTGTATGTTCTCTGGTTGTTTAAGTTGAAATGTATCGCGTTTCTATTTAGAGGCGCGGTGCGTTTCAATATATATATACAGAGTGAGTCACGTAACTTTAGCACCTCCTGTAACTTTTGAACGGTTGAAGTTATTGCAATGCAGTTTTCACGGAAGTGAATGAGGGAATGGGGCTAATTGATATGTGTATTGATTTCTGTTGTATCATTTTTCTTTTACGAGATATTTGAGGTAACTTTGTTTTTTAAATGGGACTATACATATTTTTCAGTCTATCATGACAAGCGTAAAAAGACGAATCCAAAGATATAGATATTGTCATATGTTAGATAAGCATTTTTTTGATTAATTTTGATTTTTGCGACCGGGGTTTAAACGGACGTTTTCAATAGTCCACCACACAAGGTCATGCAGCGCTCCACCAGCACACGTGCGCCCGGCGAAGGGAAGGGAAGGGAGGGATCTTATTTGAAAATACGAAACATAGTATTCCAAGTATTCACAAAACCATTGCAGTTTTTTCCTGAACTGTGCTTTCCATCCTTCTGCATTTTC
>JAHLJT010005437.1:86557417-86789917 GCA_031308135.1 Acheta domesticus | reverse complement strand
GCCAAGCACGGCACATTTAATAACTTGAACCGATAAAACTATTGTTCAGAAAATTGATCAAGTCCGAAAGAAAACTTTCTCTTGAAAAATTCTCACCACAAGATAAATCAAGTGAAGGCAGTCACAGAGTACCTTCACGAAGTCCTACTAACAAGCGCCGCAGTCGAAAGTCGAAAGCAGAGCGATACTCAGCCAAAAGCCGAAAACAGAATGCTACTCAATCAAAAGTCGCAAGCGGAATGCCTCTCGGATGTTACTTTCTTTCTGCCTCTTGCCTCGGGCCCCCTCCAAAAAAAAGTCTAAAGTTCGAGAATGTTCTACTACAATTTCGAACCCGTTCGGCGATAGGCTACAGGAAATTGCGCAGTGAAATTACTTCGTCCAATCGCTGAAGGCGTTTGAACAGGGATCTTTAGTGGAAAATTTCCAGTATCTTGTCTCAAGTCTCTCTGTCATACAATGTTTACTTGGATGCACGTGCAAGCCTAGACATGCGTCGTAGAAGTGGGCCAGGGCAAGCCTAATTTTTGTTGACGTTCACTGGGTGGCGGCCCAGGGGCTGGAAGGGGGTAGGTGCGTTCTCTTAAGGAATGCTTCCCGAAAGACAAACGCGCGGAGGGTGGTCGGGCACGAAGAAGAGGAGGGACGGCGGCGACCGGTGCAGCTATGCATGTCAAATTAGAGTGGGGGGGAGTCACGCCAAAAATTCCCCGGCGCCAGTGGAAGCGCCTTTCGCAGATTATTGCCAGAGAAATGTAAAAATTAATGCTAATTTAATGAAGTTGATATTCGGTAACGCTACAATATATATATCAATCCGTTTACCAGCAGATGCTCTTGGTCCCACGACGCCTGAATGCACTGGCTCCCATCCAGCTTCCAGACCTCTTGCGAGAGGGAGCGTGCACTGATGGGGCTGATTCCGTAGTCCACGAATGCAGTCAGGAGGGCGGTGATCATGTGTTGGTGTACCGTGGGCGGAAGTTTCTTTATCTGAAAGTTTCTTTTGCCTTCTGGTTTCTAGTATTAAAGCGACATCGACAACAACACACGTGGTCGATGTTGGAAACATCAAAGTTAATAATACATAGCTCCTAATCCATCGATGGTTTGGGCGAAACGTTTTATTTTGATGGTGCCACATTTGACCAATTTATAATTAATATTTAAGTGGAAAGAAAATTTAAAAAACTCTTCTCCATATCATTATAAATGCGAAATACTAGTAAAATTGTAAATACAAGGGTGTAGGGTCAAATAGGGCGACAGATGATGGTAGTACAAGCAGCGTTC
The DNA here is from genome assembly GCA_031308135.1 of Acheta domesticus. Taxonomy (NCBI): domain Eukaryota; kingdom Metazoa; phylum Arthropoda; class Insecta; order Orthoptera; family Gryllidae; genus Acheta; species Acheta domesticus. Next base: position 86,788,624 of record JAHLJT010005437.1, on the reverse strand, counting down.
GCTTGAATCGAACAAATACACTGACAGTGGTACCATCAATGTTATATTATAACTTTTACAATATAGTGATAATGAAGATTTTTCGTTCACAAAACATCGGGCCCAAAACAACAATGGTAAAAAAAACATCGGTTTTAATATATCGGTATCGCATCCTTCGTTTCTAGGGGCTTTTAGATGGTTGGAGCCGTTTGGCAGGTAGGATATAGTCGCTCTGCATTGTACACAGACTCACTGAATCGTCTGTCAGAAAACCAGTGTAGCGCCGATTTTGCCAATTACGAGAAAACGAAAAATAAACTGTCAAAAGCCAAAGTACAAATGGAGTGAGCCAAAGGTATAGCCTAACTTCGTGGGGTTACTAATCAATGGTCTTCCTAAACACCCTCTCTCTGCCGTTTCGTAGCACAGTCAGTCACTTTCTGCCATGCATCCACTTTCCTGCACTTTCCAAGCTGATGAAGAAAATTGAAGTCGAAAAAGAAACACACCAACATTTATGCACTTTTCCCAACTTGTTACCAGTTTTTTTACATCGGCTGCAAAGAACTTTTTATCTTTTTGTTTTATCCAATTTCCCACAAATTTTTGCAACGTTATCTTAGAATTTCTTCCCACGTAATGCTCCCTTCAGTGGACCAAACAAATGGAAATCAATGATAATTCGGGACTAGAAAGGGGATGAGGCAGTACCTCCCAAACCATTTTGTCGATGGTTTCACGACTTTGTTGAGCAGTGTGATGACGTGCGTTGTCTTGCTGGAGAATCACACCTCTCCTCTAAGAACAACTGAGTAGTATTGCCTGTTTATTGTAGACTGTCAGAAATTACATTAAATTTAATGTAGTTTAATGCATTATTTTACATGAAATGCAATGTACAGTGTGCATTAAAACGATATTAATGAACATGTACATTAAATTTAATGTGTAAATTAAAATCAATGTAGATTTAATGTACTGCAGTAAATTAAATTTTATGTACCGGGTACGTTAAAACGAGATTAATGTGTTTGTGCATTAAAATTACTGTTAAAATTAAAATCAATGTATATTTAGTGTAGGACCACATTGAACTTGATGTACTTTGAAAAATTAAACCGAGATTAATGTGATATACATTAAAGGGTCCCCCCGATAAGATGGTAAAAAGTTCCCCTCAACCAAATTACATATGAGTGGTTACACTATAATTCTAACATAAAAATAATATTTTTGAAAGGTTTTTTAGCCTCCGTCCCACCACCCACACCCCTACACAGTCAAAAACGTGTTTTTTTAATTTCAATTTTTTCGACAACTTAACACTATTTTATCAGACTGAAAAAATATGATAAACAAGAACACCACTTGGACTATCAGAAAAACATTTTTCAATATTTTCTCACGCCCAAATTCAAACACAAAAAAATATTTTCGAAAAAAAGTATCAAGAAATATTTTTTAGTGTGTCTTAGAAGCCTGGAACAGGCTCGAAAAAATGTCAAAGGTTCCTCTTAAAACACAAATTGTTGTGTATTTTTTCAGATTTTTTCGATTGCTGGGCTGCAGTTAAAAAAATAAAAACCATTTTCCCGCCTTTAAAACACCTGGACTTTCAATATACTTTGAAAATGACTGGAATGGTTCTGTGCATTTATTTTAGTGTTTATTATACATTTGCACACATTGTTGTAACATCCAATAAAGTTTTGACTTTGGAATATACTTACAAAGTATCATTTTTAAAGGTTTCTAATAGTTTGCATAAGTAATCGTACGCCACGGAAAGACGATAGTTTTGGCAATTTATTAGAAACAATCGACACAAGACCTTGTGCGATACTGGTGGATAAAGAATTACACCCCATCCTGTATTAAACAGATTTTGGAAGAAAAAATAGAAGTTTGCAGATTATGACATACAGAAAAAGATTATTCCAACACACATTATAATGGCAAATAACTCGGAAGCGACGCTTCCTAGGCCTTTTAAACCAGGTTTGCTTGTCTCATGGGCACACGACTTTTTTTTGAGAACAAGTAATTTCTAACAGACGACAGGTTTTGGGGGACGGGTAGATGACAAATGGGGAAATGATAAGGGACATTTCCGGTGCAGGTGAAGGATAGATGGGGGACAGTGGGGAAGTGAAGGGGAACAGATTAGGCCCCGATTATGTTGTTGGGATGTATTTTTCAAAATAACACTTTTATGATCATCCTATTTTACAATTTTCCATATTAGTTCTTTTGGGTGCGCCCTTTCCGTAGCACAGATGGACAGAAAAGAGAAGCCGATATCAATGTAAAATTAAATTGAAGGAAAATACTGAAATTATCTTTCACGATAAAATTAACGGGACTATTTTATTTTCTGCGAATTTTTATCTCAACGCTCAGCAATATTGGAATGAATTCTCTCGCACAGTACCGGGTCTATAATGCCATAAACTACTTTTCGGGGGATGGGCGTTTGCAGTTGGGTGCTACATTAAATCAATTTTCAATTTTCGTACAATTATTATTTACAAAGTGCAGAGTTTTCGCATGTGTACAGATTGTACGAGTGTCTCCATATTTATACGTATTCAAGAACAAATACTTAGGTAAAGGAAAAGACAACATTTTTTCTCTAGTCTGAAACATCTACAGACGTGAGACCACAGGCTTCCGCAACCAATGCGTTACTATTAATCTGTCCGGGAGGCGCCGCGTTCTAGGCTCAGTTGTCAACGTTTTAGCTGCTATCCTGTGGCCTTCCTCCTCAAGCAAGGTCGCACGTGCCTAGGACGCGGCAACTGCCGAACTGCCAAGTGGTTGACTACAAATGTCTAGTTTTTTTTTAAACCAAGACCCAGCTATTAAAAAATATGAAAAAATTCACAAGCATTCTAAGATGAAGTTTTAAGATTATTGTCGTGCCAGTGTCTGTGTTCTAAGACAAGTAAAACAGTTCTTAAAAATCTGGCTCTAACCTCTTCCCCTTCATTTTTCCACATGTCCCCCAATTATCCCTTAAATATGACCGAATTATTATTTAATAAACTGCCAAACACTATTATCTTTCCTTAACGTATGATATTCTCATACAAAGGATTAGAAAGGTTTAAAAATGATAATTTTTAAGGATATTCCAAAGTCAAAACATTATTGGGTGTTACAACAATGTATACAAATGTATAATAAACACTAAAATGCACAGAACCGTTGCAGTCATTTTCAAAGTATATTGAAAGTCCAGGTGTTTTAAAGGCGGGAAAATGGTTTTTATTTTTTTAACTGCAGCCCAGCAATCGAAAAAATCTGAAAAAAATACACAACAATTTGTGTTTTAAGAGGAACCTTTGACATTTTTTCGAGCCTGTTCCAGGCTTCTAAGACACACTAAAAAAGATTTCTAGATATTTTTTTTCGAAAATATTTTTTTGTGTTTGAATTTGGGCCTGAGAAAATATTGAAAAATGTTTTTCGGATAGTCCAAGTGGTGTACTTATTTATCATATTTTTTTCAGTCTGATAAAATAGTGTTATGTTGTCGAAAAAATTGAAATTAAAATAACACGTTTTTGACTGCATAGGAGTGTGGGTGGTGGGACGGAGGCTAAAACACCTTTCAAAAATATTATTTTTATGTTAGAATTATAGTGTAACCACTCATATGTAATTTGGTTGAGGGGGACTTTTTACCATCTTATCCGGGGGGACCCTTTAATGTTTAAATTAAAATCAATGTAGATTTAATATACATCAGTACATAAAACTTAATATACCTTTCCCTACCTTAAAGAGATATTAATATAATTTGACATTAAATTTAATGTTTAAATTAAAATTCACGGAGATTTGATAAATAATTATGGAATGTATGGAACTCTGATACTGTTTAAAAACTTAAAAATATTTCATTCCGCTATTAGAACTTACGTATAATAAATTTAAAATATATTTTCAACATGTATAACAATATAGCACGGTAATTTTATAGTTAACAACTTTTTCAAATTCACCAAAAAATTTAAATTTTTTCTAAGAATTGTCACTGTAACAAGTTCAGAATTTAGTATTCTTTACGGCTCCGAAACATATTTCCGAGCATAAATGCGTCCAAAACCGGTGACGAAGTAGTAACAATTATATACAGGATGAGTCACGTAACTTTAGCACCTTCTGTAATTTTTGAACGGTTGAAGTTAATGAAATGCAGTTTTCACGGAATTGTATGAGGGAAAGGGGCTAATTGATATGTGCGTTAATTTCCATTTTATCACTTGCATTTTACGAGATTTTTAGGTAACTTTTTTTAATGGAATTATACATATTTTTTCAGTCCACCATGACGAGCGTAAAAAGACAAATCAAATGATATACATATTGTCATATCTTAGATAAGCATTTTTTGAGTAATTTTGATTTTTGCGAGTGGGGTTTAACGGACACTTTTAATAGTCCACCATACAAGGTCACGCAGCACTCCACCAGCAACGCGCGCCCGGGCAATGGAAGGGAGATTTGAAGATACGAAACATAATCCAAATATTCACAAAACCATTATAGTTTTTTTCCTGAACTGTGCTTTCCATCCTTCCGCATTTTCAGATTTTTGTCTTTCTTTGATTGAAGGATGGAAAATAAGGATTTGACGTATGTAAGGATTTGACATAATAAAATTGTTTCAACTTTATTTAATGGGGTTTCATAAGATACGTATTAATGGGATCTTGAAACAAAGCACAATAAGAATAAATAATTAAGACTGTACAAAAATATTGCATATCTTGAGCAAACAATTTCAATGTTAATAAGCATATAATAATAACTTTGGGATAGAAACAACCTTATTTCTATACACAGTACTTATGACAAATCAATATTTTCAATTCCTAGGAAACAAAATATTTGTTAATGGGGCAGGATGGAAAGCAGAGTTCAGGACAAAATGCACCAATATTGGGAATATTTGGAATATGTTTCGTATCCTCAAGTACTAAAATCCCTTCCCTTCCCCGAGCTCGCGTTTGCTGGGGGAGCGCTGCGTGACCTTGTGGGGCTGACAGTGACAATGAAAATATCCGTTTAACACTAGTCGCAAAAAAATCAAAATTACTCAAAAAAATGCTTATCTAATATATGACAATATTGATATCTTTGGATTTATCTTTTTACGCTTGTCATGACAGTCCGAAAAAATATGTATAGTCCCGTTTGAAAAAACAAAGCTACCTCAAATATCTCGTAAAATATAAGTGATACAATAAAAATCAATACACATTTCAATTAGCCCCATTCCCTCATTCACTTCCGTGAAAACTGCATTGCAATATCTTCAACCGTTCAAAAGTTACAGAAGGTTCTAAAGTTACGTGACTCATCCTGTATAATATATACAATTCCGTAGACTTAATATATATTTAATATATATTACGTCTAAAGAAATATGTTCCGTAGACATAAAGAATATATTATATATCACAGCGGGCAGTACACCACGCCTAAGAAACTGCTCAAGCAACTGAATGTCGCTATAGCTCAGTGGTTAGAGTAACTGCTCGTCAACCAGGAGTCCCGGGTTCGAATCCCGGTCGGGGTGACTATTCATTGAACAAATTTAAACATTACAATACATTTGTAAGTAACAAGGTCAGAACTTACTGTTCTTTACGTCTGCGGCACATATTTCCGAGCGTAAACGCGTTCAAAAAGGTGACAATTGCATATACCTCAACGGGCAATAAATCAAGCCTAAGACCCTGTTGAAAGAATTGGTAGTCTCGACAGGATAGTGGTTAGAGCAACTCGGTGTAAACCAAGCGACCCGGTCGGGGTGACAATTCTTTGAAATTTTAAATATTGAAGTTAATGTACATGTGCAGTAAATTTCACGTAAATTAAATTTAATGTAGACGCACAGTAAATTTAATGTACACGAAAACATTAAATTTAATTGTACACGTACATTACATCTAATGCATACCTACTTTAAAGTTAAATTTAATTTACGTGCATGATACTTACTTTAATGTACTTTTACATTAAAATTAATGCAGAAATTTCTGATAGTGCACCCTATTCTACGAGATAACCATTAACCTACAGCGTCCTCAAACACCGTCAACATGACTTTTCCCGCTGATGCGGCCAGAACGGTGTTGTCAATGAGTCTCGACCACTTTTCAACTGTTCTACCCACTTGTAAAATTTCCTGCGGTTCAAACAACTTTCACCATACACTTTAATCATTCTAGAGTATACTGTGACGTCATGGGTTCATACGAGCTCATAACGCCACCATCCGCCACGCAGAAGCACCTACGAACAGCGAAACGAATATACGCGGCGGAGCAATGGCCTTTAAACGCGCCATCTACGAACAGCTGACGGAACGAGAGCGCTCGAAATAAGGTCCGATTAAATTAAGAAGGTGATTGACAGTTCTGTGTGACGTCAGGACGCCTCTCCCGTTTCCTTGGCAGCTGCCATCCACAGAGACAAAACGTGACGTGTCAGGTAACTCAGTTGCCACTGCCGACCACGGGGAACATTTGAGCATCGCACAGCGACTTCCCTGCCGCCGCGCCGCCCGCGTTTCTGCCTGTGCTGCGCGCGCAATGTGTACTGTGTTGTGATGAGTTGCGTTGAGGTTAGGCTTTTGTCGTATTTTTTACACTTTTACACGTATTTTTTGAAGTGTTTGTTTTCGTGTCCCGGTAACATGTGCTCAGTGGTTTGCGACCTGGCAACGTCGCTCCCCTCCACTCACAAATGTCAATCACCTTCTTAATTTAATCGGACCTTAGCGAGTAAAGTTTTCCGGGTCAAGGAAGGAGGAGAAAACCCCGCCCATGAAAATTTCCTCAGGCGCGGCGACATAAATACTGCGGCAAGCCTTGGCGGAGGGCTCTTCTATTACGGCGACAGCAGCGGAAGGTGAACTGGTGACTACGCAGCTTAGGTGTAGAATACGAGTTTTAGTTTCTCGTTGATAGCCAGAAAGTGAATAGGGGACGAGTTAAAAGCATTCTAGTATGTGAATGAATTAGCATAGGAGTGAGAGTGTGTTAAAAGTTTAAGCTGGCAATAAGCTCAAAATTGCCCAAATTCGCACAGAAGGACTAAATTGTATCCTGCACGATCATACGGCACTTAACTACTTCTGCACACGTCAAAAGTGTGGTAGCTAGGCCGCGCCGCGCTATTATATTCCCGTGAGGCGTAAGAAGAGAAGAAGAAGAAGAAGAAGAAGAAGGAGGAGGAGGAGGAGGAGGAGGACGATCCGAAGGCTCAAGCGTACATGAGAAGGGTCTGGTCCGTGACGAGAGGCAGGACGTGTAGGGGAGAAAGACGTGGAACCAACGCGGGACAGCGGGCGTACGGCGAGCGCACAAGAAGTCTGCAGCAGCGCGGAGTGACGGTGTCGTACTCTGCAAGCTCATCCGGCGGCGAGCGAGGTGGTGTTGGTGAGAAAACGAACTCCTCCGTTTTGCAATACTGTCGGTAGGAGAGAAAGGGGAACATTTGAAGAAAACGGGAGAAACTGTCCAGAAGAAGCGTGGTAGTTTGGAATCAGAATCAATGTATGAAAAGTTATCCATGCCGAGAGTTTTTACCTTGTTCTGTTTTACTAAATAAGTTTTGTTTCAAGAGGTTGTATAGTTTGTGTATTGTTTGGGGAGAGTTAATGTTTTGTAATATTGTTCAAAGTAATTTCTTGATGTGTACAGACGTCGAAATCGCTGGCGTAGCTGTAAAGTAAATTTTTGAAATCCGTGCACGGGAAATTTAAGGTCTGTTAATCAAAGGTATTGATTAAAATTACAGAGATATAAGAAGGTCAGTCAAACAGAGCTCTTAATTTAAATTACGGAAGGGTGTAATGCAAACGAGAGTATTAATTTAAATCAGAGGTAAAGAGGAGTGAAAACCTCCAGTTATTTTATTTCATTCAGGCAGTCAAGATGACGCCGAATTTCGGTTCTGTTCGATTTTGTGTGTGGGTTTTTTTTTCAGTGAACAAACAGATCTTCATTTATTGTACATAAAGTGTGTTCATTTCTCTGTAAAATTGTGACACTGTGTCGTTATTTTGATGAAATTATATGCTCAGTTTTCGTTATCCATCTGATTTTATTGTGTCAAGGGTTCAGACCTTTCTCAAATCCGAAAGATCCTGCTTCCTGCGAATTCAAAGCTCGCTTCACGAGCATTCATACTAACAAGTTCGACGTACAAGCGTACTGAGATTAGTACGAGGGTAGGTGGGTGTGTTAGAATACATGAGATATTTTTTCACATTCCGCAAGAAAAAAACGAATCACAGATCGTCGTTCAACCAAAGAGAAATTTTGAAGATGATTTGCCATTATTCAACTTAATTTCGAGGCTATGAACACACCAATGCTGATCATCCAGTTGGTCAGGGCTCATTCCAGTGATGCCAAATTAGTTCTAAATATACCAAACGTGTCCTACTGTTTTTTGCTCCACATCAATTTGTCTCTTTAACTGTTGAATGGCCTTTGTATGTTTGCTTTTCAATGCACTAGTCTCGAGTGAATGCTCTCTGCTGGATTCAGTTGTCCCAAATTACGTAAACTGTCTAACATCAGATTAACATCTTTGGAGGTCCATCAAGCTGGCCCGCCCACTATAGCAGAATCAAACGAAACTAGTACCAGAATTTTTAACTATTTTATTACTAATTTATTACCGCAAATCCGATTTTTTTACCACTCATCTTCACCCAAAACACGGGTGGCGGGCCAGCTTACGTACGGATTTTGCTTTTTGATGCATGTAATACACAATTGCAATTTGCAAGTTTTTTTCGCTCTTTGATTTCACGTGCTGAGGAGGACAAAGACCGGAAGAATGCATGACGTCCACTCTAGGAAATACATAACTTAGAAAAGTTGGGTAGATTATACTTGGACTTTTATTTCTTGGCGCGTGGGGGCTTGTCTTCACGATGTTTCGCGTCTTTCTCGGTCGTGCCGCCAGGAGTCGCATGATCGAGACTGTATCAAGCAGTGCTGGCAATCATGTGACATCTAGCGGCGCGACCGAGAACGACGCGAAATACCGTTTGATATTCCATTTTATTGACACACCCCCGTGCGCCAAGAAAGAAAAACCGAAGTATAAGCTCTACTGCTATACTTCGGTTTTTATAATGTGGCGCCTCAAGGCCCCCCTTCACGATGGAATGTCTCACAGCATTTCGCATCTTTCTCGGTCATGCTGCTAGATGTCGCATGATCGCACCCGTGCTCCATAGGTCGAGATCATAAGATATCTAGCGGCACGACCGAGAAAGATGCGAAATGCCGAAATATCAATGATCAATTCATGTATTTCTCGGGATTGAATAGATGTCATAGTGGTCCCAATTTTCAAAGGAGGCTCGCGTAAAATGTCGAAAATTATCGCCCAGTAAGTCTAACGCCTGTAGTGTGTAAGCAAATGGAACATTTTGTGGCAGTATACTTCAGCGGAATTTGGGATAAGAATAATATCATTTACGAAGGCCAACGCGGTTGTAGAAAAGGATATTCATGTGAGAGCCAGGTAGTCACTGTCAGTCAGGACATTGCTGATTCTCTCGATAAAGTTTCCATTGTTTATGCAATTATTATAGATTTCACCAAAGCTTTCGACCTCGTTCCCCATGATAAATTGATACAAAAAATTAGTAAGCTTAGGGTAGACAGAAGAATTGCTCTCAGGATTCGAGAATTTTTCAGCTCGCGTACTCAACGGGAGCGAATTGGGTCAAACTTCTCTTTGAGGGCAGAAGTAACTTCCGGAGTGTCACAGGGAAGTGTGCTAGGTCCGTTGTTATTTATAGCGTACATTAATGATAATTTGCAGTAAATTGAATAAAAAATATGTCTTTTGGGCAGATTATTGTATAATTTATCGGGAAATTAAGAACACAAATGATACAGAAATATTGCAGGCTGATTTAGATAAGCTAGAATCATGGGCTACCACAAATTAAATGCCAGTAAGTGCAAGTTTATCAGCTTCGCGCGTTCTAGAAAGACAGACGACGTCAAATGTAAATTAGGAAATCAGGATATTCCTAGGGCTAATTGCTGTAAATATTTGGGAAGTGTACTAAATGAGGATCTGGGATGGGCTGAACACGTAAATTATGTAGTGAAAAAGGCGTGGAAGGCACACTTAGTGATTAGAGTACTTAGGAAAGGAAGTGGAAAATCAAGGGAATTAGGGTACACATCTCTAGTACATCCGATATTGGAATATTGCTACATATGTTGGGACCCATATCGTTTAGGGCAAATACAATCTCTCGGAAAAGTACAAAAATATGCCACAAAATTTGTTAGGAGATGACGTTCAAATTCTGAATTTATATCGTGGGAATGCTTGGAAAAATCCCGAGAGAAATCGCGTCTTTGTGCGTTATTCAGATCAATAAGAAGTGATCGTCCGTGGGGCTGAACTTCGGGGAAGATTATCAAAACTACGTCGCGCGGAATGTGCATGGCTTCAAAATGAAGGCAAAGAAAATAGAGAACAAATGTAGGTAAATTTTCATTTGTTAACAGAATCATACAAAATTGGAACGAATTACCTGCAGCAGTGTTGGAGACTTTCCCTCAGAATGTCAAAACTTTTAAAACTAGATTAAATAAATTGTAATTATTTTAGAATATGTTAACATTAAAATTATTTGTTTGTATTATTCTTGTTATTTTAAATTAAGGTTTGCTTTGGCATGATAGGATTAATACATTAATTTTGAACAATTGTATTTAGTAACATGTAAATAATTTAATGTTGTTTGATGTTTGTTTTGAGTATTTGTGGTATTTGTGTAGTTGTTTGATGTGTGATTTATTTTGAGTAATTGTTTAGCAAACGCTACCACAGGAAGTATTCCATGTAATCCTAAGTAGTAAAATACATGTTCTATTCTATTCTAAATTGAATCTCTCTATACTTTTATTTTAGATCACGATTTGGTAAATTTTGTAAATTGGGCGATTGCCTGTATTGTATAAATAAATACATTATTCAAATTATTCAACATACTCCATCGTGAATACAGCCCCTGACGCGCAAGTTTTAAAAACCGGAGTATACTGCTTTTGAGATTTTGTGCCGTACTATTAAATGCAATTTTAATATAAGCAATCGAAGGACACATTTCCTAGAACGATTCTCGATGATTAATTACGTGTCAAAATTTATTTTGTAAATTTCTCTGTGATTGGCCAAGAACGTGCGTTATAATGAATTCTGTATCGTAATGAGTATCATTATGCAACGGGTTACAGGCATCAAATAACATAAGTATACAATAGGAGTAGAAAATATAATAGCTGACCTATCAACAATGCCCCAAATGTGTAATGGATTTCTGACTCACCATCTTGCTATTCCAATGGTTAAACTCTATCGATACATCCCAACGAAAAAGAAGTTTTTCTTCTAATACATCCATTATTTCTTCATCGACATAATACACTTCCATTTCATCAGAAAATTTATATGCATTTATAATCGGTGATGGATGAAATATTTGTAATTCCTGACCTTTCAAGTTACGTGAATATAATTCTATCTCCTTGGTAGCCACTTCGAAAACAAAATCCTCCTTTACTACAAACCAGTCTTCAATGTCATAATGACTTTTGAACATTCCTACACTTTCGCCAAAAGTGTCTTGGATAAAAAATATTCCCCGAAAGGTCATGTGGTACTCCCATAAATCGCTCATAATCAGATGATGTGATTTGACGCAATTCAGACCGTGCTTGGCAACTGGAGGCAACTTCGAACTAAGAACGGAAAGCACAATCGGGGAGCCGGAGTCGAAGAGCATCCTTCTGTAGTTGAAGTTAGTGAATGGGCTGACAGTATTCTGAAAAAAAAAAAAATACTGCTCTTACCACAATGCGCGCTAAAATTATTCAAATTTGGCGCCTAACCTCAAATAAACAATTGTAAGCTATCCATGGCATAAATTAGGGCTAAGATCGTGCATTTCAATCATCGCGCGTTTAACAGTCTACTATTTCTTCAAAAAAAACGAACTCCATTGTAGAGAGAAAAACAAGCAGCTTAAAAGAATAAAACATTACAAACTACTTCGCAGCATTGCTAACAGGGCGCAGCACTGTCCGAGCAGCCAAGCGCCGAGGAAAGGCTCCCACAGACCGGCCAGGAACATCCGCAGCAGGTGGGGTGCGGAAAGTTCCACGCTATCCGCAGAATTCGCGGGTCCGTTCACACCGGAGCGTTTTGCGACAGTTTTCCTCGTCCGATAAACAAAACGAGCTCGTTTTTATTCATGCACAATGATTCGATTCTATTCATGCACATTTTCCCGCAGGGGGGAACGTGATCACGTAGGTGGGCATGGTCTCTGGAGACTTTTCTAGAATGACCAGTGAGTGTTTTATGAAATTTTAAATACGAACACTGACTTCAGACTGATCTGAATATCAGGGCAGAAAATCCGAAATTACTCAAAAAATGCTTATCTAACATATGATCATATTTATATCTTTGGATTCGTCCTTTTACGCTTGTCATGATAGACCGAAAAAATATGTATAGTCCCATTTGAAAAAACAAAGTTACCTCAAAAATCTCGTAAAACGCAAGTGATAAAAAAATCAATTCACATATCAATTAGCCCCATTCCCTCATTCACTTCCGTGAAAACTGCATTGCAATATCTTCAACCGTTCAAAAGTTACAGGAGGTGCTAAAGTTACGTGACTCATCCTGTATAATATATACAATTCCGTAGACTTAATATATATTTAATATATATTACGTCTAAAGAAATATGTTCCGTAGACGTAAAGAATATATTATATTTCACAGCGGACAGTACATCACGCCTAAGAAACTGCTCAAACAACTGAATGTCGCTATTGCTCAGTGGTTAGAGTAACTGTCACTCAGGAGGAGCTCGTCAACCAGGAGTCTCGTGTTCGAATCCCGGTCGGGGTGACTATTCATTGAACAAATTTAAACATTAGATACATTTGTTAGCAGTGGCGTAGCGTGACTCGCACATTTGGGGATTCTCAACAATAACACACAAAATGTCACTATCAACTACTTCATCTAACAAGCGAATGCAACACAAGGCAGATACACTGGAACTACTTCCACGATCTCGATTGCTTTACTGCTCGTGCTCGTAGGCGCTTCACACAAAATCCTGAGTAGTCAGGACTGCTGATGTCTTGAAAGCAAATTATACAATGGCTCAGCTTCAATTCTTAAACGCGAATGACAATGAGACCACTTGTTAATTTATACATTGCAGACTAAAATAATATGTAATCTATTTAAGGGATAATTCAATTTCTTGGATGTTAATTAAGAAATAGTAGACGGGCACTATTTCTACAGTTTGTGCCCATGACCAAGTGGGGACTCCCGTGAGAGAGAGAGAGAATTTACTGACCGCCTGCAGTGTGCTGCGCTCTCGTGCACAAACGAGTTTCTTTCCGCAGTGGAAGCTAGCGTAAAGCAGTCGGGTTTTCCTGGGCCAGGGATGAAGAGGGGAGAGGGGAACCTCGCCATCTGCGCATGCGTCATTGCTCGTCGCAATCTCGCGGCAGACGCTAGAAGCATTTTAGCGTCCAAGCAATCACAGGCCAGCTTCAACAACCCGCCGAATTCAACCATAGGAAATCAATTTAAAATTAATACAAAACGTGTTTCGCTCAACGGACCACTTGTAAGATTATCAATACAGTATTTAGGGTTCTTTATTAATATTATATACGGGGATGCTCAGCATCTCAGCGTCCCCTGACGCTACGCCACTGTTTGTTAGTAACAAGGTCAGAACTTACTGTTCTTTACGTCTGCGGCACATATTTCCGAGCGTAAACGCATACGCATATCAAAAACGTTAAAACGAAAGAAATGGACACTTTTCAATTGGCCATAGCTTCGAAAATGTTTATCCAAAAACCTTTTAATTTAGATAAGATTAGAGCTCAAAGTCTCTGCTTCAGAAACTTTGCGTCACAGAATTTAACTGTTTCATTGCAATCAGCTAAAATTGCGCCATGCACCATCACTGATAACAACCTACATTTGAGCCGCGCTCCTGTGACTGATTTCCTTATTCACTATCAAGCTGTATTGCACATATTTGTAGAGACATCAAACGCATTTGGAAGTTACTAGACTTTAAGAACCACTGAATGGAATTTGGAAACCTGAGCTATTTTCCCCTGTTTGTTTCCGTGCGTGAAACACAACCCTTTTCATAGTGCCCTCCGCCCTGCCCCGTTCCACGCCGCTGAAAGAGGCACTCTCACTAATGTTTTCTGAAAAGCCACCCTTTCCTTTTTTTAGATTTCTTCTGCATTTCCAAACCTCCGTTAATGATTTATAGATATTTCCACTTGAAAGCATCAGACCACCGAAAAAAAGTAAGCAGCATACGGCGCTGCAGATTCATAAAACTAATAATTTTTCAAACCAATTGTTCATATTAGTTGTTGCTTCAATTTATTTTAAATATTTTTAATTGTTATGCTACAAACTTAATAAGTATGTTTAAAATAGTATTAAATTGTGTATATGAATTTCAATTATTCTATTTACTTCAATTCAGGCACACGGAATATGTGTAAAAAACTACACATGTTATGGTAAGTACTGAACATAATCATTTTGATTTCTACGTATTTGTGGATTTGAATTTTATGGACGGGTGGGCGCGGGCCCAGCGCAATATAAATTCCTCCTTGTGTTTCACGAATAAACGCCAATCATTTGAAAACAATATCACAGTATGTAAAGCGAACGAACTGAGAAACGTAAAAAACACGTTGTTTCCTGCATCGGTTATTGTCATAAAATGGAAGCGGTTGTGTTATTGTAGTAAGCACCACGCGTGAAAGTAAATGTTATTGCAATAAGAATCAAACCAACAGATCACAAATAAGGCGGCAAAGTTGAAACTAGTGATGCTACACAATGGCACCGACATTCCCGTATTACTTTTCTATTTCTTTGGGTCTGGGCTAGATGTTTCGAATTGACACATACAATTGCCAGCTGCCATCATCTTTGTCCCGCGAGAGAGACAGCCGTTTTCCAGCCCAAAAAGCGGAATTCCTTCTTTCCAGCCCCGAAAGCGGAAGCGGAGCTGTTCTCCAGCCCAAAAACCGGAATTCGATCTTTCCAGCCCCGAAAGCGGAAGCGGAGCCGTTTTCCGGTTCAAAAAGCGGAATTCGTTCTTTCCACCCCTGCAAGCGGAAGAGGAGCCGTTTTCCAGCCCAAAAAGAGCAATTCGTTCTTTCCAGGCCGGATAGCGGAAGCGGAGCTGTTTTCTAGCCCAAAAAGCGGAATTCCTTCTTTCCAGGCCGGATAGCAGAAGCGGAGCTGTTTTCCAGCCCAAAACGCGGAATTGGTTCTTTCCAGCCCGGAAAGCAGAAGCAGAGCCGTTTTCTAGACCAAAAAGAGGAATTCGTTCTTTCCACCTCTGAAAGAGGAAGCAGAGCCGTTTTCCAGCTCAAAAAGCAGAATTCGTTCTTTCCAGCCCGGAAAACAGATGCGGAGCAGTTTTCCGCTCCCAAAGAGCGGAATTCGTTCTTTCCACTCCTGAAAGCGGAAGCGGAGCCGTTTTGCAGCCCAAAAAGCGCATTTCGTCCTTTCCAGCCCGGAAAGCGGAAGCGGAGCTGTTTTCCAGCCCCAAAACCGGAATTCGTTCTTTCCAGCCCGGGAAGCCGAATCGGAGCTGTTTTCCAGCCCAAAAAGCGCAATTCGTTCTTTCCAGGCAGGATAGCGAAAGCGGAGCTTTTTTCCAGCCCAAAATGCGGAATTCGTCCTTTTCAGCCGGGAAAGCGGAAGCGGTGCCGTTTTCCCAGCCCAAAAAGCGAATTCGTTCTTTCCAGCCCGGAAAACAGATGCGGAGCAGTTTTCCGCTCCCAAAGAGCGGGATTCGTTCTTTCCAGCCCGGAAAACAGATGCGGAGCTGTTTTCCGCTCCCAAAGAGCGGGATTCGTTCTTTCCAGCCCGGAAAACGGAAGCGGAGACTTTTTCCAGCTCAAAAAGCAGAATTCGTTTTTTCCAGCCCGGAAAGGATATGCGGAGCTGTTTTCCGCCCCAAAAAGCGGAATTCGTGCTTTTCAGCCCGGAAAGCGGAAGCGGAGCCGTTTTCTAGCCCAAAGAACGGGATTCGTTCTTCCCAGCCCGGAAAACAGAAGCGGAGCTGTTTTCCAGCCCAAAAAGCGGAATTCGTTCTTTACAGCCTGTAATTCGGATGCGGAGCAGTTTTCCAGCCCAAAAAATCGCAATTCGTTCTTTCCAGCCCGTAAAGCGGAAGCGGTGCTGTTCTCCAGCCAAAAAGCGGAATTCGTTCTTTCCAGCCCGGAAAACGGAAGTGGAGACGTTTTCCAGCTCAAAAAGCAGACTTCGTTTTTTCCAGCCCGGAAAGCATATGCGGAGCTGTTTTCCGCCCCAAAAAGCGAAATTCGTGCTTTCCAGCCCGGAAAGCGGAAGCGGAGCCGTTTTCTAGCCCAAAAAGCTGAATTCGTTCTTCCCAGCCCGGAAAACAGAAGCGGAGCCGTTTTCCAGCCCAAAAAGCGCAATTCGTTCTTTCCATGACGGATAGCAGAAGCGGAGCTGTTTTCCAGCCCCAAAAGCGGAATTCGTTCTTTACAGCCTGTAATTCGGATGCGGAGCAGTTTTCCAGCCCAAAAAATCGCAATTCGTTCTTTCCTGCCCGGAAAGCGGAAGCGGAGCTGTTTTCCAGCCCAAAATTCGGAATTCGTTCTTTCCAGCCCGGAAAGCGGAAGCGGAGGAGTTTTCTGGCGCAAAAAGTGGAATTCGTTCTTTACACCCCTGAAAGCGGAAGCGGAGACGTTTTCCGGACCAAAAAACGCAATTCGTTCTTTCCAGCCCGGAAAGCGAAAACGGAATCGTTTTCCAGCCCAAAAAGCGGAATTCGTTCTTTCCAGCCCGGAAAGCGGATGCGGAGCCGTTTCCCGGCCCAAGCTGACAACACTGCGTCGAAAATGCGGTACCTCTGGCAAAACTGTTCCGGTACGTCGCAAAGAAAAATAGCAAAACACTTGGCAATTTTGACGTTTAGTTCGACCAACTTTCGTAAAGTCAAAACTTAATTTTTTGTCCACTTAACTATCATTTTTACGAATATAATGGTATTATAAATAATAACGATAAAATATCATTATTAACTCTAATTTTGTATTTCCTTTTATAATCATTTCATTCACATGGAGCCAGTTCGACTATTATAACTTTTAATAAGTATTATGATTTTAAAATTATGATATAAGTATTGTTACTATTAC
Organism: Acheta domesticus; assembly: GCA_031308135.1. Taxonomy (NCBI): domain Eukaryota; kingdom Metazoa; phylum Arthropoda; class Insecta; order Orthoptera; family Gryllidae; genus Acheta; species Acheta domesticus. The sequence goes on along the minus strand of JAHLJT010005437.1, from coordinate 86,771,318 downwards.
TATTAAATTAATAATTATTTTTGGGGTGAGTTCTGACACGGAAAATTCTATAAATCAAACACTGATAGAACTTACCATCAAAATACTATCAACTAACAACTTACAGAACATTAATCACACAAATAATTCAACTAACAACAAAATAAAATAAAATACATCTAACCTCGGTTCCAACAATATCATTAACCAACATGTATATCAATAAAATTTACTTGTCAGTTCAAAATAACAAAAATTTACAAACGTCCAACAGTACAATGATTAGTAATCTGAAAACAAACAAACGAAATGTACATACATTACATACTAAATATTAAAGTTTTAGTAATGACATTAAACATCTCAATCATTACAGTATAATAAGTATTTGTTTTCCAAGTACGTGTAAAGATCTTTAAATGTAATACTTTTTGTGGTAACTTTACTACAGCTCTACTTTCGTACTACGTAATCGCACGGGTTCAGTTAGTACATAAGCAAGTTCATTAAATACTTACAATTAGAAAGAATCGCATTTTCGTTGGTATTAACAATTACAGATCAAAGATCACGCAACACAAAGCAAAGCAATACGTTCTCAAGGCTCCGCCAATTTGCGGATGATGCCATCATCCCGTTTTCAATGTAGCCGGGAACGTCAAACAACACAAATTTCGTAGCTCTTCATCAATATAGGAAAGCTGCGATCAATTCAATATACAAATTCCTACACTCTTAAATTTCTTCTCTTGTTTTTTGGTATCTCATTTGTTTAAAACCGTTCACTGAGAGGCGAAAAGGAGAGACATCAAACTCAACCTTTTTCCAGAAATAATATATATGATTGATTCAATAATTAGATGATTCAAAAGTAAAAAGTATTTATTTAAATTTGTCAAATAACGGAAGGAAAACAAAAACTCTAGGTGTTCAAGAGGGGAACCACGGCTCCTATGCACCCTTGGATGGGCCCGTGTATTCCAGCTCCTCTGAATCATTTCTCACGTCAACAAACGTACCGGCACGGGCCGCCTGTCGGTGAGTGTGTCGTTGAGCACCACGTGGCGCAGGATCGTCAGGTCCAGCCCCGCCACCACGTACCCGCGCTGCCGCTTCAGCCAGGCGGGCGCCGGCGCGGGCGGGCGCCACAGCAGCAGCGACGCCCGGGCGGCGGCGTGCAGCGCCGGCAGCCAGCGCGCCGCGTCGCCCGCGTCCGCCACCACCACCGCCCGCCAGGGGCCCTCGCCGCCCACCGCGTACGCCACCCCGGCCGGTGGGGGCGGCGGCGGCCGCCACGGCGGGCACCCGCCCTCGCCCCACTGCGGAGCACCACCAACCACGTGACAGCGTGGACTTCAACAACCACCACCGCCCGCCAGGGTCCCTCGCCGCCCACCGCGTACGCCACACCGGCCGGCGGGGGCGGCGGCGGCCGCCACGGGGGGCACCCGCCCTCGCCCCACTGCGGAGCACCACCAACCACGTGACAGCGCGGACTTCAACGACAGCCACCTCCACCGCCCGCCAGGGACCCTCGCCGCCCACCGCGTACGCCACCCCGGCCGGCGGGGGCGGCGGCGGCCGCCACGGCGGGCACCCGCCCTCGCCCCACTGCGGAGCACCACCAACCACGTGACAGCGCGGACTTCAACGACAGCCACCTCCACCGCCCGCCAGGGACCCTCGCCGCCCACCGCGTACGCCACCCCGGCCGGCGGGGGCGGCGGCGGCCGCCACGGCGGGCACCCGCCCTCGCCCCACTGCGGAGCACCACCAACCACGTGACAGCGTGGACTTCAACAACCACAACCGCCCGCCAGGGGCCCTAGCCGCCCACCGCGTACGCCACCCCGGCCGGCGGGGGCGGCGGCGGCCGCCACGGCGGGCACCCGCCCTCGCCCCACTGCGGAGCACCACCAACCACGTGACAGCGTGGACTTCAGCTCGTCCCACAAAGGAACACTACCAACCACGTGGCATTGTGGGCTTCGACAGACCCAACCACCTCCGGCCAGGGGCCATCGTCGCCCACTGCATACACCACCCTGGCCAGCGGTGGAAGCGGCGGCCGCGGCAGGCCCTCGTCCGCGTCCCATGGCGGAGCACCACCAACCACGTGACAGGACGGACTTTAACGACACCCCGCTTGCAAGGGCGGCATAGCAGCCGACTAGAAAGATTACGAAGGAGATTCAAATCCATTGTTTGAGGTGTGGGGGGAAGTGCTAAAAATGTCGGCAGCTACTTGAAAAATAACGCAACAAAACTAGATTCCTTTTTCCTTCAGCGACATCACGCGGTGAGTAAAGGAAGTTACTAACGAAGTCAATTGCATGATGGCGCATTATGGTCTGGGTTCGGCACCGCTGAGGCGGTCTTTTGGCGTGCCTCAATCCAAGACAATAGAATGGAAAAGAAGTAGGAATGGGGCAGTATTGCTAGTAGTGCTGGCCGACTTGGAGCTTAATCGGGTTCTTTGTTATCTTCATCTAGAACGTTGTTAGGAAGTGAACTGCATCTCTCTTCATAGGTCTTTACGCAGATTGTGCTGCATTTATGTGAGAAATTTATAATAATTTATTTATTAATTATTTATTATTCTCGCGGAAACTCTTGGGTTTACTGGCATTCTCTATATTGACAAGTTTTTCCGTGGTTTCTTTCCATCGCTCCGTGATGGCGCTGTCCGTCCTGCAGACTTCGTGCTGCCGACGATTACGTTACAAGCGCCCCTCACACCACGCCTCCTACCACGGAGTTGCGTCTCCTTTCTGCAGACTTCGTGCTGCTGACGTTTTTTGTACATCCCTCCACCACGCCTCCTACACCGGAGTTTCATCTCTTTCCTACAGACGTCGTGCTCCTGACGTTTTTCCTACATACCCCCAACACGCCTCCTGCCCCGGAGTTGCATCTCCTCCCTGCGGACGTGGTGGTGCCGATGTGTTTCGTACATACCCCTACCACGCCTCCTACCCCGGAGTAGCGTCTCCTTCCTGCGGACGTGGTGGTGCCGATGTGTTTCGTACATACCCCTACCACGCCTCCTACCCCGGAGTTGCATCTCCTCCCTGCGGACGTGGTGGTGCCGATGTGTTTCGTACATACCCCTACCACGCCTCCTACCCCGAAGTTGGGTCTCCTTCCTGCGGACGTGGTGGTGCCGATGTGTTTCGTACATACCCCTACCACGCCTCCTACCCCGGAGTTGCATCTCCTCCCTGCGGACGTGGTGGTGCCGATGTGTTTCGTACATACCCCTACCACGCCTCCTACCCCGGAGTTGCGTCTCCTTCCTGCGAACGTGGTGGTGCCGATGTGTTTCGTACATACCCCTACCACGCCTCCTGCCCCGGAGTTGCATCTCCTCCCTGCGGACGTGGTGGTGCCGATGTGTTTCGTACATACCCCTACCACGCCTCCTACCCCGGAGTAGCGTCTCCTTCCTGCGGACGTTGTGGTGCCGATGTGTTTCGTACATACCCCTACCACGCCTCCTACCCCGGAGTTGCATCTCCTCCCTGCGGACGTGGTGGTGCCGATGTGTTTCGTACATACCCCTACCACGCCTCCTACCCCGGAGTAGCGTCTCCTTCCTGCGGACGTGGTGGTGCCGATGTGTTTCGTACACACCCCTACCACGCCTCCTACCCCGGAGTTGCATCTCCTCCCTGCGGACGTGGTGGTGCCGATGTGTTTCGTACATACCCCTACCACGCCTCCTACCCCGGAGTTGTGTCTCCTTCCTGCGGACGTGGTGGTGCCGATGTGTTTCGTACATACCCCCACCACGCCTCCTACCCCGGAGTTGTGTCTCCTTCCTACGTACGTGGTGGTGCCGACGTGTTTCGTACATACCCCCACCACGCCTCCTACCCTGGAGTTGCGTCTCCTTCCTGCGGACGTGGTGGTGCCGACGTGTTTCGTACATACCCTTACCGCGCCTCCTACCCCGGAGTTGCGGCTTCTTCCTGCGTACGTGGTTGTGCCGACGTGTTTCGTACATACCCCCACCACGCCTCCTATCCCGGAGTTGCGTCTCCTTCCTGCGGACGTGGTGGTGCCGACGTGTTTCGTACATACCCTTACCGCGCCTCCTACCCCGGAGTTGCGGGCGTGTTGGCGCGTGTCCTTACCTCAAGCAGCGCCGCGCGCGCCGCGTGCCGTGGTGGCTGAGGCGGGGGTGGCCGCGGCGTCACGGACTTCGGCTTGGCGGGGGCCCAAACCACCCGAGATTCGCCAAACTCTGCCATCGACCAGCGCAGGGACACCAGCACCATCGTCGCCAGGACGAAGACCGCCGCGCCGTCCTCCATGTCAGTGCCTGCCGCACATCGTGTACGTCAAAATTTAAGTTTACTTTAATGCCTTATTTTACTTGGCGAGACTGTAGCCCGCTCATCCACGCAAATTTCGCTACATTCCTTTCACATAGCGCAGAAAGAAGATATTATCTTAGGGGAAGAAACAGGCGATTTGAATTTAGCTCAGAGGTTTCTTTTAGGCTTGAGGACCTTTTACCTTCAGTTAATCTACTACATGAGACAGTCGGCTTTACGTCTCCTCCGAAGGAAGGCGTATGAATAATTTTTTCGCCCTTAAACATCCGTCCGTCCGTCTCTGAACACTGCTAACGCCTAAACCTGGTTCTAGTCGAAGCTTTGAGATTTTGAAAAAGATTCTTCAAAATTTGGGGTACTTTACATGAAGCCCCCCGGACATTTTCAAATTTTTCTTAAAAACAGCTCCAAATCTTTCCTTTTAATTTCTTGTATGAATAAAGTAAAATACGCTTATTAAGATGGCATAGGTCTCATTTTCACGGGATGACTGAATTTTCGAAAGTTGTGAATGTTTGAATTTCTTTCGGCGTCTTTCTCCAACTACAAAATTAAAGATAGAGATTTTTCTTTCAAATAAAATGTGTTCTCTAAAGTTTGTTTAAGGTCATGTATATTGTTTTGAAAATTTTAGTAGTTTTCCCGCATTATTGCGTGCAATATGTGCAATTTTCAAAAAATTACAAAAACTAGATTTTCTCAAAAACGGCTCCATATTTTTTCTTTAAACGTTTTGTAAGGATAGTGCTAAATGTACCCTATGAGATGACATAATCGGCATATTGCTCTATTGTTTTGTTTTTTCAAAAATTGCAAAAGTGTGATTTTTTTGACTTGTCTCTCACGTCGTTAATATTTGCACTAGCGGCGAATTGTTCACATTATTATATTTTTGAGTAGATGTGCTTTAAATAATGTCCAATAAAGTTTATCGAAAACACAACCGATTTCTGTGAAAATTAGCTCAAATTTCCGCATTTTCAGAAACGCTCAAACCTCATTTTCTCATAAATAGCTAAAAAAATTCTTTAAACGTTTCGATCGGATAGTGCTAATGGCACTCTTTAATATGACGTTAAGTTTATTTTCATGATTTTTTTTTGTTTTTTCAAAAATTACACATATCTAATTTTTTAAAGGATCTTTCACATCTTTAATATTCACATTACCAGCAATTTGGAAACATTATTACATTTGTGAGTGAAAGTGCTTCAAATAAAGTATTTTGAAAACTCAAACATTTTCTGGGAAAATGAGTTTCAAATTTCGGATTTTTAGTTGCGCTAAAACGCAACTTTCTTTAAAACGGCAACCAATTTTGAAAAGAAAATTGCCATTTAGGGCTAGGCTTTTGTGTTCTTTAATATTCTAAAATTAATATTTTCGTTCTACCAATAGGAAGTCGAAAAATTCTGAAAATGATAAAAAATTATACTTTTGGCGGTGGTAGACGGTAGCTAACAAGAAAGATTATCTGCCAATTCCGAATAGCTAGCGAAGACCCAGGGAAATAGAAAACTAATACGGGAAAGTCTGTGCCATTCTGTAGCACCACTAGTTTATTACTGTGTTAATTTTCTTTGAACAAACATTCATTTCTTTGGTAAATAATAAACAATTTATATGTTTCTGGAGTATTTATATGTTTCTGTGATACAAATATTTGCATAAAAAGCTTTTTCAAACTTTTGAACGTTTTTGCGGTTCAGCCCTTCCGAATATCCACGTAATTTACTAGCCAAAATACGCTTAAAATCGTCTCAAGAGCTTATTTTCGAAATTTCGACGTTTCCTCCTCTACATCCTGTACTTCTTTTCTTAGAAATGTGTAATAAATGGAATAAAATTAGCATGAATGACCATGAAATACGAAAACGTGCGGTATTCGTTGCGTCTTTGTTGACGTAACGCGTCTCGTAGCCATTTTGGGCGTTGGGCGCCCGCCGGGTAGTAACCCTCCGTTGCTGTCATTGTCAAGTGTCCTCCGGGCTCAGTCAGCGCCTTTTATCCCTTCGGCCAGGTCACCCATCCAGGCACTCGCCAGTCTCGATTTCGCTTAACCTCCTCGACTTCACGGAGCGCAGTAAGTTATTTTGGCTAGCAATGCCGAATACAGTACAAACTACTAGCTGAATGTGACGTCGCCGACGCTTTACACTACCTTCGGTTGTTTGATTTTTTTCTTTCTTTTTCGCCGTCTTCTTCTTCTTCTTCTTCTTCGCCGTCTTCTTCTTCTTCTTCTTCTTCGCCGTCTTCTTCTTCTTCTTCTTCTTCGCCGTCTTCTTCTTCTTCTTCTTCTTCTTCGCCGTCTTCTTCTTCTTCTTCTTCTTCGCCGTCTTCTTCTTCTTCTTCTTCTTCGCCGTCTTCTTCTTCTTCTTCGCCGTCTTCTTCTTCTTCTTCGCCGTCTTCTTCTTCTTCTTCTTCGCCGTCTTCTTCTTCTTCTTCTTCGCCGTCTTCTTCTTCTTCTTCTTCTTCTTCTTCTTCGCCGTCTTCTTCTTCTTCTTCGCCGTCTTCTTCTTCTTCTTCTTCGCCGTCTTCTTCTTCTTCTTCTTCTTCGCCGTCTTCTTCTTCTTCTTCGCCGTCTTCTTCTTCTTCTTCGCCGTCTTCTTCTTCTTCTTCGCCGTCTTCTTCTTCTTCTTCGCCGTCTTCTTCTTCTTCTTCGCCGTCTTCTTCTTCTTCTTCGCCGTCTTCTTCTTCTTCTTCGCCGTCTTCTTCTTCTTCTTCTTCGCCGTCTTCTTCTTCTTCTTCTTCGCCGTCTTCTTCTTCTTCTTCTTCGCCGTCTTCTTCTTCTTCTTCTTCTTCTTCGCCGTCTTCTTCTTCTTCTTCTTCGCCGTCTTCTTCTTCTTCTTCTTCTTCGCCGTCTTCTTCTTCTTCTTCTTCTTCGCCGTCTTCTTCTTCTTCTTCTTCTTCGCCGTCTTCTTCTTCTTCTTCGCCGTCTTCTTCTTCTTCGCCGTCTTCTTCTTCTTCTTCGCCGTCTTCTTCTTCTTCGCCGTCTTCTTCTTCTTCGCCGTCTTCTTCTTCTTCGCCGTCTTCTTCTTCGCCGTCTTCTTCTTCTTCGCCGTCTTCTTCTTCTTCGCCGTCTTCTTCTTCTTCGCCGTCTTCTTCTTCTTCGCCGTCTTCTTCTTCTTCGCCGTCTTCTTCTTCTTCTTCACCGTCTTCTTCTTCTTCGCCGTCTTCTTCTTCTTCTTCACCGTCTTCTTCTTCTTCTTCACCGTCTTCTTCTTCTTCTTCACCGTCTTCTTCTTCTTCTTCACCGTCTTCTTCTTCTTCACCGTCTTCTTCTTCTTCTTCACCGTCTTCTTCTTCTTCACCGTCTTCTTCTTCTTCGCCGTCTTCTTCTTCTTCTTCTTCTTCGCCGTCTTCTTCTTCTTCTTCTTCGCCGTCTTCTTCTTCTTCTTCGCCTTCTTCTTCTTCTTCTTCGCCGTCTTCTTCTTCTTCTTCGCCGTCTTCTTCTTCTTCTTCGCATTCTTCTTCGCCGTCTTCTTCGCCGTCTTCTTCTGTTTCTTCGCCGTCTTCTTCTGTTTCTTCGCCGTCTTCTTCTGCTTCTTCTTCGCCGTCTTCTTTTGCTTCTTCTTCGCCGTCTTCTTCTGCTTCTTCGCCGTCTTCTTCTGCTTCTTCGCCGTCTTCTTCTGCTTCTTCGCCGTCTTCTTCTGCTTCTTCGCCGTCTTCTTCTTCTTCTTCGCCGTCTTCTTCTTCGTCTTCGGCTTCTTCTTCTTCGTCTTCGCCGTCTTCTTCTTCTTCGCCGTCTTCTTCTTCTTCTTCTTCTTCGCCGTCTTCTTCTTCTTCTTCGCCGTCTTCTTCTTCTTCTTCGCCGTCTTCTTCTTCTTCTTCGCCGTCTTCTTCTTCTTCGCCGTCTTCTTCTTCTTCGCCGTCTTCTTCTTCTTCGCCGTCTTCTTCTTCTTCGCCGTCTTCTTCTTCTTCACCGTCTTCTTCTTCTTCTTCTTCACCGTCTTCTTCTTCTTCTTCACCGTCTTCTTCTTCTTCTTCACCGTCTTCTTCTTCTTCACCGTCTTCTTCTTCTTCTTCTTCACCGTCTTCTTCTTCTTCTTCACCGTCTTCTTCTTCTTCTTCACCGTCTTCTTCTTCTTCTTCACCGTCTTCTTCTTCTTCACCGTCTTCTTCTTCTTCTTCGCCGTCTTCTTCTTCTTCTTCGCCGTCTTCTTCTTCTTCTTCGCCGTCTTCTTCTTCTTCTTCGCCGTCTTCTTCTTCTTCTTCTTCGCCGTCTTCTTCTTCTTCTTCGCCGTCTTCTTCTTCTTCTTCGCATTCTTCTTCGCCGTCTTCTTCGCCGTCTTCTTCTGTTTCTTCGCCGTCTTCTTCTGCTTCTTCTTCGCCGTCTTCTTCTGCTTCTTCTTCGCCGTCTTCTTTTGCTTCTTCTTCGCCGTCTTCTTCTGCTTCTTCGCCGTCTTCTTCTGCTTCTTCGCCGTCTTCTTCTGCTTCTTCGCCGTCTTCTTCTGCTTCTTCGCCGTCTTCTTCTGCTTCTTCGCCGTCTTCTTCTGCTTCTTCGCCGTCTTCTTCTGCTTCTTCGCCGTCTTCTTCTGCTTCTTCGCCGTCTTCTTCTGCTTCTTCGCCGTCTTCTTCTGCTTCTTCGCCGTCTTCTTCTTCTTCTTCTTCGCCGTCTTCTTCTTCTTCTTCGCCGTCTTCTTCTTCGTCTTCGGCTTCTTCTTCTTCTTCGTCTTCGCCGTCTTCTTCTTCGTCTTCGCCGTCTTCGTCTTCGCCGTCTTCGTCTTCGCCGTCTTCGTCTTCGCCGTCTTCGTCTTCGCCGTCTTCGTCTTCGCCGTCTTCGTCTTCGCCGTCTTCGTCTTCGCCGTCTTCGTCTTCGCCGTCTTCGTCTTCGCCGTCTTCGTCTTCGCCGTCTTCGTCTTCGCCGTCTTCGTCTTCGTCTTCACCGTCTTCGCCGTCTTCGTCTTCGCCGTCTTCGTCTTCGCTGTCTTCGTCTTCGTCTTCGCTGTCTTCGTCTTCGTCTTCGCTGTCTTCGTCTTCTTCGTCTTCGTCTTCTTCGTCTTCGTCTTCGCCGTCTTCTTCGTCTTCGTCTTCGCCGTCTTCTTCTTCGTCTTCGCCGTCTTCTTCTTCGTCTTCGCCGTCTTCTTCGTCTTCGCCGTCTTCGTCTTCGCCGTCTTCGTCTTCGCCGTCTTCGTCTTCGTCTTCGCCGTCTTCGTCTTCATCTTCGTATTCGTTTTCTTCTTCGTCTTGTTCGTGTTCGTCTTCGTCTTCTTCTTTGTTGTTATCGTCTTGTTCGCCTTCGTGTTCTTCACTTTGGCTTCTTCGTATTCGTCTTGTTCGCCTTCGTCTTCTTCGGTGGAATCTTCTTTGTCGTTGTCTTCTTCGTATTAGTTTTCTTCTTCATCTTGTTCGTCTTCGTCATCATCGTCGTGTTCGTCTTCTTCGTCTTCGTATTCTTCTTCATCGTCGTCTCTCTTTCTCTTTCGTCGGTATTGGTACTGGAGTTTAATCAACGCCACCTACATCTAATTAGACGGCGCTGATTTAGTTTCCGGCATACTCACCAAGATTACAGCGCAAAAACTCGAAAAAAACACGTTTTTGGAAATTTCTTAAAATTTTACGGCCAAATCTGAAAACAAATTATCGGTTCCCCATCAGGAGGCCGAGACTTGTCGATTGACACCTCGTATGTCTCGATTGGTGCACGGGAAGTGGTCTAGCCGTGGGAGACAGGAATCACATATCCTAATGCATGCACGCTAGACGAGTTATTCAAATACTGTCTAAGGATGTATGATAATACAGGACTTAATGTATATGATAAATAGTACTAAATATAATATATACTAACGTGTGGTAATGTAGTACTAAATATGTGTGACAATATAGTACTAAATGTATATGATAATACAGTACTAAATAAGTATGATGATACAGTACTAAATATATATAATGATACAGTACTAAATATATATGATGATATAGTACTAAATATATATGGTAATACAGTACTAAATATATATGGTAATACAGTACTAAATATATATGGTAATACAGTACTAAATATATATGGTAATACTGTACTAAATATATATGGTAATACTGTACTAAATATATATGGTAATACTGTACTAAATATATATATATATATATAGTAATACTGTACTAAATATGTAAAAAAATATGTAACATGATAAAACTTGACGTTGTGTTAAGACTGCTAAGATTCGCCAAGATTATAATTATGAGAACAATATGTAGAAAGACAAAAAAATACGTAATTAAATAAAAATCCTGTCTCTACCTAGAGTAACCGTGTATTAAATCAGATGGATCCGCAGGCTTTGACCCACATGTTAAAGAGCCTCACGACCTGCTAGAACGGTCGGTGATCAGCACTCCAACAACGCCAATGAGTATCGTGCACTCGTTCGCTGGGCCCCACACGGATTGGCAAACTGAAGCTGATACAGTAATCCCTCGACATCCGCGGATTCGCTATTCGCGATTTCCGAACATTGCACAGAGAAATGCTACCGGTTTTAACATTCGCGACTTCAACATTCGGGAGAGCGTCTTTTGGTCGTACTACCTTTTCTTTGAAAGCGAGCACATTTCATTTCCTTTATCATCATCATCATCATCATCTGGGAAACGAATTCGGCAGACCCCGGAACTCGAAGTATAACTTTCTTCAAAAATTTCACAGACGAAATGTGAATTCACATTTCAGTGGTCACGTGGTAAAAGTTCTAAAGTCAATGTTTGGCGAAATTGGGTTATGTACTGAAACTACAAGTTAAGTATGTTATTTTAGTAAAACGATTAATGTTATTAATGTTATTAAATTAATGTAAATTAATAAATTAAATTAATTAAAATAAATTATATTAATTATAATTAAAATTAATTATAATTTAAAAATTATTAAAGATTATTATTAAAATTAAAATTAATTATTATTAAAAAATTAAAATTAATTATAATTAAAATAAATTAATGTAAATTATTAATGTTATTTTAGCAAAACGACCGAATTCAAATGTTGCCTCCTTAACGAGAAAAAAATATTGGGAAATAGCGTTGAGCGTAGGACAAAGCGTTGGCTCAATAATGTAACCCTTGTTTTCTCCAAACTAGGGTTTTTGACTTAAGAACTTTTACCCCGTGACCACAGATTTATAGAATAACACAATTATAAAATAATTTCAATTCAGTTGCGTCAAATTGGAGGTAAGGGTTTTGGCCGAATGAACTGAAAAGCCATTCAGGATCTGGCAACTCTCATTATAATGACCTCAATGTGGAGGAGCTTCGGAAAGTCATAAGTGAAGAAAATCTCCTCGACGGTAACGGAGGCGAAACTGCGTTCTGGAGCAACTTTAATGTCAAAACTGTTGATGGCGTTCTAAAATCAACAAGCTCTGGTGGAAATGGCATTCGAATGTGATCCAAACATGGAAACAACTTCGAAATTTATGAGAGAATAGAAGCAGGAATTCTTCCATATTTGGATTTTAGAAGAGCGAGAAAGGTGATGAAACAAAAAATAGCAAATCCTATATCCAACCATTTTCAACTTTTGAAATAAGTTTCAAAGATTACTTTATTTCTTCATTTTGGAATGTTAATTGTGAATTCTGTTTCTAGTAGCGCTTAATCAGTTCTACAGTAATTGATTGTCAGATTTCCTTCTTTCTTTTTTACACAGTTTTTCGATATCCAGGAACCTAACCCACCTTTCTTCATTAAAAGATAGACTTAACATTCGCGAGGTTTTTTGGGAACCTAACTCTCGCGAATGTTGAGGGATTACTGTATTAGGCATACTAGCGGTATATGTCCACACAAATTTAAGGTTATATCAAACGTTACATTTAAATAGAAACGAACAATCTGTTTCTTACCTCCTAAATGTCCGCGTCTACCCGTAAAAATGATTTACGACGCTTTCTTGCGATGTACTTCGGAAATGAGAGAGCCCTAGTCGAAGAAAATAATGGCTGCGATTACGCCATTTCACAGTCTTGCGACGAGACAGAATCAATTTCAAAGGGGGAGATGTAATTACTTCAAGTGGGTAGCCGCCTTCAACAACGATCAACGGACGGAATATTTCATCACGGTAAAACACTCATTACTCAAACTAGATACACTAAATATTTTGACGCAACAGTGTATTTGAAATTGAGTGTCTATTGTATTTTGCAATCCACAAAATTATTCACCTACGCACCAAATCATTCATGTCATCATCTATCGTAGTACGTAACCTACTCTTATAAACAATTTACTATTAGTTAAAATTTATGAAACTATCTTGCATTATGCATTGAGAAACCTATAAGGGTATCCTAGAGATTTCAATAATAGTTACCTACCGGGAGAGATGGCTCAGTGCATCAACCTGATGTCACTGCATCCGTCTGACCGGGAGGTTCAAGGTTCGAGTCCCGACGGCGGCAGGATTTTCGACACAAGCTTGTCAGCTAGGTCGAAATTCAGTCGCTGTCTGGAGGAGAATTCTAGCGGCCGGCTGCTCTGATCGGTATTTTCCCTGGTTTCTCCGTTTAACACCAGGCGAATGCCGGAGCAGTACCCTAACAAATGAGCCACGGACCGCGCGCGATCTTTCCTTCCTCTTCCTTGTCCTATCCTCTCCTCTTACACACACACACACACACACTTACACTAACATGCACTACACTACCACACATGTCGGGAGACTTACAACTTGTCCTGTCGGGAGCTTACAACTTGTCCCGGCTGGGGCGGTGAACCGCTGGTGGGAGATACTTGGTTGAGGGGAAAACTCCGCTAGTCGACGGTAGGTCGGCACCGGATCTCGCCATTCAGCGGGGAAAAGATCATCGCCACCTCCCGAGAAAAACACGCACTACACTTACGGGGCTAATGACCTGAGGAGTTGACGCGCCTGGAAACATCAATCAATCAATAACACTTTCTTAAAAAAATAATAAATAATACGTCTCAAAATTATTTCTTTTAAAATAATTCTGATTTCTATCAAAATCATATTGACCAGACTAATCAAAACAAATTTTATTGCAGGGACTTACAATATTGATTCCTCTCTGCGGATAAACCCCAAGAGTTCAGAAATCCAAGTAGTATTTTAAAATTCATCGTTGGTGTGCTTCTTGTCATTGATTTAATCCCTCGTCTGGAGATTTAAATCTCACTCAAGCTTAGACCCCACAAAAGGAAAGGATATTCCTGAAAGTAACCGAAGACGTTTAAATTTTCTGATAGCCCTCAAAAGATATCCAAGCACTTTGCTAGCAGAATTAATTACATTTTCAAAATGAGATTTGAAGGTTAACTGATGAAGCATGACACCTAGATATTTCTTCAAATCAATCCTTCCTAGAACCGTGCCACGAGAAGTAAAAAAGACAGCGAATTGTGAATTGGGTGATTTTTTATTTATGCGTTAATTTTGCTTTCTCAACAAATATTTTCATCTCTTTTGTATATAATAAACAATTTACATGTTTCTGGAGTGTTTCTATGCTTTTGCAATGCAAATGTTTGCACAGAAACCATTTTTTCAAATCAACGTTTGAGTGCTTATTGCGGCTCTGCCATTTGGAACATCCAAGGTGTTTATTAGACGAAATATGCTTAAAATTGTCTCTAAAGTTTATTTTCGACGTTTCCTCCCCGGACAGCCTGTGTGTGTATTTATATTCTCTCTCTCTTTCTGTCCCTGTGGGAGAGAGAGAGAGAGAGAGATGGTCCTGCTGACATGTGTGAGTCCTGAGGGGGCCGCGTCTACAATTCATTTGAATTTCGGGGCAAATCAGGGCGTGTCCGAAGCGTCATCTCGGCTGACTTGCGGTATAGGGGAGGCATCTCCTACGTCATGCAGGGGCAAGGAGAGGCAAGCCGACTGGCCAACGGACGAAGTATTGAAAACCTTCTTCTAATGTTGGCGACGGAGAGGAAAGGATGTATGCAAAATAGAGAGTGGACATTTGCGGAAGGTAACAGTAACGAGTTGTTCGACGTGTATTCGTTATACCGTTACGTTCTTGGGCTCTGGAATCCACAAATAGAAGTCCGGCGGGCAATTACCTCTCGTCAGTTTGGCTCGCTTACGGTCCAACCCAGGTCGGTAGCCTAAAGTGAAAGCATAGGGGAGACGGGAAGAGGGTCGGGAACCCCCCGGGCTTGTACGGGTGGTCCTCTGACGGGCTTTCGGATTCGTCGTGGTCGGGGGGACAATCACCTTACTAACCATAATTCAATGATGAGATATTACACGAGAAGGAACATATCAAGGCATACAAGAAGAAAATCAACAACAAAAAAATAACGAACACAAAGAAAAAGAAATCAAACATACGATTGATAAATATAAAATAAATGCATACTAAAACCCCGGGTATTTGGGTGGGGTTCGCCCCGGTGCAAATGAGGAACTTTAAAGAATTCGCACTGACCTACGGTCAGTGGATGCCAGCTGGAGCATCGCGGCTCGATCCAAGCATTGAACCGGTAGGCTTTGTCTGCGTGCCGACGTGATTCGGTCGGTTGCGGGAGGGGTAGTGGACGAAGGGAACCTCACTGCCTGCGGAACAGAGACCCGAAGTGGAGTTGTCTACGACGCGGGGTGAGGTTAGATCCCATAGAGCAGGGCCGTCAGACGAACGAGCACGAGAATGGCCTTCGCAAAGTTTTGGAGCACGCGGCGATATCAGCTTAGCGAAGTCACTCGTGGCACAGGCGGGAAGCAGGGGGTGAGAAAACTTCGTGCGAATGCGGCGAGTTGGGTGAAACACACCGGTTGGTATATCATAGACATTTATTAAATTTTACCAACGTTTAATGGAAATTAACGTGTAAAGAGAAACGGCAGTTATACTAGCATTGATCATTACAGGATGGAAATATTAACGCACATTTCTACTTATGTAAGAGAATGCAATATACGAGAACTATTAACACTAATAACAAATAACTCAAATCAATATTTTGAAGAAATATAAACCAAAACACATACTAAATCAATATAAGTGTTATGAAACTATTTCAGAAAAATACTATTATTGAAAGTAAACTTTTAAAGAAATACTATGTTCATATCTTTCATGTGAAAATACACGTAATAAACCACTTAAAAATTATAGAGTAATGATGAACAATTATTAAACAAGGTGACTCCACTCTCACTGCACACGAAATCAAGAGCTCACTCGAACTGAAACTTGTTATATGTCTCCTCGCGTCCCGCCATGACCACCTACTGTGCATCCCTGAGAAATCGGAGCGCGGACTTTCCTTGGTCGCGTGCCCTGCGTGCCCTTGCAGAGCGCAAGCGCGCTCCGAGCACGTACGAGCTCCGTTTGACAGCCCTGCCATAGAGGACGAGATACCCAACTGGAGCTTGCTCCCTCAAAGTTACAAACTTGCGGAGTTAGTAAGCCCGCAGGATTCAATCAATAGAACAACTACATGACACGACTACCTTGCCAGCCACCTGCACCGCATAGGGCTCTTCGAAACCGATGCCTGTGTGCCCTGTAATGGCCCAAAGATGGATGCAACACACCTTCCGATGTGCCCAGCCCTGAGTGCCAACACAAACTCGGCAGAGGACGACTTATACAGAGAGACAGCCCGTCTATACTGGTCAGCGCGTCACCAATTGGCTAACCTGCCAAAGGTGGGCGTTGGTAGTGGGTAAGTAGTAAGGATTCAATCAATACCGTTACATGAAGGAGATTTTTCTGAAAGCAGAGAATAAGTGAGCAGTATAAACATTTTATTTTCGTGAAAGAACTAGAGTTGTGTCGTGTTGTGAAAGTAATAGATTATTGTGATTTCTCGAAATTACGACGGGAGAAATTAGAATGTGTATAGATTCACGCTGCCGAACAGTTTAAGATTACGCTCCCATATTTATTGGGCGGTGTTTTATTCAGTTATTTGCTCGAGAAACGGAACTCGTTCCGACGACAGTTCCACTCCTGTGAAGTGTAATAAATATTACTTCACTCGCATACATTACGAACGCTAAGCTCGAGACAAAAAGCGCTTAAGAAGAGATGTAACGAAGACCGGGTGGACTGAGTGAGGAGACGAAGACAGAAGGAAGACCTGGGGTTATACTTCGGGTTTTCTTCCTTGGCGGACGGAGGGTGTCGTCAAAATGGAAAATCTCACGGCATTTCGCGTCGTTCTCAGTTGTGCCGCCAGGAGTCGCATGATCGTGACTGTAACGACCAGTGCAGGCGATCATGCGACTCCTGGCGGCACAACTCAGAACGACGCCAAATGCCGTGAGATTTTCCATTTTGACGACACGCCCCCGTGCGCCAAGAAAGGAAAAACAAAGTGTATGCTGGGAGCGATGCAAGAGGATCCTTCGATTCCTGGCCTGGCCACTGGCCTTGCGGGGGCAGCAGCAGCGCGCTCGGGGTGCTGACGTGGAAAGATCACGTCACCTCCAAGGTGAATGAAGCCAACAGACCAGGCGCGGCTCGTCATTAAAGGCTGTAAGGCGGAGCCTCCCCTATAAAAATCGCCGCCCAAAAGAAATTTACAAATATATTTGTAAATGAATTTATTAATTAATAATGGATTTCTGAGTTATATTATATAACAACTCCCGCCCGCGCACGACGTCGAAGCGGGACCTGCGGGAACAGATTATTTTCAAGCTTTGGGTAGCACAGTATCCTCGTTCTTATGCGGGACAGCGAAAGAGAGAAAAGCAAAAACAAACAACATCAATCCCCCCCCCAAAAACAAGAATTGAAAACAAAAGAATAAACAAAATAATCGGGTTTCACGGACGTACTTGAGTAAGTGTGATCCTGCGCCTTTGGATAAATAATGTGATTTTTCGGCGATGATCTTCAGTCATCCGAATGAGAAAGACGAAACAGACAACAAATCAATGAGTATTGTTTTCACTCATACGCGATATGCCAGGCAATGAAGGATTCTTAAATAATCAACCAAGAGAAAATGCACGACAATCAATATTGAAAGAAAAGGAAAACAAACAAAAAACAACCCAATTAGTTTCATAAAGAAATTAAAACCAACTCAGAAAAGTTCAACCCACGCGGGACATGTCGGCCGTTCGCATGCAGCAGCAAAATTCGAAGTCCGGACCCACAGAAACGCGCCTTGCAGTCACAGCTGGGCGCCGAACGCCAACTGTCTTGCTTTGTCAGAATTGCCATTTGAACAGGAGCCACAACGCGAGAACCTATTAGGTAAAATAAAGAACAAATAACGCAGCTGATCACTTTGTCGGCACGACGTGATAAGAAAGGCAAATGGATTTGGTGTACTGTCAGATAAGAGGGTAGAACAATTTTCTAGAATTTGTTAGCACGATACACGTGCAGATACAATATTGTGTGTTGTCTTATTCGATGTTCGGTCTACACCACTCCAGCTGCTGCACGATGGGGCGCCTAGAACATGTTATTTTTCTAAGGTTACCCTTTGGGACGTCTCTAGGCCGGGTATTTAGGAACCCTTACCTGCAGAGAACGCTAAGCCTAAATTTTCATTAAAATGAGAGGGTACTTCATTTTAACTCCATAAAAGAAGAGTTCGTAGACGTCCTATGCAGGAGGTGTGGTGAAAAGCATATCGACATTGTAAACAATAGCATTTTAACTCAGGTCTCGTTTCTGACGCCCAATCAACTGTATATTTAAAAAAAAAATTTTTAAATGTGTGTGGGGGGAGGGGTGGCTCGGGTAGGTTGATCCCCGGGAGCGCCAGGTTCCGTGGCGATATCTGGAGGTATGCCCCCTGAGGGAAGTCTAAATTAAATATTAATACTCCTATGGCAAGATACACAGCTTCTGCACTGGCCGAGTGGTCATCCCAGATGCAGTTCTGAGTTGCACGGTTCGAACCCTGCCCGTGGCATCGGGGAGAGGCTGAATGACCACGCCTATTTTCCACAGAGGTGGAGGAGAATCTTCGATCAGAACGACCAAATCCCCCTCTTTCAAGTTTGGAGAAACAGACTTCCACTCAGTACGAGCTTTTAGTGAAGAAAGATAATTTTTAGACCAGAATTTCCAAATGCTGTTTAATTGTTTTCTTACCATGTGGTAACGACGGGGTGTAGGGCTCTTCTGATCTGCTTCTAAATCGAAAACTAATGAGAGAGTGTCCATAAATTAGATGATTTGGAGTTAGTAAAAGGGTGTCAATGTCTGTTTCGGAGCAAGCAGCCAAGGGCCGAGAGTTCAATATGTGTTCTATCTGTGCTAATAGAGTATTCAGTTCAGAAAGAGAAATACAATTTTGCCCTAGAGAGCGTTTTAAATGATGCTTTAATGAGCCTACTACTGCTTCAGCTAATCAATTGCGAAATGGTGATCGGGGAGGACAGAATTGCCACTCCACACCGTGAATTGCAAGAAAGTTTTTTAGAATTGAGTGATCCTTATGAGAACTAAATATCTTAGATAATTCCGCCAGCTGGCTCTTTGCCTTCACAAACGTTTTGGCATTATCACTATAAATGACTCTGTCGTATCCCCTGCGGGAACCGAATCTTTTTAGAGCAGCTATGAATTCATGGGTGGTTATGTTCTCGACAATGTCGAGGTGAACCCCTTTGGTAACATGACACACAAATATAGCAATCCATGACTTAGAACGAGCCCTCCATCTACCGGCTTGGTCAGCAAGGGGCCGCAGTAGTCTACTGAAGTAAACTCCCAAGACTTCGATGGTACAATTCTCGAAGAAGGAAGTTCCCCCATTATTTGAGAAAGCGGCTTTGTCTGCCACCTGACACAAGGTAAGCAGTGATGGATTACACTGTTCACAAGTCGACGAATTGAAGGAATCCAAAATCTTTGTCTGACAACTGACACCGTCAATTGGCAACTTGCATGAAAATAACTCAAGTGAATCATAGTAACAAGGGCTCTTGTAAACGCATGCTCTCGAGGGAGAATAATTTGGTGTTTTGCTTCTGGAGGCAACATGGACTGTCTTAATCTACCACCGACTCGGATTAAACCATCCTTGTCTAAGAAAGGATGAAGATTCAAAATTTTTGAATTTTTAGCGATTTCTCTTTTATTGACCAAGGCACTATCTTCAGAAGAAAAGAATTCCTTCTGAATACATTTCACAATCAATTGAAGGGACTTTCTTAGCTCATTTATCGATGTAGGTCCGGCCTTCTTTTCCATTACTGAATCCCGGCATCTACATTGATATATGAATCGCAAACAATACGCTGTGATCCTCAGCAGTTTGTGGTAAGAGTTGAACTTATTAATAAGCTCAAAGACAAAGCATTTTTCCTCCGCACGGGAAGTGGCAAGAAAGGTTTGTGAATGACACAGTAACGGTACATTACCACCATCAGTGACCTCAGGCAGTGCGTTCCACTGAGAAACCGGCTCGGCCAACCATTCAGGACCCCTAAACCATATTTTACTAGCAGCTAGTTTCTTGGCAGTGGATCCCCTTGAAATGAGATCAGCTGGGTTTTCTCTCGACGAGATGTGTGACCAGTCTTCCATCTGAGAACACCGCCTAATCACAGCAAGTCTATTAGAGATAAAAGCATCAGGTTTATTCGGAGCATGTTTAATTCAGTGTAGTACTATAGTGCTGTCTGTAAACAAATGTACAGAATCAATATTACAAACTAAAAACAAGGCATCGCGAACCTTCTTCATGAATTTTGCTAGTAATACTGCGCCACATAATTCCAGACGAGGACTTGTGGTGCCAGCTAAAGGTGCAAGTTTTGATTTTGATGCTATTAGATGACTGACCTGCCCTTGAGGGGCCACAGAAACTAGGAAAATGCAAGCGCCGTAGGCCCTTGACGATGCGTCAGAGAATCCAGCCAGAATTATACTGCTAGCTCTATCAATTGTCATCCTTCTAGGAAAAATCAATTTGGTCAATAAAGGTACCTCTACCAGTAGGCCTTCCCACTGATAGACAAAGTCTGATGTTAGACTAACATCCCAGACCAGCTTTTCCTTCTAAAGAGACTGCAAAAACATTTTGAATCTTATCGTCACAGGTGTGACTAAACTCAAAGGGTCGTAGAAAGAGGCTGCGATATGCAAAACCTTTCTCTTAGTCCAGCTAGTGTAATCAGTAAAAATTGATGTTTGGATATTGTGATCTAAATGCAAGGTGTCACTTCCGGTATGCCAGAACAGCCCGAGCACCTTACTTGAATTGTCGGAGGTTAAGGCAACAAGATCTTCCCCTTGGGATTCCCCAAGTAAAGTATTAATCATAGATTCAGCATTGCTTCTGACCTTTCTTAATTTGAAATTGGCTCCTGAGAGGATCTCTGAAATTTGTTTGAATAACTGAATTGCTTCGAACTCTGAATCTGCTCCATGCATCAGGTCATCTACATAAAAGGAATTTTTAATGGCAGCACCCGCTATTGGAAAGGTAATCTCATTATCCATCCCAATCTGCTTCAAACACCTGGTAGCTAAAATGGCTGAAGACGCCAGCCCATAGGTGACCGTCATTAATCTATAAGTTTTTAGCGGATCTAACGAGTTTTCTCTCCATAGAATTTTTTGATAAGAAGTATGCTCATCATTTAATTTAACCATACGATACATTTTTTCTATGTCAGCAGCAAAGGCGCATTTGAAAATTCTAAATCTTAAGAGAATATCAATTAATTCTGGCTGCACTGTTGGCCCACTCATTAGAATTTCATTTAGGCTTTTGCCAGAATTGGTTTTTACTGATGCATGAAATACAATCCTCAATTTAGTGAGAGAAGAAGGATTCTGCACACAAAAATGCGGAATATAATTGATTACTTCACTCCTTGTTGCCTTGCATTCCTCAGCATGCCCAAGGAAGATATATTCTCTCATAAATGCCACATAGTCCCTCCTTAGCTTCTCATCTATTTGAAAACGTTCTAATGACAACACGAATCGCCTTGCGATGTGATATGACCTCCCCAATACCGAAGGATCCTGCATAAAGGGTAACGACACAGAAAAATGCCCAGACGGCAACCTCCGCGTTGTTGCTAAAAAATTAATTTCGGCTGGATGATTTATTTCCTCTACCTTTGAAAGGGATGCCTCATTTGCCTTCATCTCTTCCCAAATACCTTGCGTATCAGATTCTACATTGTTGAACAGTGCATTTTGTGCCTCAAGCAGAAAAAACACTTTGTATTAGGACATGCCTCAGTTTTAGTTTTTGGAAATTGCTCAGCTATTACAGCTCCTAATTCAGAGTCAAAGATGACAGGACTTTCACTAGGCGTCGAGATCTTAGCCTTGAAAACTTCAAAGAATACAGCAGAGTTTTATAATATATCCACCTTGTTTCCTAGATGGAAAGACTCATCAGCTAATTTGATATGTGAGGGAATTTTAATTTTTGTTACATCTATCGAGTTTTGGGGTATTTTAGATGAAATTGATGGCACAATTAGACAGGGGACTGACGTTTGCCAATCACTAACACGAGATTTGATGGTTAAGTTAACCTTCCCATTTGAACCTGATTTCAGATAATTTACTGAATGGATTGCAAAATTACATTTGGATCCAGAGATACCTAGTAACTGCACCAGAGATTCTGTTATAAAGCATATCTCGCTCCCTGAATCTAACAGTGCTCTCGCGGGTACATCCATTCCTTGTTTATCTCTTACATAAATTATGGCCGTAGGCAATAACGAGTAGAATTTTCTTGAATCACCACATGCCAAATGTGTTAAAGTTTTCTCAGTTTCTATATTACCTATCATGCATTCTTCTCCTGCTATGGAATCCTCTGACTGAACCTTTAGGTGGGTTACCAAGTTTGGCTTTGAAGCTACATTAGCACTTGCTGACCTAGTAGCAGAAAAATCTTTATTTTTGTTGTAAATTTGGTCATGCAGCAAGGAATGGTGTTTCTTATTACACTCTCTGCAACGCTTTTTGCTGCAGGGGTGGCCTGCGCTAGCCTTGAATAAACAGTTAATACATAGGGAGTGTTGTCGACACACCTTGGAGCGATCCGATACACTCAGTTGTTGAAATTGGGCACATTTGTAGAGTGGATGACTGTCTGGACACAAGATGCACTGCATGGCATCAGACACCTTAATACCGAACACTTTGTGGCTGCTTGAGGGTTGATGAGGCTTTCCAACTGCAACAAAATTTGATTGGGGTCTTTGAGAGATATCCTCATTGAACTCTAAAGCGTTTACCCTTTGGTTGAGAGTCTAATAATTCTTGTAAGCCTGGCATTTTTTTGGCAGAACTGTGGGCAAGATACCATGATTCTCTGGTTTTTAAGTCTAATTTTGATAATACTAAATGCTGTAGAATTACTTCACCCAAATCAATGTCCAATGACACTGATTTTAAACCACTCCAGTTCATGGCAATTTGAGAAATAAATGGTTTAAGGGACGATGCATTGCTTTTAACTTGTGGCAAATTGAGTAAAGCTTTGATGTGAGTATCTAATATTTTCGCCTTATTTGAGTATTTTTTAATTAAGAGTTCTTTGAAAATTATCTCCTGACACGCTTAAGGTACTAACTAAATTATAAGGTTCACCTTTCAAGTGTGCTAATAAATGCATGTATCTTTCAATATTAGTAAGTGTTTTATTGTTCACCATTGCAGTTAAGAAAACGTCATGAAAGTTTGGAAATTCATCATATGAACCACTAAAAACGGGCAACTTTACATGAGGCAAGCTCGTGATGTTGTAATGTAATCTTTCGGTTGGAGTATCTAATGCGGAGAGACAATGACTTTTGATGTTCATAACCCTAGCCTCAACACTTTCGAAGGGGGGGTTCAACTCAGCTAGTTCTTCCTGTTTTAAAATGTCATTGAATTCTGTTCTGGCATCAGTCCAAATTTCATTTACACGTTCTATGATACATTATATATTCGACCTGCTAAGGTCTGAGAGTGATTTTAGACTCTCTTCGATTCTAGTTAATGCTGATTCTATAAATTCCCAACGCAAGACTGCTTCCTCAAAGGCATTTTAAAGGAAATTTCTACTTAGCTGAGGGGGCAATTTATGAAATCTTATGCTCTCATTGTTAACACCATGCACTGATTTGCGGCATGTTGCCAGCGATCGTGAAAATACTTGAAAGGTCACCTTATACTGCAATATTATGCTAGACCATGCAACACTACTAAGTGTAATATACAAAATATTACAGAACAAACGCCGCGCCTTAATCTGGACGGACGGAGCTGTAATGTACAAAATATTACAAAACAAACGCCGCGGTTTAATCTGGACGGTCGCGGTTACTAGGTAACAAAGGTTGTTGACGGGCAGGAGGGGGCGCTGGACTAGAGAGTTGGTGGTTGACTGGCATCGTGGTGGTAGCGGCGCGAATGTAATCTGAATTATTTAAGTAGGACATTGACGTGAATAGGGAGGATAGATTGTGGAACAATAGTGCAAGAAGTGAGCAGCAAGAAAGAAGCAGACTACTTCGGCGACGACCGGCGCGAAGAGGGATTTTCGGCGCGGAAGCCAAGGGGCTACGAACTGCGGGGCCATCGTTTCACAACGCCAGACAATTCGGTACCGTGAACCTAATGCATGCAATCAATCAAGAGAATTTATATTGTTAATCCCAAATTCAATTTTTAATAAACAAAATTATTCTTGTGCCACGTTATATGTAATTCCTTCGGAATATAAACAATTTCAGACTTCCAGGCTTCTCTGTATAGAGAGCATGAGAACCAAAGAACTGAGCTAGCAAATTAAATTAAATTAGATAAAATAAATCATTCATTATTTTATCACATAAGACAACATTGAAAACACAATTTGCTATGATTCCTGCCGGTTGATGATTCCCGGGTCTCTGGTACCAATTTTGTTAACGCGGCGATATAGCTCCTTATTCAGATTTCAGATTTAGGTTAATATTCAGGTACGGGAGAGCGCATCAGTTGATTTTGGCGAGACGAACGTTAGGGTATGCTCGCTCGCTCGATCTCTGAAAAGACACAGTGTACCCCTCTTATTAGAAGATAATATAAAGAAATAATCAATCACAGAATAAATCGTTCAACCTTTTACCTCATTCTCACATGAAAAGCAATGCCTTCCTTTAATCTGTATTCCACAAAATTTCACTCATGCATTCAGAGTGCTTCCCGCGGAAAATGGTTGCTCTTTGAAATGTTTTATAAAAGGCGACACTTATGCCAACCTTGCTAACTTAAACTGTTCTCATGGAACGTTAATGCGAGCGCCTTGAATCTCGTTCACTGGGCGGAGCGACTACTTTGAAAAACCTGTTTCGCTGTTTGAATTTGTGTTTAAATGCTGTCGTTGGTTAAAACGGAGCTCAAGTGTGTCTTTAACAATTTCCTTTGCACCACAGTGCCTGGGACGGAACCCCAGCAAGTGCTGCCCCCTGTCGAAGACAGATGAAACTATTACGAGCAGATCGCAGGACGAATGCAATTTCGACAGAAAACAAAGGAATTTTATATACCCGCTTTTTTAGCCCTTAGCACACGGTTTTGGAGGGATTTTTTTATAAGTCCGACACGGTACGTTCAAAAAGCAAATTCTGAGCTAGTAATAAAGGCCAGAGATTGTTATTAAAAACCAATCTCCCGCCACGGCGCCAAATATGAATCCTTTTTTATGCTTATGTGCCAACACCTATCAACAATTTTTTTGTCGGTTCGTTAATGGCCGTCCGTAACGCATTTGAAGCTGTTGACAGGGAAGAGAAAAGCTTTAGACCCCCACTTCATTCCGTCATAAGGCCTTTGTAAAACGACGAGGTGTGACGTCATGCATTCACTGCACGGGCTTATGGGCGAACGAAAGGCTGCCGCCTTGCAGCCTTCGAGCGTGGGGCCTGGCGTCTGAAGGGAGTGCTCACCAGGTAGCATTACTATGCAGCTCAGTGAGTAACACCGAGTTTCAACTAGTTGTTCAAAATCGTGGTAGGAGCGCTTCTCCCTTATGTACGTATCGGAAGAAAAAGTGCTTAGAAATACAATACTATTTAAAAGCTAAGTCCTAATGAAATATCAACATAAAACTGTGTCAAAAACAGGTCCCCCTGCTGTCCCTATAAATGAAAACCTAGAACTGCCCTCCGAATTGAACGACCTCCCCCCCCCCAAGCAATTAAACATTTGCAGCCTTCCCCATTTAGAAAACCACGAGCCGCCACTGCAACAGACGCTTAGGTATTCTTCGACCAAGAATTAACCGTCACTCCACTTTAAAGCTCCATTCTGCTTTCCTTATTTATAAAGCCATTTTACGTCCGCTGCTCACGTACGCTTGTGCAGTCTGGTGTGACGCCGCCCCCGCCACAATTAACAGAATTCAAATATTCCAAAATAAGGTCCTCAGAATTCCAGTTAACGCACCTTGGTAGGTAAGCAATACAAATCTCCACCTAGCCATAGAACCCGTTCTAACATATATCACTAAAATTCTTTTGTAAGGCTGTCACTTAGATTGTGTAAAAGTTCAAGAAGATCCAAAAAGATTTCGGACAGTCATAAAATTAACAACTTTTATTACGGCGACGTTTCGAATGTGTGATGTACATTCATCTTCAGGCCAAATACAGATGTATACAAATAACTAAAATTATAAAAATAGAGAACAAAAAGGAAATAAATGACTTTAAAAAAATGAAAAAGGAATTTTATGACTGTCCGAAATCTTTTTGGATCTTCTTGAACTTTTATATATCACTAAACTTTCTCATCCATTCTTCCAAAATCTACACTCAATTACCGGTGTATCTTATTTCAATCTAGGTAAAGAGCATCCCATAGAACGTCGACTAAGAAACCGACTCCCCTTTCACATCTTCCTCCGTAATCTGGCTGATATAAGATAATGAAATAAATACTCCTCCTAATACCAGTCTACAATATGTATTCCTCTACTCAAATACTAGTACTGAACCATTATAATGTTACAGGGAGGTCGCCGTAGCTATCCTCTTCGTATATTTTTCGTCTGAAAACGCTCGCTCATAACAACTGAAAAGCCGTATGGCTGAGCGTTATCACCTCAATCCGCAATACCAAAAAGAAGAAGAAGAAGAAGAAGAAGAAGAAGAAGAAGAAAAACCGTGCTCAGGGAAGGCGACGGCGTCGTATATGCAACTCGACCTTCGCTGGCGAAAGAAGGGCGTCAGCAGAAGACGACGGAACGCTCAATATTCAGAGATTTTGTTTCCGTGCGTTGAGTGGGAGACCATAAGTGACAATCAGTTTCGAAAAGTTCTCCTAAAGGTATTACTGCACAACTCGAAAGTTTTCAATTTGGTTGAATTGACCTTTAGATTACCAGACTAACAAACCAAGAGAGAAAAAATAGTAGTTGAATTCTGAGAAATGTATAATTTTTAATTTGAAACATTTGTAAATTAGAATTAGGATCTATTCTGGATCTGAATTCACTTGAATGTCGTATGTTTAAACGGGGACATATTTGTAAATTCTCTGTTGAAGGAAGTTAACGTGGTTTAGTTTGTGGACTCGTGATTTACTAGAGTAAATATATTACTGGTAAAATGCACATGAGATGCCGTTTTTTTATTAGGAAAGTTTTTCAAGAAATGTTTTTTCAATGGTATGAGTAATGAGTTTCCTGTTGCATTAACTGAATGTGTTATTTTTTCTCTTTTCATTCGAAAATTTAATAAATCACAATTTTACCGAAATCGTTTTCTTCACATGCGAATTCCATCAAAGACTTAGAAGAAGAGTAAGAAAATAAAAATATAGTTTATATACGCAGTGTGTAGATATGCTAGGATCAAATGAAAGAATAAGTTTCAATTAGATGAAAAATACTCAAATGTTACTACATAAAACGTGTCTTGGTTGTATCATTTGTTTTTGAAAGTTTGCTTCTGATAATCCTAACGCTGCTTCATTTTGGTCTTCAGGTCATAGAACCAAGAAACTCTCATTATATATTTTTATTGATGCATAAATAATAATCTCTGTGTAGCAAGAACAAGCACTCCAAAGTAATAATTTACATGGGATATACCCACAACTTTCGTCATCGACGTACACACAACTGGCCTGTCAGCACCTGCCAGGGAACTAGTTGCCTACAATATGGCGGCCTTCTATTTGTAACGCTACACTAGCGCTACATGTGTATCTAGGTAGTACTATTCAATATCTTTGGGCGTAACCTACTTTATCCCATACCCCGGCATCCCTCTGGAACTCACCTTTCAACCCTTGGAAAACCAGCGCTAGTTTATCCAGATGTGAGGTGTAATCAGGAATCGTTACCATTATTCAGGAAATCAGGCACATGCTGAAGTTTTGAAAACGTATAATTAAACCATAAATTAAATACAAGAAATTCGAATTATCAGTTGTACGCTGTGTGAAAGCACAATTAATACTTTAAAAAATGCAACAAATTCTGATGATGTGATCGAATTAAAATATAGTGCAATGGTTTTTTGACAAATAAATAAATAGTGCAATGGTTAAATTGTTTTAAGTTATCTTGAAGTTGTCAGTTCATATGAGATGACACGAGGAGAGATTTGAGCAACTACAAGAATCCGAGGAAAATTAAGGTGCAGAGCTGTAATAAAAACACAATAACATTACGTATGATGATTGTAGAACCCAGAAGTGTGGCGTGATCACGTGTAGGCGAAGCGGTGCAGCGGCGACGGTGGTAAGGTCGGAATCTGACCTGGAGCGTCTGGTGCAGCCAAGGCCCTCTGAAGGACTTCCAGAGAGCCTTGGTGCAGCCCACAGAGGCACTAAGTAGAACTAGAGTGTTCACGAGCGCTACTGTTCCTGCTGAAAGGGCAAGTGCAACATTCAGCTTAAAAGTCACAACCGTTGTTCATAGTGTGACGGTCCAGTTGGACTCGTCAAAAACAACAATTTCATTATATTTAACCAACACCACCTACACTTACCTCGTGTCTAGATGGTGTCGATTTAACCCTGGGGAGGTGGCGGTTGCTAGAGTTACGTTAGAGGTGGCGCGGGGTCATTTCTGACCCCTTTAAACTATTTCTTTATAAAATTATATTTAGCAAGAAATAAGTGCGAAATTAGTTACTTTAATTATAATCAATCATTTTTAAGGTCGTATAAACATAATGCACTCTTACAAACAAACATGCAAATGAGGAATTGAAACAAATAAAAGGGCAAAATTATCATTTATCTTTCATTTTATATAGTTACTCCATTTACATTTTTCTGAATATTTCAACGACAAAGGTATCAGAAATTCAAAAAGTTTCATTTTCTAATGTTGTCTCACATAAGAACAAACAATTTCTTGAAAATGATTCAAAGCCAATCAATACAACTTGGAAAAAGTACGAAATTTAAGACGTTTGTATTGGTTTCACAAATATTTATAGATAAATTATTACATATAAAATTTAGAAAAAATTTCAGACAAAAGGTAAAGAATGTGGTGAAAGGTATGTGAAATGTAAAGGTTCTGACTCGCAAAATTAGGCAACTGCAGCTAAACAAAGATACGTGGGGTCACAAAAGACCCCGCGCCACCTCTCCCGGGTTGATAGGGGAAAATACGACATCTAGAAGTTTAGAAGGCACGATCGTCAGCCCTGCTCGATACAGTCGCGGTCATGCGACTTCTAGCGGTACGACCGAAAACGACGCGAAATATCTTAGTCTTCTATCCTGAAAACAAGACCTCACGCGACACAAAATAAAAACCCAAGAATACAGCTATACGCAGAGCAGGGACCAGCTGCAGCCTCAAGAATGCAGCATAAAGGCCCATTCACAATGCAAACATAAACATAAGCATGACGTTAACATAAAAGTTACCACTACATCCATAAGCGGACTCATTCACAATGCCTTCGCATAAGCATAACATACAAGACATTAAGTTAAAAACTTGCAAGCTTCAGTGCTTATGCTTACGTAAGGAGTAAGAAATAAACCAATCACAGTACATTTAACTCAAAATCGAGTATAGAAATCGATAAATGGAACGAAAGACTTGTTTTCCAACTTGCTTGGTTGATTTTCGACAGTTTTCTGCGTTGTTTTGTAGCGTACAATATTTTTGTAGTTTAGTTTTGTTGTAATATTCATAGTAGTACCATTTAGTTTAAATTTTTAATTAAATTAAAATACCAAACGTAACCTAACCTAACCTAGCCTAACCCAACTCATAGCCGCAAGGCCGAGACGTCGCTGGTTTAGGCCCTGGCTCGTAAAGAGCTGTTGTGCCGTAGTATACACGTACATGTTTTTATGTGTTATATATGTTTATATAAACATGCATATTTTAAACAACATTTCAATACACATAAAATATTGATTCTCACATCCATCCAATAGTAACTAGAATGGCCCACGTAAAATAGAAAATCTTTGCTTACGCTTATATTGGACATTGTGAATGCTTCAGTCTGTCACTTATGTTAAAGTTTATGTCTGTGCGTTACGCTTATGTTTACGTCTGCATTGTGAAAGGGCCTTAAGGCTAGTTCATGCTCAGCACGATAACTGAGAAGTCTCACACTCTGTTGCCGCTATAGTCGACCGACCGAGTGCATCACTGTTATAATGAGTTGCACAATGATTGAAATCATTCACTACCTTCATTGTTCATTAATATGATTGTTGCACGCACAGTTTTAATTAGTTCGAGAATAAAATATAAACTGCGCTAATTAATTTCACTGAACTGGAGAAGTAATGTTTTAAACAGGTTCATACGAACGTATACTAAACACAAGGAGATGTGCAAATATTGTGAAGTTAATCAGTTTCTCAGATCATGGCATGCTCGTGGGGAGAGTGAGTTATTGATTGTCAATTAACACTAATTGGTCCATCGCGAGCTTCACTGAACTATTGTAGCACATTGAAACAATCTTACTCACGCATATAATTAATAATATTGCAGTGTGAAGGTGTTGAATAGAAAAGGAGCGGGCGGCGAGATGCGTGGATGTTCTCGCCATTGATTTCCCCACCCGTCATATACAGTTTTTACTGTTTTTTGACAAATAAATAAATGAAAGATGAGGCCCAACTGTCTGATCGGCATGGCATGTATATACTTGGGTTTTTATTTCTTGGCGCATGAGGGTCTGTCTTCATGATGAAATATCCACGGTGTAAGATATAAAGGTGTGTTCACTCCCAGTCTAAAACGGAAGCTTATGTGAGGCTAGTTCTCACAATTCTCGCATATGAGCGCTGCGATCTTTGGGTCGTGATTGGTCGTGATCCATTCGATATCTCTGTGGCCAGCTGATTTCAAATTTCAAGTTAGCGATTTGTCGCTTCGCGGTGGAATTGGTCAACTCTAGAGCGAACAGTTGCGAAAATGGGTAGGAAATGTTTAGTAAAACTGTAATATCCACAGTTTAAGATGTCATCTGAAGATGTATATCTTGCACCGGGACCCAAACCGATCGTGCGCACCGTACGGCCAAGCGAGGAACTAGCCTCAAACTGGCTTCGGAAAATTTGCCCCAAAGGCGGCTAGTTAACACACCTATATAGCGTTTCTGAATATGCGGAATCTTAAGTTTGTTTTCACAGAAAACGGTGGAGTTCTCAAGAAACTTTACTGGGTATAATTTAAAGCACATGTACTCGTAAATACAAACAAATGCCCCAAATTGAACATTACTTCATATTAAAGAGTGCAATTAGCACTATCCGTTCCAAAAGTTTGAAAAAAAATTGGAGTCATTTTTGAGAAAATTGCGTTTGAGCGTTTCTGAATATGCGGAATATTAAGCTTGTTTTCACAGAAAACGGTGGAGTTCTCGAGAAACTTTACTTGGCATAATTTAAAGCACATGTACTCGTAAATATAATAATGTAAACAAATCGCCGTTAATGTAAATATTACGGACGTGACAGACAAGTCAAAAAAATATATTTTTGTAATTTTTGAAAAAAACAAAACAATAGAGTAATATGTCACTTTGGAGAACTAATTTTATTTGGAAGAAAAATCTCTATCTTCAATTTTGTATTTGTTGGAAAAAGCCGAACAAACTTCAAAATTTTGATATTTTTCAAAATACAGAGTTAACCATATAGTCTTTGGAGTTAACCGCATAAATCGAATCTGTACCACCTTTATAATTGTATTTTACTCTATTCTTCTAATAAATTTAAAGTAAAAAATTGGAGCAATTTTCAGAAAATAGTAGTAGGAAATGGTGTGGCATTTACGATGCTATCATCGAAATCAATATTAGATGTAGGCTCCCCATCGTAACAGTTTATTGTGGCATAAAGCTTTTTCGGCCGCATTGCGGCCATCTTCAGTGCTACAAAAATAATAATAGCAATAATAATAATAATAATAATAATAATAATAATAATAATATTTTCACCTCTCTTCAAAATGTACATTTTTTATTCAAAATTATGTTTCCATTTATTATACTTTTCCAGTTTTCTTTCACTCCAGTTTGCTTCATAATATTATTTGTAATAGATTCCATTTATTTAATTCAATTTTCATTTGTCATTTTTTAAAAAATTTATATGTCCATTTCACATTTTACATTTTCTTAAAAACCAATTCTTGACAATATTCTGTAAAAAGTTTTTAATTCTTTAAAATTTTTAAAATTTTTTGTAATTTAGATATATTATTATTATTATTATTATTATTATTATTGTAGCACTGAAGATGGCCGCAATGCGGCCGAAAAAGCTTTATGCCACAATAAACTGTTACGATGGGGAGCCTACATCTAATATTGATTTCGATTTTCAGAAAAGTTTGAAAACGTCTGGCGGGCTTCATATAAAGAACCCCCAAATTTTGAAGAAAGTTTTTCAGAATCTCGGCGCTTCGTGTGGATCCAGAGAGACCGGAGAATATTCACTTTGGAAGAAATCGTACTTATGGTTTAGGCGCTAGAGTTGCTCACAGACACCGGACGGACAGACGGACTGACAGACAGACGGACGTTTGGCTTTCCATTGTTTTTTCAGTATCAAGGACCCACAAAACAGGGACTCAGGCTACATGTGTTTTAGGGGATTTTTTTCTTAATTTAACAACTGGATTTATCCACTTTTTACTTTCCCGTATACGTACGTATATTTGGAGTAATATACGTAGTATAGGGAAAGTTATGTAATGTTGCGCGAAAAAATCGCGAATTTTCGGCAGAAAAAATGCATTGCCGGGCCCTGATAACGAAGAACTATATAAAACCAGTTGCCAAATTAAGAAAAAAAATCCCTGATTGGTGTAGCGAGAATACCTGTTTTGTGGGTCCTTGGTACCGAAAAATCAATTGAAAGCAAAACGTCCGTCCGTGTGGGAACACCACTAGCGCCGAAAACACTAGTAGGATTTTTTCCAAATTGAAGAACACCATTTGGCTCTAGTCAAAGCTATGAGAATTTGAAAAACTTTCTTTAAAGTTTGGGGGTACTTTACATTAAGCCCCCGGACATTTTCAAAATTTTCTCAAAAACCGCTTCAATTTTTTTCTTTAAATTTCTTGTAAAAATAAAGTAAAATACGCGTATTAAGGTGGTTTAGGTCCGATTTTCACCGTTAATTTTGAATTTTCAAAAATTGCAAATGTTTGAATTTTATTCGGCGTCTTCCTCCAACGACAAGTGCATGTGCTTTAAATAATGTCACGTAAAGTTTCTCGGAAACTCTACATTTTTCCTGTGAAAACTAGGTGAAAATTCCACATTTTCAGAAACGCTCAAGCGCCATTTTGTCATAAATTGCTCAATTTTTTTCAAACCTTTCGAACGGGTAATGCTAATTGCACTCTTTAATATAACGTAAAGCTTACATTGGGATATTAATATGATTTTTGAAAATGTACACAAATGAATTTTTTAAAATATCTTTCACACCGCTAATATGCACATTTCCAGCAATTTCTAAACACTACTGGATTTGTGAGTTAAAGTGCCTTATATGGCTTCAAATAAAATTTTTCGAAAATACAAAAGATTCCTGTAAAAACGAGCTTCAATTTTCGCATTTACTGCAGCGCTTAAACCTCATGCTCTTAAAAACGGCTCCAAATTTTTGAAAGAAAATTGTTATTTAAGACGAGGTTTTACGTTTCTTTAATATTCTTAAAATAATATTTCGTTAAATAAGTTACCGTTTTCGATCCCTCCACATGCCCTAGAAATTTGTAATATTTATTGAGACATCTGAATATAGAACTACTAGCGTACCCGTGCGAGAACTCTCGCATGTTAGATCTTGAATTAATGATTATGCAAATAAACCTCGTCAGACTGCACAAACTACGGTGTTAGCAGAAAGCGTCAATAAAGATAGTCAAATCTAAGCCTTCTAAGCGTGTCGCCACAAAAATTGCTACCAGCAGAAAGGGCTTGATAGTACGGCCTCAATACCATCGAGGTGGCCTCGATAGTATTGAAGCGTGGAACCGAAAAGTTAATTGAATGGATCGGAAAATATCTCATCTTGTAGATTATGATGTGAAAAACGTTTCTTTGAGGCCTTTGGCCTCAAAGAACCTTTGGCCTCTTTGAGGCCTTTGGCCTCAAAATTTTACTTTTTAAGGCTCTAAAACGCTTTGTTTACGAGTTATTTGCCGATACATGTTGACATGTGATGCGGGTTGCATTTTACATGAATATTTCGATGCGTTTTTTTTAAGAAATCATCCATATTTTTAAAGTCAAAGTGCAATTCGTCACGTCTCCTTGAAATTCTCTTTCTTTAGAGACCTCATTTATATTGATTGGTTGCTTGTGAGACCCGCAAAGGGGAGGTATACTACTGAAATAATATAGGAGACGATCTGATGGTTTGTGGCGGCACATTGTTAATATTTATTTATAAAATAATATTCAGAGGAAGGAATTCGAGTTCTCGTAAACCCACACGCCCTAGACCGCCCGGGAAACCTCGTGGCACATTTTCATAAAACTTTATGACCAACAGCCGCGCAGGCGGGCGTCGCCCTCGTCTAAGAAGAGGGTCTGTTTTGGACCCACCACCCTCCGGGTACCCCTCCTTCCCCCCAAGGTGATTTGTTCTCGGCAGGCAAACAAGCCCGCGCTTGACGCGAGCAGCGAAGCAACCGCCAGATAAATTGTATTTATTGGAACGCGCGCCAGCGGGTGTCGCCTGCCACCCCTTGCGCGCACAGCTGCGCTTCAAAGACAGAGAGAGAAAAGTGGGTGATAGCCAATGGAAAATTCCAGAAGATCGCCGGAGCTGATGGCGGGGAATAACGTAAGACGCCACTATGGTCCGATAACAATAAGTTGGTGATTGACAGTTATGTTTCTGAAGCTATATATTCATACAATATGAGTGTATGATTTGGTGACTTTATCAAGTATTTATTTCAAGTGATAATTTTCTTGTCCTGGGAACACATGCTCAGTGGTACGCCAACTGTCAACGTCATTCCCTTCCGTTCGCAACTGTCAATCACCAACTTATTTTAATCGGACCGTAGTTTCGACCAATGAGATGATGACTGCCCGGGGAAGGGGTAATTTCGAAGCCAAGACGGGCTGGGGGGACGGGGAACCGGGGGGTACGTACGAGAAGCGCGCGAGTAAAATACGTCGATGGCAAGTCGACGGTTCTCCAGACAGACTTGGTGAAATGAAACTCAGAGAGTGAGAACACACTGAGTTTATTACAGAAGTGAACAAAATATAAGTTATACAAATTTCTATTACAAAGTCTAAAATGGTTGTGAACCCTTTACAATGTTTCCTTACGAACTATATAGACTACATCCCCACTCCTGTTTGTAAGTACATGGTGGAGGGGGAGACACTTGTTATGGTCAGAGGCGCGGATGCGCTCTGGGTGGCCCTTATCACGGGCGGAGGGGGAACTCCGAGGCAAGGGGCTTGGTATCACGAGGACTGTGTCCCGAAGGGATTTTTCATGATTACATGGAGGTTAAGGGGCAGGCGTTAGTTATTGGAGCCTTCGACGTCTTATCTGAGCGCAGGGCGCAACTGAGATGAAATTTATTAATATTTATTAGGTGCTTAAGATAGAAGTGCGTTAAAATTATCGGGGACACGAAAAGACGCCTTCTTTCTGGTTCCAAGATATCGGTTATCGGGTCTCGTGCTTTAATTAAATTCGTAAGCCCTGTCTTGCTCCGGAGTACATTGCGTAATGCTATGTAAAGCCTGTACGCTCTGTACGTGGGGATATAAGTCGCGTAAGCGAGAATCACTTCGGTCACCGGGTCTCATTCTGAAGAGACGTCCTAATTCTTTGATCCTGATCGAGAGACGTTCGCATTCGATTATTCTGAGTCCGGCGTTCGATGGCTGTACCACCAAAATTTCCCGAACGTTGAAATTACTCGCGGGATATGACCGCAAAGGATCGGCTGTATACTGCGATTTTTGTAGGAAGAGCTCTCAAGATAACTCAAATCCCATCTTCGCCATGGAATATGTCACGGCATTTGGCGTCTTTTCTCGGTCTTGCCGGTAGAAGTCGCATGATCGCAAGCACTGCTTCATACGGTCGCGATCGTGCGAAATCTAGCGGAACGACTGTGAATGACACGAAATGCCGTGACATATTCCATCGCGAAGATGGGATTTGAGTGACCTTGAGAGCTCTTCCTACAAAAATCGCACTATAATTGCAAATGATCCGCGATTGCATCGACCGGCGAATATCCACCTCACGCGCGGGCCAGGAAGTGTCTGAGCCACGATTCGACGGCGCGACCGCAGGGTGAGCTGAGGGCCGCACCGGACGCATGTTTTGAATTTGCACTAGACTTGTGCATGGGACTTATTTTAGAGCTCCCTGATCATTGAGGCGACGCACGAAACGCAAGCGACACATCTCTCTGAAACACATACACTTTGAAGAGAGAGACCGAGAGACAGTTGTAATTGATATTTGAAGGAAGAAAAACAATTTTAGGCAATTTTGTGGGGAACACATTTTGACAGATATTAGTAAAAGCAACTACTTTTAATCTTCTCTTTTGACTTTCATGTTTGCAAGTTATCTCTCATTTATTTCACATCTCGGAGTTGAAAATTCAGCTCCAAACTTTTTTTTACAGTAACCGACTTTCATAAACCTCATTAATATTCTCACAAGCGCCCTGCCACTTCCCTTTTCGAATGCACCAGATAACCACAGCTGTCTGTCTCCTCAAAGAGTATGAGTCTCAGAGAGATGTGTTGCTTGCGTTTCTTCCGCATCAATGTTCAATCAGGGAGCTCTAAAATAAGTCCCACGCACAAGTCTAGTGCAAATTCAAAACATGCGCACCGGACCGCCGGCGACGCCCCAGACCACCCGCCACGCCGCCGACAACCCCGCCACCGCGGCACCCTCGGCTGCCAGGTCATCGGGCCAGCCAGCCTCCCAGCTGAAAGAGTCGTCAACCCCGCCGCCGCCGACGCTGCACCGCCCGGCACGGCCTCCTCTCAAGTGTACCGCTCAGGCAAAACCCGTGCTTACGGGCTACTTCAGTCTGCTTTTCACGCATGACGTGATCTTTGTTGTCCTTAACGATGTCTCAGACGAGAGTTGTCGCGCTTTGGCAAATAACGTCGTATTGATGAGGCTAATTTTTGTGGTAATTTCAAGAATTTATTATAATGATTCATTTTGTTCTTCTTTTGGAAATCTTAACAACAGTTTCAATCAGACAGGGCATGATTCTATCCTATCCTATTATAATTTTTTTTGTAATTTCCCTGACAGCAAGTCAGGAATAAATTCAGTATTTACCAGCGAAGCACGCTACTTTGTGTCAAACTGAACTGCAACTTCCTTCCATCATTTCGTTTTCTAAGAAACAGCTAAAAAGAGAGGAAAAAAGCGACTGGGCTGACGCCGAGGCAACGCTACGCATTCTTACGGCGATCCTAGATCGGGCGGGGAATGCAAATGAGCGACAATTTCCCTAATGAGTGTGTCTTCTGTATGTTCATTGGCAAAAAGTAATCACTTTCGATCCCTCTGCAGACCCTAGAAGTTTGTAACATTTATTCTCAGACACCCTGTAGTTCTCCGTTCGTCGAACTCTCTGCATGGGTTCGTCGAACTCTCTGCATGGGTTCGTCGAACTCTCTGCATGGGTTCGTCGAACTCTCTTCATGGGTTCGTCGAACTCTCTGCATGGGTTCGTCGAACTCTCTGCATGGGTTCGTCGAACTCTCTTCACTCTCTTCCTGGCAACGCGCCGGTGCGCCAATTCCCATCCCAGGCACACCGCCGCCAGCAGAAGACCCGCCACCAGGAGCTGCACGTGCGGAAGCAGGTCTGCCAACTGCAGCACGCGAGTGCGCGTCGCGACCTCGTCGATGGTCGGCGCGATGGGTCCCTCCGGGTTGTCCGTGTCCATTCGTGAGTAGGTGCTCATCACGTGGATGAACATTTCCAGGGCGTGCTGATACAGGCCTGCTTCTTTCATTAGCGACACGATATTTTCGACGCGGTGTTTCCAAGGCCAGTTTCTGGGAAAGAGGAAGAGATTGATTGATTAGTGTTTCCGGAAGCGTCAACTTCAATAGTCTTTTGTCCCGTAAGTGTAGTGGATGTTTTGTCGGAAGTTGGGGATCGTTCCTCTCTAGATGGGCAGATCCAGCGCCGACCTACACGTCGGTTTCCAGGCGTTTCTCCAACCAGGTATCTCCCACCAGGGTGTCACAGCCGCAGCACAAGCTCAAAGCTCTCGACTGGTCTCCCGACATGTGTGGAAGTGTAGTAGAGCATGTAAGAGTGTGTGTGTGTGTGTGTGTAAGGAGCGAGGACACAAGAGGAAGAAAAGATCCCGCTGGCTCTGAGGCCCGTTTGTTAGGGTACTATTCCGACATTCGCCTAGTGTTGAACCAAAGAAAACTAGCGATCAGAGCAGCCGGCCCCTAGAATTCTACTCCAGGCAGAAAATTGACCTAGCTATTTAACCAATGTCGAACATTCTGCCAACGTTTGGTCTCAAAATCTGGGGCCTTCCAGTTTGAGACACTAAAAAGACATCATTTAACGCCACCCAGAGCCACCTCAGTTGGTCAGAAGAGAAAGGTTTATGCGCTTCAGTATGGGAAAGTTTAATTAGCATGTAGTAATAGTAGTAGCAAAAGCAGCAGTGGCAGGAGAAGCAGCAAAAGAAGTACTACTAGCAGCAGCAGTGGTTGTAGCAACAGGAGGAGTAGCAGCAGCAAAGCCGCAGCAGCAGCAGCAAAGCCGCAGTACTAGTAGTAGTGGTAGTGGTCGTGGTGGTGGTGGTGGTCGTGGTGGTGGTGGTCGTGGTGGTGGTGGTCGTCGTCGTGGTCGTGGTGGTGGTGGTCGTGGTGGTGGTGGTCGTGGTGGTGGTGGTCGTGGTGGTGGTGGTCGTGGTGGTGGTGGTCGTGGTGGTGGTGGTCGTGGTGGTGGTGGTCGTGGTGGTAGTGGTCGTGGTGGTGGTGGTCGTGGTGGTGGTGGTCGTGGTGGTGGTGGTCGTGGTGGTGGTGGTCGTGGTAGTGGTGGTCGTGGTGGTGGTGGTGGTCGTGGTGGTGGTGGTGGTCGTCGTCGCCGTCGTCGCCGTCGTCGCCGTCGTCGCCGTCGTCGCCGTCGCCGTCGTCGTCGTCGCCGTCGCCGTCGTCGCCGTCGCCGCCGTCGTCGTCGCCGTCGTCGTCGCCGTCGTCGTCGTCGTCGCCGTCGTCGCCGCCGCAGCAGCCGCAGCGGCAGCAGCAGCGGCAACAGGAGCAGGAGCAGATTGAATATAAAAATTAATACTTACTCCGTAATGGTTAAACATCTCCCATAAGCGCTGGAGGGTTGTTTGAGAACGTGCACCTTTCTTCGGAATAGTATTTCGTGTGATGGAGTCATCCAAAACGCAGAACTGACAAGAAATGCCGCATTCGAATCTTCCATTACCATTTTTTGAAAGTCATCATACGTTACGAGACGGATGTCTTGGAAAAAAAATCTTCCACCTGCCGGAAACTGGGTGCCGAGAAGATGTCGAGTTCCCTCTTGAAATTTATGTATCCAGCTTATGTCGAAGGTGACCACAGGCAGCTTAGAGTCTGCCAGCTGGTCCAGGGTGTCGATTTCTGGGTATCTTTGCGGATTGGTTATCAGCGAATAGAGGCGGCCCTGCGAACACAAATCGTACAAGGTGTAAATTCGATTGATGAATTAGTGATTCCGCGTCAATTCAAAAGGTCTACAATCCCGTAAGTGTTGTACATGTTTTGTCGCGAATGGTGGCGGTGATTAACCCTGTTGGATGTCGAGATCCGGCGCCGACCTTCTCGTCGGCTCGCGGGTTTTTTCCCCAATCAGATAGATGTCTTCTACCAGGAGGACGTCGCCCCAGCCGGGACGAGCTCCCGACTAGACCGGCTTGAGCGGTAGCGTAGTGCGTGTGAGTGAGAAAGGGGCTGAGGATAGAACAAGTAAGGGGAAGGAAAGATCGCGCGCGGTCCGTGGTTCGTTTGTTAGGGAACTGCTCCGGCATTCGCATGGTGTTGTTGGGAGAAACCACGGGAAAATACGGATCAGTGCAGCCGGCCGCCAAGACCCAGCAGACGTATCTTCCACACAGAAGCTGCATTTGAGTAGCTACAGTCGGAAGTCTGCCATCGTCAGGACACGAACCCTAGGGCCTTCCGGTTAGAGACCCTGCAGCGACCTCAATGAGCCACCTAAGGCGGTCAAAGATGTGAAATTTCGAAGATATTGAACGACACCTTTGAAAAATGTTTATAATAGACGAATTGCATAAGTATTCATTACCACCCTTTCACAACTGCAAGAACAGTGCAATTTTGTCTCTCCTTATTTTTGTCCATCCGTCTGTCTGTTTGGCCGTCCTCCGTCCGACAGACTGCCCGTCTGACTATCCTACCTTCAGGCTGTCCGTCCGACCGTCCATTCGTCCGTCGTTCTATCCGTTCGTTTGTCTGCCCATAGGTCCAGTTCTCCAATCCGTATGTATGTCCGAACGTCCATCTGTCCCTCTGTCCGAACATCTGCTCCACGCTGGTAAAATAACCGAAAAGCTGGTCAAAAGATTCAAACACAAATTGATACGAAAATATTGGAACCGTATACGATTTAAAAGAGGACAAATTTCTAACCTGAATAACGTTAATTTCAAATTGCCGAAGTTAACGCACTGCCCACACATGTCGCGAGTACAGAGATTGACTCGGCTGGGGCAGAGCCGCGCAGATGAGATATACGAGTCTCTTTGAAGAGATATACAGACAAATGTGGACAGGTGGTGCATTCGAAAAGAGTAGTGGCGGGGCGTTTGTGAGAATGCTACTGAGGCTTATGAAAGAACAATTAACGACACCAAACAGCTTTAAAACGAAATTTAATTTATGTACTCCGAATTTAATGGTAATCTTTAATTGAAAAATTTTGGGGCAGTTTATTAGTGCAAAAAAATTACACACTTTTTAATGGGCTTCCCATACTTTTTTAAGAAATTTGGGATACGTAATTGATATTTGAAGGAAGAAAAACAATTAGTAAAAGCAATAACTTTAATGGCATTTATGTTTTTTTTCTCCTGTCCGACATGTTTGCCTTTCAGGGATTTTAGGAATTACAATCGACATGAAGAGATTGTCACTGTCACTTAATTGTCCCTAAAGAGACAATTAATAAAACATAACACATTAATAAAAAATTAGGCACATTTTTGACTCGAAAATCAAAATGTTTATTTGTAATCTTACAATGAAAAAACTATCTTTTAATTTGCTAGTAACCTTTGATTCAATACATTGATTAATTTTTGTGGAGGTCTAAATCGATCTTTTGGCAATCTGGATTTAATTCTCCAAGGAAATTTTATGAACAGTTTAATGATTTTTCAGGAAAATCATTTAGAGAGCCAAAAAACAGTTTTAAAAACTCTCAAGCTGCTTCTCTGTATAATTGTATCTCAAAAATGGTACATGTTCTTGCATGAATAATATTATTATTTGGATATAATTGTACACAACCTAATTTTAAACCATGCATTAATTCTACAACTTCAGATACATTCTTTCCTATTGCATACAGAACTAGTGGTGCTACAGAATGGCACAGACTTTTCCGTATTAGTTTTCTATTTCCTTGGGTCTTCGCTGGCTATTCGGAATTGCCACATACTCTTTCTTGCCAGCTACCATCTATCACCTCCAAAAGTACATTTTTTTGTCATTTTCTTAATTTTTCGGTTTCCTATTGGTAGAACAGAAACATTATTTTTAGAATATTAAAGAACACAAAAACCTAGTCATCAATGGCAATTTTCTTTTAAAAATTATGTGCCGTTTAAGAGAAAATCGCGTTTTAGCACTACTAAAAATGTGAAATTTGAAGCTCATTTTCACAGAAAATTTTTGAGTTTTCAAAATACTTTATTTGAAGTTATTTGAAGCACTTGCACTCACAAATATAATCATCTTTACAAATTGCGGATAATGTGCATATTAAAGATGTGAGAAAACTTTCAAAAAATTTACATTCAAATAATTTTTGAAAAAAACAAAAAAAACTCAAAATAAACTTCACGCTATACTAATGAGTGTAATTAGCACTATCCGTTACAAAAGTTTCAAGAAAAAAATTGCAGCCATATACGAGAAAATGACGTTTGAGCATTTCTGAAAATGCCGAAATTTGAGCTATTTTTCACAGAAAAAGGTAGTGTTTTCGAGAAACTTTATTTGACATTATTTAAAGCATATATACTCGTAAATATAATAATGTAAAAAAATCGCCAATAATGTAAATATTAACGACGTGAGAGACAAGTAAAAAAATTTACATTTTTGTAATTTTTGAAAAAACCAACGGATAGACCAAAATGGCTTTTATGTCATTGATAGAGTACATTTACCACTATCCCTACCAAAAGTTTAAAGAAAAAATTTGGAGCCGTTTTGGAGAAAATTTTGTTTTTGTAATTTTTTAAAATTGCACATATTGCACGCAATATTGCACGAAAACTACCAAAATTGTGAAAAACATTTACATGACCTTTATTAAAGAACTCAATATGCAGAACAAATTTTATTTGAAGAAAAAATCTCTATCTTCAATTTTGTAGTTGGAGAAAGACGCCGAAAAAAATTCAAACTTTCACAATTTTCGAAAATTCAGAGCTGTACGTGAAAATCGGACCTATGCCATGTTAAAAAGTGTATTTTCCTCTATTCAGACAAGAAATTTAAAGAAAAAATTTGGAGCCGTTTTTGAGAAAATGTTGAAAATCCCCGAGGGGCTTCATATAAAGTACCCCCAAATTTTAAAGAATCTTTTTCACAATCACAAAGCTTCGACTAGAATCAGATCGACTGGGGAATATCAATTTTGGAAGAAATCGTACGTATGGTTTAGGCGCTAGCAGTGTTCACAGACGGACAGACGGACGGACGGACGGACGTTTTCCTTTCATAACTTTCCCTATACTACGTATATCACTCCGTGTATACGTACGTATATGGGAAAGTAAAAAATGCTGTAAAAATTTTACAGATCAAATATCAGTTATCTGGTTTTTACTAATAACATTTTTCAGATATGCTCCTAAATAATTATTTCATATTTTGTGTTTAAAAAAATTAATGATAATAACATTGAGCTGAATAACACTCAATAACATTGAGCTGAATAATGTATAAGAAACCTAGCAGCCAATTTAAAAACAATTGTTAAATAAAGACAAAAGAACAAGTAGGAATTTTGAGAATCTGATCAGGACACTGCACACTGAGTCATATCCATCTATTTAACATAAGGCCTACTCCCACCTGTAAATATTGTAAATATTCCGATTAACACATAACATAATTAACCAATGTCCTTATTACAGCACTCTCCAAAAGCAGTTTCTACAGGACATATTTGAATCAATTTTGGAATCCCATGAATAAACCTTACAATTTTGTAAAGAATATGAAATCTTTAATCGTATGACTCTATAAATCCCCAATGTAAAGTTTCTGGTTTTAAGACCATGTTTATTATGTATTAAATGTAACTGTATAAATTTTTCTCATTGTTCCCCACTTATTGTAATTCCATGTTTTGTACCACTAAATACTGCTTTGAATGTAAGAGTGAAAACTATAAGCATTATTGCAAATATTATGTTAACATAACTGTACACTGCTCCTCCTGTAACCAAATGTACAATACATTTGTCTCTAATGACCATCGTTGTTGATGCAATTATTAATTTAAAAAAATATAGCAGCTTGTTGAAAACTTAGATTAAGGATCAAAACAGAGAATATACTGTTGTTAACAACAGATCTTGTCAGTTCTAATCAATCATTCAAATGTAGAGAAACTTCCTATTTAATAATGCAAACTTGTCACTAACGCTGATTTTGTTTTCATTTTGGCAAAGTTAATAATGTATAAATATTAACAAGGTTTCATTAAAAGTTACATTCTGATCATAAATATTATCTTCTCTTCACAGCAAGACTATTCCTATGACTGCCACATGTACACTACTTTGAAATAATGACCTCCATTTTTGTTGTTTTGCAATTATGTCACCCATAAGATGTAGTAGTATTCTGTATTGTAATAAATTCAATCTCCTAAACAAGTCAAGACATTGTCTTCTGCATTTATGCAAATTCAAAAGTTCATCGATTGATGCCACCTGAAGGGGAACATTCATGCTGCTCAGACATCTTTTGAATGAAGGAGAATAATATGCAATATCCGTTGAAAGTTGGCTTTTTGGAATGTTGGCCTGTGTAGCCAGAACACAACACATAATTCATTCCACTACAGTAATGCAATCACCTTATTGGTTTATTGATCCCAAGTGAATCTATGGAAACTTATGTGTTATATCATTTCATATATTTAAAAATAAATAAATAAACGAACAAACAAATAAATAAATAAGGTTCTTCACATTGGTGGGCTTAAAAATATTAGGGAAAAAAACATTTTAAAAAAACCTTGTGGTGCAAAAGTAAGGAAAAAACTAAGAATTCACACACTGGTTATTCTGATTATTAGTACAATAATATTTTATAAGAGTGTTTAATATCATAATTTATATCATCATTAATAT
Source organism: Acheta domesticus (assembly GCA_031308135.1). Taxonomy (NCBI): domain Eukaryota; kingdom Metazoa; phylum Arthropoda; class Insecta; order Orthoptera; family Gryllidae; genus Acheta; species Acheta domesticus. Next base: position 86,726,975 of record JAHLJT010005437.1, on the reverse strand, counting down.
CAGTTTATAAGCATGTTATAATCATCCAGTGTTAAATATTTCAACAACTATTGTAAATTTTTCAATTCACTTCCTCAATACTACATTGAAACCTTTTACAATTCCACAACAAAGATATAAACTAACTAGAATCAAATGAATTTCTGTTGTAAAAAGCTGTTGATAATGTTTAATGCTGTAATTTGCTTGTAGACATAGACGTGTCCTGAATGTTCTACATTGAAAAAGCCAGTCCAACAAGTAAATTTTAAATGTACTGTATTTATAACGTACTGATCATAATTTAATTTCACTGACTTATGTAGTAAGGCACTTAATGTATTCATTGTGATTGAGCCCGACACCTTCAATATGATCAGGTTTCACCTATAAACATTAAATTTTAAGTTTATCTTCAAATATTTTTAATAATATAATATTTATATAATTCTTCTCTATGTGATAAATGTTTACAGATAATTATAAGATAATTTTATCATTGGCATTAAGTAGTACAACATTGAGAACATAATCATCAATCAGGTGAAATATTATCAACAGTTTTGTAAAATAAGTACCTGAATATGAATGTGGCACAAATTTAGACCCTGCTGAACGTTACAAAAGAAAAATTGGATTGTTGCATCATTCCCTCATGAAGGTTGCAATTCAGTAACTGAAATGTTGTGCAACTTTAAGATTACTTATTTCATTCAACAGTCCAGCAGCTAAATACATACAATTTATTGTTACACATTTATGGACAATTATTGTAGCTTAAACAACAAAATAGCATACACTATCACCAAATTTTATTGTCTTTTTATAAACCGTAATTAAGTTAGCTTACTGTCTGTTAATGTACAATGATTTGGTTATCATTCCAAATAACAATTCATTGTTCTTAACTTTGAACCTCATTTGATTGCAATTACCTAATCTTGTTTTTAGATATGTTTTATTCCCACAGCTGCTGTACTTTCTCAATCATTAAGAATCAATTGTATAATTACTTATTTTTATGGTGCCAAAGGTCATTGTAAGGTTAGGAAGTACTCTTGTAAGTGTTATATGTTCACATTGATGATAATGTTCCCTTAAGTTGCATTACTTCATAACAATGATTTATTTAATATTGATTTCGAGAAAAAAGAGAGCATGTTAATACTTTGGTAATTGAAGTAAGTTAATAATTCGGGTAATTCATCTGATAACCATCATACTTTTCTACTCTTTGGATTATCATGTTAACAAACGAGTTGCAAATTGTCTCTCATTTATTTCACACTTCGTGGTTAAAAATGCAGCTTCAACTTCTTTTACTTTCCCGTAAACTACTCTTATTACACGGCCTTGGTAACGAAACAGTGGAAAAAAATCCAGTTCCTAAATTAAGAAAAAAAGTCTCGTAACACATGGTGCAGCCAGAATCCCAGTTTTGTTGGTCCTTGATACCAAAAAACCAATTGAAAGCAAAACGTCTGTCCGTCTGTGGACAACGCTAGCGACTAAACCGCTCAGCCGATTTTCTCCAAAATTGATACTCAATAAGTTTTTATTGATTGTCTATTCTTCATTGCATAAAGAAAGGTTCCATTAATTATAGACAATCAGATCAGGTGATAATTAAATATATTTCATACAAGGTTGAAGTAAAACAAAGTTGGAGTTTTATGTTTCAGAGATCATTTGTATCCATTAGGTACATTTTGGCCAAAATTAAATGTATTACATAAATATGATTAGACGAAATGAATCTTTTTAAATATCATGTAAGCAGAAAACATTAAATAAAGGAAGCGTACCTTATATTAAATATAAGTTTTGCGTTTGTGAATCGTCAGTAAAACAAACGAATAGAATTTTCTTCCATTTTTGACCCCTACCTATGGTTACCTGACCCCCTGCCTCTTTATTCTATACCTGGTAGGAAGCGGCAATGACAACGGCCGAGGCGAGCAGCGCGCCGGCCAGCTGCAGGCGCAGGCGGAACTTGCGCACGCGCGCCTGGGCTACACTGCCGCACGACGACAGCGCCGTCAGCGCCGCGGCCACGCACTGCAGCGGCGACGCGCGCGCCACCACGCGCCACGCGGCGGCGTAGGCAATCGCGGTGGCCGACAGCGCCGCCCAGATGGGCGCGCCGAACACGCGCAGCGGCAGCGACCACCCGGGCAGGGGCCTTGCCGGTCGCACCACCACCTGCAAGCGGAAGCAGGGTTCGTTCACATACTACTTCCGGTTTTATTTCTTCGCGCGTGGGGGAGTGTCATCACGATGGAATATCTCACGGCATTTCGCGTCTTTCTCGGTCGTGCCGTTAGATGTCGCATGATCGTGTGTCGTGCATGCCGTGTCGTTAGAATGTCGCACTGCTTGATACAGTCGCAATCATGCGACATCTAGTGGCGCGACCGAGAAAGACGCGAAATGCTGTGGGATAGTCCATCGTGATGATTACGTGTCACATTAAAAAAACAAGTATAGACACAGCAAACCTATGACACTAAAGGCTGATTTACACATTGCCAGTAAACGTGCTAGTTTAATTTGCAACTAACTGGCAAGAGGAGACTGGCAACGTGTAATCGCCTTCTTGTAAGTGACTAGCAAGACCTTCACGCTAGTCACTGGCGATGCCAGCTGAAGAAGAATATTTAGTTTACTGGCATGCTCAAGCGCTCCCCCACCATTTTGTCAAATGACGACTCCCTCCCCCCACCCCCCGACTTCCAAGGGTGTGTGCTGGAAACTAAGAGCAGCAAGACAAATATCTCATCTTGCATGCCATTACTAGCACTGCGCAAACAGCTATAGCCAGTCGTAGGTGCTGGCAAACCCGTAACTGGCACACCAGTATTGGCAACGTCTAAACCCAGAGGCGTTTCTAGGGTATGGCAGACATGGTACGTGCCATGGGCGCCAATCACAGGGGGTGCTATTTAGCTTTCGACATTTACGAAAATAAGTTGAATGAATTATTTTTCAATTATGCAATTAAACTTTACACAAAAGACAAAATACAATATTTTTCCTTTAAACATATAAGGGCCGTGGAGCGCTTGACTTGTAAAAATTACGCTTACTTTTGCGCCTTTAAATATCGAAGAACAATTGCTTCAAATTAAAAACAAAAATAGTTATCAATGACAAAATTCTATGCTTTAATTGTATAAAATACCTACGAAATAAAACGAGTATTATCGAAAAATGCAATGAACTTTACTTGAAGAAGTAGCCTATTGTAGGCGATGTGTCTAAATTCCATCGAAATCTTCATGACGTTTATTATTTCATTTTGTTAGCATTTTTTTATAATCAACACATAAAGAAATTACTTTTTATTGGGAGCTGCTATTTTGAAATATGTAATACAATAATAATAATAATAATAATAATAATAGAATAATAATAATTAATAATAATATTACCTCGAACGACACAATGAAAGAGAGAATTCGCAGGGAGTATTACAGAAGAGTGAGGCTGGTGTTGCAGTCCGCTCTGAATTCCAGGAATAAAATATTAGCAATAGGTAGTTTGGCGATGACTGTAGCCGAATACAGTTTCGGACTAGTGGACTGTGTGGCACTATTTTCGAACTTTCGAACTTTTTGAACTTTTGTGTTGGTCGCCCTGGTTTATCGTGAATGTTGTTTTGCTTAGTGTTTTGGTGGCTCAGTCAGTCAGTCGGTCGCCTGCCATGTGTTGTGAGACTGTGGATGTTTATTGTGTAAAGTGTTGTCAAAGTCAAGTTTGTTTGTGCCTAGATTTTTGTATGATAAAGCCTTGAATAAAAGGTAATTATTTTCACAACGATTTAACTTACAAAAATTAGAAGAACGTAAGCGGTATGGATAAATACTTGAAGCCGGAAAGATTCGATGTGGAACTAACCTCAATCTCTGCGGATAAGAAATGGTGACACTGGAAACAAACATTCTCAAATTTTCTAATCCATATCGAAAATGCATCAGATGAAAGTTAGTTACAGCTCTTGACAATCTACGTAGCTCCTAATGTGTATCGGTATATTAGTGAATCTACTACCTTCAAAGATGCTATGGACACTCTACAATCGCTATACGTAAAACCTAGAAATGAAATCTATGCTAAACACTGCTTGGCGACTAGAAAACAGCATGCTGGAGAATCTGTAGATCAATACATCCAAGTCTTGAAACAAATGAGTAGGGATTGCAACTTTAAGAATGTCACTGCGGAACAAAACAAGAATGAATACATTAGAGATGCATTCATCGGTGGTTTGACTTGTTCTTGGATTCGATAAAGATTGCTTGAAAACACAACGCTTACCCTGGATGATGCTTTCGACCAAGCTCGAGCTTTATAAATGGCTGAACAACATTCAGCATCTTATTCTGATTCCAATACTATTGCATCTACTATTAATGACGCTGATAATCAAGATTTAAAGACATCTACTACTAGTGGCAGTTTTATCAAAACTGAGAAGTGTTATTTTTGTGGAGGAAGCTGCCATCCCACAACGTCGTGCCCTGCGAGAGCTGCTGAATGTAGGTGCTGCGGTAAGAAAGGACATTACCAACGAGTGTGTAGGTCGAAATCGTCCAAACATCCTTTATCAAATACAACTGCGACTACTGGAATGTTAGCATTCGTCACATCTGCGTTGCCAAACGGTCTTCAAATATCAATAGTGAAGATCAAAGTAAATGGAATGAAGTTGAACGCGTTTATAGATACAGGAAGCTCTCTAAGTTTTATCAACCATTCTTTTGTAAGGAAATGTGGCATGCAATTGCTGCCATATTCTGGCAGAATTGCGATGGCAAATTCTTCTCTATCTACTGAAATAACGGGACGATGTGAAGCCGATATAGAAATAGAAGGTTTTATTTACAACAGTACTCCAATACTGATAATGAAGAACCTTTGCTCAGATGCTATAATCGGCCATGACATCCTGCAGTATCATTCTTCTATGAACATAGCTTTTCAAGGTCCGCAGCCTCCTCTCGAGATCTACAGTTCGGCTGTTGCACAGGTACCTCCAGTTTCGCTTTTTGCTAACCTAACTTCTAATTGTGTTCCAAAAGCTACCAAATGTAGGAGACATTCTCACGAAAATAACCAATTTATAGACTCTGATATTAAAAGGCTATTGCATGAAGCCATAATAGAACCTAGCAATTCACCATGAAGCGCTCAAGCTTTTGTTGTAAAGGGAGAAAATGGTAAAAAGTGTATGAAAGGTTATAAAATGGTAAAAAGCGAAGAATGGTTATTGATTACTCACAGACTATTAACAAATTTACAATGTTAGATGCTTACCGTCTTCCAAAGATAGAATAAATAATTGCTAAAGTTTCGGTGAATGATGTATTCAGCACCATAGATCTCAAGAATGCCTATCATCAATTACCCATTCTGGAATCGGAGAGAAAATACACAGCTTTTGAAGCCTGCGGGAAACTCTATCATTTTCTACGTGTTCCATTCGGAGTAACAAATGGAGTAGCTTGTTTTCAAAGAGTGATCGATCAAATTGTTCAAGATGAAGGACTGGAGGGGACATATCCATATCTAGATGGCGTTACAATATGCGGAAGAACCCAAGAGGAACACGACCGCAATCTAGAAAGATTTCTAGCTGCATCTAATAAATATAATTTGACACTGAACAAGGAAAAATGCAAGTTTTCTGTTAAGTCTGTAAACTTACTTGGGTACGTAATTTCTAACAAGACAATCAAACCTGATCCTAATCACCTTCAACCTTTACTTGATCTGCCTATTTCTCAATATACGGCTTCTTTGCGGCGAGCTTTGGGTATGTTCTCACATTACTGCAAGTAGATACCTCAATTTTCAAAAAAAGCTCATCCTTTATTGATAAAGAATCCTTTCCCACTCTCAGAGGAAGCTATCTCAGCTTTCAAGATTTTGAAGGATAATGTGGCGAAAGCAACGATAGCTGCAGTACAAGAGGACGTACCGTTCAGGGTAGAAACAGACGCTTCGGAGTTCGCCATAGCTGCTACTTTAAGTCAAGCAGGTCGACCTGTTGCATTCTCCTCTAGGACACTGAACAAGTCGGAGCAACAACACTCTTCCGTAGAGAAAGAAGCTTTTGCAACTGTGGAATCCTTGCGTTATTGGCGATATTATTTTGTTGGTCATCATTTTGAAGTCATTACAGATCAACGCTCTGTTTCTTTTATGTTTAATCAACAGCATTCCAGTAAAATTAAAAATGAGAAAATTGTACGATGGCGCCTCGAACTTGCCTGTTTCAAATTTCACATAATTTATCGTCCAGGCAGCGAGAACGTGTCGACGGATACTTTTTCCAGAATAAGCGCTGCCAGCACTTCAAATGTGGATCTCAGCTCCCTACATATTGCACTTTGTCATCCGGGTATCACTCGGTTGAATCACTGGGGACGCGTCAAAAACTTGCCATTCTCCATTGAAGATATAAAAAGAATTACAAATTCATGCCAGGTCTGTGCAGAGTTAAAACCGCGTTTTCATAAAGTTGAAGGAAACTTAATAAAAGCTACTTCGCCATTTGAAAGATTGAATCTGGACTTCAAAGGACCTCTGCCAACGAAAACAAATAATCAGTATCTTTTAACTATTGTAGATGAATTTTCGAGATTTCCTTTTGCTATACCATGTGCTGATGTCTCTACATCTACTGTAATGCGGCATTTGACACATTTGTTCTCGGTTTTTTGGAACACTTGCATACATATATTCTGACAGAAGAGCTTCATTTATGTCTCAAGAACTTAAATCGTTTTTAACTTTTCAGAATATTGCAACACGCCGAACTACGCCCTACAATCTGAGAGGAAACGGACAAGTTGAAAGGTTTAACGGAACTATATGGAAGACTATCATGTAGGCTCTTCGATCAAACAATCTTAAAACCGAGCACTGGGAAGAAGTACTTGATACTGCTTTACATTCAATTCGCTCTCTTCTCTGCACAGCAACCAATGTCACATCTCACGAGCGAATGTTCAATCATCCAAGAAGATCTTTTAATGGAAGCTCTACACCAACATGGTTAACAAAACCTGGACCTGTTTTAATGAAAAATCTCGTTCGTGGCAGTAAATGCGACCCGTTAGTGGAGGAAGTAGAATTATTGGAAGCTAATCCAGAATATGCTCATGTGAGACTTCAAAATGGCCGAGAAACTACTTTCTCAACATGACATCTTGCTCCTCGAGGAGAAGTTAAAATTAAAGAGGAAGACTATGATTTTGGAGTTTCAGAACATCAGCCTCTGGAACCTCAAGAAAGAGAGTAAAATGTGAAAACAGGAAATGCTGAGCAGCCGCTGTCTGTAGAAGATGGTGCTCAACGACCTGTTCGCTCCAGGCATCCACCCACTTATTTGACAGACTATGTGATTGATTTCTGAGAGAGGGGTGAATGTGGCACTATTTTCGAACTTTCGAACTTTTTGAACTTTTGTGTTGGCCTCCCTGGTTACCGTGAATATTGTTTTGCTTAGTGTTTTGGTGGCTCAGTCAGTCGGTCGCCTGCCATGTGATAAGAGACTGTGGATGCTCATTATTTAAAGTGTTGTCAAAGTCAAGTTTGTTTGTGCCTAGATTTTTGTATGTTAAATCCTTGAATAAAAGGTAATTATTTTCACAACAGACTGGACTGAGTAAGAAATTTGCATCATGGATCGAAAAACCAGAAAACTGCTTACAATGCATCATGTCGCCCACCCTCGAGCTGATATACATAGACTGTGCCACGTAAGGAAGGAGGAAGAGGTTTCAGACAAATTGAGGCCTTCAGGCACAACGTAATAGTCGGGATGGGAAAGTATGTAGTCAGCCATCAAGATGACCCTCTAATGAAGCAGGTCATGAAATCTGATCGAAGAATGGGAAACAGAGGTATTGTTAGTGTAGCAAGAAGCATTGCAAAAAAAACTATGCAAGTCACGCAGAATGACAAAGACACTGAACTTCTGATGCTACTTAACATGAAATGAGAGACAAAAACTTAAAAATATCGTGGAAAAACAAAACACTACGGACACTATTTGAAACGAATGGACAGAGCACAGATCAATAAAGATCAATCATGTATGTGGCTAAAAAGGGGGAAGAATGAAGCCAGAATCTGAAGCTTGTAATAGCTGCCCATCGTAGCAAAAACCGAATACTTGAAAAGACACGACAGGGTGTGTAGCTACCTCTACGGGCAGATCTGTACCGCCCTGGAAGTTCCAAACACATGCCCCAAGTGGTACGAACACTCATGTCATGTGTATTGATTCTTCTTTCCTAAACGTGAGTTGCTACGATTATGAATGAAACGTGAATGAATGACTGCCCAAGCACAGAATAAGTTCTTGCTCTTTCTTTCAACTAAAATAGCTCCCTTCTCCTACCCCGAAATCTGCAGCGGGAATTGGGTAGTTAAAAGTAAACGGGAAGCCAAAAGTATTTCAGGCGTTGCCAAATTGCCAAAACAAGAGGTTGTGCTCTGAGATATGGGTTGCGAGGAAGACTAAAGACCCGGTATACAGACCCGGTATATATATATACAGTGAGACGTATCAATCTGTATATATATGTATATGTATATATATATATATATATATATATATATATATTGATATGTCTCACTGTATCAATCTATAAATTTTAAATTTCTCTCTCCTCTCTCTCCCTCTCTGTCTCTCTCTATATACATTACATGTATATACACACATATACATATTTCTATCAATCCGTTTACCAGCAGATACTCTTGGTGCCACGACGCCTGAATGCACTGGCTCCCGTCCAACTTCCAGACGTCTTGCGGGACAAACTGTGCAGCGATGGGGCTGAGTCCGTACTTCACGAACGTAGTCAGAAGGTTGGCGACCACGTGTTGGTGTGCCGAGCACGGAAGTGTGTTTCCCTGAAAGTTTATTTTGCCTTCTGGTTTCTAGTATTAAAGCGACATCGACAACAACACATGTGGTCGATGTTGCCAAACATCAAAGTTAACAATACATAGCTCAAAATCCATCGATCGTTTGGGCGAAACAAAATTTAATTTTGATAGCGCCACAGTTGACCAATTTATTATTCAGATTTAGGTGGAAACAAATTTTTAAAAAACTCCTCTCCGAAATATACGCGAAATACCAGGAAAACAGTAAATACATGGGCGCATGGGTTATCTCGGGCGAGAGATGATGGTATTACTAACGGCGTTCGTTTGGATCGAACACATACACTGACAGTGGTACCATCAATTTCGTATTTTATCTTCTACAAAATAGCGATTATGGAGATTTGTCGTTCACAAAACATCGGGCGTGTGTGGTGAGAGGTGTGCCAACTAGCCGCCCTTGGGGCAAATGTTCTGAAGCCAGTTTGAGGCTAGTTCCTCGCTTGTCCGTACGGTGCGCACGATCGATTAGGGTCACGGTGTAAGATATACATCTTAATATGACATCTTAAATTGTGGCTATTACACAGTTTTACAAAACACTTCCTACCCATTTTCGTAACTGTTCGCTCTAGACTTTACCAATTCCACCGCGAAGCGACAAATCACTGACTTGAATTTAGAAATCAGCTGGCCACAGTGCTGACGAATGGATCATGACCAATCACGAGCTTGCCCAAATGAGACCCAAAGATCGTAGCGCTTATGTCCGAGATCTGTGAGAACTGGCCTCACATAAGCTTCAGTTTTAGACTGGGAGTGAGCATACCTATATATCTCACACCGTATGCATCGTCAGTCTTCCCTTGTCGCCCATTTTTATACAAACTCGCCTCCTAGCGGCGGCATCTTGAATTACGCATTATTTCGTAACTCATTTGCTTCTCCTAGCTCTACTGCTATACTTCGGTTTTTATAAAGTGGCAGGTTAAGGCGTCTCTTCACGATGGAATATGTGACGGCATTTCGCGTCTTTCTCAGTCATGCCGCTAGATGTCAAATAATTGCACCCGTGCTCGATACGGTCGAGATTAGGCGATATCTAGTGGCACAACCGAGAAAAATGAGAAATGCTGTGACATATTCCATCGTGAAAATGGGCCCTGACGCGACAAGTTATAAAAACCGGAGTATACTGCTTTTGAGATTTCGTGCGCGCCACCCCGTACTATTAAATGCAATTTTAATACAATCGAACGAAACATTTCCTAGAACGATTCTCGATGATTAATTACGTGTCAAAATTTTGTTTGTAAATTTCTCTGTGATTGGCCAAGAATGTGTGTCATACTGAATTCTGTATCGTAATGAGTATCATTATGCAACGGGTTACAGCCATCAAATGACAATTATATAATAGGAGTAGAAAAAATATAATAGCTGATCTGTCAAGAATGTCCCGAATGTGTAAAGAATTTCCGACTCACCATCTTGATATTCCAACGACGATACTTCATCGATTCACAAAACTGAAAAAGGAGTTTTTCTTCTAATATATTCATTATTTCTTCATAGACATGATGCACTTTCATGTCAACAGTAAATATATATTCTTCAAAAAGCACTGATGGTCGAAATTTACGTAGCACGTGACCTTTCAAGTTACGTGAATATAATTCTATCTCCTTGGTAGCCACTTCGAAAACATAATCCTCCTTTAGTACTAACCAGTTTTTAATGTCACAATGACCTTTGAACATTCCTACACTTTCGCCAAAAGTGTCTTGGATAAAAAATATTCCCCGAAAGGTCAAGTGGTACTCCCATAAATCGCTCATAATATCATTATGTGATACGAGGCAATTCAGACCGTACTTGGCAACTGGAGGCAACTTCGAACTAAGAACGGAGAGCACAACCGGAGAACCGGAGTCAAAGAGCATCCTTCTGTAGTTGAAGTTAGTGTATGGGCTGACGACATTCTGAAAAAAGAAATACTGCTGTTACCACAATGCACGGTAAAATTATTCAAATTTGGCGCCAAACCTCAAAAAACAATTGTAAGCTATCCATGGCATAAATTAAGGCTAAGACCATGCATTTCAATCATCGGGCGCTCTAAGGTAGTCTACTATTTCCTAAAAAAAACAAGACATTGTAATAGTATACTAGACCCACGCACAGCGCTAGTGTAGCGTTGCAAATTGAATCGTTTCCTGGCAGCCATGTTTGGGGCAACCATGCGGACATCAAGCCGTATTGGTGCCGTATATCATTATTTGTGTGCCTTTCGCGTAAGAGGAAGATTCTATAAGAGAGAAAAGTAAAAATGCTGAACAGCGCGCGGCTTACGAGTGTACAAATCGTGCGAAGAAAGCCTGAATGGTGCAATTTTATAAGTGCATCGTTTAACTACGTGATGTAACCTATTAAATGTGCTGGTTTCTTTTCCGAATTAATACGGTGTTCGTGAATAACAATGAAACCGATAAATTTGTAATTACAATTAAATAAACAGCTTAAATCTGAAAATAACCACTTTTTTGGAGAAAACGTGCCATTTCTCTACAGAAGATTAAGAAGTACCTACATTCCCGAAATTCGAACCTAATACCAGAATTTCGAGATTTGTCTAGAGGCTGATAGAATCTTCAAGAACGTGTACATTTTAATACCGATTCACGTGATCATTTAAACCAAGTATTTGCGTGCTATATACAAAACTTTCTTATGAATTGAAAGTGTATAAAATTACTTATTTTAAGTTGATAATTTAGTAAAGAATTCTAAAAATTTAGCGCAATATGATTTTCCCTTTTACTGAAAAATTCAGAATTAGTCAAGATATACAATTTTTAATTGAGTTTGGATTAGAGGAGTACACTTTAAAAATGATAACAAAAGTTTCCGAAATAAATGTCCCGACATCTACTACAATGTACATCTAATACAAATACGTATGATATCTCAGAGATATATAAATTTTTGACTTTTCAATGTTAGTTTCGCATATATTACTTTAAACAATAAGTTGGTATTTCAATAAGTCTTCCATTCTAGGTGTTCAAAGCCCTTGAAAATGGGGAAAAGTGACAAATTTTGAGGTATTTGAATTAGGTGCGTAAATTTGCCCCCAACATGGCAGCCAGCGCAAGCTTCAATTTGCAACTGGGAAGGACGGTCATTACCATGGAGCTAAGAATATATGGAGGTGCCCTTACCTATCTCTGCAATGTTAAGAAAGTGAAGCCAGTCCGCCATATTGCTTAGTCCCCATCACGTCACGTCAATACGTCATTAGCTGCTTGTGATGTTGGAGTATGCAGGCCGACTATGACCAAATAGTATAAAAGATAATAGTGGAAACTCCTCGAATATTTTAGTGGCAGTAAAGCAGCTCTCTCCTGCGGTTCGAGGTGTAAACTACAGCGCAAGAATTCGTGTGTGCCAACTTACAAGGTGTGAAAGTCAAGTTTGTTCGTAGTTTTCTGAGAGATAATTTGGTAGAAGAATATCTGGGTAGATATTGTTATTTGATGCACTGCCGAAAGTACTTTAATGTATAAATTAAAACCAATGATAATGATGATAGATAATGGTACACACGGTTGTATTCTATTGGTAACATTTACGCCTGTCTTGTAGTGTACACCTCAGGCCGCTAGGGGCAGCACAATCACTTATCGCTTGTGCCGCCCATGCTGATTTGCCTGAGTTTCCACTATTATCTTTAATACTATTTGCTATGACCACGTACGACAGCCATCTTGCTTTATTTTACGCTAGGATTGTGTTAGAGTTTCATTTTGCGCCGCAGTTATCGACAACTTCATATTTAAATTATTACTGTACATAAAATCCAGAATATGGATTTTTAATGGTGTTATCCAAATGACGGGGAAACTATGACTCGAAACGGGAAACCGAGTAACAGTGTTTTCGTTTCTGGCTGTGAAAGAAATGGACATGCCAAAAGAAGACGAAAGTTTCTACGAAATCATCATTCCAAGGTAGGGAAACGTTTGTAATTGATTTGAGAGCAATAATGTGGAAGTAATTTAAAATAAATGACTTGGCGTTGAAAATTATAGTACACAAATCTCAATTATGAATTGTTAGCAGCAAAAGAGTTTCTTATCAATCGAATAAGTTTCGTCCACTTTCTCTTGACTTACTGAGCAAATGCTAATATGATCCCTTGTTCTGTGGCTAGAAAATAAATGTAGCTTTCTTTCCCCACAGTGACTATCAGATTAAACGGTCATTTTTTTACATTAAATTAATGCATCGTAAGATTAAATCTCTGCGTGATTAAAGGTTATGAGATTATGTTAGTTATTTACTGTCATGATTTTAATATACGCTCAAAATATGATGAATGCAAGGAAAATAGGAATGACCAAGGTTTATTAAATAATGTTATTAAATACTGTTAGGATTAATAATTATATTACAAATTTTTAACGAAAATGCTTTGACAATTTCCATTATTTCTAACGTACATTAAATTTTTATAGGTTTGTGAAGCACATTTTCGTCCTGATGATATCCAACGAATATCTGGGTACTATGACGAGAACGCAAAGAAACAACAAACATCACTAGGAAAATAGAAATTAAAATAAGGTACAATGCCATCAATATTTTCAAATTGTTCTAAATATTTATCGTCAGTAGCAACATCAAGAGACAGTGTTTTAAATATCAAAATCTGCAACGTATAATTAATGGCGGCCTTTAATTGAAAGCGAATGCAAGAACAAATTTTGTCTTGAAAATATTCAGAATGTGGTCAGTGTGTGACATTGTGACAATTCATTGCATTGAAGAGTAAAGTGACACATTTTGATTAATGTTACAAGAAAAATAAATTTTATACTGTAAATTATTGTTTGTTTTAAATATATAAGAAACTGGTAAAACGACTTTTTGGGTTCCTTGTGGTTGTGTTGTAGTTTATTCATTAATGTGTTTTCATATCTCTTCCTCAGTGTATACATTTGAATATTTCTATTACGACATTGGGACAGAGATATTAATTTAACTTTCTTAATACTGGAATTTGTAGGCAAGTAATATTCATGCAGTAATCATTTTAATAAATAATGGCATGCACATTTGAACTCTCAATTCTTGCTTGTTTTCGCTTCTTTGAACACAGAATGGAGTGTACAGAAAAAAATGCTATTTATACGCAATTTATTTTATTGCTTTTCTATTATTAGGAGGAAACGAACTACTGTAGATTCCGGATGCAAACTAGCTATTCTGAACAAGGTTTTTAAATATTAGAAACGATGCCTAACAACACAACTGAACACGACCACAGCTAAACAAGCGACAGAGCACTCACGCGGTTTGTTTATGCTACAAGCTTTCTGGACTAACCAATATGGCTGAGGTGACTTCAAGTTTGTGACGTCATGCCACCTCCAAGTATTCTCAGCTCCATGGCCATTACTTTGGGATAGTGGGGGCCTTGAAAAAACCAAACCCCCATTGTAGAGAGTAAAACAAAGCAGCTTAAAAGAATAAAACATTACAAACTACTTCGCAGTGTTGCTAACAGGGCGCAGCACCGTCCGAGCAGCCAAGCGCCAAGGGAAGGCTCTGTGATGGGCGGGGAACATTCGCAGCGTGTGCGGCGCGGAAAGTTCCGCGCTATACTTCGGTTTTTCTTTCTTGGCGCACGAGGGTGTGTCAATAAAATAGAATATCTCACGGTATTTCGCGTCGTTCTGCGTTGTGCCGCCTGGAGTCGCATGATCGCCAGCACTGCTCGATACAGTCGCGATCATGCGATTCCTGGCGGCAGAACGGGGAACGACGCGAAATACCGTGAGATATTCCATTTTATTGACACCCCCCCCGTGCGCCAAGAAAGAAGAATCGAAATATAGTCGCGGCGACGAAATTCGCGGGTCCCTTCACACCGAAGCGTCAATTGTGAGTCAGTGTTTGGTGACAGTTTTCCTCATCCGATAAAGAAAACGCGCTCGCTTCTATTCATGCACGAGCTAGAAAATGCTAATACTCCTAGTACGTTTTGTAAGCACATGCGCTACAGTGAGCAGCACCAAATTTGCACCTAAAAAATGCATAAGGGCACATGGAAAGTACTGAAGGGGCAGGTGGTGAAATAAATACAGTAAAACCCCTCTATAAGAGACCCCGTTATAAGAGAATCCCGCTTATAGGAGACAAAATTCACGGTCCCGAGGTCAGTTTTATACAAACAATGCATTAATTTCCCGCTTTTAAGAGACCCCTTTATAAGAGATTCCCGCATATAGTGGACAAGATTTTAATCCCCGCCATCCGTTTCTTCTCGCTTGTAAGAGACAAAGCGTGGAATTTTCCTCCAGGTGTCTTGGGAATTTCCTCAGCCTGGCAAGGGTTGGGACACGTGCTTAAAATAGGCTGGAGCAGGGGTTCGCAATACCTGTGCCTGCTTTTACCTTCTTGATTTACGATTTTCCCTCAAATTGTTAATCTCTCTTTAGATAACATAGAAAAGGAGTCCATGATTGTGATCTGGAAAGGAAAACGTTTGGAGAATTTCGCACTCGTGGAACGAAGGGCGAAAAACGCTTTTCCTGGAGAATTTACATGAATGACCAGACACTGTTTTATGAAATTTTGAATCTGAACACAGGAGACTGATCTGAATGTGATTGCAGAAAATCTTAATCTTTTTTTTTTAACGTTTGTTACGTCTTTGCGCAACGCGCCTCGAAAGCCCTTCATTGGGCGTTGGGCGCGGAGTGATCCTCCATTAATTCAGCAGTCAGCGCTCTCTTTACGTCACATGGCGCTACATTAAACAGTCTCGTCATTTGTCAAGAGGACCGCTAGGTAGCATCTCCGCGTACGCGCCTCACACCGCGCGCCCCTGCGTCACTACCTAGCGACCAGAATTTGGAAGGAATAAGGAATGGGGTAAGGTTTAGGACACTTCACAAAGGTTGGACTAGCCCTTGTGAAGCAGCTGAACCCGTTTTGTCGAAACAAATTTCACATGATATCGACGGGAATAGAACCTGGACCTCAGTGGTGAAAGGCGAGCGACTTCGCTCTGAGCCACGAGACAGCTTTTTTCAAATCATAATCAAATGTTAATATTCTTTAATCAAATCTTAATATTCATGAATCTCTCACCTGAAGAATGACTTGCTTTATGTATACCACACATACTGAAAAGAAATGGACGACGTCCATTCGTCCAATAGAGTCAGTAATGTGACGATTGCACCCTCAATTACAGCAAACATGTATTCAAAGACGCGCTCGATGACGTCAAGACACGACGTTCTCCACGACGCCTATTGAAACCTGTGTCCGGTTCGGAAGCCGCCAATACGGAAAAAGCAGATAAGTGCTAGAAATGTCATTGGTCGGAGCCGGTCAAGCGGATTGCCCACAACAGAGATTACCGCGAAACGCAGCCGAGAACAGACCCCACTGAAACCATGGAAGTGAACTTTTCTTTCTCGAGTTGAACATCTGCGAAGCTTTTATTGCACGTGGTGAGGCATGAACTGTGGTAAATTTAGTTGAGAGGTTCGAGTATGCGTTTTTTTGGGGGGGGGGGGAACCAAACGCGAACATTGCCAAAAAAACGGTGTGTTTAGTTGAGCGCGAGTCAGAACAATATTTTGGCCAATACGAATAAAACGCAAGGAGTGAGCGCAGTTGATGGTTTCGGGAAAAGAGGAAGTCATTCAATCAAATAAAGACAAATCACGGACTTTGCGTACGTGAACGGGATCTTCGCTTTTTCGCACCCGAGAAGTACGGAACGAGGGCTGGAGGACCGCAAGGGCGACAGGGAGCCGGTGGGATGGTGTGAGCACCGCGAGGACATGGTAAAGAACGACTTGGTTCCCGCAGGCGGGGCGACCGGTCGCCCTCCATCAGCGGCGAGGTCAGGCACAGCCCGGGCTTGCTTCGCGGTCCCGGCAGCCACGGCCTTGCAACTCTCCATCAAAACCGGAGACAAAGCTCGAGGACTTCGAGCATGGATTACATAGAGGCGCCCTGGGCGGACAATTTTGAAGCTAATATATATATATATATATATATATATATATATTGAGACGAACCGGACGAAGTCCGGTCGTCCCATGAGGAATTCATGCTGTGACCGCACGCAATGAGGACCAACGCGATTTTGAAAACCGCGCGCCGTCAACGTCAGAGAGTGACGCAGGCGACGGTTGATTTCAAAACCCGCGACCAGAACGACGTTTGCTAATGATGTGAGAGCAGATAAGCCCCAAACTAGCCATTGGCCGGTGCAGGTCACGCCAGGGGGGGAAAGGGCATCCTGAAAATCTGCGGGGAGAAACTTCTTGTAAAAATTTACAACGGAGCAAGACTTTCGAAAGTGCGCGGAAGTGAAGTTACGCGAGTAGAATTTCAAGAGAGTCTGAGATTCTTCAGTGAGCTACTAATCGAAGTTCGTATATGAGGAAAATTCCGGCCAGGAGCAAAATCGGACTGTGAGACTGTAGTTGTGCCCGACAGGGAATTTATATTGTCCCCGAGGCATCGAAAGCGTGGAAGCAGACGCCCCACGCCACTTCCTCTTTGTCGACCAGGCTGCCGAGAACGAGTCGCCCGCCACCGGAAAACCTCCAAAATGAATATCAGCTCCAAAGAATAACGACATCCAAATTCCTGGAATTCACAAACAATCTGCACGTGTGTGAAAAAAAGACCTAATTCGCATCCGAGAAGCTGGTCCGATCAACACGGAAACCTGCGAGGAGGAGAGACGCTGCGGAGAAACTCCACGTTCGCATCGCGAGGTCGCCGCCGGCGCCGCTGCTACCCTGCGAACGCGCGGAGCCCAGCCCTTCGCTCGGCCGTGAAATCGGAGAGGTCATCAACCCCGCCCAGCCCCGACTGCTAGTCTGCGAGCCGACGCCCGGCGGAGCGCGAGAGGGAAGGTCACTAGAGGTATTACACCGCCCTGTGGAGAACGAGCGTGAGTACCCGTGAAATTCAATAAATTGATGAAAAGGTAGAACATTCTGATAAACTCAGGAGAGACTATTATGAACAATCCTAGTTTTCAGATATCTTTTGTTTCAAAGTGGTTTTTGTAAATTCAATTTAATGTGGAAGGCGCTGTTAGCCGACCACAAAGCAGAGTAACAATTAATGTTAAAGGAAACAGTGCGAAATCTAAATGTTTAAAAAGGGTAAACGTGAGGTTAGAGCGCTGAATGTTCTAATGTATTATTCAGGTAGCTCCAGCTGGAAGCAAGATTTACGTAATTAATTCGTGCATTGATAAGAGTGATAATCGCGTCAGGTATTGAACGCGAATCACTAAAGTCATTTCTAGGAAGTAGAACGGATACAAACTTGTTTCCTAGGAAGTATTTGCATGTATTGTGTAACGCCAGAACGAGGCAAAGCAGTGGTTTGCCCGCTGTAACTTGGTAAATGGTGTATGATTTATTTTGGTTAATGAATGAATTTTCAAATCACTTGTGAATTGTGTGATTCCCCCCATCACTAACCAAGTAGGATTTCCTGGAGGGAGAATACCTTAGATAATTAATAAACAACCGGCAGGGCCTGGTGACGGAGCGGCGACAGGAGCGCTGCACGGTACCGGTGACACCCACGCCAGAAAGACTTCTCGTGGGGTATAAACGCCCTGACCCTACATAGGTTGATTGATGCCGGCGCGTCGCACAGAGACGACGTGTTCCGTCGCAATATATATATATATATATATATATATATATATATATATATATATACACACACACACACACACACACTAGCGATGTTTACAGTTCTAAGTTGGCCGTTTATCGCATCCAAGGCGCCATTTTGTTTTGTCATGCCAAGAGTGTTGTAACATATCTCTTCTTTCCATTGCCACTGTTACACCATCCTTCCATTTCACTCTTGGCCGTCCTCTTTTCCTCCGTCTTGCTGGTGTCCAGTTATAAACCTTTTTGGGCAGTCTTTCTGAATCCATCCTTTGCAAGTGGCCGTACCATAACAATCTTTTCTTCTCAAGCTAACATAACTCTGTTTTTGCCAACCTGTGACGTCACGGAGCAGCGATTGCAGTTGGATTGCAGCGTTCGGATACAGTTTCCCGACTTCTGTATTTTGTGACATTGTGTGCGTTGTGAGGGCAATTTTCTGTTGAATGAAGATGGTTGTTTCTTGCTGTGCTTATAAATGCATGCATCGGTACCAAAAGGGAGTGGATATTTGATTTTTTTCGGTACGTACTAGTGGTCGTATGTTTTTAGGTTAGATAGATGCTGTTTTCACATTTTCGCAATGTATTGAAAATACAATAACGTATGTCATTGAGAATAAAATGTTACTATCTGACAATTATTCTCCGAATAGCTAGCCGAAACCATGGTAGAAATAACCACCATGGCCGAGACCAAAGGAAATAGAAAACTAATACGGGAAAGTCTGTGCCACTTGGTAGCACCACACGTTTTTTTAATTAGTGAAATCACTTTAGTCCTGGAGTTAAATGTACTAAATTATAAATTATTTCCTTGTTTTAAAAAGAGTCGCATAGCAGTGAAAATATACCCGAAAACTCTATCAATGAACATTATTTTTCGTTTCTTAAATGGTATGTCGAATTGAAAATTTCAAAAGCATAAAAAAGACTATTTAGTTTCATTTGTTTACCGGCGATGTAAAATTAATTAGCTTATATACACAAATTCGTTTAAAATTGGGACAGAAAGGGAGTCCCTCCTGCCATTACATACGACGCCACCGGACGTCTGCCAATCTGTGACGTCATCGGAGTCGTTTCATTTTTGCTTCAACTTTCCGTGGGTAGGAAGCGACTATAGCGCCTCCATATATTCTATCCTCGAAGCTCGAGGGTGCTACTACAGGCGGCGTTATTGTCGCCGTGTACAGCTGCAGGTTAGGCTCGCCAACGTCCGCACATAAAAATTGTCTGATTTCTGAGAAATACGAGACGTTT
This sequence comes from Acheta domesticus, assembly GCA_031308135.1. Lineage (NCBI taxonomy): Eukaryota > Metazoa > Arthropoda > Insecta > Orthoptera > Gryllidae > Acheta > Acheta domesticus. The sequence goes on along the minus strand of JAHLJT010005437.1, from coordinate 86,707,099 downwards.
CTTCTAAATGTTCGATTATTTATAACATAGGCATGTCAGAAACCGGTGAAGAGAGCGCGACCATCGAAGCTATCTTTTGTAACATTAGGCGCCTGCTTGCGTCTTGCGAACCTACGCAGCAGCTTCGCGCGTTTGAAGTATCGTTGGCATTAGTTCGTATTTTAGTTCCTGTAAGAAGGTGCTAGAGGAGAGCGCGCCACTGTAATGGTCTCCACCGCGTTATCTCCTGCCGGTAGCGCGCTGTACAAGAAGGCAGCGTTCTTACGAGACCCTCAGCCCAACATCGGTGTGGAAGAGAGTACCCGTGAACTGGTAACTGATATACTACAAAATATTGAATAAATAATTAGATAATTCCAACATTAAAAAAATTTATATCAATTTTGTCAAATAACGAAAGGCAAACAAAAACTCTAGGAATCTTAGGGGGAACCACGGCTCCTATGCCCCCACCCCCGGTGTATTCCCGCTCCTTTGAAACTTTTCTCAACCACCAACGTACCGGCACGGGCCGTCTGTCGGTGAGTGTGTCGTTGACCAGCACGTGGCGCAGGCGGGCGAGGTCCAGCCCCGCCACCACGTACCCGCGCTGCCGCTTCAGCCAGGCGGGCGCCGGCGCGGGCGGGCGCCACAGCAGCAGCGACGCCCGCGCGGCGGCGTGCAGCGCCGGCAGCCAGCGCGCCGCGTCGCCCGCGTCCGCCACCACCACCGCCCGCCAGGGGCCCTCGCCGCCCACCGCGTACGCCACCCCGGCCGGCGGGGGCGGCGGCGGCAGCCACGGCGGGCACCCGCCCTCGCCCCACTGCGGAGCACCACCAACCACGTGACAGCATGGACTTCAACGCCAGCTACCACCACCGCCCGCCAGGGGCCCTCGCCGCCCACCGCCTACGCCACCCCGGCCGGCGGGGGCGGCGGCGGCCGCCGCGGCGGGCACCCGCCCTCGTCCCACTGCGAAGCACCACCAACCACGTGACAGCGTGGACTTCGACAGCCACCACCGCCCGCCAGGGGCCCTCGCCGCCCATGGCGTACGCCACCCCGGCCGGAGGGGGCGGCGGCGGCCGCCACGGCGGGCACCCGCCCTCGCCCCACTGCCGAGCACCACCAACCACGTGACAGCGTGGACTTCAACAACCACCACCGCCCGCCAGGGGCCCTCGCCGCCCACCGCGTACGCCACCCCGGCCGGCGGGGGCGGCGGCGGCCGCCACGGCGGGCACCCGCCCTCGCCCCACTGCCGAGCACCACCAACCACGTGACAGCGTGGACTTCGACAGCCACCACCGCCCGCCAGGGGCCCTCCCGCCCACCGCGTACGCCACCCCGGCCGGCGGGGGCGGCGGCGGCCGCCACGGCGGGCACCCGCCCTCACCCCACTGCGGAGCACCACCAACCACGTGACAGCGTGGACTTCAACAACCACCACCGCCCGCCAGCGGCCCTCGCCGCCCACCGCGTACGCCACCCCGGCCGGAGGGGGCGGCGGCGGCCGCCACGGCGGGCACCCGCCCTCACCCCACTGCGGAGCACCACCAACCACGTGACAGCGTGGACTTCGACAGCCACCACCGCCCGCCAGCGGCCCTCGCCGCCCACCGCGTACGCCACCCCGGCCGGCGGGGGCGGCGGCGGCCGCCACGGCGGGCGCCCGCCCTCGCCCCACTGCGGAGCACCACCAACCACGTGACAGCGTGGACTTCAACAACCACCACCGCCCGCCAGCGGCCCTCGCCGCCCACCGCGTACGCCACCCCGGTCGGCGGGGGCGGCGGCGGCCGCCACGGCGGGCGCCCGCCCTCGCCCCACTGCGGAGCACCACCAACCACGTGACAGCGTGGATTTCAACCACAGCCACCACCACCACCCGCCAGGGGCCCTCGCCGCCCAACGCGTACGCCACCCCGGCCGGCGGGGGCGGCGGCGGCCGCCACGGCGGGCACCCACCCTCACCCCACTGCGGAGCACCACCAACCACGTGACAGCGTGGAATTCAACAACCACCACCGCCCGCCAGGGGCCCTCGCCGCCCACGGCGTACGCCATCCCGGCCGTCCACGTGACAGCATGGACAGACGTCGTGCTGCTGACGTTTTTCGTACATATCCCCACCACGCCTCCTACCCCGGCGTTGCGTCTCCTTCCTGCGGTCGTGGAGGTGCCGATGTGATTCGTACATACCCTTACCGCGCCTCCTACCGCGGAGTTGCGGACGTTGTGGCGGTGGCCTTACCTCGAGCAGCGCCGCGCGCGCCGCGTGCCGGAGTGGCTGAGGCGGGGGTGGCCGCCCCGTCACGGAGTCATTCCACTTGGTGCGGGCACGGATGAGTTGAGTTTCGTCAAACTGTGCCGTCGACCAGCGCAGGGACACGAGCGCCATCGTCGCCAGGACGAAGACCGCCGCGCCGCCCGCCATAGCAGTGCCTGCCGCACATCCTTTATGTTAAAACTCTAAAGAGAACGATTTTGATGTCGCATTTGTTTTTTCATTTTGTATTTATATATTTATTTATTGTATGCCCCGTCCGGGGCAAGTACTACGATCTCGATCGGTCTCCTGACTTGTGTGGTAGTGTAGTACATATTAGTGTGTGTGTGTGTGTGTGTGTAAAAGGCGTGAGGATAGGACAAAGAAGAGGAAAGAAAGATCGCGCGCTGTCCGTGGCCCGTTTGATATGGTACTACTGTGGCATTCGCCTGCTGTTGATCGGAGAAACCACGGAAAACTATCGATCAGAGCAGCCGGTCGCTAGAATTCTCCCGCAGGTAGCGACTCAGTTGGACCTAGCTGACAGCTAGTGTCGAAAATCATGCCACCGTCGGGACTCGAAACTAGGATCTCCCGGTCAGAGGGACTGCAGTGACATCAGGTTGATGCACTGAGCCATCTCTCCCGGTACTTGGTTGGAGCCAGCAAGCATTAAGTAGTTGAATGTTGAAAAATATCTGCTGTTAGCAGCTGACGGCACAAAGCAGCAAGAGCAAAAAGAATTCATCACATCCAAATTTAAAAATCAAGTGGTATTTTAAATGTCAACAAAAATAAATATTAACAGAGAAATAAAAATTGCAGTTGAATTGTGTAAATTGGGTGCTTGTGAAAATAGCAGAATGTGCGATTTTTGTTGAGTCTTTGTTAACGCAACGCCTCTCTAACTCATTTTTTGCGTTCTATACTTCCATTATTTCTTCTCCTGCTTATACATTTTTTCAACTTAGAGAAACAGCTAATCCTTTTCCGCGAATTAAATCACGTTATTCAAAAGATCTCTTTCATCCTTCATAGTTAAGTTTACTCCATGTATCTATTATTTATGGTATACATTTCATATATTATGTACTATTTATAACCATTGTTTATTTTCAAGATCATTGTCTCTTCAAAATCAAAAATACCTACACAAGTCAGTAGTATGTATTTTAAAACACACCATATACTAGAGATCTGAAAACTAATGTCACACTTCGCAAAGTAAATTTGAACGAATTAACAAATGTTTAATGAAAAATCATAAAGTTTAAAAAAACTAAAAAATCAAACTCACTGTCAACATGTTTGTAGTTTTTTGAAAATTTCGTCGTGATTTGAAAACCCGCCCAAAACCGTATTGATGCAATTCCACCCACAGGGAGGTATTCCGCGAAGTCAATTTTTGTTCGGTGAAAGAGAGCAGTTTTTTAGCCCAAAAAGCGGAATTCCGCCCAAACTGGCAACCCTGACTGTTAACCCAGATCAAAGAAAATAAAAAACGAATACGAGAAAGTCTGTGCCATTCTGTAGCACCACTAATTTCCTTATAAATTCGTAGGTATTGTTTTCCAGCCATAAAACCACATTTTCCCGAAATTCTCTAATTGAGCCTAAATTACCTATCTGACTCTCCATAAATCTATTTATAGATCAATCTATTTTTCTGTCGTAACGTCGTTTTATATATATATATATATATATATATATATATATATATATATATATATATATAAAACGTCGTGCTGCTGACGTTTTTCGTACATACATTTCATATATTATGTACTATTTATAACCATTGTTTATTTTCAAGATGATTGTCTCTTGAAAATCAAAAATACCTATACAAGTCAGTAGTATGTTAGCGGTTACTTTTTACATTTCTCCTTGTGTTTTACTGGATGTTAATGTAATGTTCACACACTTGAAAGACAAAATTTTTGTCGAACAAGTATCAATAAATATTTTTTTAAATTTGTTTAGGGCGTTGAGGGCCTGCCTTGAAGTAACCCTCCGTTGCTGTCATTGTCAAGTCTCGTCACGTCGCAATCAGTCAGTGCCTTTTATCCCTTTGGCCAGGTCACCCATTCAGGCACTCGCGAATCTCGAATTCGCTTAATCTCCTGGACTTCACGGAGCGCAGTAAGTGAATTTGGCTAGCAACGCCGAATACAGTACTAACTACTAGCTGAATGTGATGTCGCCGACGCTTTACACTACCTTCGGTTGTTTGATTTCTTTTTTTTCTTCTACTTTCTTCTTCACCTTCTTAGTCTTCTTCCTCTTCTTCTTCTTCTTCTTCTTCGTATTCGTCTTCTTCGTTTTCTTCTTTGGCGTCGTCGTCGTCTTGTTCGTCTTCGTTTTCTTCGTCTTCTTCTTTGTCGCCATCGTCTTGTTCGTCTTCGGCTCCTTCTTCGTTTTCTTCTTTGTCGCCATCGTCTTGTTCGTCTTCGTCTCCTTCTTCGTCTGCTTCATTTTCGTATTCGTCTTGTTCGTCTTCATCTTCTTCTTCGGCGAAGGCGGCGGCGTCTTCTTTGTCGTTGACTTCTTCGTATTCGTTTTCTTCTAGTTCGCTTTCGTCTTTGTCGTCATCGTCTTCTTCGTCGTCTCTCTTTCGACGGAATTGGTACTGGAGTTTAATCAACGTCGTCTTTTTCATCTTTGTCTTCTTCGGCGGCGTCTTCTTTGTCGTTGTCTTCTTCGTAGTCTTTGTCTTTTTCGTATTCGTTTTCTTCATCTTGTTCGTCTTCGTCGACATCGTCTTGTCTGTCTTCTTCTTCGTCATCGTCGTCTCTCTTTCTCTCTTTCGTCGGTATTGGTTCTGGAATTTAATCAACGCCACCTACGTCTAATTAGCTGGCGTTGAATAGTTCCCGGCATACTCACCAAGATTACAGCGCAAAAACTCGAAAAAACACGTTTTTGGAAATTTCTTAGAATTTTACGGCCAAATATGAAAGCAAATTATCGGTTCCCCATCAGGAGGCCGAGACTTGTCGATTGACACCTCGTATGTCTCGATTGGTGCACGGGAAGTGGTCTAACCACAAGAGACGGAACCGCAAATCCGCACGTACACGAGGAGTTTACTCAAAGTGTGATAATGTTAGTGATAAAGTTAGTGATGTATGATAATACAGTACTCAATGTATATGATAATATAGTGTTGTGGCACCGAATAAATTACGGCTGCAAACACGAGAATTGCTCCACGAAGCACGACAGAGAGATCGGTGGCGGCGCCAGGATTCTGTCCGAGCCCCCCGCTGACCCACCCCCCATTAGACACGCACAAGTGTTCGAGACGCCAGGGAGCTGCACGTGCGCCCGAGCCTGCCCCGGGTACTTTTCCGCGGCACCCCTCGCCCACCTCCTCCCTTGAGCTTCTCAGTTTCTTCCCCCGGCCATTAATTACTACCCCTGTTTGACAGACAATTGAAGTGAGAGGGAACGAGTGCAGGTTTCTCTCTCAATTCTCGGCTCGGAAACCTCCGATGATTGGACGAAATTATTTTGCGACGCACTACCCTTTCGCCAATAGCCGCCGAACTTAAGCAAAATTCTCAAAAGTTCTAGAACATTTTGGATGAATTTGGTGGGGGAAGGGAGGTTCGAAGGACTTCGCGGACGCAGCATCGAGAGAGAACGTAAGAGGCAGTCAGAGAGGCCGGTCGTGATCACTGCGGCGTCCGGCGCCGGAGAGATAATTTTTTCTCTGTGTTGAACTTGTGAGAAAGCTTAAATTCATTAGGGGAGAATATGTGCGCGGTCTCTAAATAGCCGTAGACCGTAAATTTTGAGACGCCTCATTTATAATCAGAATCGCGCAGGGAAAATGACTGACGCGTACTCGTGCTTGAGCGTGTTCTAGTGAAGTAATCAGATCACTTACGAACTTGCCGCGATCTCCAAAGTGCAGAGCAGTGGACTGAAGGTAATGAGATCATTGTGTCAGGCAGACATTATCTGGTGATTAGTAGCTGCGAGTGAATGGCGCTGCGTATTTGGTCAACACTCAAGAGCCCGGCACCCGCTACCTGATTCGACCAGCTCGCTCTACCCCTCCGAGCGGCGCCCTCAGCGTGCGCGCCGAACCCGACGCCCTCCCCGCCAGCTGGCGGCCCAGGTCATTCAACCCGCTGGTTGGTTTTGTAAGTCGCCCCGCTAAGGCGGTACTACGCCCTTCAGGCGCGCCCGTGGTCAAAAGTGATAAACAGTTGAGAGAACAATTTCCATTACCTTTTGACCGGGCGGAGAAGCTAAGATTCCCGGCCGCGCTTGGCCATCAAGAAGGAATCAGCGTGGAAGTTTGTAAAATTTATTGTAATAATTTCACCTTTCAATTTTTTTTGTGTGCATGTAATTTTGGAATTGGGGAAAAGGAGAGCATGCTCGCCGACATGAGTGGTACTATCATGACCTTTTTTTTCTTTTCTTTGCTGAATAAATGCCACTTGTTTGTTAACATGATTACAAGTCTTTCATTTCTTACCGGCCACCGACTTCCATCATCAGGATAATTTTAGGCACGCTCTTCTACCCACTGAGCGAACCTGCAGCCACGTTTTCCGCGCCCAACTGGAGACGAGGTTGTCACAATAGTTCTCAATATATATGATGATAAAGTACTAAATATGTTTGACAATATAGTACTAAATATGAGTGATAATGTATTACTAAATATGTGCGATAATATGATACTAAATATATATGATAACATTGTACTAAATGTGTACGATAATACAGTACTAAATATGTATGATAATAGGGTACTAAATATGTAAAAAAAATATGTAGCGCGACAAAATTGGACATTGTGTTAAGAAGGCTACGATTCGCCAAGATTAAAATTATGAGAACGATAAGTAGAAAGACAAAAAATAAGTAATTAAACAAAAATACTGTCTCTACTTAGAGTAACCCTGTAGTAAATCAGATCTACAGGCTTTGTACCACATGTTAAAGTGCCTCACGGCCTGCTAGAACGGTCGGTGACCAGCACCTCAACGACGCCAATGAGAATCTTCACTCCTTCGCTGGGTCCCGCAAGGATTGGCAAACTGGAGCTGATATTACGCATACTATAGGCATATGCCCATACAAAATTAAGGTTATATCAAACGTTACATTTAAATAGAAACCAATAATCTGTTACTTACCTCCCAAATGTCCGCGTCTACCCGTAAAAATGATTTACGACGCTTTCTTGCGATGTACTTCGGAAATGAGAGAGTCCTAGTCGAAGAAAAAAATGGCTGCGATTACGCCATTTCACAGTCTTGCGACGAGACAGAATCAATTTCAAAGGGGGAGATGTAATTACTTCAAGTGGATAGCCGCCTTCAACAACGATCAACGTACGGAATATTTCATCACGGTAAAACACTCATTACTCAAACTAGATACACTAAATATTTTGACGCAACAGTGCATTTGAAATTGAGAGTCTATTGTATCTTGCAATCCAACAAAATTATTCACCTACGCACCAAATCATTCATGTCATCATCTATCATAGTACGTATCCTACTCTTATACAAAATTCAACTATTAGTTACAAATAATGAAACAATCTTACGTTATGCATTGAGAAACCGATAAGGAGATCCTAGAGAATTCAATAATACTTCCTTAAAAATAATAAATAATACATCTTAAAAATTATTTCTTTTAAAATAATTCTCCTATTGATCAGTACAGTCAACAAATTTACAGTATTTACAAATTTCCTTTCGGCGGATAAACACCAAGAGTCCACAAATCCAAGGATTTTAAAATTCATCGTTGGGCTGGAGATCAAATCTCTAAATGTCACTCAAGAATAGACCTCACTAAATTAAAGAATAGTCTTGAAAGTAACCGGAGATGTTTAAATTTTGTGCCACTCTCCATACATACCTAAACGCTTTATTAGTGGAATTAATTACAATTTCAAAATAAGATTTTATGGTTAGCAGAAGAATAAGCATTGCACCCAGATCTTTCTTTTTATCCTTCCTAGAACCATGCCATTAATTCAACAGATAAAATGAATAGATGTTGATTTCAAACGTGACGTGATCTGACATTTATCAGTACCAAACAAACGTTTGTGGCAGATACACTATTGCAAAACTATCAACAATTCAAAAGCAAAAATACGACTTTCGACAACAGCGCCATTCTGCTGAAAACCAGCGCTCACACTCGAAATTTAGTGGCAAATTCAATGGTTATAAGCATATTTCCACCAGATAGTTAGTTTCCCAGAAATTCGCTAATAACATACGCAAAACACGTAATATTCGTCCAAAATGTACTCTATAAAGTAGTCACCTTTATCAGGTTTTTATACATTACAATTGCTGTCATACCTTCAAGAGAAACAGTATTGTTAATATTATTTCTGGTGTAAATTTCAGTGCCGTAGACTCTATAATCTAGGAGCTAGAGCACTTCAAATTTGGCCATATTTTGGCATCCTTTTAAACCCCCAATTTTGTCAAAATGACTCTCAAGACACATTTCCCGTCCGAATGCCGCAAACAATGACATTTTCTGAACCTGTATTAAATTTTGAAAGAGGATTTTGCTTCCTGTATCGAAATAGTTTCCACAGCTTTGGAGAAATAGGCATTTTTTTGCCCATTCTTTTTGGTAACTAAAAATATGAAAATTCAACGATCAATTTCTGTTGCATTTGGCGATATTCGACAGGAGCCCGATTCTTCTGAAAACCAGCCCCCTAGCTTCAAATTTAATGGCAAATTCATTGGTAATAAGCATACGAGTATTTCCACCAGATGGTTAGTTTTCCAGAAATTCGGGAATAACATACGCAAAGTAAGTAATTATGGTCCAATATGTACTTTAGGAAGTGGCCACGTTTAATCGGTTCGTATATATTAAAATTATTGTCATACATAAACAGTAATGTACATAGAATCTCTAGTGCACATTTCAGTGCTGTACGAGTAATAGTTTTGGAGAACTGGGCTCTTCAAATTGGCCATATTTTGGCATTCTTTGAAACCAGCGTTTTTTGTAAAAATGCCTCTCAAGGCACATTTCTCGTCCGAATGCCGCAAATAATGACATTTTCTGAACCTATAGTAAATTTTGAAAGAGGATTTTGCTTCCTGTATCGAAATAGTTTCCACAGCTTTGGAGAAATAGGCATTTTTTGCCCATTCTTTTTGGTAATTAAAAATATGAAAATTCAACGATCAATTTCTGTTGCATTTGGCGATATTCGACAGGAGCCCGATTCTTCTGAAAACCAGCCCCCTAGCTTCAAATTTAATGGCGAATTCATTGGTAATAAGCATACGAGTATTTCCACCAGATGGTTAGTTTTCCAGAAATTCGGGAATAACATACGCAAAGTAAGTAATTATGGTCCAATATGTACTTTAGGAAGTGGCCACGTTTAATCGGTTCGTATATATTAAAATTATTGTCATACATAAACAGTAATGTACATAGAATCTCTAGTGCACATTTCAGTGCTGTACGAGTAATAGTTTTGGAGAACTGGGCTCTTCAAAATTGGCCAATTCTTTGAAACCAGCGTTTTTTGTAAAAATGCCTCTCAAGGCACATTTCTCGTCCGAATGCCGCAAATAATGACATTTTCTGAACCTATAGTAAATTTTGAAAAAGGAATTTGCTTCCTGTATCGAAATAGTTTCCATAGTTTTGAAGAAATTGACGTTTTCTGCCCCTTCTTTTGGGTGATTAAAGAGCAAACATTCAACGATCCAAATCCAACGACCTGTTGAATTTGGCAACTTTCGATAGGAGCCTGATTCCTTTGACAATCACCGCCCTAGCCTGAAATTTAATGTACAGTAAAGTACGGTAAATGATCAGCGGTATGTTTTAAAATGAGCTGCTTGGGATGCCTTCAAAACACAATTTCAACAAGCACTTAATGAATGACTATTAGTATCCGACCAAGATCCATATGCCAATATCAAGGAAATGACATATCTTAAAAGTTGCAGCAGATGCAACAATATCTAGCGTAAAGACGAATAAACGCACTCCCTTGTGGACAAGAGACCATTCGCGTCAAACAAAGAGTAATCAGCGTACAGAAAACATGACAATGGCGGGAGAAACGAAATTTATACACGTGACAATCACAGAGATTACAATAGACTAAGAAATAATTACCGTCCACTCATTAGAAAGAGCAAAGAAGAAGCCTAGGAATATGTGGTAAAACCAGCTATCGATCGCCAACCGTGGTGGGTTCCCTATCACCTTACCAGCCGGCGCCCCCGTATCCCAAAAAGTAATTGCTTCAGTTCAAACAAAGAACGGCGCATCAACAACCTGGGAAGAGACAGCAATGGAGGTGCTTCAAGAACTTCTACCTGACGACCCTCCGGAGAATGACGCGCCCAGTCAGGCAGCAGAACGCCGCGAAACCGAAGCAGATTACGTGACCAGCGACAACGAACCGCCTTTCACCGCCAACGAACTTGAGGAAGCTGTCAACAGTCTCTGACTAAAGAAAGCTCTAGAACCCGACAATATTAACGCTGAAATTATTCAACATGCCTTCCCAATCACGAGACAGGTTCTTAAAAATGTACAATAAGTGACTTGCGACAGGTACATGTCATCGGGCTTGGAAAACTGCCATCGTAACTTCGATCAAAAAAGCAGATAAGCCGGAAAATGATTTTTCGTCCAGTATGTCTTAAGCCGGCTTAAGTTGTCTTATGACTATCCCTGCTGCCCTCATCGGGGTACAAGCCCAACAGGTGGATGCACTTTCAACATAAATACAGCAACACAGACATATAACTCAGGAAAAGCATAAAAGACGGTCTGCACATACAGAACTGATAAAGAAATTACTGTACAGATCTAGAACACGGAACAAAGCCCCGGTAAGAGCGAAAGCTCAGGAACGTGACCTAAACGCATATCTACACATGATATTACACATGTCTAATCGTCCGTCCGTCTGTAAACAACACTAGCGCCTAAACCATAAGTACGATTCCATCCAAAATGGATATTCCCCGGTCGATCCGGTTCCACTCGAAGCGCCGTTATTTTGAAAAGTAGTTTTTCAAAATTTGGTGGTGCTTTACATGAAGTCCCCCGGACATTTTCAAAATTTTCTCAAAAAAGTCTCCAAATTTTTCTTTAAACTGTTGGCAGGGATAATACGAAATATACTTTATGTGATGACATAAACAGCAGTTTGCTTTATTCTTTATCAAAAATTACGAAAATGTATTTTTTTGACCTGCTTCTCACGTCATTACTATTTACACTAGCGGCGATTTGTTCGCATTATTATATTTATGAGTACATGTGCTTTAAAAAATGCCAATAAGTTTCTCGTAAACTCAAACGTTTTCTATAAAAACTAGCTGAAAATTCCGCCTTTTCAGAAACGCCATTTTCTCATAAATGGCTCCAAAGTTTTTTCTTGAAACTTTTTGAACGGTTAGTACTGTACTGCCCCGCGTTGTAGCATCAAATAACCGATAAAATGATGCCACGCCCCAATTTGTGGGCGCCACGGTAACCGTTTTATTAATAATATTTACTTAATTTATATTACCAATTGGCCCCGTGTTATGGTGCCACCGTAACACGAACTCTTTATTCTCTGCCAAATCACTACGATTTATTTTGTCACGTGGTTACAGAAATTATTTTGTTGGTCGTAGGTCGTGGCTGGCCCCGTACGGGAAGTACCTGTAAACTACGTCTGATACTGCAGCATGCACAGGTTTTCTATTAATTAAAAAAATAATAACATATCTTTCTGTAATAAAAGAGAGAACTTTCAAATTCCGTTCTCTTTTTGTTTATTTCCATTCAATCATGAAATTCTCTCGTTCTCTGTAGTCCTTACTCAATCACGATACAACAATGTAACATTACATAAACACACTTACGCTTGGCAACGTCGACAACACATGAAATACAATAACATTCCAAATATAAATAATAATCAGCTGATTTCTATTTTACTTGTTCAGGAATTCCTCTTTGCAAAAATGTTATTTAAATTTCCCTCGTATGTACGTTATCAAATTCTGAGAATAAAATAAAAATGAAACCTTTATTAAATTTTTATACCACTTTGTTCAGCAATAATTTGCATGCATTGTTCCTTAAAAGCTTCTCAGTATTTCTTTCAATGGACTTGTAAAAGTTTATACTAGTTTGCCTAAGTATTCTCGATCTTGTATAAAAAAATATTTTGCTTGACTACTATGCAAACAACTGCGGACACTTCCTTTTGTTGTCTTCTGCCGGGACGGCGTCGTTGCCAACTCGATCGCCAATTCGCGTGCCCAGTTGCACGCGCCGATGTGTCAGCATGCACCAATTCCGCGTCCGCCGACTTCCTTCACAGAAACATGGCCTCCACAAAGTTTATAATTGCCAGCGATTACGACTTCGAAGCACAAATCAAAATAAACTTCTTCTTTTCTTTGACTGTTCACTGCGTAAGTAACTATTCTCACTATGCATTCCTCCGTCCATTTGCACTGCACCACTTAATAAAATGTTCTAAGTCCAATTTCCAAAATCTCAAGACCGTCAAACGTGGACTCGACGTTACCGTCGCAAGCTCTGACTCGAAAAGTGTTATGAAATTCACGGCGATTCACCACGTCACCTTGTGCTGGCAAAATGCCGGCGAATTCCATTCTTGTATTTTCATTGTTGCTTTATAAAATTTTCTAAAATTCACAATATTATTCATTCTAACATGAATATGCGTTTCTATATTAGCGCTTTCGTTCAATGTTCGAGTTTCATTGCCAAAACATATTTTTCTGATACTTAACATGTCGAAAATGCTAAATTTCTCCGTCGAAATCATACACCGCTTCGTCACTTGTTTTTGATATTATTAACATGTAATATTTCTTTAAATCATTAATTCAGCGTGCTATAAGTCTTTTAGGTCTTCTATAATTTTATTAAATTTAAATAATGACGATCTGCAACGCCTCTCGTCGCCTAATTAAGGTTTATTCATAAAATTTTGCTATTCATGTTATTGTGTTTGACACGTCACGGGAACTTTCTCCAAATCTTCACATTCCAACTTTAAGTGAACCCGTCGTCCAATCGTGTTCAAACAAAGACTACAATGTTTATTTATTTAATTTCTAATTAACTGTTTTGTCAGACTTTATTTCAAGATTACTAAATCAAATGTGTTTTCAAAATCGTCTAATTATGGCTTTCCGCGTCGCGCTGTTCTTCTGTCTTGTTACTATCGATTCACGTATAAGTTGTTTGCTTAATTACAGTCTAATAAATGTTTATATTTCCTTCACAATTGTTTCTGGGGAATATGCCATACATGAAATCATTACAGTACTAATTACACTCTTTAATATGTCGTACGTGTTTTCATATGAATTTTTTGGGTTATATTTTTGTTTTTTCGAAAGTTAAACAAATGTAATTTTTTTGGAAAGATCTCTCACGCCGTTAATATGCACATTTACAGTAATTTGTAAACACTATTGTATTTGTGAGTTTAAGTACTTCAAATGAAGTTTTTCGAAAACTCAAAAATTTTCTTTGAAGAAGAGTTTCGAATTTCGCATTTACGCTGAAACGCCATTTTCTTAAAAACGGCTCCAAATATTTCAAAGGAAATTGCCTTTTAGGACGAGGTTTTACTGTGCTTTAATATTCTTAAAATAAGATTTCTGTTCTATTTGGACACCGAAAAATTAATAAAATAAAAGAAATGTACTCTGGGCGGCGATAGATGGCAGCTGGAAAGAGTATGTGGCAAGTCCTAATAGCTAACCGAGACCAAAGGAAATAGAATACCAATACGGGAAAGTCTGCGCCATTCTGTAGCACCACTAGCTGAATATATTGTTTCAATGTATCAATTACTTAAATTGATCAGACACATTTAGGAGAACCTCTATTAAGCGGTCACGTTTACAGGATGCTTCATAACATCTCGTACATTTACTATTTCTTCCATTAACCGTTCCTTCCATTTCCATTTTTGCAATAACCTTCGTTAAGCAGCCATGTGTCCTACACGATTCTTCATTATTAATTTTTCTCCCTTTACCATTTCTTACTTGGGTCTGAAATCAGTTTTAGCACAGCCTCCACCAGCAGTCATGTGTCTGTTGGCTCACTTTTATAAACGAAATGTTTTCCATTTAACCATTATTTTCTTCGACGAGACCCAACATTTAAACAAGAACCTCTGTTAAGCAGTCACAAATCCTGTTTATAAAATGTATCTCCATGTAATTCCTTAGAATTCATTTACTAACACAACACATGCGATAACCGCAATTAATTGGTCACCAGGGAATTGGCATGTGAACTGTATTGATTCATAGGTTATAGTAAAAGTGTTATGTTGTCAAGGGGAAAAAAATATAGATGTATACATTTAACAAAGAACTGTATAGGACATAAACGTTTAATTAAAATTCTCACTTAAATCTTGACTGATCAAAGAAAGTTCCAATTAAATCGATAACATTCAAAACAGTGATCAGACTAAGATGGGACCACTTCATAGGGGTTGGAGCTTACTTAAATGTCATTTGCGGTCAATGAAAATAATTGTTAAAACAAGAAGAGACTTTGTCTTTGGTTTTCACCATTCGACTTTCGTTTTTTGTCTTTATCTTTCATGTAGATAAATCATTATATGCTCGCTAGTTATTATGCACTCAATCTATAAATTACTTTTGTACTACACGTAATAGTTTAATTTGGCCACTTGTAAGATGATTATTTATACTCTTGTTCCAAAAAACGTAATATTTCTATGATTCATGTGAAAGATTTCTAAGAATTATTTCATTTCAAACAAATTAGCTCTACTTCAAAAATTGTCTTTGCTTGGTGAAATGGACATAAACATAACTATCTTGCATATCTTCTAAGTGATTATTTCTCACTCCGTTGTTCATCCAAAATGCATTTATCAGTGCACAAAAAGAAGTGACACATCTTGAAAATGGTTAAGTTAAGTGAACTTTGTCTAGAAAGTAATAGGTTTTCATTAGTAAAACATTCATTAAGATAGTAGTTTACCAGACAGTTGATTTATAGTGTAAAACACTTTGCTTTTAGCTTCAAAATACAGATTCCCTCTCAGATTGAAACTTCTCGTGCAAAATGACAATTTCAGAATGTCACTTTTCTTGAGCATCAATGTTATATGCATTTGCATTTCTTCATTAAGTGTTGTATTCTTTGACAAGTAGGAAAACAATAGGTTGAGAAAACGCACAAATAAATGCATGACAAAATCAATAAACTCTGAAGCTTTATTGCCTATAAGTGGGACTTACTGTGGCCGACTGAGCCATACATATAACTCTACACCTTCCTTCCTCATTTTAAACACCAATATGTTTGGCATTTTCCCATGAAAAATTTCAAATGAGAACAGATGAGCATGATATACTGTTTCATTTTTCAATTTCAACATTTTCATAATTTAGAAAATTGTTCATATATTTCCTTTCCAACTAAAAAACTAAAACATTTAAATAAAACTGTGCATAACCATATTCCTAACCAAATAAAGTGATTGGAAATTAAAGCTCCCTTGAGAAGAAATCTACAGGAAAATAAACAACAAATGTTGGAAAAACATAGAAATACTTTACAGATCTTTCATAATAATTTCATTTCATCAAATGATAGAATTTAAAAAGTTATAAACATTCAAACTTTTGTGTTTGTTTATTCAGGAATCTTTTAGCAATATTCAGACAATCTGATTATTGAAATATATATTTCCTTTGACCAATATCTAATAACAATTTTTTTTTCTTCTTAAAATTTGTTATAACAAAACATTTTTATAAGCATACCACATTTCTGGAGGCGATTTCATCCCGCCTTCAGGTTCTGTATAAAATTTCAAACAATTTTTTGAAGTTATTAGATGTCAATTCTGATTAAATTTTCTCAAGATATAAATCATTTTTTTAAAATTCTTTTCAGGGAAGATGGGATGAAATTGCATCCAGAAACGTTGTATGTTTATAAAAACAATTTGTAATAAATAATTTTAAGAAGAAAAGAAATATGTCTTTCAATATTGGCCAAAGAGAACTTACATTTCCAATACAAATACAAGGCAAATATGATTTTTTTTTTTTTTAAACTCTGATTATTAATGTATTAGTTACTAAAAGATATTGACAAAACTGCACTAATTTTAACAAAAAGGAATCAGCTTACAAGCTTCGAAATAAATGCCAAACATATTAATGCACTTCAGAAGAGAACAATATTCTTTAAACATGATGACACAAACTTACTTATTTTACCTAATAGCTATGACTCTTTATCTTTGGTTACTATTTTCTTGCTCAAAATATTTGCTATTATATTACCTAAGGAAGTAAGTCCACCTTACATGACTGGCTATTTATATAACCACACTAGATTATGAGTGTCAATATAATGGCACAAGAATCAGCATTGTTTGAATACATGTCCCAATAGAGAGTTGAGGCCGCATTATGTTCTTGAGAAAAGGCTACAATATTCAATTATGTCTTTGTAATATCACTTTAATAATATCAAATTATAGGCACAGACAAGATTATGTCTCCAAAATTATCCACAGTTCAAGACAGGCTGCATCTTCTGTGCTATCAAAATGCGTGAAACCATAGAAGAATCTCTTTCCTCTATGCTTGTAACTCACATTCTCTCACTTCCATCTCAAAAGTCCACTTCCATGTTCCATGTCCCAATCTTAGCCAACACTTTGGTTTTACCTGATTACTTATATATTAGAAATTCAATACACTTTTCCATTTTGATACAGATTATAAATACACAAAACATTTTAATATAAAGTCCTTTCTTCATTTGATTTCTTTTCACATTAATTTCAATGTCAAATTCACACTAAAATACAGTCAACAAAGTTTGATTTAATTATAAACACATATCACTCTTACTGACTTCTAAGTTAAAATAATAAGAATTGTTGCATTTTTTTAGAATATTCCACACAGAGAATGCCTCAGTTTCTTGATTTGGCAGCAACAGCTGAGATGCAAGGAAGACTAGCAATGCAAAACATCTCTAAACAGCTCTTAATGTACAATCAACATTTCACTGTATACGGATTTTCTCTTTCCAAGGTTCAGAAAATTCCTCTAATGTAATTGTTTGGTGCATATCAAACAATAGGTTACAGGAGATTGGAACATGATGTATTTGATATTTTAACTGGATTAATATAAATATTTGGTTTGGTTTGGTTTTGAAGTGAAATGGAGATAGTCAACGCCATTGACAAGATCATGTTCATTTGCAGAAAACAGAATCTGCATTTGTCAAAACATATTGCAATAAAGATGTTTCCAAGGAATTCTATAGTTTGTGTATCCCTGCTCTAATTTGCCCTGCCCCAGTTTTCCCTGACCTTTCCGCATCACATGCCATGTCGTCTTGTCCTGTCCCACCTAGGTCCATTCCGTCCCTCCTCTCCCCCACCTTGCCTAGCCTCTCCCTACCATACTACCCTCCCTCCCACCAAGGATGCTGTGATCATTGTTGGTAGAGGCAACTGTCAACAGATGCAACTTCTAGTAACAGTTTTGACCTGAAATTACTCAAAGCATAATGGCACAATTGGAATAAATTCAAATCCATTTAGGAGGAAATTTTATGGGCTCAGAAACATTTAATGTTCTTTCATAAATATTTCCTTCCTTTTTTTTTAACAGTCACCAAAAATTGAAAGAGTGCCCACTTAAATTTTGCTCTACAATGTAGGGAAGGGTGTATGGGTAGTTTTTAAAAAACTTCATGTAGACATGTTTTCACTTGTTTTGAAGAACACGTGAACAAAATGTCATTAAGATTGGAATAAAAATGTAGATTTGTATGAAAAACATCCTTCATTATATAAAAAAATAAGAATTTGAAAGAACTGGAGCTTAAATTATGCCCATCAAAGAGTAGCTGTTACAAATTCTTGGACAGACAACAAAAAATTGTAAAAACAATTGAGTTGATTATATTTTCTAAATAAACATTTGAGGTTATAAAAAGGCAGTTATTTTGAATTCACAGACACTTCAATTTTATTTATGTAGATGAGCTTCCTGTCTGCCACTTTAGCAAATAAATTGCTCCTGAATTTTCTCTTTTATAAGACTCCCTAACATTGTGACAAATGTAAAGTAATAATAATAATAATAATAATAATAATAATAATATCGCATATTAATGAACCCCCTCTCAAATCACTCTTTCAGAAAAGCAAGCTGGCATTGTCTGCTCTGAAGACATCGGTGACTACACACGTGAAAACAAAGACAAAGAGCAAATTAAGACAAATTTGTAGATGTGGATTCATAGAAGAAACAAATTATTGTTACAAAGTAAGGTCACATTTTAAGATATGGTTGTTATAATATCTAGTTTTACGAAAATTGTATTTGAAGAACTAACATTGTATTTAACCTCTCTCTAAATATATCTTTGGGAGAGAGGGGACCTTGTATTTAAAAAAGTGCAGTATTTTAGAAACACTGGCCAGTCTCTTGATCCAACTGGAGCTGCCGTGTTCCAAGAAGCCCATCATACACACTATTAATGGGCAATAAAACTATTGCTCTTTCAATATAAAGGCTAATCAGTTTCTGATAACCTAAGCCAGTCTGATAGTAATGGAGAAATAACAGTTCACAGAGTAAAGAAGGAGACAATTTCTCATTGCTGAACAATCAGTCTCAGTGTTGTAGATACTGGTATCAAGGATGGTAATGAATCCATACAAATGTGATTTTTGATTGTGAGATTTTCAGGCAAGAGTTACTTAGAAAAAGAGTGCTCTGAATTTTTTACACAAAGTATGGTCAGTGATTATCAGAAACTGAACAAGTTAAAGGCCGGTGTCCTTTGTGTAATACACAAATATTATAAAAAATGGAATTATAAAATGATTAACAATTGATATAACCATTGTAAAAATCTAGTTTTCTGTGGTATACTTGTACATCCATGTATCCCATAAAATTGCATTAACAATACACAACAATAATTTGTAATCCTGAGATACACCAATAAGATAACTTAAAGATATCTTTCAATATCGTGTAAAAGCTTTGCACAAACAATAGTGCAACTGTAAAATGGACCATTCTACACTTTATAAAACTACGGATGTTTTGAAAAGTGCTACAATAATTTATTGAAGAAGTTACCTACTTGATATAGTGCAGAATGAACAAATTTCCTAGTAAAAATCAAAAGTAAAAAATTAGAAATCATTAAATAATCTTTCAATCCAAAACACAACTGATAAGAGAGCTGCCTTTTAAAAATGAATCATTTTAATAATAATGATCTTTCTCATTAAAATTAGGAACATTGTCATGGATATTACAGAAAAATTAACACTAAAAATCAGTTTGATTGCAAAACTGAACAGAAAACTCAAGAAAAATTGAAGTATCTCTAAATAGGTAACTAGTTCTCACAAGAATTTCTACAACAGTAATTCTACTGACTGAAAAAACAGCATGACTGGAGAGAAAAATCAGATGTGTTCAATCCTGAACATCAGAAATCTTATACTTCGGGCATTTATCACTTATTTGATTCACTGCTAGGCATGTCATATGAATACATGTTTCAGAAGAGTTGCATCACATAGAATTCAGAAGCTTCAGCTGCAGGAAAAATGTACAGCAACTAAAATCAAAAGATTTGATGTCAGTTTAAAAGTCTAGAGGTTTATTGATTTTCAGTAATTATGACTGAAATGTAATATAATTATCAAAATCAAAGACGTTCATTCTGTTCCGTCAATTACAAATTCCAAATATTCTGTAACTGCATTACTTAATATAGATAGTAAAATCCATCCAGCAAAATTATTGACCAATAAAAAGACCAAAATAACGATATCAAATTATTATCTGAAATTTTTCAAGATAGTAAAAATGTGAGCACTAGTTGGGCAGGAGTGAAGGGTAATGAGGAGTACATACCTCCCATTATAGATATTTATTGAATTTCCAAAATTATCTAAAAGTTTAAACACATCACAATATAAAATGTTAGATTCATTTTAAAATATTCATTTAATATATTGAATAATAATTATAAATTAATGGAAGTGTATTAACGCTATATCTGGTGATGAGCTTTGGAAGGGAGGTATGTGTAACCCCAATGTCAACTTCCTCCAGTCAATGTTCTGATCAGTAAGTGGCAACAGTTCTTCAGATTGTTTTCATCAAGATGATAATGGTGATAATGTTATTTAATCTTTGAAATGATTCTTTGTTATTTATCTTTAATCATTGATTTCAATGTAAACTTGTTCCCACAATATTAAACTCCCAGGACAGAGTACTATTGAAATGTAACAACGTAGCACTATGTTGTATTCAGCTGAATCTTCATAGTGCGTAATTATATATGCAATCTAAAAAATGGATACCTCTAGTCAAAGTTCAGGAATATACAAATTTCCATTTGTAGCAATCCTCAGCAACTGATTTACTGGATGGCACAGAGTAACATTCAAGGCAAGGTAAAGAATTACAACAACCCAAGAAAACTCAAAACTTGGCACGAGTTTTCTATTTCATGGTTGGACAGATGTGTTACACCCACCATTTGAAGACTTATTCCAGAAACCACTTGAAATTAATATTTCCTATTCTAAATTATTTGGAATAGTGACACAATAGATATACAATGGTGATTCATTTACTATGATTTGTTCAAGGTACAGTACATTCTAAGTCTCCCTAGCAGAAAATCTTTATTTATATTCTAGAAGGACCTTAGACTTGTCTGTTATAAAAGTTTCAAGTTCTTCATTCTCAGGAAATCTCAATTATTCATAATTACTTTCTTGAAAATCCATACACATGCTAATTACGAGGCAATTTCACTAAAGAGATGAATTCAGCATTATGTCTTATTTCAAACACTACACGAATTGTCCTTCGCAAAAAAATTTAAAAAACAACTCTGATGATTTCTTTTCATATGAAGTAAAGACTGCACAACTTCTTTTGAGAAAAACTTGAGAAATCTAGAGAATTCAAACTTCAATTTTAATATTGACCCTGAAACAACAGGCAGAGAAACGTGATATTGATTCTCAGCAAAATATTTTGATTATTTGTTTCCAGAGTTTCCACATTTCTTTATAAGCAGACACCACATTGGCCCTTTGCCTTTTACGTTACTGACGCTGTGAAAGAATGAGTTAACATCATATATCCCCAGGACACACTGAGTAATCTCAAGACAACATATTGGCAAGTTCAAGAATTACTCATCCTAAGAAATTTTACAAATTCTCTAAGAAGTAGGTACTCTCTTTGAGACAAGCCCTTTCAGGGGCCAAAGAGAAGACGCTCAAAGACTCTCCAGTCCTTCAGATGAGGAGTTCTCCCAGGCCTTTGAAGAGAAGGAGCTCCCGAAAATGCACTCCGAGAAATCTCCAGAAACCTGATCGCGAGTCTCAAGAATTTCGATCTTGGAAAAATCTCCCGAATTTTACAACAAGTTTTCCCTTTGAGAGAAGCCCCCTGGGGGACAGGACAATCCGTCCCGCCGGAACTTTTGGGGAGAAATTTCTTGAAGTTTAGGGGACCGGGCAATATTTCTCGAAGGGACTACCGAGAAATTTCTTGAAGTTTAGGGGACCGGGCAATATTTCTCGAAGGGGACTAACGAGAAATTTCTTGAAGTTTAGGGGACCGGGCAATATTTCTCGCAGGGACTAACGAGAAATTTCTTGAAGTTTAGGGGACCGCGCAATCTTTCTCGCAGGAACTAACGAGGACTTTATTGGCGGTTGGGGTCCGAGGGAATCTTCCTCGCTGGGAATTCTTCCGGGACGAAAAATCTCTTGGAGTTGGGGGACCGGGCAATCCTTCTTTGGGGAGGGGGGAGAGGTTCCTTGGCAGTTCGGAGTCCAGCCCTCTCGCACGTGGTGTGGGAGCTCCTCTAGCACTGCGTCTCGCGGTGGTGGTGGGCGGCGGCGCGCGGCGGGTACGTCGCGTGGGCGGCAGGCTGGGGCGGCGGCGGCGGCGTGGCGGCGGCGGAGGCGGCGGCGGGCAGCAGCCCGCGCGATCGTCATCACGCCACCCCGCTGTCGAGATGCGCGCGCTTCTTCGAGTCGGCGCGGTGCAGCGCCGTGGCGGCCGCCGCCGCCGCCGCGGACCCGCCCGCGCCCCCGCCCCCGTGCAACAACACGTGGTTGTCCGGCGCGAGCGACTTGAGCAGGTCGGGCTGCGGCTGCGGCTGCGGGGGGCGGGGGCGGGGTCTGGGTGGTGGCCGTGGTGGTGGAGGCGGGGGCGTGGTGGTGCGAGGACGGGTGGTGCAGGTGGTGGTGGTGGTGGTGGTGGTGGTAGGGGAGCGTGGCGACGCCGGCCGAGGAGAGCGTGGAGGCGGTGGTGTGGCCCGCCGTGCCGGGCCCGCCGCCGCCTCCGCCGCCCGCGCCGCCGCCCGCGCCGCCGCCGCCGCCGCCGCCCGCGCGCTGCCGCAGCGAGCGGTGCGAGCCGTTGCGGGTGAGCGAGCCCATCTGCGGGGTGCCCGGCAGCGTGTGGCCCATGGCGTTCATGTAGTCGGCGATGAGCAGCGTCAGCTCGAGGATCTTGGGGCGGCTGAGCGCGAAGAGCAGCTTGTGCGGCGCCTGGCCCGGCGCCGGCAGAGACGACGACGCCGTCGAGCACTCGGCCCCGCCTCCGCCGCCCGGGCCCACCACCAGCATGAAGTCGTCCTGGCAGCCGCCGAACGTCACCACGGCGCCGTACGGGTAGCGCGCCAGCGGCTGCATCGCCGCCAGGTCCAGCAGCGTCACCGCGTCCTCCGCCACCGCCAGCCACACCTGACCATCACCAATACATCGATACATCACCAAAACGTTTTCAATGCCGCACCATTACATCGATACATCACCAAAAGGTTGTCAATGCCGCACTAATACATCGATACATCACCAAAAGGTTTTCAATGCCGCACCAATACATCGTACATCATACACCAATCATCATACACCAATACATTAGTTTTCTTTGCTAGAATATAAACAGAATTTAAATAAAATATTGAATGATCACTGAATGTGGATTTATTGTGTTAAATATTGCTCGCTATTATGCTCCGATTATTCTGAAGATGCATTTTCCATTTTTGTAATATTGTCATTTTTTATACTCATTTCTGTTCCTTTTTTGTAATGACTGTTTTGAAGATATGTTTCTATTTTTGTTTATCTTACTGGTGTGTTATGTTTTATCAATTTTGCAAAAAGATGTACTTTTCTAATTGGACTTCTGTAATTTAGTTGTGTTATTTCATTTGAAACTGTTTTTTTTTTATTATTTTGTATGTTTTGTATATTTTTCCTAGTAATGCCTACTGTAATTGGGGCTTTGCCCTGTTGTGGGTAATTAAATAAATAAATAACATCACCGAAGGGTTTTCAATAGGGAGTTTTTGCCATCTCGAAAGGTAAGTACTATTGATCTTCTGCTCATGCGCAGTTCAAGTTTCACATCATTTAGTGCATCTGCGTATGCGCAGAAGATCGATAGTGCTTACCTTTCGAAGTGGCAAACTCCCTAATGTCAACAAAAAAGCGATGTTTAAAATATCGATGTTTTAAATTTGATGAAACATTGCATATTAGAATATCGTAATGTGATACATACGAACACGTCAATATTAGTTTAAAGTACATTCTGCCTTAAACTTGACCGTCATCTTTATGCTCTAATCAATGTCCTATGTATAGTCAAGGTTTAAAACGCAATTTAGCGATATAACTACGTAAGAAAATATTCCAAATGTAACAACGCTGAAAAAAGGTTGCGAATAGCAAGCTGTTACGTGCCATCTGAGGATCAACAGTTGTGAATGACTGTTGATTGCGAACAATACACAAAAAAATTAGGTACTGAAAATTTTATTTATATCATGATAAAATGTTTTTGAAAATATGGAAAGATTGAAACATCGTTGTTACAATATCAATGTTTCTGCTCAAAATTGTCGATGATTTAAAAACATAAAATCGACACGAAAACATCGATTTAAAAACATCCCTTTTTCCCGTCCCTAGACACACCTGCGCCATGCATACACACACGTGCATAGGGGAAGCACAGCAGGCGGAGGAAGAGGACCAGGAGAAGAAACAAGAGAACAATGAAGAGACAGCGAATGAAGACGCGGTAAAAAGAAAGAGAATGATGCAGATGAGGTTAGGAGTTAGGAAACAAAGTGGAAAGGAATGACAACGCACGTGAGGAGGAGGAAGAGAACAAAGAAGATGAGAAAGCGAATGAAAAAGCGGAGGAGGAAGTTGCTCGTGGTCAGGAGAAAGAGGAGGACAAGGAGGAGGCAGTTGAGAAGGACGAAGAACACAATCAGAAAGTGGTGAGGAAGATAAGAATGGGGAAGAGATTATGAAAGTACAGGAGGACGAGCGGAGGAGGAGGAGGAAAAGAACAAAGGTGAACGAAGAAGAGGAGGCGGAAGACTCAAATAGTAAGGAGACGGTGGAGGGTAATGAGAAGATGAAAGAGACAGCGGACCAGGAGGAGAAAGGGAAGAAAAAGAGGGACAAATGAGAATTTACAGGAGGAGCGGAGGAAGAAGAAAGAAAGATGATGAATAAAGAAGAGGAGGAAGTCCCACATAGTTAGGAGAAGAAGTGTAAAGACGAGCAGGAGGAGTGGGAGATAACCATGGGCAAGAGAATGCTACTGTACAGAAAGAGCAGTGGACGAGGAATAAGCATAGGACCAACAAGAGAAGGAAGTGCACAAAGAACAGGAGGAAGATGTAAATAGTAAGGAGATGGTGGAGGGTAAAGAGGAGAAGGAAGAAGAAAATAAGAATGGACAGGAGGAAGAAAAGACGAATGAAGAGAAGAAAGAAGATAAGACGAATGAAGAGGAGGAGGAGGAAGAAGAAAAGACGAATGAAGAGGAGGAGGAAGAAAAGACGAATGAAGAGGAGGAGGAGGAAGAAGAAAAGACGAATGAAGAGGAGGAGGAGGAAGAAGAAAAGACGAATGAAGAGGAGGAGGAGGAAGAAGAAGAAAAGACGAATGAAGAGGAGGAGGAAGAAGAAAAGACGAATGAAGAGGAGGAGGAAGAAGAAAAGACAAATGAAGAGGAGGAGGAAGAAGAAATGACGAATGAGGAGGAGAAGGAAGAAGAAGAAAAGACGAATGACGGGGAGGAGGAGGAAGAAGAAGAGAAGACGAATGAAGAGGAGGAGGAAGGCCCAAATAGTCAAAAGAAGTTGGAACAGGAGGACAGGAGGAGCAGGAGGTGGAGGAGCGGGGAAGCGTGTGTACCTGGCAGCCGGCGCCGGTGCCGTCGACGAGCTGCGCGAGGGCGTCGGGCGCGGCCTTGAGGCGCGCCTGGAAGAGGCCCGCGCCGAAGAAGGCCCACTTGCGCGCGCACGTCAGGTAGATGCGCACGCAGTCCAGCAGCGACCGCCCGCGCAGCGCCGCCCACTTCTCCGCCAGCCGCTCCTGCAGCGCCCTGCGCAACACCACCCGCTCACTCACCCTCTCAACACTATTGCTCTCTCACACTCGAGACAGCGACTTACTCATCAACACTCAACAGACACCGTCACTCTCTCAACACTTATTCACCCACTCAACATTCATCTCACTCGCTCAACACTCATCTCACTCACACAACACTCATCTCACTCACACAACACTCATCTCACTCACACAACACTCATCTCACTCACACAACACTCATCTCACTCACACAACACTCCTCTCAATCACTCAACACTCATCTCACCCACTCACTCAACACTCATCTCACTCTCTCAACGCTCACTATCACTCTCTCAACACTCACTATCACTCTCTCAACACTCACTATCACTCTCTCAACACTCACTATCACTCTCTCAACACTCACTATCACTATCTCAACGCTCACTATCACTCTTTCAACACTCACTATCATTCTCTCAACACTCACTATCACTCTCTCAACACTTAGCGGCGTGTGGCCTGGCTGGAATAACAATAAACAGGATGGCGCCTGCGGTGGGCCATCCCTTGCGGGTCATATCTTCGCACGCGCCCTGTTTTGCACATGAGCCTACTCGTGCCACACGACTTTGCACATGGCGCGCCTGTCACGTGCCCCGAACTACCATAATCAATAAATTGATTACTGTGACACACATTCAACACTCACTATCACTCTCTCAACACTTATTCACTCACATTTAACACACTCACTTATTCACTCACATTTAGCACTCACTCTCACTTATTCACTCACATTCAACACTCACTCTCACTCATTCACTCACATTCAACACTCACTCTCACTCATTCAACACTATATTACTCCCACACACTCAATACCCATTCATTTAACATCCACTATCACTCACATTCACTCAACACCCATGCGCTCGCTCAACACCTATGTGCTCACTCAACACCCATGTACTCAACACCCATGCGCTCGCTCAACACCCATGCGCTCACTCAACACCCATGTGCTCACTCAATACTCACTCAACATCCGATCACTCTCTCACTATTCATTCCTCCCTCCCTCAACACCCATTCACCCAGTCACCACCGTGTAGGGAGGGCCACTCACTTGAGGTCGTCGGAGGAGAGGCCGTCGCGGTAGCGGTACGGGTAGAAGCGGTCGAGCGCCGTCAGCACGTGGTGCTGCAGGTGCTGGCCCGAGCCGCTGCCGCCGCCGCTGCCGCGCGCCTTCTCCGAGTTGAACTCGCCCATGTCGATCTGCACACACCACCACCACCACCGTCAACAGCAAATACATTACACGAAACGAGTCTCATCAAAGTTGTTAAAAAATTAATGCACTACGTCGGAAGGTATTTGGCCAGTGGAGGATTTTTGACACACAAAATTATTCAGAGGTAAACATTACTACAGAAAAATACTGCTTGAAGTTTGTTACTCTTCTTTAGATAATTGTTCTCCACGGGTTTTGAGAAAGAGTTTTTCTCATTTTCATGTGTTCTCGTCTTTTTGTGTATTAGTCTGTCAAAAAAAAAAAAGTCCAGTTGCCAAATAACTTCCGAACTTCGGGGTGAATAACCTTGGGACAAACACTAATAAATAAATTCAACGATAGCCCTAAACATTTTTAATTTATTTTTGGGGGATTTACATTAAGATTTTTAAAATACAAAAACTGTTAATTTTGTTTGTAATAAACTACGGCTATCTTTCAATATCCAATGACACCTGCAGATGATACCAAATCCTACGTCTCGAAATGTCGAGAAAAATACGAATAAACAAGTATGCATACACCCTGATTGCGCCATTGTATGTGCTTGTTTGAATGGTTCAATATCTATATATCGTTAATGTGTATTTCGTTCAAATGACACTTTTAAGATTTCACAGTTAAGTTCCGACAAGAGTAAGGGCGCCTAAAGAAACTGTGGATATGCAATCCGCTCGACTCGCGAGTGTTTGGGAGAACCTGGTTGCCTAACGTCCTCACGGCAAACCACACATTCAATATAGGACGCGCCGTTTTGAACGAAAGTAAAATTGCCGATGAAATATTTTCTGTTTTGCTTTTAATAATACTAAACAGATCAGACTACAACTATTTATTTGACAATTTTCATTAAAATTAGAAAATCCAATTCTTAATTTTCCGCCAAATATCGCAACTGCCGCGGATTAAGGTTGATTCAGAGTATTAAGACTGATTTCGAAATATTTAAAAAATTGAAACAAAACAGAGAAAATTAATATACATAACCAACAACGGACACCAGAAACTACAGAGAGACGTCTCACGAGGAAACAGAATTAACTACAATATTTAAACTAGCATGTGAAAAGGCGAGAAAACGCAGGGCGATGCATATGAAGAGACAGAGCACGAGTAAAAGACAATGACGAAGAGAGGCGGATGAGGGTAGGAAAAAATAAGGATAAAAAGAGAACGAAAAGAAATAGGTGGAAAGGGCGAGGGAAAAGGGAAGCGTGGTGAGGTGAGAGAAAGATGGGAACTGGAAGGGAGAGACAGCACCCAGGAGTGAAGGGGAGAGAGAATAGAGAAGAGAGAAGAGGAGAAGAGAGAGAATAGAAAAGTGGAGGGGAGAGACGAGGAGAGAGGAAATATAGTGTAGGGAAGGAGAGTGGAATAGAGGAATGGAGGGGAGAAAATGAATAGGAGAGTAAAGGGGAGAAAGGAAAGAAAGTGGAAGAAAGTGAAGGAATAGAGGGGAAAGAGAGAATAGAGGAGTAGAGGAGAGAGAGAATAGAGTGGAGGGAAGATACGGAATAGAGGAGTGAAGATGAGTTATGGAATAGGAGTGGATGGGAGAGAGAATAGAGGAGTGGAGGGAAGACGGAATAGGGGAATGGAGTGATCAGAGGAAATAGCGCAGGGAAGGAGAGAGGGAATAGAAGAGTGGAGGGAATAGAGGTGTGGAGGGGACAGAGGGAATAGAGGAGTGGAGGGAAGAGGAGGTGAGAGTCGAGGAGAGAGGGATTAGAGTAGTGTAGGGGAGAGAGGAGGGATGGAAGGGATAGAGGGGAAGAGGGGGGGAGAGGGAGTGGAGAGAGGGGGAGGGGAGAAAGGTGGAGGGGAGAGAGTAATACAATGGAGAGGGGAGGGGAGGAGAGAGGGAGGAGAGGAGAAGAGAGAAGGATAGGGGAGG
This sequence comes from Acheta domesticus, assembly GCA_031308135.1. Taxonomy (NCBI): domain Eukaryota; kingdom Metazoa; phylum Arthropoda; class Insecta; order Orthoptera; family Gryllidae; genus Acheta; species Acheta domesticus. Next base: position 86,678,157 of record JAHLJT010005437.1, on the reverse strand, counting down.
AGGCGGCGTGCCGACCTGCGCCATGAGGGCGGCCAGCTCGAGCGCGAGGTCGCGCGTGAGCGGGAAGCGGCCGAGCAGCGCCTGGTGGTTGGTCTGGTAGGCCAGCAGCAGCCGCTCGCGCTCGGTCTCCGTGCGCGCGCCCGCCCGCCAGTACAGCCGGTTCTTGAACGTCAGCTGGATGCAGCGCGAGTTCTCGAACTTGCCGCTGCCCTTCTCGCGCAGCGCCGTCTCCCACTTGGAGATCACGTCGCACAGCTGCAATCCAAACAAGAGCAATTCCTCATCTTCTCCTTTTCAAAGCTCATATTCCACATTTGAAGAAACAAAGAAAGAAAGAAACAAAGAAAGAAAGAAACAAACAAACAAAGAAATAAAGAAAGAAACAAAGAAAGAAAGAAAGAAAAATGCTCTTCAAACCCATCTGAAAACCACGAAAATGGACCAAAATAAATCAACTGCATTTGCATCATTAAATTTACCATTTCATTTTTCTAGTACTTTTATTTAATAGAAAAATAAATCGTGTGTAATAAATATGCACAATATTACATACTTAACAACTTCCAGTTACGTACCATGCATTGTTTTGGTCTATAGCTACTTTTGGTATCATCACATGAGGAGCCTACGATTGCACCCTCATACCCTTTTTAATACACAAAAAAAAATATCTTGAAAATATTATTTAAAAGTCTCACTCTTTATTCGGCTTATTAGTCTTTAGCCAAACAAAACAATATTAAATCAATCAAGTAGTTCTACATCGAAAAGGCATTAATGTTAAACTTCCCGCAATCCTAAGTGAATAAAGAGAGCCTTTGCTCTACAATAGACGTGCTATTGTACGTCCTTTGCAGGGGAATAAGCAACTAGTAAAAACTAATCCTGGATATGTAAGTAAAAAAAGCTTTTAATGTATTGAGTTCTGATTTGAAAAATTGTGATTCTACCACTCCTAAATTTAGGATACTATTAAAAGCTTGGCTCATTGAACTTGATAATAATGTAATTAAGGTCGATAATAATATAATTAATTTACTCGATCTTCATAAAAATATGTTAACAAATATTTGATTAGTTAAGACAGAGTTACTTTCTTGTATTCTGTATACTATGGTTTTGTTATTTTATTATATTTTTCTTGTATGAAAATAACACCTTATTTTATTTGAATGTTCATAGTCTTGTATGGTTACTTCAGGGTCGCACACAGGATCTCGTATCCTTGCGAATAATCTTTGTTATACAAAAATGTGAATAAAGAATATGTTAAATAAATAGTGGTGGTGATGGTGTATATTGCTGGCGGAGTTGGAGGTGGGTTGCTGCAGTGGCTGTGGTGGTGGTGGTGGTGGTAATGGTTACGGCAGTGGTAGTACACATAGTGACGGAATGTGGTGGTGGTAGTGTCACTGATTTGTGGTGGTATCAGTGATGGTGGCTGTGGTGGAGGTGCCGGTGGTGTTGGTACATGTGGCGGTGGCGGTGGAGTGGTAGTGGTGGTGTCAGTGATGGTGGTGGAGGTGGACGTGGAGGTGGTGGTGGTGGCAGTGCTGGTGGCGTTGTTGTTGTTGTTGGTGGTGGTGGTGGTGGAGGTGGCGGTGGCGTTGTTGTTGTTGTTGTTGTTGTTGTTGGTGCTGATGGTGGTGGTGGTGGCGGTGGCGGTGGAGGTGGTGGTGGTAATGGTGGTGGCGGCGGTGGCGTTGTTGTTGTTGTTGTTGGTGGTGGTGGTGGTGCTGGTGGTGGTGGCGGTGGCTGTGGAGGTGGTGGTGGAAGTGGCGGTGGTGGTGGTGTTGGGGGGGTGGCGGTGGTGGTGGTGGTGTTGGTGGTGGTGGTGGTGGCGGTGGTGGTGGTGGTGGTGGTGGTGGTGGTGGTGGAGGTGGTGGTGGCGTTGTTGTTATTGGTGGTGGTGGTGGAGGTGGTGGCGGTGGCGGTGTTGGGGGTGGTGGTGGTGTCAGTGATGGTGGTGGTGGCAGTGCTGGTGGCGTTGTTGTTGTTGTTGTTGTTGGTGGTGGTGTTGGTGGTGTTGGTGGTGGTGGTGGAGGTGGTGGTGGCGTTGTTGTTGTTGTTGTTGGTGCTGGTGGCGGTGGAGGTGGTGGTAATGGTGGTGGCGGCGGTGGCGTTGTTGTTGTTGTTGGTGCTGATGGTGGTGGCGGTGGAGGTGGAGGTGGTGGTGGTAATGGTGGTGGCGGCGGTGGCGTTGTTGTTGTTGTTGGTGGTGGTGGCGGTGGTGGCGGCGTTGGTGGCGGCGTTGGTGGCGGCGTTGGTGGTGATGGTGGTGGCGGCGTTGGTGGTGGTGGTGGTGGTGGCGGTGCTGACGGTGGTGTTGGTGGGGAGAGGGGTCTGGCTGACCGACCTTGGCCTGCGGGTCGACGAAGTGCTCGAGGTCGCGCTCGATGGGGTCGTCGGAGGCGAGCGCGAAGCCCGAGGCGGCGGCGTCGCGGCAGCCCAGCTCGCCGCCCAGCGCCGCCAGCACCTCGTCCACCGTGGACGAGCCGTCGAAGCCCACCACGTGGTACGCGCCCGAGGGCAGGTGCACCGGGATGGAGTGCGGCAGCGAGTGGTGGAACGGGTTCTTCAGCAGCAGCGACAGCGCCTCCATGCGGCTGGGGCGCGCCTCGCGCGGCCCGTTCGCCAGCGTGCGCTCCAGCGCGCGCCCGCAGTACGCCGCGTACTTGCCGCACTCCGTCCTGCATCACACATTCATTCACACTTCAATTGGGTACAACCCGGTGGCAGCTAATTGCAAAAACATAAATATACACAGTCCCTCAGTAACATAGAATACTAATACCAATAATAATAATAATAATAATAATAATAATAATAATAATAATACACATTTAAATGCACTACATTCCCATACGTGCCGGGAGACCAGTCGGGAGCTTTGAGCTGGTCCAGGCTGGGGCGGTGCCCCGCTGGTGAGAGATACCTGGTTAGGGCAAGCCGCGACCTTCCTCCCTCTTCCTACCCTCACCTCTTACTCTCACTCACATGCACTATATTCCCATAGAGACCAGTCGGGAGCTTTGAGCTTATCCCGGTTGGGGCGGTGCCCCGCTGGTGAGAGATACGTGGTTGGGGAAAATCCCCGCAAGTCGCCGTAGGCGGCGCCGGATCTTGCCATCCACCGGTAGAAGACCACCGCCATCTACCGCGATAAAAATATGCTGTATATTTACAGGACTAATGACCTTAGCAGTTGACGCCCCCAGAATCATTATGTGGTTAGGCGGAAGAGCAGGCCAAATGGCCTGAGCCTCGCCACTTATTATTATTATTATTATTATTATTATTATTATTATTATTTATTAATCATTACTCCATCCATCCATCGGGCGCTGAAGTACTCACTTGGAGTCGGCGTTCCGGTGTAGGTGCAGCTTGAGGAACCACAGCAGGCGACTGTTGCGAGGGACGAAGAGGCTGACGGCCAGCGCCAGCAGTTGCCAGCCCTGCACGAACACGAAGGCCGGCGGGTTGGTCTTGCAGTCCAAAAGGCCCCCTCCGCCGCCGCCGCCGCCTCCGCTCCCGCCGCCGCCGCCGCCTCCGCCCCCGCCGCCGCCGCCCCCGCCGCCGCCGGCGCCGCCGCCCGTCGACGACGTCTGGCCCTGCGCCGCGTCTTTCTTAGGCTCGTGGTCACTTACGAGCTGGCGCGAACGCAGTGGCCGAACACTGTCGACTTCCAACGGAGAAAGACGACACTGGCCGGACACCGCCGAATTCGTTAAAATGGAGACGGCAATGGCCGAACATTACTGGCCTTTGCGAACGCAGTCGGCAATGCCGAACACTGCCGACTTACCAACGAACACGACACGGGACCAACACTGCCGAATTCCACGAAGTCAATGACCGAGCTATGTCGACTTTGTTTGAATGAAGACGGCAATGCCGAACATTGCCAACTTCGCACCAAGGAACACAAGGTACAAACACTGCCGGATTCTATGAAGCCAATTCCCGAGCACTGTCGACTTCGTTTGAACGAAGACGACAATGGGCGAGCATTGCCGACTTTGCACATTCGGTTACGACAATGGACGAACACCGTCAGATTCTACGAAGAGAATGGCCGTGCACTGTCGATTTTGTTCGAACGGAGACAATGGCCGAACACTACTGACTTCGTACGAACGGCCATAACAATGGACAGATTACTGCCGAACTCTACGAATGAAGGCAATGTTCGAGCACAGACAACTTTGCCCCCACCAAGCCAGGCAATGCCCGAACAGGCAGCAGATGGTGTTCGTCTTCGAACGCAATCTGCTGCAAGTGTCGCGATACATTGCACTAGTCGCAACAGTCCCTCAACATCCGAACGTAGCCGGTGATGGCCTAACACTACCGACTTCGTCCTAACGAAACTGAAATAAGTCGAACATCCGTCTTCCGGAGATCGACCTCAAGAGTCCACTCTGCGCCCTTTTTCGAACATACCTTTTACAGTATATGAAATGAATACCTTTTACAGTATATGAAATGCAGCGAAATTAATCTGTACAATTCGTGGAATTCAACCGTTGACTGGACATGAATTCTAGTGGTTGACGACTCGACGTTTTCCGTTTTCCGTGGTTTCACCCATCAATACCAGTCGAATGCCGGAGCAGTACCTTAACAAAAGTGGGGCACGGACCACGCGATATCTTTTCCTCCCCTTTTTGGAGCTATCCTCATCCCTCATAAACACACTGCTTCACCACACATGTTGGAAGAGCAGTTGCAAACGTTCACCTTATCTTGGCGTGTGCGGTGTCTAGCTGCGAGAGATTCAGGGAAATCCCCCGAACACTGACATGTAAGTCCCCGTCGGATCTCTCCATCCAGCGAGGAAGAAAGTCCGTTAACCTTCCGCGATAAAACATATACTACATTTACGGGACTAGTGATTATAGCCGTTGGCTGCTCCGAAGCATCAGTCAATCGTGTTATAAAAATTTTCCTTGTCCAATTAGTTTTTATATTTGAATGTGTTACTGTTTCCTTGCCGGGACTTACATTTTGTTCCTGTTGAGACGAAGTTCATGTTATGCGACTACGTGCTAACGATGGTTTATCCCGAATGTTCACAAGTGGAGCCGAACGTTCCTAGAATATCAGCAGCCTCGTCAAGCACAGTGGACCCATCTATACTGCGATTTCTCTAACTTTGCCCCTCGAGGCCCGTCTTCACGATGGAATATATCACGGTATTTCGCGACGTTCTGTCGTGCCGCCAGGTATCGCATGATCGCGACCGTATCAAGCAGTGCTTGCGATCATGCGACTTCTAGCGGTACGACGGAGAAAGACGCGAAATGCCCTGTGATATTCCATCGTGGCCATTGGGGCTTGAGGGGCAGAGTTAGAAAAATTGCACTATATTTAACTCGCATTTTTACACAACATTCGATCGTCAACCTTTCGTTCAAGTACCAGGCGTGAATTTATCAACATTCTGCACAACAGCTACTTTTCTATCGACATTCTTACATCAGTGTTGGAACTGGATGTGCCCTCTAATATGCATGTGAATGGCCGTACTCTATAGAACTATTTCTACCATCTAGTTTTTTGTATGCTGTGACAATCTCGTGGGACTCATTCTAAATTATGTGCAAAACCCAAAATATCGGCTACAGGTGGATGCAGATCATTCAGTTTTCCTCTTATTTTTTCAGTCAGGCGAACAACCACTGTTTACGTTCATGGCCTTATGACCTTACACAGATAGGTGGGGCATGCTGAAACTACCAGGGAGAAGGGAAATTGCATTAAAGGTCACATTTTCTTAGAAAACAACTACAGGACATGGAGATACATTTTACACCTTAAGTATACTTTAGACTTCATGTTATTAATGCTTATACACCTTATTCATTCCCAACAATAAAGCAACACACACTCTTACAAGCACAATGGTAGTAACATCTACTTACGCTACACAATTACCAGGCCACTACAACCACCAGCACCAGTACAACAATTATCACCATCACAACAGTTATCACCACCACCATATAATGCAACAAAGAAAGCGGCTAATTTTCGAACAATTTGAAGTTATAGCTGTCACCTGCACAGTCACCGTCTTCTTGTAGTGACTGACAATCACTGTTTGAATAAAACAAAACACAAGATCAAAGTATCCCACAAAACCAGCGGAGCTTGAGATTCAAGAGCAGGCAAAACTCGAAATGTCGGCAGCGAAGATCGTGAGTTTAAAAGACAGTGTCCGACCATGCACCCTACAACAACAATCAATTTCTTCCACCAAGGCACACACAAATAACAGAGCAAGGCAAATCAACAGCAAAACTGACAAGAGATAATAGTGATTCAAAAAGCAAATGACACAGAGAAAAAGAACTTACTAAATTGGACGCAGATTATCCCTTCTTATTCATATGAATGATTAAGCCAAACAACTACGAATACCTAGCGTCAATTGAAATCAATGACTACGTATACACTCTAGATTAATTTATAACAACTTTTATATTTTTTTCTGGCAATCTTCAAGTTAATAAAGACGTCTTAACTGAAACCTTCCACGGTGCTAAAATTGAATTCGAAGAAACGTCCTTACTGGAATCTCTTAAAACCTTTTCTTGCAATATTCTAAACACAAACTTATACTGGTTTCCTTTTTTTTCTGACTTTGTGACACATTTTGGAACTCTTGCATTTTACGCGAAGTGATTAGACATCCTAAACAACTCCACTAAAATAATTAATTTCCCAAAATATTCATAACAGGCTTAAGGAATAAACAATCTTGCACAAAATCATGATTTATTTACTTACACACAAAACATGTTTCGCGGATCAATTTTCCATCAGTATGTCAACGGCCAAGTAATCAACTACTACTGCTGAGGCATGGAGTCAATAACTCCAACACTAATTTAATAATTTATAACAATATTAATAATATATGCCCACAAAAGCTCAGGAAAATAATGCCTGAAATATGTTCGGGATGTGTCAGTAAATATAATGCATCGCAATTTTGTACGAGCCGTTACCACTTTTTGGTTACCAGAATAAGAATATTTCTCCGAAAATACGCTTCTGCCAAAAATACGCGTTTTTCCCGCAGCATTACATAACTTTCTCTCTACTACGTAGGAAGGTAGTAAAAAAGAAGCCAACAACAATACTAGTACCTCTTCTAGGCGGCAGACTTCTACGACACAGGGTACTATAGTTGATCCCAGGTTATGATAAATGTCTCACTTCTGGTGGTGATTATGAGAAAAAAATGGCGCAAAATGTACTGTATCTGCTACAATAAAGTTTTTTCCATGAAATTGATTTTTTTTGGCAACCAAAAGAAACTTACTTTCTGTATGCGCCTCGCACATTGTGGATCATTACAATTTCTTTCAATTAATCTTATTGGAGAATTTCACAAAATTTGAGCCGGGACCATTAAACTAATTCGTGACAGTTCAGTTTCATCTTTACTACAAGTGTTAAGAACGAAGTACTGAAAATATGTAAAGGGAGCTAAAATACCTCGATTGAACTTTTTCATTCTGCCTAACAAATTCCACGCTCCAGTTTTTCATACAATTTTTATAAGAAAACATTCTCAGCTTCTTCTTCTTCTTTCTCTGTATGATCACCAACGCTGAACTTGTATTGGATCCGTTCAATGTGCCAGAAGATCCAAAATGCGGCACATTAAAAAAAAAAACTGCACTGTGAGGAACCACACTTCTCGGATGATTCGAAACGGCGACTAAGAGACAATAAACGAAGGCTCGAAGGGGGGGGGGGAGAGAAAAAGGAAAATAAAAGAAAGAAAAAGCAGTAGAAAGAAACACGAAACCACAGTGCCTAAAGAAGTGCTAGTGCGTTCAAGTGGAGGGTTGCTGAGGGAGAGACTACGAGGAAGCAGCCACCAGAAACATAAAGCCGGATGCAAGATGCAAAGAGACGATCGAGAGGAAGAAAAAGAGGAGAAGAAGGAGAAGGATGAAAAGAGGGGGAAAAGGGGGCAAGTTGTGCTCCGCGTATACATTGTGGAGTTCTCACTATCTGTGGAGATTTTTTGTAATTAAGCATGAATGTCCGTTACTCCAACAAACCAGACATAAAGTCCACCTCTTCCCACAACTTGAAAAATAAATGAAATGTACACGTCACAATCTACCACTAAAACGAAAAAATTTTGCTTATTTTCAGAATTTATTGATAAATAAATAGTCACTAACCGATTAACTACGTAAGACCCCCATGAGTACGTAAATGCACAGGCTAGTCTTCGTAATAAGCCATTATCCAAATTTGAATAAAAAGTAACTTACGACTGTTTATCTCATAGATTCAACCCATGATTTGTGTCTTCATAACTAACATTCTTGACGACATTGATAGTTCATGACGCAATTTGAATAAATCCATAACTCTAAAATAAGCTATATTTTTGACCTGCGTAGTACGCTACACAAAGCGTAATGCCCTCTATACCTTGCATGTTTTCTTAAGTTCTGTTAGACAAAAAGATAATTAAATGCAGATAGCAATTCATTTAAATATTCGCTAACCTTAATCCCTTTTTTTGGAATTTCGTATAAACAACGTCCAAATATAATTGATTCGATGTCATGGGTCAATTTTTCGATAAAGCTTTTCCCCAATATATTTCTGTTCTCGCGATTTTCGATTATCTGCCAAATGGCCTTTTCAGAAAATCATCGCCCAGAGTTTGCTAGAGTACAGTGCAGTAGCACAAACTTCTGAGTAATGCGATTCAAGTATCAGCTATTTCATGATGATTTTATGGCGGACAATTCGAGTATGCGGCAAGGTTGTTTTATAGTTCTCCATCGTGATCCTGCATTGTTTTTCACAGCTTTTCATTTTTTACCCCAATTATCCTTGACATATATCACGACAAATACGTAATTAATCACATAGATCTACCTCGAAATATTTAACTCTTAACTCCATTATACTCCAATTTGTTTCATCATGAATAAACAACTATGGACAAAATTAAATTTAATCACGTGATAGTAAGAATTTTCCCCTCTACCACGCAGTCCACGAACCGACAACCACGTTTTCAAATAAGAATTCTGTAATAGATTTATGTTCAATGATTCTCACTATTTCTCGAACCGATAAAGCAAATTTTTTTTTCAGCCCAACATTCGGACGGTACGGTATATTTATTCAATAAATGCATAGAAACATAAAAATTCGGGTCTACTTTTCAATCCCGACATTCAACGTGTTAAATAGAATGCTGAGAACTCCACACAATGTTTCCAGATGCCACGTGGACAAGTAGCAACTGCGAGCGACAGGGGGGGGAGCGGGATCCTCCGATTAATAAAATAGCTTGGAATCGTCACGTACGAGACGAATAAAACTCTCAATTACAGCGTCGAAACGGTCCATTTGTCACTTCCCTCTGCTCTGTCGCCTGTTTTTAATGAACTCGGCTTCTTTCATTCTTAACGATTGCCCCACGAGTCGTAATGTTCCACGTCCTTGCAAAATTCGCTGATTTCTATCAGGTTTCCGTGATTTGCACTTATCAACATGGCGTGTTTATGTCAGAACAATTCATTTGTCTAAAAATCAGAGATCGACTTATCGGCGCCGCAGTGGAGGAAACAAGTCCAGAAGACGGAAACTAAAGGTCCTTATTTTGTCCGAACAGTGCATATTTGGACATGTGTTCGTAATCGAGATGGGATATCGAAGGCGATGTTTTTTCATAAAATCGATATGTTCAACATCGATACATTGAAGTCAATGTTTTGTGCTCTTTTTTTGTTGTTTTTTTTTAGTTGTTTTTTTTTGTTGTGGTCAATGTATTATTTCTGAATGAAAATTATCATAACAAAAACTATAACAATATTTAGGCAACCTATGGAACAAAACAGTTTTAGATCAGTGACCAAGGATGAAAAATAAATTAGAGGAGATATCGTTGCCTAAAAGTTTTGTTAATAATTCTGATCAGTTGTTTTTTTTACTTTGTTCTGTCAGGTAGCTCTCAATCATAAATTATTAAAGACTACCACTGTCAAATTGAATCCTACCGCGCTAACATTATTATAGATTAACTCTTGTTTAAAAGAAATTAAAACATCCATTGTTTCGGAGTGATTTATTATTCACACGAATGTTTAAATTATGAACATCGAAATTTGAGAACATCAATGTTCTGTTCACGATGTCTCATACCTAGAAAATATGGACAGTTACGCCACTCTCCCTCTTGGGAGGCACCTGCCAAAATTTGCCCTTGGAATTCCGATTCGTTCTGTACAAAGATTTGCGAGTTGACACAATCTGGTGAATATGTTACTTTCCTATGCTCTCCCCCTAATGTACACAAATATTTCTACACCTATTGTAACCTACTTGGAGAGATCTGCCTTTGGGATTGACAGTTCGGCAGTGTCTCTAAGTTCTCATAGCGACGACAGGCGCTAAGTCACAATTCGTTCTTACGTTAAAAGTGGAGTAATTTTCCTTTAAGACTGTGAGTCAAACGTCATTGCCTTTTATCCCTATCGGCCAGGGGCTCAGCGCCATTAGTATCCGGCGTTCCCAGACGGTCACCCATCCAGGGACCCGCGGTGTCTCGAGCTGCTTAACTTTCGTGACTTTACGGAGCGTGGTCAAGCAGTTCGGCTGTACTGCGATTTTCGTAACTTTGTCCCTGACAGGAATCAGATGTTTCGCTGCCATCCAATCAGGAGCTTATATTTCGCGACAGTGACGTCACTATGGTGACGTTCAAGATCCCGATTGGATGAAACCGTCAACAGCTGACTTCTGTCAGGGACAAAGTTACAAAAATCGCAGTATACTTCCGCATCTTCCGGACTGTTATCGGTTACGCCCCAACCTTTCAAACCGTCAACCGGAGGATCGGCCGCTGGGTGGTGGGGGGTTGTGGTGGTGGTGGAGGGGAGGGGAGCGACTCCTACCTGCGCGTGGGCGGTGGGGGAGCCGTGCGCGCCGCCGGGCCCCGTCGCCGCCGAGGCCGCCGCCACCGCCGCCGCGGGCCCCGCAGACGCCGCCGACGCAGACGCCGACGTCGCCGCCGCCGCCACCGCCGACGTCGCCTGCTGGTGGTGGTGGTCGGACGCGGCGGACGCGGCGGAGGCGGCGGAGGAGGCGGAGGGCGCGGCCGCGGCGGCGGAGCCGGGAGCGGACGAGCCACCGCCGCCGCCGCCACCGCCAGCCGGCGCCCCGCCCCCGCCGCCGCCGCCGCCGCCCGCCCCCGAGGCCGCGGGCGCAGAGGCGCTGGACGACGAAGAGCTGGAGGCGTCGCAGGCGAAGAGCGACTGCGTGGCGCACAGCAGCAGCTGCTGCACAGCCGACGGAACCCACGTCACCCCCCCCGCCCCGTCCCGCCACGCCCCCCGCGCCCGCGCCGACACACGTGTGCCCAGAAGGTACTACTCCCAGGATGACTAATTCCGGACGCGTCAACTGCTAAGGTCATTGCTAAGGTCGTAAGTGCGGTGCAAGCTTTTTCCAAGGGAGGTGGCGGTGATATTTTCCCCCACCCTGGATGGACAGAGAGAGAGCAGGGCCCTCCCCTCCCCCGCGCCGATACGCCTGCCCCCAGGAAGTACTGCTCCCAGGATAATTGATTCCGGACGCGTCAACTGCCAAGGTCATTAGACCATTCTAAGGTTATACGTGCAGTGAAAGCTTTTTCCTCGGGAGGTGGCGGTGATATTACCCCCCACCCTGGATGGCTAGAGAGCGAGCCGGCCCCTCCCGCCACGCCCCCGCGCCGCCCCTCCACGACCGGGTCCCCCTACACCCCGTCTAACACACACGTACACGAGGAGGGGAAAAGTGATTAAGAAGTTAGGCTACCTCCACGTCTTCCGGACTGTCATTAGAGTTTTTGCAAGTCGTGAATTTGAAAGACGTAACACGACAATTCTGAAGAGAATTGTTCTGCGCATGCGCCGGCATCCAATGAAGGGCTTTCAATTGACGGGTCCCGTCATTCTCCATGTTTGGTCGTCTACGACAAAATGTCTTCATAGCGTACACTTTACGTAGTTTTAGTTTCCACTACTAAACACGAATTCGACACTAATACACTATAAGAATGGAAATAATGAAAATTACAATATCCTTAGAACCAATATAATACGGCAGGAACTCCATGGTTAATTTTTACTCAAGTTAATTCATATACGTCAGGAATAAACTACCGTATTAGTTTAGAATTTGGAGATTATGTGTACATTGAGGCTACTTCGTCACGAAGACTACATTGTCACGAAAACATAGTTGTTTATCTACTGGGTGATATAATTGCAATAATTTCTCATTACTAATACAAACAATATAAATATGTACTCAAATTGCGGGTTTAGGAAGGTATACTGTAGGCCTACTTTGGAGATAAAGACATGAATTTTACATACTCGTATGACAAAATCCGATTTAATGTATTATACATATTTATATCTGATAAACCTCATGAAAACATAAAAGGAGTCAGAAGATTCACAGATGTTCAGTAAAAGCTTTTAGGTACTGTTAGAGTTTTTCAGTTCCAACTAGTTCCTTGTTTTACGTATGTTTTCGATTGTACGACTTGCAAAAACTTATTTTTCTGGAGATACGTTATTTCTGATTGACGACAATGATTACGAACTACGACATTGGAATTCCCGTCTTGCAAAAACTCTCTATAGCAAAACTTTCAAACCGTCAAACACCGTGTTTATCGTCATATACCGACTTTTACACCCTTCAAAACCTAATGCCAACTTGAGAGATGGCAGGTTCCTTTCTATCTTTGAGTCTCCGCACCCACACGACCCTTCGGCGGTAGATTCTAGTAGCCCTTCAAAGCGGAATGCCGTTTCAAGATGCAACGTTCCTTTCGCTATTCGCGATTCTCCGTACCTACACATCATGGGGATTTCTTTTCCACCATAGGATGACGAATGTAAACGGAGGGTCGCCTTAAAGGCGTACTGCACTATCTGTTCCAGAGGTAACACAGAAGGCCCCTTTCCTACCCTATCCCCATCCCCTTTGGAATTTAATCGAACTCAATCTAGGCTTCGCGTTGAAAGGATAATAACTAGGAGGCGGATTTTAATGATCTGCATTTTTTTTTCGCTTTAGAACAATGCCTTATCGTATGGACATTAATTTTTTGATATGACGAAGGGAAATTACCCCTTTTTTCGTATTTTTATTTTTTTATTTTTCGTCGATTACTACTAATAAGTAACTTTTTATCTTTTTCGGTGATTTTTAAAGCATTCTTTTTGCTGATTTCGTCTATTTGAATATTGTTTTAATGGTACTTTCTTGAAATAATATTTATGAGACGCAACTAATGTTCTTCATAGAATTCCTGACAGACAGAATACAAGACTATTCAATTTATTCGCTCCAAAATTGTAGTCAGCCGTCGTGAGTACGTTATCTATGGTTCCTGTGACGCCTCTTAGTGCCCTTGCCCGTTCGGCCGATTTTGCGATTGCTAAAGACAGATAGTTTCTGGTAAAGAACTGTCCAAACCAAAAGTTTGTAAGTTGAGATCCACCGTTGCTGAGATCACTTGCACGAACGGAAAAAAAGTCTATTACTTCAGTAACATATCCAGCTGCTTGAGTTGTTCGTCTAAAGTGGTTTTGATCAAATTTCTTACGTAATTTTTCTTTTGCTTTTAGAGCATTTTTCAAACATTTTAAGGGCATTTTATGGATGAATTTTTGGCGATGTTTTAGGTCATCAAAATCCGCCTCCTAATAATAACCAACCCTACGTGAAATCTGGTATCGTTTTCGGATGCATGCGGCGCGGGGTGGCGTGTGTACTGATTGAAGACGCAAGCAGGCGTCCGACCGTGGACGGACAGGGGTGGATGACGTGCAACCGTGAGTGGGGTGGGGTCGGGGGTAATGCGGCGGCGGAGGAGGAGGCTATGAGGTCCAAGGAAGGGATGCATCACTGATGGCCTTGACCCGTTCAACAGTTAACCCACATTGCTTTTCCCACTGAAGAAATTGTGTCTTGGAAAATATACATATTTTTTTAAAAAAAATTCAGATTGCATTTACTATTAAAATTTATGAAATTTATTTTGTATTATTACGTCACAAAATGAATACCTATATCTTCCCTTGTTCAAATAGCTGAAAAACTATGTAATATTTCTCAAAAATTTATTACCCTATTTTTTAATAATTACAATTACTGTTTTTTCAAACACTCGGACCTTATCATATAATTATTTTTTTAAATTATCATTTATCGTCTAGCAATATTTGGAGTAAAAGGAACAGTGCACAAGTTTTTGCACGTGAAATTCAAGCTTTGAAGTTTGCATTTGGACATTTTCAATAACATTCAGTAGAGAAATAAAAGGTAAACAGAGAACACACTTCTGAATTGTTTGAAACCAAATGGTATTAAATGCACGGAATGATGTAGCAGAAACATAAAAATGTTGAAAAGCAACAAGATGATTGAAAAACAACTCAGAAAAAAACAAAACATGGCACAATGCACAAATGTGTGCGAGAGAGACAAAAATATAACAATGGAGAATGAATATTCATTCAAAGCATTCCTCAGTGCTAAAGTGAGTTTTATAATTGATATCTCCAGTGATGCTACCAGGATATTTTTAGTGTATAGCCATATGTTGGAGAGTGAGTGTCCAACTGACTTGATGTATAACTAATAAAGATTTTTTTATTCACGCTGAATTAATTTTTTTTAATTTATAGTTACTATTTATAAAATAATGCAAACTAAATTGAATGACTTTCATTTCTATGCAAAATTAGTACAAATTATATTTTTGAATATTGTCATCGGATTCAGGAAGGCAGGGAGGGGGGAGGGGGGAGGGGGGAGGGGGTGAAGCCCCAGGAGTGCCCCTCTTAGTGAGTCAATGGAGATCACCAGTTCTGAAGATTCAACCTGAAATGTTTGTATCAACTCAAAATATCATTTCTGAAGTTCAGTGATTGAAATGGATACATTTGTGCACAATGTCATGTAAACTTAGACTAAATAGATGAAATGAAACTCTGGAAACAAAGTCTCGTAGTTTGGAACTACTCTGCCCCTATGAGCCAATCACAAATAAACAAATTAACCAAGAAACAAACACTACAAAATGAAATAAGACAACACCCTACCTCACAAACAACGACAGAGACAAACTACACCATGAACAACAAACATCAACACAACTCTTGTCACCATTTCTTCCTACAAACAATACAACAGAAAATAATTCTCTAGAGCTCAGGTACTATCACAAAGACTACATATGCAATCATTAGCTTGGAAAGTGCATTTGGAAATAGGAAACCTCTTTACTCTTCCATAATTTTTCCAAAAAGCCCATGAGAAAGAACTAAGATGTACTTGAGATACAAAGGACATCTTCTTTGACCTCCCTTTCAGTGATGTAATTTATTATTTGAAAATCACAAATGAAAAAATTATTTACGAGCAAAAGGTCATTTCCACAAAGTGAGATAAAAAAATTAAGTTTGCAACAAAGTGTATTAAAACATATTTTTCCTTAAACATATGAGAACCAGTTTTGGCTGACTAATAATTATTTTTTTAACAACCAACTTACTGAGCAATCGAGTGAGAGTACCTGAATATGGACACAAGAAAAACAACTCCTATTAACAAGAAGGATATCCACTAAAAGCCACATTTCACATCACATACATATGACAATCTAGTACACAAGCAACACAACACATTTCCTATCTACCACACAAAATTTTTCAGAGATGCAATATTGACAACAGTATTCATGCACAAATTAAACATTCATTTCTTCAAAAGCATACTCTGTGTTTTTACTAAATTCAACAAATAATATCAATTACCAACTAAATTCTGATATTTTGAACACCTACTGTAAATCTAAAATTCAAAGCATTTTATCAAAGAAAAAAGCTAGACAAAATTTTTGGCATTGTTTAATAAAGAAAAAAGTAGCAAATATTCATGAAACACTAAGCATGAAAAAATGAAAGACGGTATTATTTAGAATTGGTCACATAAATGCTATTGTTCTGTTCTTGATTCAACAATAGTCATTTTTGATATTTTGTATACAATTATTTGTTTCACTGCTTCTCATCCATAGGCAACTATTTTTCTATTAACTACATTTAAAAAACAAAAAATATTGAAATTCAAACCAAAATTTTGTTTTCAAAAACAATTTTAACTGTATTTCAAAAAATTATGAAAAAATTTGACATCACAAACCCAAAAAAATTCCAATATACAAAACACAGGGTACCTTCTAATAGTAAAAATACCAAACTTTTTCATGCACAACACCAAACAAGAAAGGTAAGAAAAAGAAAGATTGGCCATGGGATGCCCGTACTCACTGACACAAGCAGCACCTCAGAACAGGGCGTCGCAACAAGACACTCGACATGACAGGTCAATTCCCAAAAGCGCCCACAAGATCATTTTGAGAAGTTTTATCCATAACATTGAGAAAGAATGGGAATAGAAAGACTAAACAAAGATCTCCTATTCCCTGAATTACATCCACTTTATACTAAAGACCACCTCAAATGCTTTAATTCAAAATCAATCAAAAATTGACATTTAAATTGACACTTCTGTTCATAAAGGCTAGTATTTTAAAAGTTCACAAATTCTTTTGAGGATATTTGCTTTACAATCTTAAATAATTTTCTCCGACTTGTAAAATTAGCATCCACTGCATTAATGTTCTTGTACCAATGGATCCTTAACAGCAATGCTAACTTAGTTTAATATTACCCTCCGCAAAACTGCAATTATATACTTTTACATGACATTCAAAGAGAAAATACTTTCAAACTAGAGAAAAGTTTGTTTTAGTTGACATTGAGCAATAACATAATTCCTTTCTTCAAGACTGATACAGCTGATATTTTCATAAATTTCTAAGAATTAACCAAAAAGGGAGGGAAGGAAGTTATTATTAAATTAAAATTAAAATTAAAATCTCTCTGTCAGTATTTTTCAAGTTCAAATACCAGGTTCTTAAAGATTGTTTCTTCCTGAACATGTCTCTTAACTTAATGAAGCACTTTATGGAAAATCAATAAGACTAAGATTTTTTCATTGTACAAAAATGAAAATGATACTCACTATGCAATGATATTGTCTAAAAATGGTATACTTTTTAGGTAGAAAAAACATCTCTATTATTGAAAAACATTTAGTAAAGTTCTAATCATAACATTTTGAACCGTATTTCTAGTTCAGGCTGATACTGGAAACAACACAAATTCCATACTCTATTTCTACAAAAATCCCCTATAACTGACTTCTGATTTTCACAAACTATTATTATTTTTATAATAGATTAATCCATTTTGCGAGTTTAAAGCTAGCTATTTTCCCAATAGAAAATTCAATATCAGAAACTAAAGCAAAATTAAACAAAATAAACAACCACATAAAATAAACTAGAACTACAGCAGTCTATATAAAATGAAGAAATTGAAAACGAAGACAATTCCCCACAAGTCATGGCATCTACCACTAAACTTTATTTGCAAAATGACTAAAAATGCAAAATCTATTGCTGTTTCTTCCTACATGACTACTGTACACCACACTTGCCAAGCACTCACTGCTGAAACAGTGTTTTGAATTGTATATTTCATTTCTGTTGTAACGTCAAACACAATATTCATAAGCACACTATTTAACAAGCCTAAATCTAACTCTACTCTCTCAAATGAATTAAACAAGTATTTTTCAGTCATGACGTGAATGTGTTTCACCAAATGAAGAACGGAATATGACAAGAGAAGGAAAGTTAAATTCACTGCAAAAAATTAAGCTTTCATAATATTCTGTAAAATCAAACAAAACTTTCATTAATTGCAAAACATAAGCAATGAAAATTTCAAACCCTATCAAAATACTTATCAAGAAACTTTCTTTTAATGACATTACGAAAATGAGAAGGATATGTTCTTCAGTTCATGCAAACAATGACAAGTCATATTGCTCACTGACAACTATAAAACAATGATCTACATCTCTTGACAAAAAAATAACTCTTGGTGACTTCACTTAGTCATCTCTACTTGCTCTTAAAAAAATAATAAAGACACTAACTAATAACTCTTGCATCAATGTGAAACGATGTTTAGTAGTTTTATCTGTTCTGTTTTCTGAGAATCAATTTCAAAAGAAGAAAATAAAAACAAAACAAGAAAAGGGCATCTTGAAAAGAGTAATAAATATCCCTTGGAGGAACTAAGGAAGCAGAAGATTAAAATATACCAATAAACTAAATAAATACTATTTGGTACTCTCATGGAAGAGAGATATCAATTATACCAAGAAAATAAAATAAAATAATTTTGTTTGGAGTACTCATTAAATATTTTGCTGTACAACAGTAGAAGTAGATATAGGCTGTAAATTATAGGTTGCCTTTCTATACTAGGCTTTGAATATATCTGCACATCTATCTTTTGAAGCAACTGATTTGCAGGTGGAAACCATCAACCTAATAAGTTTAAAAATTTAGAGGCAGTCTTAATCACTCACATCCCCAACAAAAAGATGCATATATATTCTTTGACATTTTTGAAACTTGGGGTAAATGTGCCAAGAGCTTTACCATTTCTAGTTCAAGGTACATCCCTTGTAAATCCTGATAAAGCCAAATGTAATATTCTTCTATATAATGTGAAATTTCATTGCAAGGGTCATATTGTACACATCGTTAAATCTATCAAAATATCTGGAAATATATGAGAAGTTAATGGTAAATAAAATAATACAGTTTGATTTCATTAGAATGTAGAATCATAGAGTTATCTGTTCATATTGAGCAATGACAAAGGAAAGGCAAATTGAAAATTTTATGTGGTATACTTAACAGATTGGGATGCAAACAATAATCAGTTTTAATTTTTAAAACATGCATGAAATACACGTAATATAACTGAAAAGTTGCAAAGTTGGAAAGTCAGTATAAGTTCAATCTATCTTTAGTTCTCCACCCACTTTCCTTACATTTACGCTCATTGAAATGTACATCAATCTATTTCATGATTTTAACGCTAATATTTTCTGATTCATTGAAAATTGCCTTTTGCTGTAAACATTTTTGTATGTTTCTTTGCTGTCAACAGCTTAGTTACAATAAGTTTGCATGCTTAAGATGTTGATGTTATTGAAAGCATTTGAAATACGTCAGAACAAATTTAGACTTACTTCCTGCCCTGGTAGTTAATTTCATCTTGTAACTAATGATGATAAAAATGCTAAACTTAGAGAAAATTAAATAATATTATTCTCAGGGGTACAAAAAATCTATAATATGTTCTTGTACTCAAAATTAAATGTTGAATGATTATTTCATTAGCAAAATATCATGTGAATAAACAAAATTCTGATGTAGATTTAATACATAGTTAGAAGAACAAAAATTATATTATTCTGTGAAGAAAGGGTACAAATATAGGGTAAATAAATAAGTAAATAAATAATTAAAAAAAAGAGAAGGCAAACAAAATTGGAAATAAAAGGTTTTAGTAATCTTGAAAGAGCAATTTCAGGTGTTCTAGTGATCTACTGGATGGAGTGTGATGTTCACTTGTTCATGAATTACTTCCCTCCTTGCATTGCCCATACCAACTGTGCCAATTCACTTGCTGTTCTGCCAAGCTAGTGCACAATTCATGTGTCTCTGCATTGTGGCTTTATTTTTTGATTTCTTTTGAGTTTTGAAGTTGCCAAAGTTTAATTTAATGCAGATATGAGGAATTATTTTGACAGAACACACTGTTGTTGACTGCCTACCAGCATCTTGTTCCAACATAAATACAGAATCCTTTTTGTGATATGAAGTTCATTCCTCAAACTGCTAACAAATCTTTTGAAATATTTTTCATGTGAGAAAACCAACACAGAAAATCATGGAAGTAATTCAAAGGAAATCATGGAGGTAATCAAAAGAAAATTATGGGGATGTTCAATGTGACAGCCATGCTCAGCACTTTTTTAATTGCACAACTTCCTGTGTTCAATATCTTAGTACTGATCTACCTTTGTGTTGGGAGACACGACAAACCTCTCCTGAGTGCAAGATAGACTATGGACCACCTGTTGCAGACTCCACATATTGTATTGGGGAAGTGTGCTCAGATGGTTTGAATTGGCACCACAGCAAGGAACTGAAAGTTTGTGGTGAAAATCACATCAGTGCAATTGATAAGCACAAGATCAGATGCCAAAAATATTATAGTGGTCGTAAAGACAGTGGGTTTTGGAAATTATTTTCTGGGAAACAAGAGAAGTTCACCTGGAAGTCTACCCTAACAATTAAAGGGATTCTGCAACATTATTACAATTAATTATGAACATGTGGAATCTGGCTTCATAATTTACACAGACTTTGGAAGGGGTTACAGCCAGCTGGATCCCAGTAACTTTATTCATGGGGCAAAGAACCAATCCCTTCACTTCATGGATCCTGTAATGGGGGTTTGCCCAAACAATATTTAATCCAGCTATTATCTACTTTGTAGAAGACTGGGCCAAGTGGGGAGATGGCTCCATGACGACATGGCTATTGATCATGCAACTTTTCTTGAACTATGATCTTGCTTCCCCCTCCCTGGCACAATAAACAGTTGAAGGCAAAAGCTCGCAGAAAGCACTGACATTGCAAACAATCTTCACTGCTATGAAATAGAAACTATTTTCAGATTAAGAAGAGAACTTCTGTCTGTGATTTTCTCCAAAAAATCTAAAGAAATGGCCGAAGCAAGTGAAGAGCCATCATAGGAGATACCTTGAACTTCTGAGAAAGTTAGAAAGCAAATTATTGAGAAAGTTGCAAAGGCATGACTGATTCTCCAGAGACTGGCATTGCTTCATAAAATCTAGTGGCCAATTTCGTAACTAGTACCCCCACTCTATCTGCATTTCTGCAATCCATCGTTCAAGAAAAGTTGCGCAAGTAATATGCACTTGGTCGAGTACTTATGAAGGCAACATTGCCAGAGACTGCGATGAGATTAGTTCTGGGCTATGGTGGAAGACATCAGAGATAAATTTAGGAACTGAAATAAATGTGCATAAATCTGTTCACTTCTGAAATAACTTTGTTCACTTCATGTACATCCACTCCCATGATACTCATGTACCCTATTTTTACCTGTTGGGTTGGTAATGTTAAGTGAAGGGAGCATCTTAGAACAAGGAAACATCACGCTCTGCTCATAACCAAATCATACATTAAAAAAAACTTTCTCCTCCAAAGTATTAAAAACATAATGAAACACACTGAAAAGTCATTCGTTTCCATCTTCTGCCATACTACCAGTCTCAGCCAATTGCACCCAAAGTTCAAAATGGGATGTGATTTTTTTCTTCTTCCCCCTCCCCTACTATTTTAGCAGAGAAAATTCTTTACTGCAAATGCTTTTGTTATTTCTTATATTCTACACTAATTCTGGAACCAAAAAAATATGCAATAGAACTGCATATACAACTATAACTGCATTTCTCACAAACACAACATCTGATGTGCCCTCAACAAGATTATTCAATGAACAACATTCAATACAACTTAGAGAAAGAATTTAATAAGCAAAGTTATATAAAAACATTTATCTAATTCTTGGGTCTTTGCTTCAGAAATTTTTATAATAAACTGAAGTCTGTACATTTTTTTCAAGAACTTGAATTTTATTTTCAGATCTGTGACCCTTGTGTCCTAACAATGTAAATCATAAAATATTTTATAAACAAATTATGATTTAAGAAGAGCCTTATTCAAAAGAAAGAAAGTTTAAGTCTTGAATGGTGAGAGGGACACAATTCTTTTGATTGAAGCTCTATTAAATCCCATGTCATTTACATGATTTTATTTTTAGACAATTTTTAGTTGAAGTTTTGCTTTAGCTTCAAAACTTTTTACACACTTCTGAACAGATTGACCCAAATCTATTGTTGATGATGCATATATACTTTTTCCATGTATTTATATATTTAACGTTATGAAGAATATATTTTATTACCAGGGAGAATAACTGCACTGGATTCACATTTGAAAATTTTAAAAAAATTACAAATTACTCTGTTACCGGATTAACAGCCCATATTAACACACAATCTGATGCTGGTAATTTCTGAAGTAGGGTCTGATGTGGTAGATATTGATAACTGTTTTTAGAATAATCCTGAAGAAAAACAAATCAGATGTTAACAGAAGATATTATCTGACCTCATTGAATTTTAATACTATAAAGCTTATTAATTGTGCTGCAACTGTCAACCTAAATTGTAAGCAACTCAATGATGCTTTACATACTTGTTGTTTGCCACTTCACTACTCCAACTGCACAGTATATTACAACCCAAAAAGTTACTGCTTTGCAACACATCCGGAGAAACTTTTATAAATAAAATTCAATATCATCATGACATATCTTCTGTATTGTGATTGTACACATTATTGAGATTGCGCCTCCCACCCCATTTTACATTCTGCAGCATGCCCGTCATGTCACACTTACGAGACGTCGGCCTGCTGAGGTGTGCTTGCGCCGGAGCGGTGCAGAAGAACCGGATGCTGAATCGCCTGAGGATGAGGAGCGCTTTACCTGCACGCCCAGGCGTTGGTGCGTGTGACGTGACGTCTGCTTTATGAGAGCACACACCAGCTCCGACTGCAACTCGGGCATGTCCAGACACTGCTGGAGTGCGTTTTGAGCCAGCACCACATGGTAGTCGATACCAGCACTATCCAGGGCCACAGAGATGAAGAGCTGGCATGACTGTAAATCCACAGAACATTTGTAACAGGAGAAAGTTAAATGTTTTATTACTGGAAGTAATCCATCAAAAATGATAAGATGAAATGAAACTCTCCTATTAATAATTCATTACAACAAATAGTAACTTAATTTCAACAATCTTAATTTCTTTTATACTAAATCTAAGTATTGTTTTCATTTCAAAATTTCCTTTATGATCAGTAACACTTTCTCAAATTTAGCAAAGTCCATTTTGGTTTTGTATTCTCCAAACTCAATTTCCATGACTTTCTTCCCCTAAACTCACTGAAACTGCGAAACTAAATTGCACACAAAGAAAACCTACTAAATTGTACAGCTAGGTGTCATTCCAATTACAACACCATTTATTACAACTTGGACAGTTTTTAATTCTTTATTCCTTATGGAGATGTTTTTTCTAAAAAAATATTTTGCCAGCATATCCTTAACCCATAAACAATAATACTGTAAAAATCCCCGGTTTCTATCTTGCTCAAGTTGCTGAAACTTTACAATACAATCTCCACAAGAAATTAGTTTTTCATATTGGCTGTCTACCACAAGACAAAATTTGACTCCATGTTTATGATGAACGGACTATCACGAACATGACGACGGGAAATAAGAATGATGGATGTGAATACAAAGGAGAATAGATGTGGTTAGATTGGAATTATAGATGAAATTGTTATGTTGTCAGTCATTTTGGCTGTCTGAACTGACAAAATAATCAATAGATAAAATATAAAAGATTTCCCCCCTCCCTCCCCAAATTTGAGAGCAATTACTTTAGTGTTTATTTTCTTTTAATAACTGAAAGAATTATTTTTATATATATTTCTTAGGTGAAAAGTTGACTCCTTCATTCCCCCACATTTGACTGAAGGGGAAAATTGTTAATCAGTGTGTGTTAGAATAGAATTAAAGAATAATGCAAGTCTTTAAATTTTTGTTACTATACTTGAGATACACTTTCTCCTCTCTTATGACAGTGGAAGTATACATGTGTTTTAAGGGTCTATGACACCGTTTTCAAGTTATGCATGATCAATATCAAGAAAGAGAGGATTAAATGAGCCATTTATAATGGGATTACATTTGTCGCTATCTAATTTAAACTAATTTTTCAACAAATATTTATATTTATAAAATGAAAATGCAATTTTTCTCCTCATCAAGAAACTTTCTTTATTTTGCATTCTTGTTTGTTGAGATTGGTTGGATGAAAGAGGCATAAAACATCTGGAAGTAGTAAGCAAGACATATCTTACTACAAAAATAATATAGGTGATTATGGATCAACTGTCTCTGAACCCAAGCAGGCTATATATTGAAACTCAAGAGGTGTTGAAGACTATTCCACTCATGTGATAAAGTGTCCAATGGTATGAACAATTGATTAAAACTTCACCCAATCCCACCTGCCTATCAGTAAGAAATTATGAAATGGTTCTGTCCCTGGAATTCAAGGTATGTGTACCCATTTTTCTTTCATTAGTCTTTTTTTTCCTTTTAATCTTCTTTCTAGAACAACTCTAAAGGGAATAAAAAATTAAAAACCAATGGATCACTATAAAATCATAGCAGATGATCATGCTATCAAAATGACATCTGGTGGTACAGTTTGGTGGTTTTCATAGCATGTAATTTGAATACAGAGTAATTTGGGGGTTGGAGATGGATGATTGAAGTTAATTTGTGGATTGGGGAAATACAGCAATACAAAGTATGCTTCTGTAAATTTATTTTGTTTGGCATTTCTCTTGATTTTGTATGGCAGGGGCCATTCTTTCAACAAATGGACGTCTTTTTGAAGGAAGTCTAATTTGTCCGTGGTCAACCTAATATGACCTGTTTCAGATTAAAAAAGTGTTTCACAATGAGAGTGTTTCTAAGACAAATTTGATGAGGAAAATTTATAATGCAAGAAATCTTAATATGAAAGAAAAATAACCAGCATTGCATTTTCGAAATATTGTGATTTTTATTCTTTATTATACAAGAGTTTTTTATTTTGTATCATTAATTTTGATGAGTTACTACTAGCAACTTCAAAAATTCATAAAACAATAAAATCCCTTTCAAAAACATCATAATGTGTTAATTAAGCAATACACAGAGTGGTGCAAATGATGACAGTGAAAGATAAAATGATATTCATAATGATGATAATGTACCTTGAAAAGTTTTATGGCTTCGGCTTGGAGTGCTTCGGATGAAAGGGTAGTGAGAGGGGATGCAATGCTTTCCTTGCTGTGTAACAGATGGGGATGCCTCCAAAGCACACAACCTGAAACAAACATATCACAATTAACCTTCCTTCTCCAAAGACATGTCATAACTAGAGACCGGAAAAATATGTAGTATTAAACGTCAAAATATGTACATAAATATGTAATGAAAACAGTAAGAATATGTAAGAAATATATAAAATCGGATATAATATGTAATATTAAGATTCTCTAATTAAAAACCATTTACATATCAAGAAATTATATTTAGAAAAACTGCTCATTTTACATCAAACAACTTTCTCATCAATAGGAAAAGCTTCATCTGTAGTAATCCAGAACCGTGGTTTAGCAGCCAGACTAATCACAATAGAAGCCATTGCACCAACTGGCCAGATCTACGACCAGCAAACATACACTGAAGCATCTTCATTGAAGTGTTACACGTCAGTGATTGCAAATTTTTCTCGGAAATTAAGGTTGTAGGTCACAAAACGCGGTGTCAATGACATTTTGGACACCTAAATTTCCCCAATAATGCAGAAAAATGCTGATTTTAAAAAAATACATATTTTCATAAAAAATATGAAATTAAATAGAAGAAAATTAATAAAATAAGAAAATATACTGTGAAAACAGCAAAATATGTAAAATATGTAATATAGTACTAAATATGTAAAAATATGTAACGAAAAAATTTGTTATTGTATTAGAAAGGCTATGATTTGCCAAGATTACAATTTTGAAAACAGTAAGTAGAAAGACAAAAAATATGTAATTACCAGTCTCTAGTCTTAACACACTTCTCAAGGTTGTTTCAAATACAACACCATCGGTTTCATGACATTGAAGCATAAATATTGATTTTAAATTCCATAAACAACCAGAAGAATTCAATGAAATACTGCATTTCATTTGCACTCATACAGTAAAAAAATACATCATGACTGATGAGGCCCCTTCTTCAAACTGAAGAGAGTTTTGTAAATATATTTAAAATTAACCCTTGAAAGTGCAGTTTTTCATGAACTTGCAATCCTGTTAAGGTTCCCTCATCTACTGGTTCTATGACACAATCTTAGATGAACTTTTCATCTAATTGAAGAGTAATTCTAGTACACACGTCACGGTATGAGTTCAAAAAGTTTCTCTGGGGTTCTTAAATCTCTGACATGGGACAACCAGCCCAACCGGCTTTACATCTCAACCTTTACCCATTAACGCCTCTTGTCCTCACTTGAGAACACGTATTTCTGGCCAACAATCCTTTTTTTTTTCTTTGGCAAAATGTATAAAAATTATATCCTCAATAAACATAAACAAAACACATAAGTAAGTGTTGAAATTTCTGAAAGCTAGATGTTGATTTAGCTGAGATCATTAAAGGGTTGTACAGCTGATCTGGATGGTTGAGGTGATGTGTGCCAACTCGGTGCCACAGTCTGATGAGTCACGGTTTCAAGTCTAGCCATGGGCATGATTGTTTGTACCTTGTCTTTCATCTATGCGTATTGTCATAGAAGGCCTTGTGAGTCTGCTGATCAAAGAACGAGGAGCCTGCATATGTGTCTAATGTAAAGGTTAATATGTGTCCCTATGAGGGACATAGTGGATTCCTGCCACGGATAATCGAAACTGACATCCCCTGAAGCTGGAAAAAGCCCAAAGAAGAAAGAAATAAAATCAGAGTTGTATGGCCAGGACATATTCATGGCTTGCAATGGTTTGAATCTGTTCTGAAACCAAGCTGACAACTACATGCACATGGTGAAATCAAAGGGAGAAGCTGGTGTAAATGATGGTTGATTCACACCAAAGCTGATGATATAAATGCAGAAAATGTACAATTTTTTGTAGATTGATTATTAGTTTCTGGGCACATCAACTACTATGGTCATTAGGGGCAGTCATATGAGGCAGTCTTCCTAATCTACCAGAAGGTGAGGTCCAGTACCGACCTACGTCGTCTTCAGTGGGATATCCCTCCACATGCCTCCCCAGTATAACATAGCACCACACGGAACAAGATCTAATTCCCAACACGTGCGCTAGTGTGGTGCATCAAAGTGAGTGTGCGTGGAGCGAATGGGACACGGATGATGAAAGAAAGATCACACATGTTCTGTGGTCTGTTTCAGCATCCTGCTCTGGCATTCTTCTGGTATTGATAGGAGAAAAAACAGTAAACTAGCAATCAGAGAAGTTGGCTGCTAGAATTCTCCTCCAGGAAGTGGTAGAATTTGACCTAGCTAAGAAATCAGTCATCGACCAGACACAAATCCTACGAACTTCTGGTTAGCTGCTGAAGCAATGGTAATGCTGCCACCGAGACATCACAGCAGGTAATTTTTACACAAAAAAACTTGCTTATTTACCCATGAGTTTGGCACTTAGGAGTGCTCTAGTATAATATATTCAAGAAGTGATTTAATGTGTCAAAGAAAGTAAATTTTTCACGTTTGAAAATTCACTACTTCCAGCAGGTGCTCTTTCGTAACTCAGATGTAACAATCCACAATGTAAACCAATTCAAGTGGCCATTATTTACAATTAAACTAAATCAATTGTAAGCATACTTACTTGGATCTCCATCTGTTTCCATTAGTTTCTGCACCAACTGCTCGTATTGAGTCCCTGCACTTGGTCCTCCTCCAGACACCACAGTCAGGTGATAGAGCCATGTGTCCTGAATGGAAATCAAAAGCGATTTAGTTTTCTGTATAAAGTTCTTTTTATACTATTTATGAAGTTATAACACATTAGTGACGTTGGCGAGAGTAAGAAGACTTCATGAAACATCTATCAGCATCATCATTGCTGCGAGCATGTTTCGAGGGCTGATGATTCTCATTAACTTAGTTTTGTTACTCCTGTTAAGCCATAGATAAATTATCAACTCTAATGTAAAGAAAGAGGAAATGTTACAGTCCAAATGGTAAATAATATCATTGTTAAAATTAATATTATTTTTCATTTTCATGCTCGGTATAGTCTCAATTTGAAACAGTTTCCTTGTTCATCCACCGTACAAAACACAATAGAATAGTAGTTTATGTAATTAGTTTAATCATTACTGCATGAGTATATCTTTTGAAAACAAGCGACGGGCGAGTTATCGACTTTGTATGAATGCAATAAAGCAACATTATAAACGAGTTGCATACGGTATTTTTTTGCACGACAGCATTATAAATTTGAAAGAGAATCAAACCTAATTTTGCGAAACAACGTTCCTGTGATGTCTCGGGCATTCCTGCGACATCCGTGCGAGAAATGGTCGGCTGTTCCGTTTAAATTTAAACCTCCCCCAATTCATTGCTGAGATTGGCTGAATGTGTGATGACGCAATCATTCGTGCCGTAAAATCTAATTCGTCATAATTTGTAAAACACCCGATTATGAAGAATTTCTTGCAACAGAAATAATACATTATGAAACGATGGGTGTTAATACACGAGTGTGATATTAAGATACGAGCGAGGAACGACCGAATATCATACACTTCACACGAGTGTATTAATACCCATTACTTTGAGTTCCATATGGTACTTTTTCTACGACTAAACTTTTACATTGAATCGTTTCATGGCAGTTGACATGCAGCATTCGGCCAAGGCCACTTGGCAGACAGCTCCCTAACCCTACTCTTGCATACTGCCGCAGGTGGCTGTGGCTACCAGTCCGCCTGCGAGGGAGTATTGCGATAGTCAAATGGGATCAAAGTGAAATTACGATCAAATTTATATTAAATAATATTCCATGAAAAAAATTACTACTAATAAAAGAAATAAAAACTGACAAGTATAATATAATACCAAATGCAATTTTAATGTACACAATCGAACGAAACATTTACTAGAACGATTCTCAAAGATAATTGTCAACTTGGTTTGAAAACTTCTCTGTGATTGGTCAAGAACCTGTATCACAATGAAATCTATGTCGTAATGACTAACATTATGCAACTGGTTGCAGCCATCAAATGACAGCATCATACAATTGGAGTAGAGAAAGGTCGTTTATAATGATGGAATACACACGACCCGGGATTGCCCCCGGGTCACAGGCATCTACTTAGAGCCCTAGATACACAAGTAACTATTGTATTATTTGTAATTGTGTAATACTTTCAACATTCTTAATTGTATCAATACTGGGATTACTCCTGTATTATTATTGCATTATTAATATTATTGTTGAAATTATTATAATAATCATTACCATTTTATTATTATTATTGTCGTAATAATTTATTATTGTTTTACTATTGTATTACATTTGGGATATTATCTATAGTGCGATTTTCGTAACGTCCCTGACAGGTATCACCTGTTTCGCTGCCATCCAATTGGGAGCTTATATTTCGCGTGACGTCACTACGGTGACGTTCATGCTCCCTATTGGATGAAACCGTCAACAGCTGATTCCTGCCCGGGAAAAAGTTACGAAAATCGCAGTATAAGATAATTGTATTCGTAACTTGCCACCGGACAACAGTCCCCTTGCAAGGAAACGAAATTATTTATTGTTGTTGTTGTTATTGGTACCTTCTCCTGCTTGGAGGGCATGAGCAGGTAGGTGGGGCCCTGGTGCGAGGGGAAGATGCCGACGGTGAGCTCGCCGGGCCCGCCCTCGGCGTCGCGCTCCTCCGAGTCTGAATCGCTCACGTGCTCCACCTCCTCCACGCGCGCGTCGCGCATGTTGATCTGCCCCAGCGGGTTCTGCAACACACACACACACATTCAGTCTTGCGCGGCTCGAGGCCACGGCGTCTTGGCGGTCCGGGAGACGCCGCGTCGCGTCGCGTCGTTGGCTGAGAGGCTTCTTTTGCAATCACGCTCACCGCCATTCGTTCTCACCGTGTCGCAGGGCGTCTTGAAGTAGAGGAAGACGCGTCCGATGAGCACGCACCAGCAGCGGCGCGCGCGCCCGTTCTTCACCTTGGTGAGCCAGCCCTGCGCCGCCGGCCGCCGCTCCTCGCGCCCCAGCAGCAGCAGCCGCGTCGCGTGCCGGCGCTGCGCCGCCTAACACACACACACACACGCACGCACGCAGGCATCAGCACTTTCTGCTTATTCATGCACCTTAACCCATTACAGCCCGGGGTAGATTTTAAGAACAGGGTTCGGCTCCTATTGACGCGCACGATTCGGTTCCGAACGAGTCATTCGCGGCGCCGCCCCAGTGTGCACACGGCCACGTGGCCAACGCACTTTCGTGTGGAATCGTGACGCTTCGCTACCCGTGTCCAAGTTGAGGACGAGGCTCGGGCCTTCGGCCCTCGCGTTAACATAAAACATCCTTGAGTCTGTGCAACGCATAATTACCAACGCATTTTATGCATTTAACATTATGCATGCAACGCATTTTATGCATTTAACCATTGTAATTCTCCATTACACATTCTCACCACACCGCACAATGCACAATGCAAGCAGTGCTCCCTGAGTGATTCGTTCTCGTGGTCCGCGCGAGTGAACCATGCGCAAGTGAACCGTGCGCCGTTGTTTTAGTGAGCCGAACCCTGTCCTTAAAATCAGCCCAGCCCGGAATGATTCCGCTCGCATAGCGCTCGCCCATTGTTGTCGCGTTCGTGCCCGCACAGGAGCCGTTGCAGACCTCTGGTAGCATGTTTTTGCCACTTTTAGTGCTATTCAATTGTTATGTTGCTAAATTATACTACTAGAGCGCTCCTAAAGCGCCAAACGGTGGTTATTGAGTGTTTTTTTCTATAAGAAGAAGAAGCAAAACCGTTCAAACTTCGATGCGGACCAACCACCGTTTGTTTTACATCGGCCTCTCCCTCCGACTTAACCACAGGTTTATAGCGGCTAAGCACGGTTCTAGTTGAAGAAGATTCGAACCGACCCAAGTCATGTGTACACCCTGCCCAGGAATGCGCCGCCTACCCCACATACACACGCATCAACAGTTCTTTATTTATTTGTCAAAAAAAACAGTAAATACTGTATATGACGTGTGGCGAAAGAGATTTATCTGCGCACATTTTCTTGAGGGCCAAAACAAAATTAAAAAAACAACTGAAAAAATGAATTTAGAAAAATAAAAATATTTGAAAAATGTTTGTTCCCGAGTTATAGAAAATCAATTTCAACGGTAAATGAACTACAAGCAAAAGGAGTGCTCAACAAAACGTGCGCACAGTGAAGCTACATTTACACTACACTTTCTGCTTACTAACATGCCTTTATGTAATAATATTCTCCTTATGTACACTGTCCTGCGTATACTCTTAGAAATCTACCACCGGGAGTTAAATCCTAAGTAAATCAAATCTATCTATCTATCTGTTTATATATCTGTCATTTTTAGACCTAGAAATCTGATGTTTCGTTTACATGAATGTCCATGTTATTACATATTATTGTACTAATTAATTAATTTATAGAAATTGCTGAAAAAGTCAATAACATTAAAAAAATGGATGGGCCTCGAAGGCTCTGCCTTTATCAATGTCCTGGATGATTAATTTTTTGATGAAGGCAGGGTTTACATCACTAGCTACGTCGTTAGTGTTGAAAATGCCGCCACGGCCGCATTTAAGAAGAGCGAGAGAGAGAGAGCAAGAAAAGGGGGGAGAGTTAGAGCAAGAAGAAGTGAGCAAATTGTGAAGAGAGATAGTGTAGGGAAAAGGAGAAGACAGAGTGAAAGGAGGAGGGATAGAGAGGGCAGGGAATGAGAAGGGGAGAAGAGAGAAAGAGGGAGAAAGATGGAGAACAGAGAGGGGAGAAGTGGAGAGAGGGGAAGGGAGGTGTGGGAAGGAAGGAGGGAGAGAGGGGAAAGTGAGAGGTGGGAGAAAAGAGAGGGAAGGAGGAAGGAAGAATGGGGGAAGTGAGAGAAAGGGGAAGAGAGATGGGAGAGGGATGAGAAGGGAAGGAGAAAGGGGAAGAGGGAGAGAATCGGAGGAAGAGAGAGGGGTGGAGGATAGAAAGAGGCAGAGAGGGAAGGAAGGAGGGGTGAAGGAAAGGTAGGGTTTAGAGAGGAAGGGAGAAAAAGAAGGGGAAGAGGGAGAGAGGGGTGAAGGGAAATATAGGGGATGTGGGGCGGAGAAAGAGAGAGGGTTTGAGGGAGGGGTGGTAGAGGAGGGGGAGGAGGAAGGTAGCAGGAGGGGGAAGGAGAGTGGTGGAGGAGGAGAGGGGAAGAGGGGAGGAGGGAAGGGGAAATTGGAAGAGGTTGAGAGATGGAGAGAGAGGAAGTGAGAGGAAGAGCGAGAGGAAGAGAGAGAGGAAGATAGAGAGGAAGAGAGAGGGGAAGAGGAAGAGAGAGAGGAAGAGAGAGAGGAAGAGAGAGGGGAAGAGGGAGAGAGAGGGGAAGTTGGAGAGAGAGGGGAAGAGGGAGAGAGAGGGGAAGAGGGAGAGAGAGAGGATGAGGAAGAGAGAGGATGAGGAAGAGAGGGGATGAGGAAGAGAGAGGGAAAGAGGGAAAAGAGGGGAGGAGGAAGAGAGAGGGAGAGGAAGAGGGATAGAGAGGAAGAGGGAGAGAGAGGGGAAGAGGGAGAGAGAGGGGAAGACGCAGAGAGAGAGGAAGAGAGAGGAGAGAGCGCGTAGGGGGGCGTGTGGGGGCGTGTGGATGCTGACCTGCAGCGCGCGCACCCACTCCTCGGTGGCGGCGGTGCTC
Organism: Acheta domesticus; assembly: GCA_031308135.1. NCBI lineage: Eukaryota > Metazoa > Arthropoda > Insecta > Orthoptera > Gryllidae > Acheta > Acheta domesticus. The sequence goes on along the minus strand of JAHLJT010005437.1, from coordinate 86,645,477 downwards.
TCGGCGGTGAGGTAGAGCGTGCGCTTGGCGGCCGCCACCTCGAAGGCCGCCGCGCCCTCGGCCTCGCGCCACGCGCGCCGCGTCGTCCAGCGGCAGCGTCGCCTGCGGCCGCCGCCCCGCCGCCGCGTCGCTCGCGCACTTCCAGTACGACAGCGCGCCGTCCTTCAGCACGAACCTAACCGCACGCACACACGCAAAACGTGAGCCCATCATCAAATTGCAACACCCCTATACTGCGATTTTTGTACGAAGAGCTCTCAAGATAACTCAAATCCCATCTTCACGATGGACTATGTCACGGCATTTCGCGTCTTTTCTCGGTCTTGCCGGTAGAAGTCGCATGATCGCAAGCACTGCTTCATACGGTCGCGATCGTGCGAAATCTAGCGGAACGACTGTGAATGATACGAAATGCCGTGACATATTCCATCGCGAAGATGGGATTTCAGTTATCTTGAGAGCTCTTCCTACAAAAATCGCAGTATAGCTTGACTTCTTGCCAGTCTGGGAGACGCCGCGTCGTCGGCCTCTCAGCCAACGACGCGGCGTCTCCCGGACGGTCAAGAAATCATGGACTCTAGCCGCGGAAGCTTACGGGTACAACCCCTAGCTTTCCGCTCTTGTAGAGTACTCCACCCGTAGCACTCACCACTGCTTCCCCCAAAGTCTTAAACTACCTAACAAGACACCGCCAATTTCTTCCTACAAGACTGGAGCTAGAGACATACCATTCTGTCCCATCGCTGGCCCCCCTACAAGACTAGAGCTAGCGGCATTACATTCTGCCCCATCGCATGCCCTTTTGAACAATCCCTTGTTTCCTGTGCGAGATGCGCGCCCATACCACTCACCATCGTTTCGTCCAGGTTCCAATTAGGCAGTGCTTCGTAGAAGGTTAGAGCCACCTAGCATCCTGCCCCATCGCTTCCTCCACGTCTTGAGCTACCCAACACTGCTTTCTACGAGACTCGAGCTATCCAACCAAGATCCTGCCCCATCGCTCTCCCCTTCCTTTGTTATCCTGAAACCGACCACTCACCATCGCTTCCTCCACGGCCTGAGCTACCCAACACTGCTTTCTACGAGAGGCGAGCTAATCACCAAGCACTCTGGCCCATTCTTTGCCCCTCGCAAAACCCTTTCATTTTCTGTCAATGGTTGCAGTCACTCACTATCACTTCCTCCACGTCTTCAGCTACCAAGTCAGAACTCTTTGCTTTCTAGAAGACTTGAGGTACCCACCTAGTATCCTGCCCCATCCAAAAGCCTTTGTTACCCTGAAACCGCAACATTCAGCATCGCTCATTTCCTGTCAGTGGTTGCAGCCACTCACCAACGCTTCCTCCACGTCTTGAGCTACCCAACAAATCACAAACTCTTGCCTCCTACAAGATCTGAGGTACCACCTAGTATTCTACCCCATCCAACAGCCTTTATTATTCTGGGATCGCAGCACTCACCATCGCTTCCTCCACGTCTTGAGCTACCTAACGAGAGTCGAGCTTTCACCTAGCACACTCGCCCATTCCTTGCCCCTCGCAACACCCTTTCGTTTCCTGTCAGTGGTTGCAGCCACTCACCATCGCTTCCTCCACGTCTTGAGGTACCCAACAAATCACAAACCCTTGCCTCCTACAAGACCTGAGGTACCACCTAGTATTCTACCCCATCCAACAGCCTTTATTATTCTGGGATCGCAGCACTCACCATCGCTTCCTCCACGTCTTGAGCTTGCCGCCCAGCTTGGCGAGGTGGCCCGACTTCTCGAGGGCCTCGGCGGCGCCGCCCGCGCGGGAGGCGCCGCCGGCGGCGGAGCGCGTGGCGGTGGAGGCGGCCGAGGGCGGCGGCGAGCCGAGGGCGTGCGCGTGGGCGTGCGCGTGCGCCTCGAGCGACGCCGACGCGCGCAGCAGCAGCGACGGCAGCGTGCCCAGCGGCGCCGTCGTCGTCGCCGCCGTCGTCGTCAGCGCCAGCCCCGATGACGCGTCCACCAGCCCCGACGACGCCGACGCCGACTCGCACGAGAGCGCGTCGGGCGGGATGGCGTAGTCGTCCGACACGCCCGACTCGAACGACGTGTCTGCCGAGCACAGCGCACACACAGCATGCCCCGTAAGATAGGGTACTAAATATTACAACGTGTGGGGGACAGAATATCACTCTTTTCCAATAAACGTGTGGTGGAAAACGTGTCTTAGTTATGCATATGACGCCTTAATGATATGCAAATTATCTTACTCACGTATCTTTCTCTGTACGACACTTGTGAAATCTCTTTCGCTGTTCGAGACGCCCGACTAAAGCGACGTGTACGCGCACACAGTGTGCCTCGTAAGTTAGGGTACTAAATACTAAAACGTGTGGGGGACCGAATATCACTCTTTTCCGATAAACGTGTGATGGAAAACGTGTCTTAGTTATGCACATGATGCCTGGATGATAAGCAAATTATCTTATGTATCTTTCTCTGTACGACACTTGTGAAATGTCTTTCACTGTTCGACACGCCCGACTCGAACGACGTGTCTGCGAAGCACAGCGCACACACAGAATGTCTCGTAAGATAGGGTGCAAACTATCCCTTTTTAACTTCAAATTGAGACAAAGCAAATTCAAATCGGGAACACACAAAATAGTTGGGAGCAAACAATTTCAAATTGGGAAGAATCAATTTCAAATCGATAGGACTTAACAGACTGAAACAGGAAAGTAAATAAAAATCAAGTTACAGCCATTTAGAGATATTATCTACCTGATAATTTAAGTATTGTAGCACATATTCGTATCGTTTTCTTTTATTTATATCGCTGTTCATTTTTTCGGGCTCTTTCCAAGTGTCTCCGATTTTGTATTTAAAAATCGTGAAGAATACCAAAAAACGTACAAAATCGTAAAGAATACGCCATCCGAATGTTCACCAATGGTCTGCGTGGGTTGGCAGGACGCCAGCAGGCGTGTATGTTACAAACTATAGTGCCGATGTTCGCGCTTTTTCAGTCGTTTCTTATTTGTGTATTTTGAATAATTGAACATTCAGAAGCCACTTTTCGTATTTCTCACAAAATTAACCAATTTTTATTCACAGAAGTTGACGAGCCTAACCTGCAGTTGTATCCGGCCGACTCTAGCGACTCTAAGTTTCTCTCTCACTTTGATGGAGACTTCAAAGGCCATGATACTTACTCCGTCCAAGGAAGCCTATGCATTCAGCGCAAAGTTTAAGTCCAAAGTAAAATCTTTTCTGTTGCATAACTGTTTCTATACAATTCGAGACTATAGAGAGCATCAAAAAGGAAAGTAGCATTAATTTTAACAATGATAGTTCATGTAATTATTTATCATTTGGATTGTATAATTCTAAAGAACCTGTAACAAGTATTGTATCAGAGCTTCTGGGTCGATGACCCCCCGTCTCGATCAAGTTTTTCGTCCAGTTTCCCTGGTCTTTTGAGCAAATGCTGGTCCCTTGTTTTGCTTCTGGACATACACGTAACTTCATTATTTGTGCACATCTTCTAAATTTCAGTGGGGAATATAGTTATTTAAATTATCGTTCTACATATTGTCGCGACAAAAAGTATTATTGTTCCATGTAGAAGACGATGAGGGTTAAGGACACAAATTTCTAGCTAATTTACCTTTCGAAATAGATTTTATTATACAGGAGCGAATACTTTGTCAACAAAACTTGAAGAAAAAAAAATGTTCTTTTCTCTGTATTCAAAATTCGACTAGAATATGGTTTAGAATAGAGATTAGAGAATTATGAAAACGTGCCCAGAATCCACTTTTCCCCATAGCTCGTCACACACAGTGTTTAACTGTTTTTGACGTGGAATAAACAAAGAGAAGAGCGTGTGAGCGTGCGTACCTCGGCGCATGCTCTTGCACGGGGAGCCCGAGGAGGAGCGCTTGGCCGGCGACAGCGACGACGCCGTGCGGTTGCTCTTGGAGGGCGACGAGCCCGACCCGCCGGACAGCGACGTGTCCGTGTCGCCCCCGCTGCTGGCGCCGCGCCCGCCTCCGCCGCCGCCCGTGCCGCCGCCGCCGCCGCTGCCCGCCGCCGCGGCCGCCGCCGCAGCCGCAGCCGCCGCCGCCGCGCCCTCGCCGTCGCTGCTGTCGTCCTCGCTCGAGTCGCCCGTGAACGGCACCGAGCGGATCTGGCTGGCGCGCTATGCACGAAGACAAGCTGAGATGAACTATTGGTACCGATTAGCATGATTCTGATGATTTCAATACCGATACCAGTACTCGATACCAACACCCATAAAGATACCAATATCCATATCGATGCCAATACTGTTATCGATACCAATACCGATATAGATTACAATACCCGTACTTATACCACCATCAATAACGATGCCAATAACTATCGCTAACAATCTACATTAATACTGAGATGTGATAAACATTGAAATGTGTACGTAAGTTGATTACATTAGATTGTGTTGAATCAGATATTAAATAGAATTGTTATTGAAAAATTCCATGTTTGTTAAGATTGTTTCTCATTCCCAGGTTTTGAATACACGGCAATTTCCCACATCCGATATGGCTGAATCAGGTACCACTTGGATGCCCAACGCTACCTTTTTTTTCACCCTACCCCCCTCAAGTTATATGTGACATTCCCTGCCCCCAACGAATATGGGATCTGATTCGGATGGAATTATCGGATAAATTTATTTTCCCATTTACTCAGGATTCTTTTACATGTCACAAGGGATCAGGGTACACAGGAAGGAATTTCCGTCCCTCAAAAATTCACAACCCTTGTCAAAGTGTATTAAATTCACTGAATATAATCGAAAAATGCCGTGGAAATCATTACAATCTGCCAAAACCACATTTTCCATGACTCATCCGGTTAGTAGCTTTGGGCACAATACCCATATCTTACGCCTAGAAGACATAAATCTAATAATAGTTCATTCTCAGCCACTTCAGATCTTTCCAGTAGAGGATTTTTTTAAAAACAAATTCTAATTTACCATCTTTTACCACAAATTACTATTAGATTTTTAACTTGGAAATTCCGCTGCTTTGAGGCATACTCTGTGAAAGAGCTCTTATCCAACAAATTAAGCAAAGTATTAGACTCCATTAAGCTTCCCAGACTTGTGTTTTTGTGTTTTGTAACCGCAATCAATTGCATCTACGAACCGACACTTATACAATTGCTGTGTTAGCGACAACCACTACTTACGTCACTCTATGCAGAGTTCCTTGTATTACTATTATAAAAATGAAAGAACATTTTATAGTTTCGGTTATAATAGCATACGATTGTGAGACATAAAGTTTCCATTGAAGTATATCCTAGGAAATTAGTAAAATTACCTCTTCCGTAGACATAATGTATGCGTACTGTAACTGTACTGCCACATAATAATAACAATAATATAATAATAAGTTTATTATCTTGCAAATGGACTGTTGTCCGGTGGCAAGTTACAATTGCAATAATCTTCAAAATAGACAATATTCAAAATGTAGTCAAATAAGATTATTATAATAATAAACAACAATATTAATAAAATAATAATTAATAATACAACAGTACTCCCAGTTTTTACACAATTAAGAATTTTAAAGAAAACTGTACCTTACGAGCAATATAATAGTTATTTATGTATCTACGGCGCCAAGTAGACGCCCTCGCCCCGAGGGCGACCCACTAACCCAAGAGCCTCATCATATGTATGATACTTAACACTACGTACTACAATCATAAACAAATATTGAATTTTATAATAAAAATACTCGACATCTACCAAACGTATGCTATTACTATACTGCGATTTTTTCAGAGCTGCGTCAGATAGATCATCAGTTACGATACCATCCAATCGGGACCTTGCACGTCACTACAGTGACGTCACTATGGTGGCGTTCAACCTTCCGATTGGATGACATCGTAACAGCTGGTTTACGTCGGACGGAGCTCTGAATAAATCGAAGTATATATGAGAAGGCTTAACACCTTGATGGTGGCGTAGACCCCACAATACTGAAATTTGCAACAGAGAGCCGATGTCTGAGTGCCACTCACCCCCTTGACGGTGGCGTAGACGGGCGCCGGGATGTCCCGGTAGCCGTGGGCGGGGCCGGGCTGAGCGGGTTGCGGCGGCGGGGGCTGCGCGGGGGCGGCCGCGCCCAGCAGCCCGTCCGCCGCCACCTGGTAGATGCGCGACTCCCACGACGGGAAGCGGTGCAGCGGCGGCGTCGGCGGCCGCGCGCCCGCCTCCTCCGCGTCCCCCACTGCCACACGCACACACATACACTCAGAGGCGGGTTATACTGCGATTTTCGTAACAGCGTCCCTGACAGAAATCAGCTGTTTCGCTGCCATCCAATCGGCAGCTTATATTTCGCGACAGTGACGTCACTATGGTGACGTTCAAGCTCCCTATTGGATGAAACCGTCAACAGTTGATTTCCGTCAGGGACACTTACGAAAATCGCAGTATAACAACTTCCTCGCCCATAGGTAAGCAAAAAATTCCAGCCTATTTTTTTTTCAAATAAACCAGGAAAAAGTTATTAAATAAACATGTATAATCTATGTTTAGAAATGGCAAATACATATACGAACGAATTAAGACATCTTTAAGCATATTATCAAAATTATATGGATTTAGGTACGCACAATTTTTTAAAAAAATTTATACAAATAATTTATTCGTAATTTAATAATATTGTTCAAAATCTGATAAATACAAATTAAGAATAAGAAATGGTACTTTATGAAACGATGATGTAATGAAGGGTATTAATATACGTGTGTGATATTACGATACGAGCGAGGAACGAGCGAGGGCACCTAGCGGACAAGTACCTAAATTCCTCGCATGCTGCCGCAGGTGGCTGTGGTTACCTGTCCGCCTGCTAGGGAGTACTGCGCTAGTCAAATAGGATCAAAGTGAAATTACGATCCACTTTATTTTAAATAATATACATAAAATACTACTAATAAAATAAATTAAAACTATTGAGTAGAATATAATATCAAATACAATTTTAATGTACACAATCGAACGAAACATTTGCTTAAACGATTCTCAATGATTAATTGTTACTACTTCGTTTGTAAACTTCTCTGTGATTGGTCCAGAACCTGTACCATAATGAAAACTGTATCGAAATGACTATCATTATGCAACTGGTTGCAGCCATCCAATGACAGCATTATACAATGGGAGTAGAAAAACAAAAGTGCACACAACGAAGAAAAGGCTCTTTAGAAACAATTTGTGTCCACAATGTTTCCCGCCGTAGGGACATGCATCGTCTCGTGACATTTCACCGCAGAGGGAAAAATCTCACGCTCTCTCAGTCTGAATCAGTGAAAAACTACTGATTGACAGTGACTATTCACTTATGCTGTCAGTTATAACCCTGCCACTGACAATCAGTGAATTGAACAGAACAAATCAGTAAAATCGGGTCCACTTTTCGAATCAGTGAAAATGCACTGTTTGAATCAGTGAAATCTGTGACAAACTAATTGAACGTGACGACTGAACGATCAGCGAGCGACGGTGGCGCGGCACTTTTACCATCGACGACCAGTGAAATGCTGGCGGTCATTACGAAAAGGTTCGCGTATTCGCTGATTGTCAGCGAAACTACCCATTTCGACCGAAGATATCAGTGACTTCGGCTCTCGCTGATTGAATCAACGACAATTTCACTGATTCAGATTCAGATAGTGGTCTATGTACCACGGTGTAAAATATATAGGTGTGTCAACTAGCCGCCTTTGGGACAAAATGTTTGAAGCCAGTTTGAGGCTAGTTCCTTGCTTATCCGTACGGTGCGCACGATCGCGTTGGGCATTCATGATGGCGTCTCGCGATTTAGTGGCTTCCACCAGAGGTTACAAAGCTATTAAATGGATCACCATCTTGTCCCAAAAAAATGCCCAAGTCGTTCTCAGCGCTCACACAGCGAGAGCTGTGAGAACTAGCCTCACATTAGCTTCAGTTTTAGACCGGGAGTGAACCCACCTATATCTCTTACACCGTGTATGTACCGAGAACCGCGAAAAAGAGGTGAGACGAAGCCCTTGTTAGGACGTCGTCCAATCGCACGCACTCACCGTGGTGCGCGGGGTGGGCGAGCCAGGGCGCGCGCTCCCGGGACGGCGTGTAGATCTCGGCGTAGTCGTGCGCGCCGTCGTCGTAGCAGGCCGACGCCTGCGCGGAGGGCGGCGCGGGCGGCGGCGGCGGGGGCGGCGCCTGCGGCCCGGCCAGCGGGTGCTGCTGCGAGGGCGGCGGCTGGTGGCGGCGCTGGGGCGCGGGCGACGGCGCCGCCCCGGCCCCGGCGCCCGTGCACAGCTGCAGCTGCGCCACCGCCGCGCGCAGGTCCCGCGACAGCTCCTCCGCCTCGTCCTCCACCTCCGTGCCGCACAGCTGCGCACGAGCACACGACTTATATCCCCACGTACAGAGCGTACAGGCTGCACATAGCATTACGCAATGTACTCCGGAGCAAGGCAGGGCTTATGGATTTAATTAAAGCACGAGGCCCGATAACCGATATCTTGGAACCAGAGAAACCCTTGTTTCGCTGTCATTCAATCGGGAGCTTACATTTCGCGACAATGACGTCACTATGGTGACGTTCGAGCACCCTATTGGATGAAACCGTCAACAGCTGATTTCTGTCAGGGACCAAGTTACGAAAATCGCAGTATATCTATAAGGTAACGATGGGTAACATTGCCATGGGTGAAACAATGCCACAACTTCAAAAACTTTAAGTAGCATAGTCTTTATAGTAAATTGATTTGCTGGCTGAGTTCCCATTGTGAGCTCTCTTAGAAACATTACATACAATCGTTTGTTGCACTGGGTTACAGTTGTAACCTAAAATGTTCGTAAACATGTATGGAGAGCAAATCTGGAAGAAAAAACCGTAGGCGCGGAGGAAGGGAGTGCAAGACAGGAAGTGAACATACAGAAGCAGAGGATTAAGGGAAAGCTAAAGAAAAGAGAAGGCGTACATCCTAAGGCAGAGGGATAAGGAAAAGAAAGACAGGAAGAGAAGACGAACACCCTGAGACAGGGGAATAAGGGAGAGCAACGCGGCAAGGGAAGCAGTACACACTAGGGCAGAAGAAAATGCGAGAGCATAATGGGAAGCGAAGTATACCCTGAGGGGGGGGCAGAAAAATACGGGAGAACAAGACTTCTCCCCGAAGCCCAGGAATCCAAGTGTTCAAGTCAGCAAGAAAAGACGCATACGCTGAGCAAGGAAAGTGGAAGGGAGTGCTCGACGCCGAGCAAGAGAAAAGGAAGGCAAAGTTAGACGCCGAGCAAGGGAAGACGAAGGGAGAGCTAGACGCTGAGCAAAAAAGGGAGAGCTAGACGCTCAGCAAAAAAGGGAGAGCTAGACGCTGAGCAAAAAAGGGAGAGCTAGACGCTGAGCAAGGGAAGAGGAAGGGAGAGCTAGACGACGAGCAAAAGAGGAAGGGAGAGCTAGACGCTGAGCAAGGGAAGAGGAAGGGAGAGCTAGACGCCGAGCAAAAGAGGAAGGGAGAGCTAGACGCCGAGCAAAAGAGGAAGGGAGAGCTAGACGCTGAGCAAGGGAAGAGGAAGGGAGAGCTAGACGCTGAGCAAAAGAGGGAGAGCTAGACGCTGAGCAAAAGAGGGAGAGCTAGACGCTCAGCAAAAGGGGAAGTGAGAGCTAGGCGCTGAGCAAGGGCGAAGTTCTACCTCGAGTCTGCCCGCGTTCGAGCGTCCGAGATCCTATGGGTCCGTCCAGGTGTAGAGAAATTAGGAAGTGACGGAAAGAGAAGAGGCAAAGGACTAAGGGAGAGCAACGCGGCAAGAGAAGCCTCTTTGACGGAGGGATAAGGGCATGATGGGGAGGGAAGTATACGTTGAGACAGAGGAACAAGAAAGAAAAGACGCTAGTCGCTGCGCAAGGGCATAGACTAAAGAGGCTTTACTTTACTCTATGGCAAGGGGGGGGGAAGCCTTACCTCGAGGCGGTCCGCGTGCGAGCCGCCGAGGCCTAGCAGGTCGGCGCAGGCGTAGAGGAATTGCGAAGAGCAAGACGGAAAGAAAAGACGTATACCCTGAGGCAAATAAATAAGGGAGAGCAAAACGAAAAAGAAGACGTACACCCTGAGGCAGAGGAATAAGGAAGTGCAAGACGGGAAGAGAAGACGTATACCCTGAGGCAAAGGAATAAGGAAGTGCAAGGCAGGAATATAGACGACGAACCACCTGAGGTAGAAGAATAAGCGAGAGCAACACGGTAAGAAAAGCCGTAACACTCTTAGACGGAAGAATAAGAGAATGATGGGAAGGGAAATATATGTGGAGGCAGAGGATCAAGGGAGAAAAGACGCTAGTCGCTGTGCAAGGGCATGGACTAAAGAGGCTTTACTTCACTCTATGGCAAGGGAGGGAAGGGGGGTACTTACTCTATGGTACGGGAGGGAAGGGGGTGTTTTACTCTATGGTACGGGAGGGAAGGGGGTGTTTTACTCTATGGTACGGGAGGGAAGGGGCTACTTTACTCTATGGCAAGGGAGGGAAGGGGGTACTTTACTATATGGCAAGGGAGGGAAGGGGGTACTTTACTCTATGGCAAGGGAGGGAAGGGGCTACTTTACTCTATGGCAAGGGAGGGAAGGGGCTACTTTACTCTATGGCAAGGGAGGGAAGAGGCTACTTCACTCTATGGCAAGGGAGGGAAGGGGCTACTTTACTCTATGGCAAGGGAGGGAAGGGGGTACTTTACTCTATGGCAAGGGAGGAAAGGGGGTACTTTACTCTATGGCAAGGGAGGGAAGGGGGTACTTTACTCTATGGCAAGGGAGGGAAGGGGATACTTTACTCTATGGCAAGGGAGGGAAGGGGGTACTTTACTCTATGGCAAGGGAGGGAAGGGGGTACTTTACTCTATGGCAAGGGAGGGAAGGGGGTACTTTACTCTATGTCAAGGGAGGGAAGGGGGTACTTTACTCTATGGCGAGGGAGGGAAGGGGGTACTTTATGGCAAGGGAGGGAAGGGGGTTCTTTACTCTATGGCAAGGGGGGGAAGCCTTACCTCGAGTCGGTCGGCGTGCGAGCGGCCGAGGCCCAGCGGGTCGGCGCAGGCGTAGAGGAATTGCGAAGTGCAAGACGGAAAGAAAAGACGTATACCCTGAGGCAAATAAATAAGGGAGAGCAAGGCAGGAATATAGACGACGAACCCCCTGAGGTAGAAGAATAAGCGAGAGCAACACGGTAAGAAAAGCCGTAACACTCTTAGACGGAAGAATAAGAGAATGATGGGAAGGGAAATATATGTGGAGGCAGAGGAACAAGGGAGAAAAGACGCTAGTCGCTGTGCAAGGGCATGGACTAAAGAGGCTTTACTTCACTCTATGGCAAGGGAGGGAAGGGGGGTACTTTACTCTATGGTACGGGAGGGAAGGGGGTGTTTTACTCTATGGTACGGGAGGGAAGGGGGTGTTTTACTCTATGGTACGGGAGGGAAGGGGGTGTTTTACTCTATGGTACGGGAGGGAAGGGGCTACTTTACTCTATGGCAAGGGAGGGAAGGGGGTACTTTACTATATGGCAAGGGAGGGAAGGGAGTACTTTACTCTATGGCAAGGGAGGGAAGGGGGTACTTTACTCTATGGCAAGGGAGGGAAGGGGGTACTTTACTCTATGGCAAGGGAGGGAAGTGGCTACTTTACTCTATGGCAAGGGAGGGAAGAGGCTACTTCACTCTATGGCAAGGGAGGGAAGGGGCTACTTTACTCTATGGCAAGGGAGGGAAGGGGCTACTTTACTCTATGGCAAGGGAGGGAAGGGGCTACTTTACTCTATGGCAAGGGAGGGAAGGGGCTACTTTACTCTATGGCAAGGGAGGGAAGGGGCTACTTTACTTTATGGCAAGGGGGAAGCCTTACCTCGAGTCGGTCGGCGTGCGAGCGGCCGAGCCCCAGCGGGTCGGCGCAGGCGTAGAGCGGCTCGTGGGGCAGGGAGGCGGCGGAGGCCAGCGACGACGCGGCGTCCGAGGCGGCGGAGCGCGGCCGCCCGCGCAGCGCCCCGCCCACGCCGCCGCCCCCGGACTCCTCCTCCAGCTCCGCCAGCTCCGCGCCCGACTCCGCTTCCAGCGACAGGCTGGCGCGCGACGAAGATCCCTGGCGCGACACACACACAAATTGCTTTGCCACGCAACTCGGGATTCACAGTTGCGAACGGCAAGCAGAACGAACCACGGTGTAAGATATACAGGTGTGCCAAATAGCCGCCTTTGGGGCAAATTTTCAGAAGCCAGTTTGAGGCTAGTTCCTCGCTTGTCCGTACGATCGGTTTGGGTCACGGTGTAAGACATACATCTTAAGATGACATCTTAAACTGTGCCTGTTACACAGTTTTACAAAACATTTCCTACCCATTTTCGTAACTGTTCGCTCTAGATTTGACCAATTCCACCGCGAAACGACAAATCACTGATTTGAAATTTGAAATCAGCTGGCCACAGACCTGTCGAATGGATCACGACCATTTACGACCTCACCCAAATCAGACCCAAACATCGCAGCGCTTATATGCGAGAACTGTGAGAACTAGTCTCACATAAGCTTCACTTTTAGACTGGGAGTGAACACACCTGTAGATCTTACACCATGGAACGAACCAAGAATGAACCAAGATTGTTTCGTCAAACTGTAGCACGTCGTATGTCAGGTATTCCGTGCTGTATGTCGTCAGCGACCAGTGTTTTGCGATTGAAACTCGCATGTGAGAACCAGTGTTTTACGAAGAACGAACAAAGTCTGTTTGGTCGAACTATAGCAACTCGCATGCCATTCATACATTCCAGTCGCAAGTCTCAAGTCACATGCCGCACGTAGAGTGCCAATCGGTCGCATGGCGCAAGTCGCAAGCCACAAGTTGTGTGGAGCATGTAGTGTGCCAGAAGTCGCATGTCATAGGCAAAATGTCGCATACGTCATGTCGCAAGCCTTCTGTCGACAGCCGCTAATAGCATGCGGCAGGTCGCATGCTAAACGTTGCATGCGACAGCTCGCAGACAACAGGTCGCACGCTACACGTTGCATGCGACAGTTCGCAGACAACAGGTCGCATGCACCACGCTGCATGCGACAGTTCTCACACAAAGGGTCGCATTCTACATGTTGCATGCGACAGTTCGCAGGCAACAGGTCGCATGCTAAACGTTACATGCGACAGTTCGCAGGCAACAGGTCGCATGCTACCCATTGATGCGACAGTTCGCAGACAACGGGTCGCATGCAACACGTTGCACGCGACAGTTTGCAGACAACGGGTCGCATGCAACACGTTGCATGCGACAGTTCGCAGGCAACAGGTCGCATGCTATCCATTGATGCGACAGTTCGCAGACAACGGGTCGCATGCAACACGTTGCATGCGACAGTTCGCAGGAAACATGTCGCATGCTACACATTGCACGCGATAGTTCGCAGACAATAGGTCGCATGTAACGTTGCACGCGACAGTTTGCAGACAACGGGTCGCATGCAACACGTTGCATGCGACAGTTCGCAGGCAACAGGTCGCATGCTACCCATTGATGCGACAGTTCGCAGACAACGGGTCGCATGCAACACGTTGCATGCGACAGCTCGCAGGAAACATGTCGCATGCTACACATTGCATGCGATAGTTCGCAGACAATAGGTCGCATGCAACACGTTGCACGCGACAGTTGGCACGCCACAGTCGCATGCCACACACGTCTCTTTAATTCGAAAGCGAGCGCACTCACCCCGGCGGAGGAGGAGCGGCCGGCGCCCGAGGGCGGCGCCAGGTGATGGTGCTGCTGCGCGTGCGTGGCCAGGTGCGCGCGCAGCAGGTCGAGCTGCGCGGCGCAGCGCGCGTTCTGCTCGCGCAGCACGGCGTTCTGCGCCTCCAGGTCGCGCAGCTTCAGCGCCACCCACTGCTTGATGCGCGCCGCCTTCGCCTCCACCTGCCGCGCGTCCTGCAGCCGCAGCTGACGCTGCAACACACACACACACACGCCCAACGCACTCAGTGTTTATACTGCGATTTTCGTAACTTTGTCCCTGACAGGAATCAGCTGTTTCGCTGCCATCCAATCGGGAGCTTATATTTCGCGACAGTGATGTCACTATGGTGACGTTCAAGCTCCCGATTGGATGAAACCGTGAACAGCTGATTTCTGTCAGGGACAAAGTTACGAAAATCGCATTGTACATCGGATTTGCACGACTATAAGTACTATGACTACGAGTTAGAGTGATAATGAACGTTTTTGATGCAGTTAGAACACTAAATTCAAGTGAAGGTAAGGTTTCTATAAATACGTCGCATGCCACATGTTGCAAGCCCCAAGTCGCAAGCCTCAAGTCACGTGCCGCACGTAGGGGGCCACACGTCCTGCATGGCCAATGTCGAAATTAGATAACTGAGTGCTAGTAAGGTAGTACTGAAATTAGATTAAGTAAGAAATTAGATACTGCTGCGACCGCAGAATCGAGAAACTCTTCTAGAACATCAGCATCGCCTATATCCATTTTCATCCAGTAATTATAATCACAATGTACCAGTTACAGAAAAAGGGACTCGGGTGAAAAACAATGCCACGGTACCTTATGCCGAGAAACCACGGTCTCATATTATTCAGTCGTCCGTCTTAAGAACCGTCTTAAACCCTAAAACGTGGAGATTAAATCGTGATTCGTAAAAGAAGCATTTTTTACGCGTTCGAAGAAAAAAAGTGTTTATATTTCGTGGGCGAAATGATTGTTTTCATTCCCAGTATGCTTCTCCTTAATTTTATAAAAAAAAGGTTTATAGAGGAAACAAAATATTGTAAATTTTAATTGTGTTTTGCAGAATTTTTATGTCGTAAATGCGTATTTGTAAAAGTCATATATTTCAAGATTTTTCTAGGATCTAAAAACCCTCCCCCTACAAATCACTATGTTGCATTCAGGTCAGTAGTGACTGGTACAGACAAAAGTATTTTGTTTTCTTTGTTGTCTTAAAGAGTTTTATCTGAACATTCGAGCTTTGTCTTCCTTTAAGCATTAGAGCTAAAAATGGCAATTTTAGCACGCTGTGCACGCCCTAAAAGTATAGAAGAATTCACGTAACAACAAGCAAAAGTGACAGTTCGCTAAACAAGTGAACATCACATGAAATTCAGAGAAGTATCCCTCCGCCGCGGCAGCTGTTCGGAAACATGTGCACCAGTACGCACCTTACATTCAAGACTCGGTTTTAAAATAAACATAATACTTATCACGCAAAAAGTAAATTCCATATAATGTGTATAAAAAAAATAAATTTTTACAGAAGAGCACATAACACTACACTTCCTAATTTCAATTATTTCTCGTGGCGCACTATATTTTCGTCGGACGAGGACATCACAAAAGGAAGCGTCGAAGCCATTTACAAGTTAGCCAACTGCAAACGAACGAATCGAGGAAGGAGAGTTCAATGGGATGAAGGACACAATGACCGCAGACCTTCGGTTATGTTGCCAGCACTAGCTGTCAAAATTGCTTGTTCTTACATGAATCCCTCTTTACCGGCTTCTTCTAATGGACGTTTTAAAGAAAATGATTGTGTGTGTGTGTGACTGACCTGCTCCTCCACCGCCGTCTCCAGCTGCGAGATGGTGCGCCGGTGGTGATCGGTGGCGGCGGCGGCGTCCCCAGAGGCGGGCGGGGGCGGGGCTCGCCGTCGGCGTCGCCGCCCCCGCTCCACTCGCTGCTGCCCGTGCCCGGCGCCGCCCCGGCGCCGCCTCCGTCCCCGGACGCCAGGCGCCGTTCCATCAGCCGCACCTGCGCACACCACCCGCCGCACCGCTTCGTCAGACACACAGTTGGACACACGATGAGCGAGGGAATGAGAGAGAGAGGGGGGAGAGAGAGGGGGGAGAGAGGGGGAGAGAGAGGGAGAGAGGGGAGAGAGAGGGGAGAGAGAGGGAGAGAGACTGAGGGAATGGGCAAATGAGAGCGAGACACAATTCATTGATTAATGCCTCCGGGCGCGTCAACTGAGGTAGTTATTGGTCCCGTAAGTGCAGTGCATGCTTGCCTTGGGAGTTAGCTGTTATCTTCCCCCGCTGGATGGCGAGATCCGGCGCCGTCCAGAACATCGGTTTGCGAGGTTTTCCCCAACCAGGTATCTCCCACCACGGTCCAGCCGCGACAAGCTCTAAGCTCCCGACCGGCCCCCCTGTAGTGTGTGGTAGCGTAGAGCATGTAAGTGTTAGTAAGGGGTGAGGATAAAAAAAGGAAGAGGAAGGAAAGCGCGCGGTCCGTGCTCTTTTTGTTAAGATACTGCTCCGGCATTCGCCTGGTGTTGGTCGGAGAAACCACGGAAAAACTACCCATCAAGGCAGCCAGCCGCTCGAATTCTGCTCCAGACACCGATTGAAATCGACCTAGCTATTAAGCTACCACCGTCGAGACTAGAACCTAGGACCACCAGGTCAGAGGAATTCTCCCCCGAAGAAAAACGTACGAATGATTTTTTCGCCCTTAAAAATCCTCGGCTTCGACCGGGTTTGAACCAGCAAACTTGCGCATAACAGCCCATTACGCTGTTGTATCACTGAAGACAAACCGATGGTCGAGTAGTCTTTCAGAGTCCTGGCGTCCGTGAAGTCCCGTGCATATGCGAACACACACACACGCACACCACACACACACACACACACACACACGCTGAGCGCTGTTCTTCAGCCCTTTTCACGGCACTTTGTCTTCACAAAGGCTTTCGATCGAACTTCATTGCAGAGGTCAAAGAGCCAGTAACGAAGTCACGCTCAAAGGGATTGCCATGGCGTCACCCTCATTATTAAGAACACGGATTTCGGCGAAGAAGCGTGCACGAGTTCCAGTTTCCTGTTTTCTTTTTCCTTTTATACGTTTTATTGAAGCAAATTTCCGCTTAGCTTCGAAGAGTTCATTGGGGGTTTGAGTAATAAAACTGGGCCAGTACAAAGGTGAAAAATAATAAAAGTTACCTTACGTGACCAGGAAATTATTTTTATATGACATTTGGGTAAATAAAATCGTGCGAAATATCGAACTTTTCGTCCGTTATTACTTATGGATGCTCTTAAAAAAGTTGCTAAAGAGTGGGACACGTTATTACAATTTATAATTCAGTCGCTGTGTAATTTTATTAATCTGAATACAGAAAATTAATTAATTTTGTTGAAATTTTACTTCAAAAAGAACAATAAAGTCGGTGTAAAAATACTGTTATCTCATACGAATAACTGATAACGAATAACCTCGGCGAGGCACCAACCGATCAGAGCAGACGGCTATTAGAATTCTCACCCACACAGCTGCTGAAGGCGATCTAGGTCTCTAGTTAGTTTCTAAAATCCCACCACCGTCGGGACTCGAACCCAAGGACCTCCCGGTCGGGGGCACAGCAACGGCTTTCAGGCACCGTCCTCGGCGTGGCACCAACCTATCAGAGCAGCCGGCTACTAGAATTCTCGTAATAAATATTTTCCGTTTCTGTCTATATTTTCAATATATATATATATATATATATATATATATATATATATATATATATATCAATAGGTTGGTCCATCATTTAAAAGACAGAAAATGTTTCGAATAACAGTTTATATATTAAATAAAATACAAATTCCACACAACGTTTCGGAAACAGCTGGTTTCCATCATCAGGTGACAAGTAAATAAATATAACATATAAAATTAAATAAATATACAATTACAGACCCTCTACTGAATATTTTATTGTAATTCTTCTGTTTTGTACCTTTCCGTTGTTTTATATATTATCTTTATTTACTTGTCACCTGATGATGGAAACCAGGTGTTTCCGAAACGTTGTGAGGAATTTGTATTTTATTTAATATATAAACTGTTATTTGAAACATTTTCTGTCTTTTAAATGATGGGCCAACCTATCGATATTCTAGAATTCTCCCCCCACACAGCTGCTGAACTCTACCTATTGTGTAGATAGTGTCGAAAATACCGCCACCGTCGGGGCCCGAACCTAGAACCGCCCGGCTGCAACGGCTTTCAGGCACCGTTCTCGGCGTGGCACCCACAAAGGGGGGAGGGGAGTGGCGCACCACATTAGAGCGGCTGCAAGTGGCACTCCGCTGCGGGCGGGCGACAGGTGCAAAGGCAGCGCCTCGCCTCGCCCCGAGGCGCTCAAAGACCAGCGAGGGACCTCAAACGAGATTACCTTCGCCCGCGCGGCCCGAGTGGCACTCAGGCTGCGGTCGCCTGCGCTCGCGCCTCTGGTCCCCGCTCGTGCACCGCGCCGCGCGAAGACACAACCTCCAGAGGCACTTGGCTGGCCGGGAGACGCCCCGCAGGAGAATATCGCGTCTGCGTAGGAGGGCGCTGTTTCTGGTGGAGACATGTAAGTGACCATCCGGACCCCGAGCTTCATGGCGCAACTCACGTCGTTAGTCTCAAGGTGGAGGCAGTCTCAAGGTGGGCTGCCACGGTACTCACGTCTTTAGCCTCAAGGTGGAGGCAGCCTCAAGGTGGGCTGCCACGGGACTCACGTAGTTAGCCTCAAGGTGGGCTGCCACGGGACTCACGTCTTTAGCCTCAAGGTGGGCTGCCACGGTACTCACGTCTTTAGCCTCAAGGTGGGCTGCCACGGGACTCACGTCTTTAGCCTCAAGGTGGAGGCAGCCTCAAGGTGGGCTGCCACGGGACTCACATCGTTAGTCACAAAGGTGGAGACAGTGAGTAGGTGGCTCGCCACTGATCCTTGGGCGGGATCGGGCATGGGGTCCGTCAACCGGCTTCCTCTGTTCAGCAAGGCAGCGGGCCTCAAACCCACATGTGAAAGGCCGGATGGGGAGCATGAATCTCTCTGTCGGGGTGCGTAGATGAAAAGGTTGCCTAGATGCGACAGGTGCAAAGGCACCGCGTCGCGGAAAGACAGCCTCCAGAGCCACTTGGCTGTCCGGCAGACGCCCCGCAGGAGAATATCGCGTCTGCTTAGGCCGACGCGGTTTCTGATGGAAACATGTAAGTGACCATCCGGACCCCGCACTTCACGGCGGAACTCACGTCGTTAGTCTCAAGGTGGAGGCAGTGAGTAGGTGGGTCGCCACTGATTCTTGGGCGGCACCGGGAATGGGGTCCGTGGGTCGGCTTCCTCTGTGCAGTAGGGGAACGGACCTCAAGCTCACATATAAAAGGCCGGATGGGGAGCATGAACCTCTCAGTCGGGGTTGCCTAGAGTGGCACTCAGGCTGCAGTCGCCTGCGCTCGCGCCTCTGGGCCCCGCTCATGCACCGCGCCGCGCAAAGACACTGCCTCCAGAGGCACTTGGCTGGCCGGGAGACGCCCCGCAGGAGAATATCGCGTCTGCGTTGGAGGGCGCTGTTTCTGGTGGAGACATGTAAGTGACCACGCGGACCCAGAGCTTCACGGAGGGACTCACGTCGTTCGCCTTAAGGCGGAGGAAGTGAGTAGGTGGCTCGCCACTGATCGGGAATGGGGTCCGTGAGCCGGCTTCCTCTATGCAGCAGGGCAGCGGGCCTCAAACCGACATATACAAGGCCGGATGGGGATCGTCAACCTCTCTGTCGCGGTTGTCTAGAGTGGCACTCAGTCTGCGGTTGCCTCCGCTCGCGCCTCTGGTTCCCGCTCTCGCACCGTGACGCGTGAAGACGCAGCCAGAGCTAGGTACTCGGCTGGCCGAGAGACGACGACGCATCCTGGGAACAGCTGCCAACGTTTCGGCCCCCCCCCCATTCAGCGATCTACCTGCATTTCGCTCCGACGTGGGTCGCAGCATGACGGCCGAAATGTTGGCACCTGTGCCTAGGACGCAGCGTCTCCCGGCCCGCCAAGTAGTAATGCTGATTCTGGCCGCGGAAACCTAAGGTTTCACATGCCCTCAAGCCAACGGACAGCGATTACAACAGTCTTCCAGTTTTGGGTACGTCCTTGCTTTTTGTGTTTTGCACTTCACTTCACTACACTGAGCTACTTTCCATCCCCGGTCCATTTTACTTCTTTTCTCTTACCCGATTCCCTCACTGAACATTTCACTGGACCCAACACTCCACTCCACTCCATTGCAATGCACTTACCTACAAGTACGTTTCTTATTCTAAATAACAAACACAAACTAGATGAAATTGTTAATATAAACTAAATCATATTCGATCTAACCTGTTTCTAAACATATTTACAGTACGAGGAAAAACTGTCGAGAGTAAGCCGTTCCAATCCTTTGTCTTCTGATTCGCCATAAAAGTCATTATTGTCATAAAAGAGTTTTGCCATGTCGCCCCTTGCTTCTTTCGTTCGATTTTTTAAAATTTTGTTCAATTTTCTTGATTGTTTCCGGGCACGAACACAGCTTTTATCACAACTCCCGTTAGTGTAGTGAATGGTTTACCTCGGAAGGAGGCGTTGATCCTCTCCCGCTGAATAGTGAGATCCGCTGCCTACTATAAATCTGTTTGAGGGCCTTCCCTCTCCACGTACGTGTCCCCTCCTCACGGAAGCAACATCCTCGCCGGATTAATTCTAGGCTCCCGATTGGTCACCAAAAAAGTAAGTAAGTATGTATGTATTCGAAAGTAAGAAAAACATGTAAGTATTCGATTGTGTAAGGAAGGGGAGAGGATCGATGAAGAAATGATGGCGCACGGTCCGAGGCCCGTTTGTTAGAGCACTACTCCGGCATTGCCCTGGTGTTGATCGGGGAAACCACGCAAAAAAACTACCGATCAGCAGCTGCTCAGTCAGCGGTTGAATTCGAGCTAGCTACGTACCTTGTGTCGAAATCCTACTACCGTCGAAAACTCGAACCATAATATATAGCCGCCCGCGATCTTTCCTTCCTCTTACTTGTCCTACCCTCATTCCTTGCTTACACACAGTACACTTACATGCATTACACTACTATACAAAGTCGGGAGATCAGTCGGGAGCTTAGAGCTAGGGCGGTGCCCCGCTGGTGGGAGATACCTGGTTGCGGAATACCCCGCGAGTCGACCAGACATTCGGCGCCGGATCTCGCCATCCAGCGGAGGAAGTTCACCGCCAACTCCCGCGATAAAATCATAAACTACACTTAAGGGACGAATGACCTTTGCCGTTGCCGCCCTCGGAATCACTAATTTATCAAGCAATCCCAAATAGCATGATGTATAATATCTGCTAATTCTTTTTCACCATGTGTTTTCTAACTACATTTAGTACTGTTTATTTAATTCATGATATTCTGTTTGAATGCTTCCCTTTTTCTCTCCTAACTCTATTGGACGCGCCACGAAATACTTTGCTTAAAGCACAACTACATTAGCTGGACTTCAGATGTATTTCTACAGAAAAATTGCAACACTGCTGTTCCAGATTATAATCTACGCCACTTGCTTTAGAACACATTTCACTGGAGAAACGTGAGAAAATAAAATTACGGTAATGAATTCAGGGCTAACACAAAAGAAAACATTACGTTCGTAAACTAAACGAAAATAAATCAAAGTGCACATTATACAGCTCAAATTGCACGTATTATACAAAAACGCACAGTAAAATTCGACGAGTAGCTACTCCTCCAGTTGCTACTTCACAAACTCAAGCACATTCATACAATATCATTAGTTTACAATTTTCTCATAAAATGGGAAACATTAAAACATGCTGTTTTTTAACGAAGTAACACAGCTTAAGAATCCAAACATGAAAGAGAAAGGGGAGTAAAATGTAATTAACGTTCAGAGCTAAATTAAACGTCGTATAATGTACCTAAATTAATTCGCAACCCTTATAATCTTCCGAGAAAAGGCGATTCAGTTAAACAAAAGCAACGACTGAAGAACTCCCTGGCATTTTAAGACGTTTGCTGTCAAGAATTAAAACTCCCAAACAAGAGAATGTCTCACTATTTTCTCATTTATCCCATATCTTAAGTAACAAATATTCTTTTTTTTTACTGAGGCTGAAGATTCTTGGGTGAAGAGTTTGTCAACTGAGGCAGGGTTTTTATATACTCATTTTTTAAAAGGAGCTATTTTTGTAGTTATTCTCGTGAAGCGCATACAAAAAACTTTCTCTCTGCCGACGTGCTTACTACTTATTTTGTATATGAAAAACGTTGGTAGTCACATAACTAAAGCTGTCAAGTCAATTGGTCTTCAACGATGGTTTGTCTTGAAGTGTTCACTATTGAACAGTGTTCTGCATATTGCCCAACCCACTGCGTATATTTATCCTACTAGTTCCGTAAAGTGTTATTTACGTAACTAGTACAGTAAGTGAGTTTTCGGCATACAAATGAAACACTCACGGAAGAGGCGACCATAGTCCCAGCCCAGTACGGCATTTTGAAATGAAAAGATTTCGAGCGCGTGAACGGCGAAGATCATTAGTTTTCCCTCGTAGATGGCGGTCTTCCCCAGCTCGATGGCGAGTTCCGGGTGCCGACCTACCGTCGGCTGGCGAGGTTTTCCCCAACCAGGTATCTCCCACCAGCGAGGCACTGCCCCCGACACGCCTCCCAGCATATCTGATACTGTATGTTATTGTACGTGTGTGTGTGTCAGTAAGGGGTGAGGAAAGGACAAGAAAGAGATAGGAAAGATCGCGCTCGGTTCGTGGCCCGTTTGTTAGGGTACTGCTCCGGCATTCGCCTGGTGTTGACCACGGAAAACTACCGTTGAGAGCATCCGTCCGCTATAATTTTCCTCCAGACAGTGACTGAATTCAACCTAGCTGACAAGCTAGTGTGAAAATTCTGCCATCGTTCTTAATCAGGTTTCTAGTCCACTATCTCTGATCCTTTGAGCAAATGCTAAGATGACCCCTTGGTTTGCTTCTGGATATAAATGTACGTTGATTATCTGTGCCCTTATTCTAGAGTCCAGTGAGGTATAATTATTCAAATGTCCGTACTCCATGTTCTCGAGGCAGTAAGAGGGCTTTCACGAAGGAAGCAATGAGGAATAATGTTCAAAATCAGTGCCTGATTTGTGTTGTAAAATAGTTTGTACTGCAAATGAGCAACTATTGACCAATTCTTGACAAAAACGGTCGTATTCGTAATTCAATTTTCATATGAGTTAGAGTTGTGCTCCCAGAAGTCAATAAACAGTACACAAAATACACTTCTCCTCACATAACGTCATACAGTTTTTGACTGTCTTTTAAAATAAATTAAAAAAATAATAAGTACATAACCCTAGTACAGAATGTATAATACAATTGGTTACTGCAGTATTGGTGAAGACTGTTTTGTTAAAATATATAATTTATTGCAGCGTTGTACGAGAGTATTTTATTTCTTGACTTTCAGCAGCGTGCCTGCTAGTTTTCGGAGAACTACTGTGTGTGGTTTTGTTCAGAAGCATGTTCTGCTACAGGCCATTAGTTGTTTATAATGCTTTCTTAAAGCGTAGATGAAAATAACGGCACTGAACTCGGAACAGTTATTTTCCAAATATTAAAAAGATTCCAAAATGTTAGTAAAATGTTTCCATTTAACGCCTTTTGAGATTTTTATAGAAAGTACAAACGATTAGCAGTTAGTGAATTAAATTATGTAAAAGAAGAGGCCTTTAATACATTGACACTACAAATAGGCCAACGATTGGATGGCTTTGAGCACTTTACTTACCTCAGAAATATCTTGTTATGATCAGGTTCATAAACTCGCGTAGCAGTGTTCTACCTTCTACAATTTTATGCAGATTCTGCAGCTTTCATATCTATTGAAAGACTGCCACAATATGCATTTATTCTACAATAATAAAGGACTAATCAAATTAATAGTTTTGTTTACAAATAACGTATTTTGACTGAATAATTCTCTCAATTGTTTCCATTTCAATGCCTTCTAGAAAATCAGAAATGTATTACTCGCGCAACTTTTCTTGACCGATGGATTGAAGAAATGCGGGTGGAGTGGGGGTATTAGTTACGAAATCGGCCACTAGATTTTATGACGTAATGCCAATCTCTGGAGAATCAGTCGTCTTTGCAACTTTCTCAATAATTGCCTTTAACTTAATTTCGAGGTATCTCCTATGATGTATCTTCACATGCTTTAGATTTTTTTGGAGAAAATCACGGACAGAAGTTATCGTTTTCATCAGAAAACAGTTTCCATTTGCCCGCCAGTGAAGATATGTTTGGAAAGTTGTCCATCAGTGTTCGCTGCGACCTTTTGCCGTCAACTGTTTATTGTGCCAGAGAGAGGGAACCAAGGTCATCGGTCAAGAAAAGTTGCGCAATTAATAGTTGTTGATATTATCATTATTATTATTTCTCTAATTCAGGACTAAAGATGTTATGAGTCGGTTGAATATAAAATCTACTCCGTATTGCAACCAGCTTTCTAAGATGGAAATCTAGGGACTGTCATTACTTCCCCCAAATGGTGGGTTGTTCTCAATAAAGCGATGGCTTGTACTTCCTATTATTTTGAATGGCCTGGGAGTTTAGCCAAGTTCTTACACAAATTTTGCGGAACAAATCCCAGAGCCCCGATAACTATTGGGACAACCTGTGCATTGACGCCCCGTATTCGGATGATCTCGATTTCCAAACTTGAATTTAAGACGTTTCTCTGCTTCCTCGGTTACGTTTTGATCGCACGGCAAAGTCACACATAAAGTATACACGTTTTCCCCTTCCAAATTCCAGATAACAATATCCAGTTTGTTTGCTGCTATCGTACGACCAGCATGAATTTGTTGGCCATACAGTGTTGTACATAGTCCAACAGACGTCACCGGTTTTGGTGAGAGTTCGTACCATTTGTAGGGTGTGTTTGGTACTTCGAGAGCGTTGCAGATCTGGCAGTGGAGGTAACTACACGCCCTATCGTGTCTTTTCAAGTATTTGGTCTTTTCAAGTATTCAGACAAACTGAGACGATATATGATCGATGATTCCTACTTGATCCTGTCAATTGCGGCATGGCAAATTGCAAATGCGGCTTGGGAAATTTTGAGAATCGCCTTATCAAAATGTCGTGTTCTCAACGCCTGATTTTGGGCAGCTATTATAACTGCCTCGAATTCTAGCATCATTCTTCCCATTTTAAGCCACATAAATTATTGATTTTTTCATCTGCACTTTCTCTATTCATTTTAGATATTGCCCATAGTCTTTCTACGATTTCTATATCATTTATTGTCATTATTATCATTACTATTATTATTATTATTATTATTATTATTATTATTATTAAGGGGTTGCCTTCACTTATGCCATTATTAGTGGTTGCAAAAGTTGCCAACATCGTCCTTGCTGCTCAATGTTATTACTCCAGCCTCGTTGATCGGGAGGGTTTAGAGTTCCAGTCCTGTCAGTGGCGTATTTTCGATACAAACTTCATAGCTGAATCAACGTCTACGAGTGTCTGGAGAAGAACTGTAGTGGCCCGTTGCTCTGACGGATACTTCTCCGTGAATTCTCCGATAAATTCCAGACGAAGGCCGGAACAGTACCCTACCAAACGGCCCATGGGCCGCACGCTATTTTTCCTTCCCCTTCCTTTTCCTGTCTTTATCACGTACACACGCATTTACTTGCACTACACTACCACACATGTCAGGAGGCCAACAACGAAGAGGAAGGAAAGATCGCGTGCGGTCCGTGGCCAATTTGGTAAGGTACTGTTCCGGCATTCGCTTGGTCATGATAGGATTGACGGAAAACCACCCACCAGAGCAGTGGCCGTTACGATTCTACTCCAGACAAAGACTGAACTCGACGTAGCTATATAGCTAGGGAGGTAAATCCACCAATTACTCGGAACTCGATTCCTAGGGCCTCCCAGTCAGAGTCACGTCAACGAACAACCAATGGGGATTGGAAAAAGAACTAGTTATTTGGTTAATGCCTTATTTTACGTGGCGAGACTCAGGCCATCAGGCACGCTCTTCCGTGCGAAAACGCAAATTTTGCTACGCTCCCTTCACCAGCGGTGAAGAAACGTACGAATGCTACTTGAGAGACGAAACAGGCGATTTGAATTTAGCTCAGAGGCTTCATTTAGGCTTGAGGATCTGTTAGTACATGCAATAAATCTACAACATGGGACAGCCGGCTTTACTTCACTTCCAAAGGAAGGCGTACGAACGCGTACGATTTTTGCGCCCTTAAAAAAATCACGGCTTCGATCTGGTTTGAACTTGAGTACAACAGCCCGATACGCTATCCGTCATCCCACCGAGCCCGTGTATCACCAAGCCGACGGTGAAAACTATATCCCGCCATTCACTCTGTCGTCAGTTAAAACCTTGCGCGTCCGATTCCCATTGCCCGCATTTATTCACACGCCTCAAAGAGATGGTGACTTTTGCGCCAATTTTTACACGCAGTAAATCAACAACATGGGACAGCCGTCTTACTTCACTTCCGAAGGTAGGCGTACGAACGCCGTTTAAATTTCCACGGCTTCGATCTGGTTTGAACCAGCAATCTTGGATTCAACAGCTCGACACACCACCCGTTATCCCACCAAACCGGCGAATTACCAGTCGACGGCGAAAACTATCTCCCGCCATTCGCGCCGTCGCCAGTTAAAACCTTCGGCGTCCGATTCCCATTACCGGCATTTACGCTCACGCCGGGGCCCGCTCTAAAGCGAGCCGCAGCCCCGGGGCGGGGGGGTTGCAGAAAATAAACCGCGCACGCGATAAGCGGCGCTGCCACGCCGTCGAAGAGACGGCGACTCGCGAAGGGTGGGGTGGGGGTGGGGGGTGGGGGTTGTCCCTCGGGGGGAGGGGGGAGAGGAGGGGCCGCGCGTTGCGTGCGTGAGTCACCGCGCGCGAAGTGAGTCACAGCGACAACAACCCTCCCCCTCTCTTTCTCCGCTTTCTTTTTCTCCTCTCCCCTCCCATCCGCGTGCCCGGTCCGCAGACGCTCGATGTTCAGCTGCGTTGCACCCCCGTCCCGTCCCGTCAGCGCACTTGCTACCGCCGCCGCGCCGGCCACCGCTGTCGAGGGGCGTTCCAGCGCAGTGGGCCCGGACGCGTGTTTTTAATTTGCACTAGACTTGTGCATGGGACCTATTTTAGAGCTCCCTGATGGGACGTTGAGGCGGCGCACGAAACGCTAGCGACACATTTCTCTGAGACACATACTCTTTGAAGAGACAGATAGACAAAAATCTGTCGATAGCTGGTGGATTCCAAACGAGAAGTGGCAGGGTGCTTATGAGAATATTAATGAGGTTTATGAAAGTTGGATAATGTAAAAAAAAAAGTTTGGGGTTGACTGCGAGATGTGAAATAAATGAGAGATAACTTGCAACCCGTTTCGTAAACATGGAAGTCAAAAGAGAAGAATAAAAGCAATCGCTCTCACTAATATCTGCCTAAATTTGTTCACCACAAAATTGCCTCAAATTGTTTTTCTTCCTTCAAATATCAATTGCGTGTCCCCAATTTCTTTAAAAAGTATGAGAAGCCCTTTAATAAGTATGTAATTTTTTTGCACTAATAAACTACCCCAATTTTTTTCAATTAAAGATTACCGTTAAATTCGGATTACATAAATTATACGTTTTATAATTGTTTGGTGTCTCTTAATTGATCTTTCATAAACCTTATTAATATTCTCACAAGTGCCCTACCACTACTATTTTCGAATGCACCAGGTGTCCACAGCTGTCTGTCTCTTCAAAGTGTATGTGTTTCAGAGAGATGTGTCGCTTGCGTTTCGTGCGCCGCCCCAGTGTCCAATGAGGGAGCTCTAAAATAAGTCCCATGCACAAGTCTAGTGCAAATTAAAAACATGCGGCCCGGACGGTCAAACGAAAGGGACAAAGAACGTGCATAGATGATCGTTAACTGGGAGGTCCTATGGTTCGAATCCTGCCAGTAGCAGATTGTGACACAAACTTCATAGGTAGGGAGAAGTCAAGTACAGTCTGGAAGGTAATTGTAGAGGCCTGTTGCTCTGACGGTTAGGTGTGTTCTACGATCAATACCAGGTGAATGCCGAAGCACCACCTTATCAAACTAAGGACCGCATGCTAACTTTCCTTCCTCTTTACTGTCCTATCTTCACCGCTTACATACGCACTATACCTACCACATATGTCAGAAGACCAAGATGATAAAGCAAACGCTCTTTTTTACTTTCTCGTCGTACTCGCACAGTAAGTAGAACATACTGTAATGGTGTGGCAGAAATAGGATGGTTTCGACAGAAACACTCGTATTGGGGAGCTGTGGTAACGAAAAAGTATATCTCGTTCATATGTACAGTAAATTACTTCCTCTAACATGCTGTGTGGTCAGAATTCACATTTTGTTTGTCTTCGATGGCAAAAAATTGGTTTACGGCAAAATGTCTGCCTGAGTGTTGTCGGTTTGGGAGTTCGTTTATCGCTGGGAGATTGCATTTTTAAGTTGTTCCGGTGTTACTGTTAGCGCAGGTGGAATAAACATATTGCTCACAGCGAAATGTATGGTAGGTTCAGCCGTACGCAGACGGTTTCGAGGTCGCTTTGTTCCTCGGAGAACGAGGAATCAAGGATATCACGTGGATATATAGCGACACTTTCATGAGTTCGATGAACGTCATTTTGGTCGAATCGGTTAGCTAGCACTACAGCTGACAGGAGTTGCGAAAGATGACGGGGAAGACGATGCGTTTCCTGCAGACAGATAACACATGTGCAATGGCTAAAATGATTAACCTTCATTCTTCTGAACGTAAGCAAACCCCGGTTAAATTCCTTGAGACAGTCATGGTTCAAATTTAATTGTGGTTGTCTTTCTTCATTTCTCACCCTCTGAAAAAGTGATCTGAGCACTGGCCGGCGGTTCCTCGTCCACAGCAGAGTTGTACTGACTGCTGCTAAAGAGTAGAGAGCGCTGAAGGGCAATCCCAATTCCTTGACAGGCGACCGAGATCTGGGAGTAAGGCCCGTCAGGCTTGATTTCATTTACACACGCAATTGTGTTTGTTCTTCCATTGGCAATTGTCTTTCTAACATGCTTCGATGCAGATTTGTACGCGGAGTGTCGGACATAGAGGATGAAGGATAAGTGACACAGAATCTCTTAATCTGTTTGGCACCTCGAGGTAGGTATCAACTGTCTCTATCGGTTTAGGTGGCTCAGGGCATCAACTGATGTCACTGCAGCGTCTCTGATCGGGAGGTCGTAGGGTCCAATTCCCACCGATGGAAGTATTTTCCACACAGCTAGATCGAAGTCAGTCGCCATTTGGAAGATAATTCTAGCGGCCGAATGCTCTGATCGAAAGTTTTCCGTGGCTTCTCCCATCAACACCAGGGGAATGCTGGATCAGTTCCCTACAAAAACGGGCCACAGACCGCGCGCGATCTTTCCTTCTTCTTCCTTGTCCTATCCTCACTCCTTAGCTACACACCCACACACATACGTGCACTACAGAACGACAGTGTCGGGAGCTAAAGAGTTTCTCCCAGCTAGAGTGGTTCTGCGGTGGGAGGAAATACGTGAAGGGAGAAATCTCCACTATGTGACGTAGATGGCTCAGTGCATCAACCTGATGTCACAGCAGTCCCTCTGACCGGGAGGTCCTAGTTTTCGAGTCCCGACGGCGGCAGGATTTTCGACACTAGCTCGAATTCAATCGCTGTCTGGGGAATAATTCTAGCTGCCGGCTGCTCTGATCGGTAGTTTTCCGTGGTTTCTCCGATCAACACCAGGCGAGTGCCGGAGCAGTACCCTAACAAATGCGCCACGGACCGCGCGCGATCTTTCCTTCCTCTTCCTTGTCCTCTCCTCTCCTCTTACACACACACACACACTAACATGCCACTACACTACTACACATGCCGGGAGACCGGTCGGGAGCCTACAGCTTGTCCCGGCTGGGGCGGTGCCCCGCTAGTGGGAGATACCTGGTTGCGGGAAACCCCGCTAGTCGACGGTAAGTCGCCGCCAGATCTCGCCATCCAGCAGGGAAATGATCATCGCCACCTCCCGATAAAGAAAAACACGCACTACACTTACGGGACCAATGACCTAAGTAGTTGGCGCGCCCGGGAAAACACGAATGAATGAATCAATCAACTATGTGACGTGTAGGTTGGTGCCGAATTTCACGTTCCACAGGAGAAGGAACAACCGCCATCTCCCAGCTACAAAATGTTCTACACTCACGAAACTAATGATAGAAGTAGTTACGACCCTGTAAACACGAAATACTCGCTATCTGCCTTTTAAATCAATGATTTAGCAAGTGCGAAATGCCCGCATGGGTCCGGCTGGTGATCTCGGATTCATCCGAAAGCGTCATGCCGTCGTGTTGGACCTCGCCGCCTGTCCCCTTCCCCGCCGCTGGCCCGGCGGTCGATGGCATGCAGCCGCAAGCAGTGCACTTCCCCTCCTCCCCCCGCCCTCCGGCCGCCACGCTGCACTGTTGCCAGAGCATTCCCTTGCACCGCCCCCGCCCTCAAGCCGCACTTTGGCAACCGAGGGGCAGTTTCTTCTCTGGACACTTGATTATTTGATTCCTTCGTGTTTCCGATAGGGAGAGGTGGCTCAGGGAATCAACTGATGTCACTGCAGTGCCTCTGATCGGGAGGTCCTAGGGTTCCACTCCCGACGGTGGCTGGATTTTGGACATCAGCTCGTCACCTAGGTCGAATTCAGCTTCTGCCTGAAGGAAAATTCTAGCGGCCGGCTGCCATGTTAGGTAGATTTCCGTGGTTTCTCCCATCAATGTCAGGCCAATGCCGGAGCAGTACCCTAACAAACAGGCCGCGGACCTTGTGCGATCTTCCCCTTCTCTTCCTTGTCCTATCCTCACCTCTTACACATCCACGCACACTTACATACACTACATTGCCACACATGTCGGGAGACACATGTCGGGAACTTAGAGCTTGTCCCGGCTGAGTCGGTTCCTCGCTGGTGTCAGAGGGAAAGATCACGCATGGTCCATGGCCCATTTATTAGGGTACTACTCCGCCGTTGCAAAAAAGTTATCATTTTCGTCCCACTCTGCAAATCCTACCAAACAAATCCTGCAAATCCCTGGTAACATTTATTCTGAGACAACTGGTGAGCATACTGCGACATCTCCACAGTGTTACTATAGAACTCGGAAGTGTTACAATATCCGCACTACCATCTTCTCCTGTATTATGTAAACCAATGTTTCTTATGTCATTCTGCTGATAAACATAGGCGGCTCGGTTGTTAGGGTACTGCTCCGGCTTTCGCCGGGTGGTGGAAACTACGCAAAAATACGGATGAGAGTAATCGGTCCCTAAAGAAGATATTGTGAATATTAGGCAGATATTGGCATGACAATAGTCGTTAAATACAGCTCTTTATAAAATTATTTTGTATGTACCTCATTTATATTTGGATAATTAATTCATCATTATGTAGTTGGGCAAAAACTCGCCATGTAGTACATACGAGTGCTTAATGATTTGAAGGTCTCGCGGCTTGTCTCTACGCCATTTTTAATTCTCTCGACGTAGGATGGAAAATGAGGTTTTCCGTGTGAATTGATTGAGAGCCAGAGAACTCGTTAAAAAAATTAATCCCGGAGGAGATTGGCATCCATCTGGTCTTCACTCAGGCGCTACACCTCACCGGCACTAGATCGAGCGACGTAATGGAATTATATTCCAGAGTGGGGCGCCAAAATGAAACGGGATTACCAGACGGTGCCTACTATACTGCGATTTTTTCTAATTTTGCCCCTCAAGGCCCGTCTTCACGATGGAAAAATGTCAGGTATTTCGCCACGTTCTCAGTCGTGCCGCCAGATATCGCATGATCGCGACCGAATAGAGCAGTGCTTGCCATCATGCGACATCTTGCGGTACGACCGGGAAGAGGGGAAATGTCGTGTGATACTCCAATGTAGCCACAGGGGCAGAGTTAGAATAAAAATCGTACTATAGAGCCCTACACGGAACGATTTTGCTGGATCATCACGGCAGTTAACACAAGACCTGACAGCAGGGCCCTTGACGGATATTTCACTCGCACTCACTTTGTTCAAATTACGATCTTATTATTTTTTATAATAAGTTTTGACACTAGTGACAAATATTGGCTATTGAGGTTAGTTTGATTGATTAGTGATTCCGGGCGTGACAATTGCAAAGTTCTTTAGTCCAAGTAAGTGTAGTGCAGATTTTCATTTCGTAAGACGGTGGTAATCTTCCTATTGAGGTTAGTTTTATTCATTAGTGATTCCGGGGTGTGACAATTGCAAAGTTCTTTAGTCCAGTAAGTGTAGTGCAGATTTTCATCTCGTAAGACGGTGGTAATCTTCCTATTGAGGTTAGTTTTATTCATTAGTGATTCCGGGCGTGACAATTGCAAAGTTCTTTAGTCCAGTAAGTGTAGTGCAGATTTTCATCTCGTAAGACGGTAGTAATCTTCCCCCGCTGGCTGGCGAGATCCGGCACCAAACTACGTCGGCTTGCGTGGATTTTCCCCAAACAGGTATCTCCCTCCAGCGGGACACCGCTCCAGCCGGGACAAGCTCTAAGCCGCCGATCCATCCGACACGTGTGGTCCATCACATACATCACATACCATCCGACATGTGTGGTAGTATACACGTAAGCTTCTGGCGGGTCGAGTCCGTCTTCTTGGCTGTCCGGTGACGCCACATCGTTGGCTGAGAGGCCGACGTTTCGCCTGTTATGTCGCAGGCTTCCTCAGGGCAGTCACTGCCCTCAGGTCCCAGCAGGTCATTACAAAACTTTTCCTTCTTTCATAACTTGTGGTAGGTCGAGTTTTACCTGCCCCTTTACAAATGTGCATGCCCGCCTAAAATATTCCACAACAGAGAAACTTTTCTCCGATCGAATTAGTTTTTATCAAGAGCACAAATTTAAAATTTCTTTAACTACATTGGCTTCGTTAATTGTCGTCTTTCTCCTAAAGACTTTTAACAGATTCCCCTCTATGATAAAATGCGTTTTATGTACAAGGGCGGGGCAATTTTGGTTTGCTATTGTGCTATTTATCATACGCTACTGGAACGATCAACTGTGATTCTCAATTGTTTTAAAATTATTCTTGGAAGACGTCACCGAAATGTATCCTCTTCAATTTTGTTCTTGAAATGACATATTTAGAAGCACTGTTCATTTATAAATCTGAAACATATTGTCCATGTATGAGCAAAGGAATACTGCTTTCTTAATTGATGATTGATTCGTATTTCCGGGCGCGTCAACTAATTTGTTCATTAGTCCCGTAAGTGTAGTGCGTGTCTTTTCTCGGGAGGTGGCGATCTTTTCCCCGCTGGATGGCGAGATCTGGCGCCGACCTACCGTCGACTAGAGGGGTTTTCTCCTCAACCAGGTATCTCCCACCAGCGGGGCACCGCCCCAGCCGGGGCACTGCTTTCTTGAGAATTGATATTGTTCTATATGAGGGTTGTCCAACTGGCGACCAGCGTTGCCATTTATTGTGGCACGAGAAAGGTTATTACCAGACATCGGATGTTTAGGCACTAAAAAACCGCCTTTTAGGTGCCTAAAAAGGCACTAAAAATGTCAAGAATAAGGAGAACAAAAGGCACTGTCATTAATTACATTCACAATAAAATTACAACTTATTTGTAAAACTCCATACATATTTACAACTGTCCCACATTTTATTCTTAATAGTTTCCATTGCAATATACTACCAGTAACTTTTCACAGATCGCAATTTCAAATCTCCTCAATTGGGGGACAAAATCAGTTTGAATACAGAGAATGATTTCTGACATCTACTGATGTGTCTGGCATGTATTTTAGTAGTTCAAAATTTGCAACACTGAAATCTTTTCGGAATTTACATTTATTTCCACTCAAAAGGTGCACTCGGTGTATTGTCAATCGACCATTTTCTCAGAACATGGCTAGTATTTATGAAATAGGGAAATGGAGAAAAAATATGTTGGTATACTTTCAGGAATCCTCTCGTATTTCAAAATACAAATACGTGATTTGAAGGTTTCGCAATGAATGGTCAGGTTGAATCATGGCCGATTTTCTGATATCTTAGCATTGTATATAAAAATAATACATGAAGGGCAAAAACCTACAATAGTTCTAAAGAAAAAGGCATTTATGCAAAAAAAACGCATTTATGCTAAAATAAGCAAAAATAAGCATTATAAAACTTCGTCATATGTCATCATTTGTCATGATGCGTGCATATATATTATCCGCCTTTAGATAAGTTCGCTAGAAAAAAATAGGCATTTCCCTAAACATCCGGTGTCTAGTATTAGTCAAAAGTGGATGACCCTTTCATCCGTGTCGACGAGAGAGTCTAGCCCACGCGCCCTATCGGCTCAAACGCCTTTTTTTCTAGTAAATTCAGAAAAACAAAGTCGTCCCAATATGTTTCACTTCGTTATGCATGGGTCTGATATCATGCACGGTTCCATTCTCCCTCCCCCCCCTTTTCAGATTAGCCGGGCACAGTGACAAGAACAACAAAGTGGGGAAGTCAGGTGTGGATCCCAAGAGTAATGTAAATATTGCCTGCAACTATGTTAAAGTTTTACACGTGCTTGATTTCTTGACTTCTATTAATAATATTATGGACCTACACTCAAGAATCAGTCCATAATGTAAAAGGTTTTAGTTTTGGCCCCTGAGGCCTTGACAAATTGGGACCCTCTGTTCCTTATCGTGCTTAAAGGATTAATAAAAGCGAATGCAAACATTTGTGCGGACGAGCAATAACCTAAAAGGACAGCGCTGTAAGTAAATCAGCCAACTGTGCCGACTTCTCCAACCATAATTTCTGCTCCGTAAACGGCTAGCGGGTTGCTTACATTCAGGGGCACCTGAAGCCTAAATAACTGAGTACGTTGTCCAAGGTGAAAAAGTTCTTCAGAATGTTTGAAAGCCTGTAAGTGAAAAAAAACTTCAAGCTCTTGCAACCTCACCTCGTCTTTCTTCGTTTAATACTCTTTCTTTATTGACACTTCATGTTTTATTGAAGCGTCCTACACTCTTTTCTTACAAACATTTCACAAGAGTTATTTATTATTACAAAAGTACAGTCTCAAAAGTTTATTGATATTCCAAATATTAAACTTTCTTAAAACTCCTAAGAGATTAAACGGATAAATAGTAATATTAATATAATAATAAAAACATGAAATCATTTCTATTCAAGCCTGTCATATCTCATACAGGTTAACTGATCATAAAAACATTGTATATTTCTGCGTATATTAATGTGACTGTTAATGAATATACAGTCTTACACAATACGTTTCTCGAGTAAATAAGAATCTGTAATGAGTAAAAAAGAGTACTAGGATATAATTCAACATCAGATTCACAGGAAGACACATGAGAATGTTGCAGCATTTAACACCACCTTTTATTTCAACTACACCTTCGTGATATTTTTGTTGGTCACCGTTGAAAACTGTCACTTTATACCACTTCAAAAATGTTTCTCAACACGTTTCGCTTGTCATGCAGCATGGTGCCCGCGTTGCGGTTCGTGAAGTAAACTGGCAGAACGAGCAAAAATCGGTGCGCCAGACCAGCTCACCCATTTCTTTTCATCACGGGCTACCTCACTTTTTCTGAACACCGATAGTATGACTACTACACGCGCAAGTTTTCTTGATATTCTACATCGTGGGAAGCGGGGAGATGAGGGCTTTGGCTAGGTCACGGTTTAAAAGGGCGTACCAACTGTTGGCGTGAACTTAACGCGCGAAAGCGTGCCACTAGAAATACTGCGATTGTTTCGAAAGTATAAGGTCGTTGTTGGCAGCATTATAAATTGGTACGTGCCGTTCGGAATCGGACCTAATATCTCAAAGGGCGGTGCTATTGAGCGCTAGCCAAGGACTAGGGAGCTCGTGTATCAAGAAAACTTGCGCGAGCAATACACGGCTTTTCTGCTCATGCGCAGTGAATTCTTTCTGGTGTGTTTCGTTCGCCCTTCGACGGCCATCGAGGTGAGAGCGAGCTCAACCGAAGCGACGGGGAAACCGTGAACTAGGCGCGTTTAGCACAGCTCCATCCTCACCGTTCCAACGCGCGCTTGATGCCCAAGTGTCACACGTTACATCTTCTGCATACGTTACCGAGAGGCGACGCGCATGTTAAAGCTGGCAATGCATCCTTTCGTAGGGCAGCGTTTCATAAGCCACTGACCTTAATATTGCCAGTGTAATCTTCTGATAATTTCAAAATGACGCAAATTTTTAATTCTTTTCGGAAAAATAGCGTTATCAGAGACAAAAGAAAGCTCCCCCCGCGTGTTGAATAACCTGTATTTATTGACAAAGAGAGAGAGAGAGAGAGAGAGCACTAGAATGATAATGAGAAAGAAAGGGAAAGAGAAAAGGATAGATAAATGGTGTGGGGGGAGAAATGGAGAGAGGTAAAAAGAGAGGGAGTGAGAGAGAAAGGGCGAGCAAGAAAGGAGGCGAAGAGAAGAGAAAGGAAGGAAAGAAAACAAAGGTAAGAGAGAGGAAGAATAAGGGAAGTCAGGGAAAGAGGGAGAAAGGAAAAGACGGTGAGAAAGTCCGAGAAGGGACAGAGAGAGGGCGAGAAGGATAAGGAGAGAGACAGCACAACAGTTGATGCGCGCGATCGATCGATCGATCGATCGATCGAGAAAGAAAGAGAGAAGGGCTAGAGAAAAGTAGAAGGGACAAATAGAAGGACAAGAAAGAGAGAGAAATAAACACGGGGTAAGAGTGTGAGAGAAAAACAGAGTAAGAGACAAAGAGATGAAGAAAGAGACGAGGGTGGGAGAGAGGGCGTTAAAGAAAAAAGGGGAGATAAAGAGTGAGAATCAGTGCGAGAGAGGGTGAGATATGGAAGAGGAAGAGAAAGAGTGAGAGCACGAGAGAGAGAGAGAGAGAGAGAGAGAGAGATGCGAGTAAAAAATGAAAGGGAGTGGGGGCGAGGAAGAGATAAAGCAAAGAAGGGTGAGAGAGGAGAGGAGAGAAAGGGGGAGATGGAGAAAAACGATGGACAACAAGAAAGAGAGGAAGAGAAGAGGGTGAGAGACACGGCGCAAACAAGATAAGAGACAGGGAGAGGGAGAGGGAGAGAGAGAGAGAGGGAGGGAGGGAGAGAGAGAGAGAGAGAGAGAGAGAGAGGGGGACTCACCCTGTCCTCGGCCTCGTCGGCGCGGGCCTCCGCCTCGTGCGCCCGCTGCTCCAGCTCAGCCAGCTGCAACACAACCAGCGCACAACTCATTAGCACGCACGCTCACCCAAGAAAACAACACTGCATTACTCTTATGGACCAAAAACAAAAGACACAAAATTCACCTTTACAGTACATAAAAGTACATTATGAAACCATGATGTGATGATGGGTATTAATAGACGAGTGTGATATTACGATACAAGCGAGGAACGAACAAGTATCGTAAACTGCATACGAATGTATTAATACGCATTACATCGAGTTTCATACGGTAGCTTTTCTACTACTTTTATACGTTAAACTTTTACATTGAATCGTTTCGTGGTAGTTGAAATGCTAGATTCACCAAAGGCCACCTAATGGACAGCCCCCTAACCCTAAAGTCGCATGCTACCGCAGGTGGCTGTGGTTACCAGTCCGCCTGCGAGGGAGTACTGCCCTCGTCAAATAGGATCAAGATGAAATTACGATCCAATTTATTTTAAATAATATTCCACGAAAAATACTACTAATAAAAGAAATTAAAACTGACAAGCATAATATAATATCAAATGCAATTTTAATGTTCACAATTGAACGAAACATTTACTAGAACGATTCTCAAAGATTAATTTGTTTTGATATACTTGGTTTGTAAACTTCTCTGTGATTGGTCGAGAACCTGTATCAAATATAATATGTCTCGTAATGGCTATCATTACGCAACTGGTTGCAGCGATCAAATGACAGCATTATACAATGGGAGTAGAAAAAAGTACCTTTTTTCGTCTTTTGGAGTCCAAAAATACCTGTTCGTCCTCTTAAAGCTAAAAGTAGTTTGAACATTGTTTAAAAAAGTTCCGCGTAATTGAAAACTTGGGAGGATAAAAGGCAACAAATTGACAGAAAGGGACAAGTGGAAAATTTTGCCACAACTAATGCACAGTTAAAACTGTCTTAGGCGGTCAACAATATTTCACCAAAAATCGACCCTTCAGGAGGGTGGCTGCATAATCCAGGTTTTGATGTTAATGGAAGCATAAATGAAGTCTAATTGGACTAATTGATATGAAATAAAGTATGTCCTCTATAACCATTAATTTCCTTAAATAACAAAATACAATCTCGGATCATTTGCTTCTTCTCGGCTAAAATCAAAACACACCAATGACTTTTCACTCTTTCTCTTAGTCGAGAAACAGTTTACGTCTTCGCTGAATTGAACAAGCAAAATAGACTTGAAGAGGCAACATCCCGAACAAACTTTACAGTCGACAGACGAAGGAGTTGGCGTTGATGAAGGAGTTAGAGATCGGATTCGTGCTTGTGGCGAGCTCCGCAAGTCCTTAATGGATTCTACAGAATGGAAGCACGAAATGCTACGAAGTGGACAAAGCGAACGATTTGTTTATCATTACAAGATATTTATTAACCCATTAAAGCCCTAAAATGGGGCAGTAAACATTAACCTTTTTTTTCCTATCTCAAATACTTCTATTGCTATGCTCTTTCAATGGACGGAGTCATATTAAGGAAAGACACAAATTTTGGAATTCGTGATTGCTAGATGTAGTCTTGGCGGAGATCGCTAAATCATTGTACACTCCTGGCCAGTGCGTATTAATGACATGCGCAAGGTCAAATATTCATCTAAAAATCGTGCTTAGCTGCTATACGCCTATGATGAAGTCAGACGGAGAGGTCGGTGTAAATCAAACAGTGGTTGCTGCGCACCGAAGTTGACGAGGCATATGCAGCTGTTTTGTTTTGATACATTTTGTAGAAACAATGTTTGTATAACCAACGTTTGGCGTTTTGGAACGCTCTAGTGGTATAATTTAGTAACAAAACAATGGATGATCACTAAGTTGCAAAAACATGCTAACAGACAGCCCCAACAAAGGTCGTGCACGCACGACCACTACGACAATGGACGAACGATATGCGTACAAAATTATACTGGACGTCAATGGGTTTCAATCTACAGTTGTCACTTGAAATGCAAATCAATCTCCCTACGATATGAACAATTTTGGATGGCACCGTTCCAAGTCCTCTGACAATGTGTAAGGAAGATCAGCAGTAATATTCACAACTTTTCGGCTTCTTACTGCTGAATTCTAGCTTGTGTGGGCTGCTTCGGAGGTTCAATGTTCGACATGTGTCGACCGTTGGACGCTTAGGCAGGTGGCCGCTCAAAAGAAGGAAACTTACGTGACCACTCACGTAACCACGCAAAAGAAGGAAACTTATGAGACCAAATTCAATCGGCACCACGCAAAACTGGCCGTTATTTGATTTGATCGTTATCGGAGGTTTAATCGAGGCGGCCGTTTGAACAGGTTTCAGTATATTTGAATAAATCTCCTGGATGACTACCGGTTTAGGCAGGTCAGCGATACCCACGTTTCATCAGACCGCGGTGAATTTTCCAATATTTAAAAGGTGCGCATTTTCGAATGTTTACACCACCTTGGTTGGATTGGTATCACTGTAGTCAGTTCCCCCATACGTCATATACAGTTTTTACTATTTTTTTACCAAGTAAATAAATAAATAGTGTGTCTGATCGGATGTCCTAAAAGTCGAGTGCCAACGGTGGTCGATTTTCTACACTGGCTATGAAGCAAGATCGAATTCAACTGCTGTCTGGAGGAGAATTCTAGCGGCCGGCAGCTCTGATCGGTAGTTTTTTCGTGATTCCTTCGATCAACCCCAGGCGAATGCCGGAGCAGTACTCTTCACAAACGGACCACGGACCGCGCGCTATCTTTCCTTTCTTTGTCTTATTGTCACCCCCCTTACTTGCACACACCCTAACATGCACTACACTACCACACATACCGGGAGACCGGTCGGGAGGTTAGAGCTTGTCCCGACCAGTGGAGGAGCCTGATTGGGGGAAACCCCGCTAGCCGACGGCAGGTCGGCGCCGGATCTCACCATCCAGTGGAGAAAGATCACCGCCACCTCCAGAGGCAAACATACACTACACTTACGGGACCAACCACCTTAGTCGTTGACGCGCTCGGAATCACTAGCAATTAATCAATCTGCACCGGAAGAAGAAACACCCTCACCTCATGTAATAAAACCTTCACAACACTCACGGGACCAATGCCCACAGCCCCTAACGAGCCCGGAAATATAATCAATCAATCAACCATAGATAACCAAAGCGGATAAAATGTTGCCTTCCTCGTGTACATTGACGACCAAAAACGCGCGTGGACTCCGACAAGACTCCGCGAGAGTAGCTTCTTGTTTTTCCCCAGACAACGATCAAAGAGCGAGCAAAAACTACTTCAAACAAAATACGCGACTCCACAGCGTCGACATACGAACTTTACGACTGCCAATAAGGGATGCTAAACACACACCAACTAGATCCCAAGTATCGATTTTGCGCACTCTTGGCTGCTGGTCGTTTTTTTTTTTTTCATCACCACTACACAACGAACACCAGTTTCAATAACCGTCGTAAAAAGTTCGCTTTGAAAGAAGAAACATTCCAAACAACTGCACTGAATAGTGAGCGTCACCATATTTCAATAAAAATCACTCAGCTCCTGCACACAATACACTTTGGGTTAAGTACAATAATTATCTTAGTACGAAGTTCCACCACATATTTTCAGGAGGAACATTAATCAGTCCTCTGGAATAGAATAAATTGTTTTAAAAGCTGCACCCAGTACGAATAGTGAAGTATTATGTTGCTAATGTTAAGACCAATGACAATAAAAAGGCTAGCGTGTTGTTTAGTCATCAAAACGAATAAGCAAAAATGGCGAGGGTTTTTTGTTCGGCGCTCACTCACGGAAAATAAAAAAAAATGTTGTGGCTAGTTAAAGAAGGCGATCGTTCCAGACATTTTGATCAGGGCATTATCGGTGAGCGTGAAATATTTCCACTACAACTATCGAATAAACATCGATATCCGTCGCTTACATTAGCACCAGTAACTGCCAGTCACATTCAAATAACTACGACAACTACTCCGTATGTAGAAGCATATCAGCATTCCCACAATAAGAGATGTTATAAAGTTTAATGTAGAATAATGTATTGTACATGAAACTTAATGTAATCTTGTACATTAAAAAGTACTTCATATATTTGTACATTATATGTAAAGCACAAGTGAAAATCAGTGATTTAATGTGGAGGTATATTCATAATCATCAGTCCATCAAGATCATTCATTCATTCCTATCTTCCAGATATGACCATCAATTTTTGACTCTTGCATTCTAATGTACATGTGAACATTAAATTTAATGTGCGTTGTTGATAATTACTTTATTGCACGTTTCATTAAAGTAATGCGGAAATTTCTCACAGCGTAGAAGTTGTCGCTTTAAAAACCGACACGTTGACACATCTCCTTTACGATACATCGACCTACAAGTATTTACAGCATTTTCCGATTGTAAAACGGTATCCTAATCACTTTCATCTACCACAAGGCTTCAGATTTTTATTAGCGGCAACTAAAAATGATCGTAACTGATAGAGATAACAGCATAGTGCTCAAATGTGTTTTTTATACCACTGGTCCCAGAATAAATACATGGACCTACCAGCGCTGTCGGTTGTAACGAACGTCCTTTCTAACTGTCCACTGACATGATAAAACACGTTTTATGCATACGACAGTCATGTATCTACATCCGTGATCATTTGAGGAGCAACACGCGACAACTCCTGAGAACTAACAAGTGACCACACGCAAGCCCAATGATGCAATCCTGATGTACATTATTTATTGGGAAAT
Organism: Acheta domesticus; assembly: GCA_031308135.1. Classification (NCBI taxonomy): domain Eukaryota; kingdom Metazoa; phylum Arthropoda; class Insecta; order Orthoptera; family Gryllidae; genus Acheta; species Acheta domesticus. The sequence continues at coordinate 86,603,586 of JAHLJT010005437.1, read as the reverse complement.
ATGGAACCTTTACGAAATGAGTATTCTCACTACTGATTCTATTCCAAAAACAAATGAACACTCTTGTTCTCTTATGCGATTTGAATATTAAAGGCTAATGAAAAATAAAATTAAATTAAATCAACAGGCATGGATGTTGTTGATGCCAAAGAGAATGGTGAATTCTGTTTAACAGCTGTTCAAAAAATCATACGCTCAATATCATTGTCGCTAAACCTTTAAAATATCCATTACGTCATTTCTCAAATCGAAGACGGACGATTGCAAATGCTGCAATGTTAAAACGAAAAAGAATTATTACAGTATATGGACGAAACGTTGGCACAACTGTCCTTGATGCAGTCCTAGAACACCCAAACTACAGCTTGTTACCAGGAAGCCATATATGAAATGGGACAAATGAGGAATTTCTTCATCCAGATTTTCACGGTCTTCCGTGTAAATGAAAACTAGTGGTGCTAAAACGTGCACGTATTTTCTCACCTGTACTCTCACGCAAAATGATGCGGAAAACACTCAAATTTTCGAAAAATTGTGCATGACCTTATTTCAAAATCTATCTTTAAGGAACAAATTTCATTAAGAGAAAAAATCTCTATGTTCATAATTGTAGTTGTAGGACGGCCGAAAATTTTTGAATTATTGAAATTAAAGAAAACAGTATTTAACGAAAATGAGACATGCACCATTCTCTTAAACGTCCTTCGCACTATCCAAAATTCAATAAAAAACGATGGAGTACTTTTTTTCAAAATTTTGAAAATGTTCCAGGGGCTTCTTGTAAAGTAAGCTTCAAAATTAAAATATCGGTTTCAAATTCCAGGGGCCCAACATCAGCCAGATCAATTGGGGAATATCAATTTTGGAGAACATCGGCAGAATGGTTTAGCAGCTAGCGTTGTTCACAGACGGGCAGATAGACAGGACGGACGGACGGACGGACGGACGGACGGACAGACGTTTTGCGATCATTCGATTTTTCGGTATCAAGGTCCCACAAAACATTGATACTGGCAACACCATATGTTAGAGGTTTTTCTTGTCTAAATTTAGCAACTGGATTCATCCACTTTTTTGTTATTGCAGGGTCCTGTAATAAAGAATTTTTTCTGTCGAAAATTTGCCTTTTCACGCGCAGTATTACATAACTTTATCTCTATTGCCTAAGCGGTAGGGAGAAAATAAAAATAAGACATACAATCATGTACTCATAATATCGAAATATAAAACTAATGTAATTCTTCATTAAACAATCGTACCCGGCAGCCAAGGGCGTGCTGACCAAGCAGAAATAAATTAAAAACAAACAATTCTTTATTATACAATTGCTTTACAATGCCACATCTACTTTTTAACTCAAATTTCATCCCTTATTAACAACTGTCACATGCAAATATAATCATTTTTGGATTTTATTTTCCATTTTAGGTATTCTTGGGAAGCAGGCAGTTTCACATTAAAGTGGAGTTATTGCGCAATACTGATACGGTGCATGCCATCTGCGCCAGATCTTTTCTTGCATCGCACCTCTAACCCCATTCACCACTCAGCTTGGCCATGACGTCATGTCAGTCCAACGGTTTCGTCTCATAATTCTCCAGTCTCGTGCAGTAATAAGATGACTTCGATATGTCGAAAGTAACTATTATTACACCGACGACACTGGAGTTAAATGCACTCCATACTCTTAACATGATCGTCTCTGCTCAGACTCTCGATGTTCACTGGCCTATAGACGCCTTAGGAATGGCCAAAAAATTGATTGGGAATGGAACCGGAAACCCAGCAGTATCATTTGAACTCATCCTTACCCAGGTACGCACAATAAAATAAAGGTACACTCCGATTCGTATGGGGAACGTGAATAACGAACACTCTTGAATAAGTAATTTCTGTCAAAATAAACGATAAGCACGAGGAGTTTGGACAATTCCCATCTCAACGGAACTAACTCCCTGCCGGCTTTTTTCCAACATGAAGTGAGGTGAATGTACAAAATTGTACCGGAGTTGAAAACACGTTACAGACCAGGGGTGTCCAACTTGCAAGATCTCAAGGGCCACAACTAAAATCTTTAATACGGTTGCGGGACATATTTTCATTACTCGGACGATCCACACCTCACTTCCCCACACTGTTGACCTCGGCAGTTTGGCCGGCTGCTCTAAAATTGAATTGAATTGAAATGATGCCTTATTTTAGGTGGCGAGACTCAGGCCATGAGGCCTGCTCTTCCGTCTGACCACGTAAATTTCGCTACGCTCCTTTCACCAACTAGCGGAGAAAGAAGGCGACGAAACCGGCGATTTGAATTTTGCTCAGAGGCGTCATTTAGGCTTGAGGATATTTTACATGCAGTAAACCTAGTAACAAGGGACAGCAGGTTTTACTTCCCCTCCGAAGGAAAACGTAAGAAGCTCTTTTTTTTTGTTTGGGTTTGAAGCCGTGGATTTTTAAGGGCGAAAATGACAGGCCCGCGGGCCGCCTCTTGGTCTATCCACTCTTTTGTCTATTCCCGTCTCAATAAAACCAACTCAGCTAAGCGTGTTCTTCCAACATGCATGAAATCCGATCCGCATGCTTGAATCGCGCATACAACATGCATGAATTGCGAATGACACGCGAATTCAAAACACGTAGTGTGTATCATCATCACTGTTCACGGACCGACGAATACTGTCATCTTGACCACTTAGAGAAGTCAAAAAACCAAGGAACTTAACCGAAATAAACACGTGTATTGCACCTTGACACATACCTATACATATGTTTCCATTAAGTTAAGAATGAACATTCCGAATTGACCTCGAATTTACACGAAGCAAGGACAGGAGCTGTTTTCATGTCATGAAGAAAACCCAACCCATCAAAAATAATTCGGACTCTTCACAAACCCAATGTCCCCAAGCATATCTTCCAAGAATCTTGAAACGCCATTAGCACACATACCTTCTGACTCGCATGTTGGGTCATGATCTAAAGTCATTTATCTCAAGACGATGTGCTATTATCAACAAAACTAACTCTCCAAGCGTGTCCTTGCAACAAGCATGAAACGCGATCCGCATGCTTCATTCGCACATACAACATGCCTGAATTGCGAATGCCATGAGAATTCAAAGCACGTTATATACAGCATTATAAAAGTTCGCGGTCCCACGAATGCACTCGCCATGACCACTTTAGAGAGGTCAAAAAAGTGAAGAATTTAATCGAAATAAACAGGTGTTTTCCACCTTGACCTATACCCACGGCTTGATTTCTGACGGAACGCAAGGTAATGGCGTTCCGGTACCTCAGGATTAATTACTAAATTATATTATAAATATATCACTATTTCTATTAAATTAATAATTAAATTTGGGGTGCGTTTCGGGCCCTAAAATTTTACAAATGAAACACTATCTGTAACTACAGATGTGTTTACTTAAAGTACAGAATGAACTTTCCGAACTGACAGCATATTGAAGAACGCCAGTTGAATTCATTAGGAAAAATCATCGTTTGGAACACACACGAAAAGCGAACGCGATCCATATTGAAAACCGCTGTGGACAATCCATACTGCTCCTCACTTTTTCACGTCAAAACCACATTAGACAGGTTGAGAAAGGAAGGAATTTAACGCAAATAAAAACGAATCTTTTTATCTCAACCAATACTTTCGCGTACACCACAAGTAAAGAAAAAAAATGAACATTCCGAATTGACGTATGTTGGAGCACGAGCAGAATTCATATTACAAAAAAAATCATCATATGAAACATGCACGAAATGCCAATGCCTATGGAATTGAAAACCGTTGAAAACAGTCCATGCTGTCCCTCATATTTCACTATCCGGCTAAAACTATCGTAAAGACCACTTTAAGAAGGTCGAGAAAAAGGAATTTAACCGAAATAAAAACGAGTATCTTTATCTCAACCAATCCTTTCGCGTACATCACAAGTAAAGAAGGAAAAAGAACATTCTGAATTGACGCATGTTGGAGCACGAGCGGAATTCACATTACAAAATATCATCGAATGGAACATGCGCGAAATGCGAACGCCGGGGAAGGATTCTTTTCTCATACACCAAGAGCAGAGAGGGAAAATGAACATTTCCAGTTGACATAAGTTGGATCACCCGCTACATTAATTCGTATGAATTTTTGCACAGGAAAAAATGATCACCCGGATCATGCACGAAACCAGCACGTCACGTTCATGAACATTTCCAATTGACGTAAGTTGGAGCGCCGGCTATATTAATTCGTAAGAATTTTTCCACCGGAAAAAATGATCGCCCGGATCATGCACGAAACCAGCACGTCACCTTCACGAACATTTCCAATTGACGTAAGTTGGAGCACCGGCTATAATAATTCGTAAGAATTTTTCCACAGGAAAAAATGATCGCCCGGATCATGCACGAAACCAGCACGTCACCTTCATGAACATTTCCAATTGACGTAAGTTGGAGCACCGGCTATAATAATTCGTAAGAATTTTTCCACAGGAAAAAATGATCGCCCGGATCATGCACGAAAGCAGCACCACGTCACCCTCACGAACATTCCAACTGACGTAAGCTGGATCATCCGCTATATTAATTCACATGAATTTTTCCACAGGAAAAACCATCGGCACGAATCACGCACGAAACCATCACGTCACCAAACTGATCGCACACCCACCTCGCCGGCACTCCTCGCTCGTCGTCACATGGTGTCCGCACACCGCCCGGTCGTCCACTAGCCTTCTTCAGCCCCAGGCGTGCGACGCCGCCGCGCGCCCGACCACGCGCCCCCTTCGATACGTCACGCGTCTTTCCGGTGACGCACGCGTGCGCGGGTGGCGGGCGGGCGGAGAGGCGCTCACGCGGAAACCCCTGTCCGCCACGCCCCCCCCCGCCTCGCGGGCCCACTGCCGCCCTCGCGCGTGCAACACCCCCTTCGGCCTACACAGCCCTTGTTACCCCGCTGCCCGTTCGGCGGCTCCCACGATTCATCAGACGCGGTGGCGGAAAGTGGGGATTTTCGATGTTTTTCTTAAGCCCAGTGAATTTAGAATGCAGACGACCTTTTGAGAACTACTACGATTTTCGCAACTCTGCCCCTGACAGGAATCAGCTGTTGATGGTTTCATCCAATCAGGGGCTCGAACGTCACCATCAGGGCCCTGCAACTCTCTCCATCAAAACCGGGGACAAAGCTCAAGGGTCGTACTGTAGGAGGCGGTAGTGTCGTCGGGTACGGGCTCGCCAACATCGGCACCTAAAAATTGGCTAAATTGTGAGAAATACGAAAATTTTCTACTAAATGTTCAATTATTCAAAATATATACTTATAAGAAGAAACCGCTGAAGAAAGCGCGAACATCGACTCTATCTTTTGTAGCATTAACCGCCTGCTTGAGCGTAATGCGAACCTAAGTAGCAGCCGCACACCTTTGAAGTATCGTTGGCTGTAGTTCGTAATTTAGTTCCGGTAAGAAGGTGCTGCTGGAGAGGGAGCCACTGTAATGGTCTCCACCACGATATATGGGAATTGTAGGGCCCTGGTCACCATAGTGACCTCACTATAGTGACATAAGCTCCCGATTGGATGGCAACGAAACAGCTGATTTCTGTCAGGGGCAGTGTTACGAAAATCGCAGTATGCATAGGGAATCAGTATTTTCGATTGCGGGAACGTAACGTCGGAGGTCACTGGTCGGTGGAAGCTCCAAGTTTCCATCGGAAGAGGTGGTTCAGAGCATCAACTGATGTGACTGCAGTGACCGGGGCGTGGCGGGCGAGGCGGGCGGGGTGGGGCAGGCGGGGCGGGGTGGGGCAGGCGGGGCGGGGCGGGAGGGGGGCGGGGAGGGCGGGGCGGGGAGGGCGGTGCGGGGCGGGGAGGGCGGTGAGGGGCGGTGAGGGGCGGCGCGGGGCGGGCGGGGCGGGGCGGGGGGCGGGCTGGCGGTTCGGGGGGGGCGGGGCGGGAGGGGCGGGGGGTGGGCGGGGCGGGCGTGACGGGCGGGGCGGGGTGGGGCGGGCGGGGCGGGGTGGGGCGGGCGGGGCGGGGCCGGCGGGGCGGGGAGGGCGGGGCGGGGCGGGGAGGGTGGTGAGGGGCGGGCGGGGAGGGTGGCGCGGGGCGGTCGGGGCGGGCGGGGCGGGCGGGGCGGGGGGCGGGGGAGCTGGCGGGGCGAGCGGGGAGGGGAGTGCGGGGCGGGCGGGCCGGGAGGGGAGGGCGGGGCGGGCGGGGCGTGGGGCGGGCGGAGCGGGAGGGGCGGGCGGGGCGGGCGTGACGGGCGGGGCGGGCGGAGCGGGCGGGCGGGGCGGGGCGGGGCGGACGGTGCGGTGCGGGGCGGGGAGGGCGGTGCGGGGCGGGGAGGGCGGTGCGGGGCGGGGAGGGCGGTGCGGGGCGGGGAGGGCGGTGAGGGGCGTGCGGGGAGGGCGGGGAGGGCGGTGCGGGGCGGGACGGGGCGGGGCGGGCGGGGAGGGCGGGCGGGGAGGGCGGGGGGCGGGGCGAGCGGGGCGGGGCCGGCGGGGCCTAGGCGGGGCGGGGCGGGACGGTCGGGTATATAAGTGGACAAATGCCGAACGCATGGTTCGACGGCCAAACGGAAAGGCGGAGTTTCAGGCGGGCGAACGACGGCGAACAGACGGACGAGTGGGTGCGTGTATGTATGGTGTGGGACGCTTGGGTGGAGGCGGGCGAGCGGGATTGAGAGCAGCTAGGAAGGAGCAAAGCGCGCCGCTGGCACGGGCGAGCCCTGCGCGGGGCGACTCCACAGGTGTGGGAAGGCGGCAGCGCTAATGAGGCGGAGGCCCCGACGGCGCCAACGGGGCCACTCGCCGCGCCCTTAAGCACTGCTCGCCGCCACAGCCACGGATGTTCCCAAAGGAAGGTCACACACGCCCCAATTGTCAGCAGGTCACCACCACCATTCGTATCAGAGGCATGCCAATCGATCTACCTCAAAAGATATTACATTCTTTAGGTCTTCATATGATATGTATGGTCTTTATATGATTCTTTGTATCTTTATACTGCGATTTTTCTTTGTCCCTCAAGGCCACTCAAATCCCATCTTTGCAAATCGTTTTACCTCAAAAGTTATTACATTCTTTAGGTCTTTACACGATCTGTATGGTCTTTATATGATACTTTGTATCTTTATACTGCGACCTTTCTAACTTTGTCCCTCAAGGCAACTCAAATCCCATCTTCGCGATGGAACATGTCATGGCATTTCGCGCCTTTCTCGGTCTTGCCGGTAGAAGTCGCATGATCGCAAGCATTTCTTTATACGGTCGCGATCGTCCGAAATCTAGCAGAACGACTGAGAAAGATGCGAAATGCCGTGACATATTCCATCGCGAAGATGGGATTTGAGTTGCCTTGAGGGGCAAAGTTAGAGAAATCGCAGTATATATGATCTGTATAAACCCAGCCTCCGAGCGAAAGCTCATTAGCAGGAAATAACAAATATATAAAATATATAGTTCTCAGAATTTGAACTCAGCCAGCGTTAGAATTCTTTTGAGGCAGCAAGTGAAAATAAAGATTGATATTATGCGTCCCTCATGCTTGTGTCGATGTTTCAGCAATCCGTGACGAGAGCCCTTCCTTTAAACTCAAATGTACCAAAATAATCACCTTTCAGGTAAATGTTTTACAGTAAACCTTTAACCGCGTATTTTTTTCGTTTAAATGTTTGAGCACGGGAGACAGCGGTGATCGTCCCAAGTTGGGTGTTGAAATCCAGCGCTGACGTACACTCGCTTATAGGGTTTCCCCTTCCATGAATCCCCTCTAGCAGGGTACCGCCCCAGGTTGGGAAAGCTATAACATTCCGACTGGTCTCACGATATGTGTGATAGTTCATACTGCGATTTTTCTAACTTTGCCCCTCAACGCTTGCTTTCACGATGAAATATGCCACGGTATATCGCGTCTTTCTCAGCCGCTAGATTTCGCATGATCGCGACCGTATCAAGCAGTGCTTGCGATCATGCCACTTCCAGCGGCACGACTGAGAAAGACCCGAAATGCCGTGCAATATTCCATCGTGGCCGTAGAGACTTGAGAGAAAAACCGCACTTTAGTGCGTGTCAGTGTAAGAGAGGTTGGAAGAACGAAGAGAAAGGAAAGATCACCCGTGGCCCCTTTATTTATTTAATAGGTAATGAACACATTGATACATAATTTCAATTCTTTTAACTGGGTTGAAGGCTTTTAACCCATTACAGTACCTACATCCACCGCATTCTAACCTTTCGAATTCTGGCATTCACCCCTAATGGTCTCTTCATCGCATCAAAGCAAACATGCTGAATAGTCAGCGGTGCCTCAACCAGGTATACGTGTTCCATCCTTGTCTAGGAGAGTGCTAACCGTCTCTCCTTTCATACAACACAAGGTTGTTAGGGTACTGCTTCGACATTCGCCTACTACTGATGGGAGAAACCGCGGAAGACTACCGATCAGAGATGGCGGCCGCTAGAATTCTCCTCCAAACAACGGCAGAATTCCGCCCAGCAATGCAGCTACTGTCGAAAATCGTGCCAACGTCGGCGCTTGAACGCTATGACGTCTCGATCCAAGTCACTGCGGTGACATTAGTTTTATTCCCCGAACAACCTAAATCAGGGGTTTTCAAACTGTTCGTCGCGGCTGCCAGGGCCGTCATGACTAAAATTCTCCTTCAGAGAGGCTGAATTCGACCTAGTTGTCAAGCCGGTGTCCAAAATCCTGCCACCGTTGGGAGTGGAACCCTAGGACCTCCCGATCCGGGGCAATGCAGTGACAGCAGTTGATGCTCTTAGCCACCTAAGAGAGGGGTTTCCAAACTGTTCGTTGCGGTTCCCAGGGCCGTCATAGCTATATGGTAGGGGCGTCGCGGTGCTTTATTGAAAATGACCTTTAAATTTTATTTAGTTTCATCCTTGTGTCATTTATGTATTTTGTACTATCATTCTATGTTATTTGTAATGTGTGATTTATTTTGCTAGTTAATCGTGGATTTATTGTACCTGGCAAGTCTTTTACCAATAGCCTATTATAACACTTACTCATTTGTGTTTAATATGTAATATGGCTATATTTTACCCTTACATTTCAAACTTATTGTTACCATGGGAACCCCGGGAAGTTTCGTTCTTGTCAACGGAGCTATGGATGAAAAAAGGTTAAAAACCTCTGACCTAAAGGCGGCTCCCCTCATTCGCTATTCGGCGAACAGCGAGCAACTGCTCGCCGAATCGCGAGTAGTGTGAATGGGTCGCTTGCTATTTGCCGAGTCACGAACATTCGGCGCTCGTCCTACCCATTGCCTGACGGTCTTAAGGTGGATGCACACATTCGCAATTCGGCGAACAGCGAGCAACCGCTCGCCGAATCCCGAGTAGTGTGGATGGGTCGCTTGCTCTTTGCCGAGTAACCAACATTCGGCGCTCGCCCTACCCATCGCGTGTCGGTCTTCTGGACACCTCAAAGGGAGCGAACATTCGCCGAACACATCCGCTGGTCGGGATCGGGCGAGCTGTAGCTCGCTGCTCAGCGAATGCCGAATGAGTGGAGCCACCTTCCACACGTATCTTCAGTACGTGGACGGAGTTGCGGGCGTCGCGTGAGGGCGGGGCGAGGCGGGCCCGGGCACGCAGCGGCCGTGGGAGCCGTCAGCGGAGAACGGACGGCTTCCTGCCGCTGTCTCCGGCGACGGCCGCGTGGAGCGCGCGCGCGCGCCCCCACACAGTGGGCCCTCGGGCCACTGACGCCGGCCAGCGGGTACACTCCCTGGCCACGTTATTGTCACCAGGGGCGGATCCAGCCAATCGTTTTGGAGGGGGCCATCACAGGTTTTTGTTAAATAATAACCATTTGTTATTATATTGCATATTATTTTGTAGTGTATATTACTCGTTCACTTTACATTTGCAGACGGCAGAATTAGGAACTAATGTTGTTTTGAAAGCGAAGGCCCGAACACACAACCGAGAATACACGAATGGTGCCGATGTCAATCAGCTGTCTCCGAAGGCAGAACAAGCGCTTCGGGCACATCTGACGAATTATGTCTTTCTGACAGTGTGCTGGAGTCGCGCCCTTAAATAATTAAAGTGATATACAACAAAATAGATCACACCACTCGCTGTTCACAACATTTCCGTACAATATTTTTATTTCTTCATTGCACTTATCTACTACTTAATGGTTATGTTCTTGCCCTGCCAGGGTTCTGTGTGCTGCTCACCGCCATCTATATCATATTATAAACGGTCAGTATTTACTGCAGACGCGCGTTTCTCATTCAGTCGGCGGTGACTTCATGTAAACAGATCGCAGCGCTCCGTCTGCAAATGTAAAGTGAACGAGTAATACATGATAATGCATAATTTGTGCTGTGCATAACTGTGCAACATGATTTTTAAATAATTATAATATAAATAAATATTTAAACCCATTTTGCAAAAAGAAGTAGGTACCAAACGAAAACTTAACGTCTTTTGGGGCGGGCCATGCATGCGCAGATGCACAAAAGTGAGACGAAACGTGAACTGCGCATGCGCAGAAGATCGATAGTGCTCTTCGCTATGACGTGCAAAAACTCCCTGCGAGTTTGTGCCACCTCGAACGTTAAAGCACAATTGATCTTCTGCTCATGCGCAGTGCAACTTTCGCATCTCTTTAGTGCATCTACGCATGCGCAGAAGATCGAGGTGCTTCACGTTCGAGGGTGCAAAAACTCTCTATTCAGTGATGTACAGAGACCGGATTTTTATGTAATTACATTTTTTGTCTTCTCCTTACCAAAACTGTAATCTTGGCGAATCATAGCCCTCCTAACACAATATCGACTTTTTTCGTTACATATTTTTACATATTTAGTACTATATTAGATATTTTACATATTTTGCTGTTTTCACAATATATTTACTTATTTTATCAATTTTCTTTTTTCTTTTTAATTCCATATTTTTTGTGAAAAGATCATAATTTTTCCTATTTTATTGGGGAAATCCAGGTATCCAAAATATCATTGACTCCGCGTTTTATGATCTGTAACCTTAATTTCCGAGAAAAATTTGCGTTAGCTGAGTTGTAACATTTCGATGAAGATGCTACAGTGTATATTCGCTGGTCGTAGATCTCGCCTATTTGTGCGATGGCTTCCATTGCGATTAGTCCGGCTCCTAAACTACGGTCCAGGATTACAATAGATAAAGCATTTACAACCGACGAGAAAGTTGTATGATGTAAAATCAGCAGTTTTTCTAAATGTAATTTCTTGCTATGTAAATGGTTTTAATTAGAGAATTTTAATATTACATATTACATCCGATTTTACATATTTGTTACATATTCTTACTGTTTTCATTACATATTTTGACGGTTAATGCTACATATTTTTCCGGTCTCTAGACTGATGTATCCGCATGCTTTAGCGGCGGAAGAAAAGAGGCGTTCCGCAGGGCGGGGTCGATGGCCGTGGGCTGGGCTGTGGGTCAAGGCCGCCGCCGCCATGCGTCTTCCTTCCCGGAGCAGCCGCGCGGACCAACAGCACTGCAGCGCCAGGGTCAGCGCGCACACATACATTCTCTCCCTCTCTCTCTAGCTCTCTCTCTCTCTCTCTCTAGCTCTCCCTCTCTCTCTCTCTAGCTCTCTCTCTAACTCTCTCTCTCTCTAGCTCTCCCTCTCTCACGCACACAGGTATCTCAGAGAAAGAGAGAGAGGGAGGGAAAATAGAGACATGAAGGGAAATGGAGAGACACAGGAGGTAGAGAGAGAGAGAAGGGGGAGACACAGAAAGAGGGAGGCACAGGGATAGAGAGGAAGAGGCAGAAAGAAAGACAGACAGGATGGCACAGAGCGAGGAAAAATTAGAAATAGACACAGAAAGGGAGGCACAGAGACGGGGAAAGACGGAGAGGCAGAGACAAAATTAAGAAAGACTTAAATATAACACCTACCCCAGACAGCAAAAAGCATCCGAAGGAACAGATGTAGTGACTAAGGGTGCCTCTTTTTGAAGATTCCGATTTTATTATTAATTTTATTAATAATAATGCAAAATATGGGCTGTTCCAAATAAAACGATTTTTTGCACTTGCCAGTCTTTTGAATTGCCTGGGAGTTTAGACAAGTTTTTACACAAATGTTGCGGAGCAAATCCAGTGCCCCGATAACTATCGGGACGACCTGTGCTTTTACGTTCCACATTCGAATGATCTCCTTTTCCAAACTCTTGTATTTAAGACGTTGCACTGTCTCCTTGGTTTCGACGTTTTTATCTCAAAGCACAGCAACATCTACAAGTAGACACGTTTTTTTTCTCCAAATCCCGGATAACTATGTCCGGTTTATTTGCTGCTATCGTGCGGTCCGTTTGAATTTGTTGGTCGTACAATACAATATTGTATAGAGTCCAACAGACGCCACCGGTTTTGTACCGTATCAATTGGGGCATGAATTTGGAAATTCGAGGGCGGGAAAGATCTGCCAGTGGAGATAACTACACACCGTGCCGTGTCTTTTCAAGTATTCAGTCGCTGCTAGAATTGGACAAGCTGCGACTGTATGATCAATGGTTTCTACTTGTTCCAAAATTATTCTGTTATTACTATTATATAATTATTATTATAGCTTTAAAGGTGAGAGCACTCTCGGCCCCACAGCTTCGGCGAAGTTGTTCCCCAGCGTTCCCAAGCGCGCGTGGTAGCTAATTAAAACTTGGGCCTTCCGCGCACACGAGCAGCCAGGAAGCGCTCGCTCTGGGAGCGGGCAGGCGCCGGCGGTGGCGGCGGCGGTGGCGGCGGCGGCGGCGGTGGCGGTGGCCGTGGCGGGGGTGGGGGCGGTGGCAGGGGCGGGGGCGGTGTTGGTGGTGGCGGCGGTGGCGGCGGTGGCAGTGGCGGGTGCGGGGGCGGGGGCGGGGGCGGTGGCGGCGGCGGCGGCGGCGGCGGCGACGGCGACGGTAATGGCAGTGGCAGTGGCGACGGCGGCGGAGTCGGTGACGAAGGTGGGCGGTGGCGGCGGCGGCGGCGGAAGTGTCTTGGCGGTTCCCCTGGGGAAGAAGCGTGCGCACGCTCCGCCCACCGTCGCCCTCCCGGCGCCCACGCTCCACTTCCCGTCCACACCCGCGACCAACACGCCACGACACAAGCAACGGGACAGTTTTCGAGACGTTCCAGTGGAGATAATGCTCACTGGTCGTTGCGGGGTCGAGATTGCTCAGGCACGAGTGCAGTGGGTAGCTCGGTTCGCTGGGTTCGAGACCCTCGCATGCACGGTTGTAGTGGAGTTTGGGGCTTTGCCAAACCACCACCTAATAAAAGAACCTTTCCTGGCCGTCCCTTGCAACACGCAGTTGCGGTTCAGGGCATTGATTGATGTCACTACAGTGCCTCTGACCGAGACCTGACGGTGGCAGAATTTTCGGCACTAGCAAGACAGCTAGGTCGAATTCAGTCGCTGTCTGGAGGAGAAGTCTAGCGGCCGGCTGCTCTCATCATCTGTTTTACGCGGTTTCCGAATCTCGGAGCAGTATCCTAACGAACGGGCCACGAAGAACGCGCGATCTTTTCTTCCCCTTCCTTGTCCTCTCCTCACTCCTTACTTATACACACATGCCGGGAGTTTAAAGCTTGTCCCGGCTGGGCGGTGCTCCGCTGGTGGGAGATACCTGGTTGGGGAAAATCCCACAAATCGACGTGAAGATCCATGCCAGATCTCACCATCCAACGGGGAGGGGTGATTACGGACACCTCCCGAGAAAAAACTTACACCCACTTACGCGACTAATGGCTACATCTTTTGATATGCGCAGAAACACTAATTAATCAAATTAAATGCCGTCCCTTCTCTTGGCCTGGTTAGGAATTACCAGGCGATTGGGTCTGCGTGCCGCCAGGTAGAGCTATTAGCTGTCAATACGCACCAAGACATGCGAGCCACCTATCTTCCCCAACTCTAACCACTAGAGGGTTTTTGCCACCTCGAACGTTAAGCAAAATCGATCTTCTGCATCACTTTGGTGCATCTGCGATTGGCCAGAAGATCGATAGTGCTTAACGTTCGAGGTGGTAAAAACACTCTACTGTCGCACGGGGGCCGTGGATCACAGGCATCTGCGTACGCATAGAGCTGCTACAACACAGCCGTGTGAAGGAGTGGGAGGCAGATGCAAGTGCGTGGATGTGTCAAAGGACAGCGATAGATTGATTGTTCGTGATTCCGGGCGCGTCACCTAGTGGGGTCATTATTCCCGTAGGTGTAGTGTGTGTGTTTTCCTCGGGAGGTGGCGGTGATCTTTTCCCTGCATGTTGGCGAGATCTGGCGCCGACCTACCGTCGACCAGCGGGGATTTTCCTCTCAACCAGGTATTTCCCACCAGCGGGACACCGCCTCAGCCAGGACAAGCTTTAAGCTCCCGACCGGTCTCCCGTCACGTGTGGTAGTGTGTGTGTAAGTAAAGGATGAGGATAGGTCAAGAAAGAAGAAGGAAAGATCGCAGGCGGTCCCGTTTGTTAGGGTACTGTTGTTAATCGGAGAAATCACGGAACTACCGATCAGAGCAGCCGGCGGATAGAATTCTCCTCCAAAGAGCCCAGATGACAAGCTAGTGTAGACACTCCTGTCTCCGACTCGAACCTAGGACCTCCAGGTCAGACGAACTGCAGTGACATCAGTTGATGCAATGAGATATCTCTCGCGGTGGCAGTGATACTACAGAGGGTGAAGATCGTCGGTATCCTCAATGATACGTGAAGTCCGATGATGATAATGATGATGATGGTGACATTAAGCACGAAATCTTGAATATTGCCCCTTAAAAAGGAGAAGGACCAACACCAATAGCTACGATGTGCAGGTCATGCCTAACGGCTGAAGAACTTCACTGATTGAACTCGTGATGATCCAATGCTTGCACGCAGGAAGCGATTTCGAGCCCGGATAGGTCCTAGAAATTTACTTGATTTATGAATTGATTATTTAGAGTTTCTATCCGTCTCAATTGCAACGTTAATAAGACCATAACTAGAGTATGTTTTAGCGAGAGGTGGCCAACTTCATCCGTGGAACGAAAGATCCGGCGCCGACCTACACGTCTTAATGTCCGCCTCTCCAGGTATCTCCCACAAAGGGACACGCTATAAGCTCCCGACCTCTGTGGTCCATGAAAAAATTAACTTTGTGAGTAAAAGGTTGCGTTCGGAGGGAGCTCTCGGAGAACATTTGGTGGCATCAGCTTGTCATCTACGAGAAATGCAGAGGTAAAAGCAACGCCGTACTCGAACCCGCAACGTGTCGTCGCGTGTCTTTACTTCCCTGTTCTTTCGTCCCTATAAAAATTAATATTTCGTATGTAACCCCAACATTCCGAGACACGTAACTTCTACTGTTTTCGTTTTCAATGTCCGTGTTTCCCGAATGTGAACTCGGTCGAACTATGCTCCACTGTGACGGTTGTCTTAATCATGTTTGTTTGTTTGTTAGCCAACGCCCACCCTTGGCGTATTAGCTATTTGGTGACGCGCTGAGATGTGGCCCACAATGGTCACGCGCGTAGACGGCGAATCACTGTTGTCCATTTAGCGTTACCCAAGGGACACGTGTGGTAGACCACGGACGCGGACAACTTTGTCACCGCTGTGAATTATTATTATTACTATTATTATTATTATTATTATTATTATTATTATTATTATTATTCCTCTAAATCACGACTTAATATGTTATGTGTCGGCTGAATATAAAATCTACTCCAGGTTGCAACCAGCTACATAAGGAGCAGATCCGGTGACTATCAGTGCCTCTACAATACTTTACGCAAAATGTGGGCTGTTCCACATAAAGCAATTTCTTGCACTTCCCAGTCTTTTGAATTACCTGGGAGTTTAGACAAGTTCTTACTCAAATTTTGCGGAACAAATCCCAGAGCTCCGATAACTATCGGGACGACCTGTGCTTTTACGCCCCACATTCGGCTGATCTCGATTTCCAAACTCTTGTATTTATGACGTTTCTCTGCCTCCTTGGTAACGACGTTTTGATCGCAAGGTACAGCAACATCGACAAGTAAACATGATTTTTTCTCCATATCCCGGATGACTATATCCGGTTTGTTTGCTGCTATCGTGCGATCAGTTTGAATTTGTTGGTCGTACAATATCGTACACAATCCAACAGACGTCACCGGTTTCGGTGAGTGTTCGTACCACTTGGCGCATGTGTTTGGAACGTCGAGGGCGGTACAGATCTGCCAGTGGAGGTAGCTACACACCCTGTCGTGTCTTTTCAAATATTCGGTCATTGCTAGAATTGGACAAGCTGAGACAATATGATCAATGGTTTCTACGTGTTCCTGACAAATGCGGCATTTATCATCTTGGGAAATTATTATTATTATTATTATTATTATTATTATTATTATTATTTTCATTATTAATGAGTTAGGAGGTGACAGGGTAATGGTGAAAGGTGATCGTGGACTATTTAAACCATCCCGGCATTCGCCTTGTGACCGAGGGAAACCACGAAAACCCCGCTCAGGATGGCCGTCCCGGGGATCGAACCCGGACCTCTCGAATGCGAAGTCAGCGCGCCACGCGCTAAGCCACTTCGCTCGGTGATGTTGTCTAGATCGTGGCCCTAACGTGTTCGCTTCCTGGCACGCGGTTCGTTTGCTCTTAGGTCTCTGTCGGTGGTCGCAAAGATATTATAGGCGTATGTTTTCTTGAGCCCCAGAATACCTACCCCCACTTCTTTATTAACGTTAGTTGAATTACGCATAAATAATAGCAACGATCCAAAAATCTGATGCCCAGAAATGTTCATTCCCGTGTTACAGAAACTATTTTGCATCGAAAAACAGCGACAGATTTCATTTATTAGTTTTGTTGGCGAAATTGTCAACCGTCCATTCCATTCACACATAGCGAAATAACACCAAGAAAACGTGTGCGGATAATACAGGAGCTCAATGACAAATTTTGGTAACGACTGTCGCGGACCAAGTACACGAAATCTAGACGTGAAAGCAACGCCATTGCCGAACCCACTACGTCCCCGACTGGCTGTTCGTGTCTCTACTCCTTCCTGCCTAACATTATTCATATTTTATGCCTATCTGCTACGAACGTAGAAATGATACGCATTTATTTCACAAAACGTCTGTTTTCTTACACGATTAATTCTTTGTTTACAACGTTCACTACTGCAAATTGAACTAAAGGCTTGCTGAAAGAAATCCACGTAAAGTCATCGAAATTCGGTTTCACTGCCTATCTGTTTGATGACATAATTCACATGTACACTCATACATACCTCATCCGATTTTCATCGCGATCTGAATATATTTTTCATATTCAATATTTTTCCTGTGGAGATAACGAGACTATGTAAATCATGAACGAAAACTATCCTTAAACTCTAAATGCACACACTGACATTTTGAGGCCTCAACAGCTGGCGCCTGACTCCTCTGGCCGGCGAAAGATTTCATTTCGCAAAACGATATGGTCTTTCGCGTTGCTCAACTGTTTTACAACGTGCCAACCTGCCAAAAGAAAAAGAAATCGTCCACTGACCAGAACGAAGCACATCACCGACTGATTGGTTAGTGTTTCAAGGCGCATGAATTGCTAAGGCCATTGGTCCTGTAAATGTGGTGCATGTTTTATCGCAGGACGTGACAGTGATCTCCTGGCTGGCGAGATCCGGCGCCGACCTGCACGCCGGATTGCGGGGGTTTTCCCCAACCAGGTATGTCCCACCAGCGGGGCACCGTCGCAGCCGGGACAAGCTGTAAGCTCCCGACCGGTCTCCCGGCATGTGTGGTAGTATAGTGCATGTGAGTGTAAGTGTGTAAAAGTAAGTGGCGATGATAGGACAAGGAACGGGGCTCGAACCCTACGTCTTCCCACGGCCAAGTCGTTGGGCGGCCTAGGCCACGCGCGTGTGTTGTGGCGCCAGCCGCCCTCCAGCCGGCGGCGGAGACGCTCCGCTCGCCCCCCACCCCTCCTCACCCCTTCCCTCCCCCGCGCGGTGGCTATTTCTGCCGCGGGGCGTATTTCTGGGCGCCCCTCCCCTCCCCCCTCCACCCGCCGCGCCGAGCGGAAGTCCCCTCCCCTCCTTTCCCAGAGGTCGCGCCGTGCTCACTCATTCCCCCTTGAGTCGCGCTCGACTGCCTGTCAAGCGACGGCAAGAGGGCCTCTTCTGCGGGAGCGTTTGCTACTGGGAGACCCGATTCCTTTTTCACCAACGATGCCGGGGTTTTCACCAACTCGCGCGCATGCGCACAGAGGCTACGTTCCGGGAATCTGCGCGCGGATGAGTTTGCTAAAACTCCCAAACCGTTGGTTCGGCTGATTGATTTGTTTCTGGGCACAACGGCTCTGGTCACTTGGTGTGGTGAACGATTTCTATCCAGGGAGGTGGCGGTGATCTTCCTTCGCTAGATGGCGAGATCCGACACCAACCTACACGTCGGATTGTCTTTTTCCCCCTAATGAGGTATCTCCCACCAGCCTGGCACCGCCCCAGCCGGGAGAAGCTCTAAGCTCCCCACTAGTCTCTCGCAATGTGCAGTACAGTAAAAGTGCATTGCAGTAAGTGTAAGTGTGTGTGTGTGTAGGTACGTATGTATATGTGTACATTTTAATATACTTCTTGAATTCATTGACGTTTTCTTTATTAACGTCTGATCTATGTGCAATTACTCAGTTCTGTAGTCATAGGGCGACAACTCATAAAATGTTTATAGCGCAGTGGTGTTAGATACGTACACATATACATACGTATCAACCTACATACTGTAACAAATCTGCTTCTTCTACTGATACCGAATGTCAAATCTACCATTTGCTTACCATGAAACTGTTTGGGCCACCCGACCCGCTCGCCATACGGCGGACGCGAAACCTCCGTGAAAGTTTTTTGGCTATTGATTGCTGCGGATTTGCTCGTTGCTTGCAGACATTTTCTCACTTCTGGATCACAATTCAACTTCTGACTGATCTTAGCGGTCGCTGCACCTAAATAACTTCAATCACTTTCAGGTTGCACCACAATCAGCAATTTTATTTTTACTTCAATGAACGAATACAACTTCGCAGAACTTTTAGTTACAACTCTCACTCGTCCAAACAAAACCTTCTACCTCACAAAAAGTCCACTTCCATCTTATTATCCACAAAGCCCCCTAGCAACCACCTGCCATTGTCTACTCTTTTCCTGAATAATTGGTATATCACAATACATACAAGGTTGTGACAATTATATATACATACACACGTTTACTGCAATGCACACTTACTGTACTGCACATTTCGTAAGAGGTAAGGATAGGACAAGGAAGGGAAGATCGCGCGCGGTCCATCGCCTCTTTCTAAGGGTACTGCTGTCATTTACCTGGAGCTGACGGGAGAAACCACGGAAAACTACCGATCAGAGCAGCCGCTCGCTAGAATTGTTCCCCAGACAGTGGCTAAATTCGACCCAGCTATCTACGAGGGTAAGTGAATAAGTATCTGCAATCAATTTTTATAATTTATTACAGGAAGAATACACAATTTTTATTGATATCGCTTTTTAAAATGGTCGCCCTTCTTTTCAAAGCACTTGGTCTACAGTTGAACAAGCTTCCCGATTTCTTCTGAAAAAAGGTTTTTGAATTTGCAGCACGGCACGTGTATGCACCACTTCTTTGAACTGTTGATCGGAGCAGAATCGACGGTCCAAACAGAGGGTAATCCGGCGGGGCGAGATTGTGCATCTGGTTTGCCATTTCATTAACAGTCGCTAGTCTGTTATTCACGGTCAAGACATTTTGTCAGAGATCACATAATTGTTCAATATTAGGATCTGTTGCAGCTATAGCTATACGCCCGTTCTTTCTTCTTTCTTGACGCTCGTTCGACCACTTTTAAACTGTTCCGGTAACTGGCAATCACTTCTCTGTGGCCGAACATTGTCCCCGCATTGTGCTGAAAATCTGCTATGGATTTCCGCCCCTTGTACACCTTCAAACCATAGAAAACGAATTATGGAACGCTCGTCTTCTTTGGTGCAAACAAAGTGTACTGTCGCCATCTTTACACCACAACAGTGCAAGAGGGACTGATCAGAAAACGCTGAAACCTCGTACAGGCAAAGACAACGGTCTCACGTAAGGGTTAGGGATCACACAAAGCCATAGAACCAAACTAAAGACAATTGGAGCAAAATCGTAGATTCTTATTGACTTACCTACGTAGCAAACGTGTAAAATCCTGCCACAGTCGGGACTAGAATTCTAGCACCTCCCGGTCAGAGGCATTGCAGTGACATCTGCTGATATCCTGAACCATCTTTGCCCGTACAATGTGATTGGCCTGTGAAGGTTCCCATTTCAATACGGAATGCAGCGAGAGAAACAGCAGGGTTGTTCGTACTACACAAAATGTTCGTAATCTCCCCAGACTTGAAACTCATTCCTCGGAAGAACATAGTGCACGCTCTCCAGATTCATCCACAAGTGATTCACAGAGAAAACAAACCTCTAGTGGAGGAAAACTTCATGCTGTACGGAATCCTTATTTCTGTAAGAACTTTGAGCTCTTTTAAAATACAGAGAAAAAAACGGATAAAAGGTGAAGGAAATGGAGGACAAGAAAGGTACGGGAATGAAAGAAAAAGGAGACGTGGGAGAATGGAAAGAAAGGAGGAAAAAGAAGAGTAGAGAAAGGAAGTACAGGAAGGAATGAAGAAATAATTGAGGAACGAAAGGGGGAAGAAGAAGGAATTACAGGACTGAAATTCCAGTGGTGTCTGCATGTAAGAATATTATTATTATTATTATTATTATTATTATTATTATTATTATTATTATTATTATTATTCTATCTCCTTTAACTGAAATAAGGTTGACCACGAAGGTTAAAATTATCTTCAACGTTAAGGGACGTACACTTTTTAATGTTCCCTGAAGAAGTAAATGAAATCGTAATGTTATTTTCCGTTTCAGGTAAACAATCCCCACGAGAGACACCTTCAATAGAGTTTTAATGGTTTAGAGATTCCGTGGAGTTTTACCTATAAACATTATACCGAAAGTTATACTGAACGTTAAGTCTTAAGGATTTCATTAGCCTGTAAAGTAATCCTTAATCCCAGCAACATGTGTCGGTCGACCCCAAAACATCATTAAGACACTACATGCAGCTGAGCAATATGGTCTCCTACACTTCCAGCCTGTGCTAAATAATGATGCCTGCCATATCGAGCACAATATAGTTTCTCCGATACACAAAGCAGCCACAAATCATGCATTTTGTTTGATGTGGCAATAC
This sequence comes from Acheta domesticus, assembly GCA_031308135.1. NCBI lineage: Eukaryota > Metazoa > Arthropoda > Insecta > Orthoptera > Gryllidae > Acheta > Acheta domesticus. Next base: position 86,582,292 of record JAHLJT010005437.1, on the reverse strand, counting down.
ATTAGGAATTTCAATAGCACTCACAATCTATTTCTTTGATAATGTTTCCAATACGTTTCCAGTATACGTCATCACTCGTTTTGCAAAAAAAAGAGTGGGCTAATTAGAGAACGATTAATTTTAACCACAGCGATAAAATTTGAGCCCAAAAAAAGTACCACGACAATGTACCGGTAATTTATTTTTTACCACAATCACCTGTTTGGAAAAAAGTGAATTTAATTAGCGGGGCCATCAGAATATAGGGTGGAGGCAATTGGCTCACTTTTATTTTTTTAAATACGTTAACACGGGTGAAAATTAAATGAAATCTACCACGCAATTCTTTTGTTTAACTTTGAGATGGCAACAATCAGTGTTGTCATCCTCGTTTTTTTAATTTATTCTAGCTTGGCCATTGGCCCTCCTCGTGAAAGAAAAGTATTGCGTCGTGGAGCGAAAATTGCATCTGGGTACTGAGGTTCAATCAACGCCATTTGCATAGTTGTAGATCTATTTAAGTGGCGTTGGTTTAATTCGCAATCTACCCCCAAATATCGCAGCCCTAAAACAAGCAAAAACACTTTTTTGGAAATTTCTTAGAATCTTCTAGCCGGATCCGAAATGAAATTATCAGTTCCTCACCAGCAGACCGTGAAGCGTCGAATGTCACCTTCATACGTTTCGACTGGTGCAGGGAAACCATGAATGACGGATCCGCACACACTGCAGTTAATGAAATAATACATAGGTATGTAGAGCTCTATTATTTCTCGGGGGCGGATTTTAATGAAACTTTTTTTCTTTTCAATTTTGAACAATGCCGTTTGGTATAGAAATTAATTTTATATTACAAAAAGAAATGACCCATTTTTATACGACTTTTTTTTTCATTTTCGTCGATTTCGACTAATAAGTCTTTTTTACCTTTTCGATCATTTTTAATGCATTTTTTTATTTTATAGATTGTTGTATCATTTTAATGGTACTTGCTTCAAATCATAATTACGAGAGGCAACAAATGTTCTCCACAGAATTCCTGAGTAGTCTATTCGGTTTCATCGCCCAGAAATTGCAATGACGGCCGTTGTGAGCATGTAATCTAAGGTTCCTGTGACGCCTATCAGCGCCATTGTGTGTTCGGCCGATTTGGGGATAACTAAAGACAAAACTATTCCTGATAAAGAACGGTCCAAGCCAACAGCTTACAAGCTGAGTTCAGTTGTACGAATGGAAGAAGCCTAGATAACATTAGTAACATTTCCAACAGCTTAAATTGTTCATCCGAACTGGTTTTGATCAAATTTTTACGTCACTTTTCACGTCATATTCGAAGTTACGACGTTTCCTCCCTGGACAGCCTGTATAAATGTTCAGCCACTCTCTGGGGGAAGATCAATAAACAATTATGCACTCACCCACACACTGACGATTCTGATGAACATGCACCACTCAATACTTCTTGAGACTTCTTTCAGAATAGACGTCGTTAGCTCTAATTGACTGATTGATCACTGTTTCCGGGCGCGACATCTGCTAAGGTGATAATACTTCGTTTCTTCTAACGTGGCCGATGACATTAGAGCATTATTAGCCCCCCTGGTTCATGAAATAAATCTTTTTAATTAATTCGCCAACGTCCTTCTCAACGGGGATCGTGGTCTCAGAAATGTGCTTACCACTGTTAAAAATATTCATTTTATAAGGCATGATGTGTAATAATGACATAATGTCATTGACCACGTTAGAAAAAACTAAGTGTAGTCCCGTACTTCTTGTGCATGTTGTAAGTCGGGAGAGAGAGCTTCCTTACTCACTGCAAAAACCCAGCCCCGACCTACAGGTCGGCTTGTGGGGTTCCCTATCCAGGTATCTCCTCCTATGGGCACCGCCGCACCCGTGACCAGCCCTGACCGCTCCTCTGGTCTCCCGACATGTGTGGTACCGTAGTGCAAGTAAGTGCGTGTGTGTAAATAAGGGGTGAGGATAAGAAAAGGAACGGGAAAGAAAGATTGCGCGCGGTTCATGACCCGTTCATTAGTGAACTGCTCCCTCATCGGCCTGGTATTCATTACAAAAACCACGGAAAACTACCGATCAGAGCCGCCAGCCGCTAGTATTCTTCTCCAGTCCTTCAATTCGACTCAACCAATGTGAAAAATTCACCACTTACTCGAACGCTACCATCTCCCACTCGACGATGCTCTGGTGCATGGCTGTACTACTTAGAAGGGCTTATGCGCCACATATAAATTCTAGTTAAGCCGCGGGCCGCACCGTAATCTAAGATGATTTTTACCCTAACTACTAAGATTATACGAAAGCAAATGTATAGTAGTTACGACTTTTATTCCGGCTACTTAAAGATTAATGTACGTACGAGAAAATTAATATATCGTTAAATAAAGAGAAGATCAATTGTGCAATTGTACTGTATTTGGTTGGTATAATATAATTTTTCAAAGCAGTCGCGGGCTGCACAAAAAGGTCCGGTGGGCCGCCAGTTGAAAAGCCCTACTCTGGGGTAAACGCGATTGCAAACGGCTGCAGCACAAACCTCCCACCCGACGTGAATCGAGATGACTGAGAAGAAAGCGCAACGCGAGTCGTCAACGCAACGATACAGTTCCCCGCCACACCGCTCCGCTCCGCGTCGTTCTGAATGAACCCCGCGGGCCTGTCTCGCCCACTTCCTCCAAGGAGAGCTCTATAAACAACGCGACGGCGCGGCGGGGCGAGGCAGAAGCAGCGACGGTCGCCTTTTTAACGCGATGACAGCGCTACACGGCGACGCGTCACGGCAACGTAAACACGCTCCCCTGAGGTGGCACTTCCACCACCGACTGCTCCCGGGACCTGGCCCACCTCGCCCCGCACCGCGCCGCGCCGCCTTTCTACTTGCCCCGCGAAAAAAAAGTGACGTGGACATGCGCGATGGCGACACGGCAGCAAATTCTTCTTCTTCATCGTCTTCTTCTCCCTCTTCCTCGCCTTCTTCTTTCTTCGTGGTCGACTGCTTCTTCCTTCTTCTTCTTCTTCTTCTTCTTCGTGATCGTCTTCTTTCTTCTTCTTCTTCTTCTTCTTCTTTTTCTTCGTGGTCGTCTTCTTTCTTCTTCTTCTTCGTCGTCTTCTTTCTTCTTCTTCGTCGTCGTCTTCTTCCTTCTTCTTCGTCGTCGTCTTCTTCCTTCTTCTTCGTCGTCTTCTTTCTTCTTCTCCGTCGTCTTCCTTCTTCTTCTCCGTCGTCTTCCTTCTTCTTCGTCGTCGTCTTCTTTCTTCTTCTTCGTCGTCGTCTTCTTTCTTCTTCTTCGTCGTCGTCTTCTTTCTTCTTCTTCGTCGTCGTCTTCTTTCTTCTTCTTCGTCGTCGTCTTCTTTCTTCTTCTTCGTCGTCGTCTTCTTTCTTCTTCTTCGTCGTCGTCTTCTTTCTTCTTCTTCGTCGTCGTCTTCTTTCTTCTTCTTCGTCGTCGTCTTCTTTCTTCTTCTTCGTCGTCGTCTTCTTTCTTCTTCTTCTTCGTCGTCGTCTTCTTTCTTCTTCTTCTTCGTCGTCGTCTTCTTTCTTCTTCTTCGTCGTCGTCTTCTTTCTTCTTCTTCTTCGTCGTCGTCTTCTTTCTTCTTCTTCTTCGTCGTCGTCGTCTTCTTTCTTCTTCTTCTTCGTCGTCGTCGTCTTCTTTCTTCTTCTTCTTCGTCGTCGTCGTCTTCTTTCTTCTTCTTCTTCGTCGTCGTCGTCTTCTTTCTTCTTCTTCTTCGTCGTCGTCGTCTTCTTTCTTCTTCTTCTTCGTCGTCGTCGTCTTCTTTCTTCTTCTTCTTCGTCGTCGTCGTCTTCTTTCTTCTTCTTCTTCTTCGTCGTCGTCGTCTTCTTTCTTCTTCTTCTTCGTCGTCGTCGTCTTCTTTCTTCTTCTTCTTCGTCGTCGTCGTCTTCTTTCTTCTTCTTCTTCGTCGTCGTCTTCTTTCTTCTTCTTCTTCGTCGTCGTCGTCTTCTTTCTTCTTCTTCTTCGTCGTCGTCGTCTTCTTTCTTCTTCTTCTTCGTCGTCGTCGTCTTCTTTCTTCTTCTTCTTCGTCGTCGTCGTCTTCTTTCTTCTTCTTCTTCTTCGTCGTCGTCGTCTTCTTTCTTCTTCTTCTTCTTCGTCGTCGTCGTCTTCTTTCTTCTTCTTCTTCGTCGTCGTCGTCGTCTTCTTCTTCTTCTTCTTCGTCGTCGTCGTCTTCTTTCTTCTTCTTCTTCGTCGTCGTCTTCTTTCTTCTTCTTCTTCGTCGTCGTCGTCTTCTTTCTTCTTCTTCTTCGTCGTCGTCGTCTTCTTTCTTCTTCTTCTTCGTCGTCGTCGTCTTCTTTCTTCTTCTTCGTCGTCGTCGTCTTCTTTCTTCTTCTTCGTCGTCGTCGTCTTCTTTCTTCTTCTTCGTCGTCGTCGTCTTCTTTCTTCTTCTTCGTCGTCTTCTTTCTTCTTCTTCGTCGTCTTCTTTCTTCTTCTTCGTCGTCTTCTTTCTTCTTCTTCGTCGTCTTCTTTCTTCTTCTTCGTCGTCTTCTTTCTTCTTCTTCGTCGTCTTCTTTCTTCTTCTTCGTCGTCTTCTTTCTTCTTCTTCGTCGTCTTCTTTCTTCTTCTTCGTCGTCTTCTTTCTTCTTCTTCGTCGTCTTCTTTCTTCTTCTTCGTCGTCTTCTTTCTTCTTCTTCGTCGTCTTCTTTCTTCTTCTTCGTCGTCTTCTTTCTTCTTCTTCGTCGTCGTCTTTCTTCATCTTCGTCGTCGTCTTTCTTCATCTTCGTCGTCGTCTTTCTTCATCTTCGTCGTCGTCTTTCTTCATCTTCGTCGTCGACTTTCTTCTTCTTCGTCGTCGTCTTTCTTCTTCTTCGTCGCCGTCTTTCTTCTTCGTCGTCGTCTTTTTTCTTCTTCGTCGTCTTCTTTCTTCTTTGTCGTCGTCTTTTTTCTTCGTCGTCGTCTTTTTTCTTCTTCGTCGTCGTCTTTTTTCTTCTTCGTCGTCGTCTTCTTTCTTCTTCGCTGTCTTCTTTCTTCTCCGTCGTCTTTTTCTTCTTTCTTCTTTGTCTACTTCTTTCTTTCCTTCGCCTTCTCCTTTTTTCTTGGTCTATATTTGACTGACGTATCCGGATTCTTTATTTGCTATGATCACTACTGATGACAGTGTACTGTGTTTTCTTTTAATTCGTGTCTTAGATCACTCCTCAACTTCTAGGTCAGACAAGGACCACCGTAATTACCACTGATTTTTGAACTTTGGGGTAACGGTAGAGGAACTTACATACTATATACGGACTCATAAATATCCATGCCCCGGGAGAAATTCGAACCCGCGACCCTCCAGACCTCAGTTATCCAGAGCGGTGGCGATTATGCTTTCTCCATTGGGTGGTGAGATCTGGCGCCGACCTACACAGAGGTTTGCGGGGTATCCACCACCAGCAGGGCATTGCCCCCAGGCCTCGACAAGCTCAGTCTCCGACGGCCATCAGACACGCAGGGTACTGCTGTGCATGCAAGTGTAACTGTGTGGAAATTAAGGGGAGAAGATAGAACAAGGAAGCGGAAGGAAAGATCGCGCGAGATGGTCTGATTGTTAGGATACTGCCCTAGTGTCGATCGCAGAAACCACGGAAAACTACCGATCAAAGCAGATTCTTCCCCAAACAGCGACTGTGTTTTGTACAGATATCTAGTTATAAAACTTAATATAGCACTTCAGTTTTATTGCTGAAGTGCTATATTATCTAATCTATATTAAGTGCTATATCGAAAATCCATCACCTACGTGACTCGAACGCTAGGATCTCCCAGTCAAAGTGGCTGTAGAAGCAACGGCAATGATGCTCTGAGCTACCTCGGCTTATTCCGAGATTGTTGACTCCTACACGGCCCCCGAAGAGGTTAACTTTCGAGGGATAGAAAACCCTAGATGTCCCGAATTGAAAGAGCCTCTATACTGCTTAGCCTTCCATTATTCTTTCTATCTTCATTTCAAACATTAATTTCATTCAGTCTAACCGAAATTCCCTTTGAAGATTAACAAACACCAAAACAGTGACACTACTGCACTATGAGCACGGGCTTCAGAGGCAGAAATCAAAAGAAAAGCTCCAATATAGAGTCACAGTTTACACTGATTTAATAAATTAAAAAAAAAAAACTGTAGTACAGACGTAAGATTGTCTGTATATATTCTCGTCACAGCAGAAGAAGCTTCACTAAGGTAAAGCAAGAAGATTGTTAGAACCGTCACTAGAAACAATATTCCACAACTGCCAAGAATTACTGCAACAGATCCTGAGAGAACGAGAACAAAAAAAAAAGGAAGACTGTATGTCTTGAGCGAAAACCTTCTGCCTTTTGCCTTCATTGAGCGCTGTGGAGAGAGACGGACGAGGGGGGGTGGTATACACCCTAGGGAGGGAGGAGGGAAGGAAGAGATAGGGCGGGAGAGGGGGAGGGGGATGGGAGGGGAGGGGGAGGAGAGCACAACAGGCAGATTGCAGCGAGATCCCCAGCGCGAGGCAGACGCAGGCTTTTGTCCTCGCAGGCCGCGGGCGACGCGACGCAACGAGGACGGGGGGGAGGCAGGGGGGAGGCTGAAGTTGAGTGTGCAGATGCCTCCCGCCGCAGGTTCCCCGTCTTTTGTTCTGCGCTTCTCTCATTACGCCGCTGCGATATCCACCAGCTTCCCCGTTGGAGGACGCGTCGCCGGCGGAAGTGATTGCCTCTCTGACGAAACCTCGTCTTTTCTCCGTCTCTCTCGAACTCTTTCCTCCCCCCTCTTTTCCGAGTCGCTAGCCGAAATTCCTGAGAAGTCACGGAGGCTGAGCGAATTCGAGACTTCACGGGTTCCTGGATGGGTGACCGTCTGGGAACCCCGAACTCTAACGGCGCCGAGCACCTGACCGAAGAAATAAAAGCCACTGATTGACTGCGTCGTGACGTGAAAAAATTGTTTAAAATACTTGGATGTTTACTCCTACTAAGTGCTAAATGACCAACAAGGGTTTGGAAACGCGTTGCGTCGACAAAGAAGCAACAATTTTTTTCTTTAAAAACCTGAACTTCTCTCACTACGATTAATGTACTCGTAGCAATCTTAAAAACAAGTGGAGCCACACCAAAGTACGTATTTTCTCGTACTATTTGTAAAGTTTTATAAATTTTTTTATGCAATTTATAAACTGTATTAAACGTTCGCTGATTGATCCCTTTATGATAATGTTACTGAATGGATATGGAACGACCTGATGGATCAGGAACACTCAGCAAGTATCTTCAGTACTAAAAAACTTTATTGCTATCGTTTCGTACAGACATGATGGATCTCTTTAGAGTTATATAAACAAATACTCACTTCTAATAATTTGTATAATAATTTTACATTTATGATAAAACGGGTAATAAATGCCTTATTTTTATGAACAATTTTTTTACAAGGGCTACACCGGACCTATTTATAAATCATCAATATTTCACTAATCTAAATAATAATTCCAATACAGCATATCAGTCTCTAATTGACTGATAAAATTATTGTTTCCGGCGCGTCAACTGCTGTGATTAGTCCAGTTAGTGTCGTGAATGTTTTATCGCAGAAAGTGGCGGTGTTTCTCCACTACTAGATGATGAGATCTGCCCCGAACAACACGTCCGCTTGCGGGATTTTTCTTCCCTAGGTTATCACCCTCCTGGGACACCGTCCTGGCCGGGGCTCAGCTCGAAGTTCCTGATATGTGTGATAATATAATGCAGTGTAGTGTAGAGTAAGTGTGTATCAACATGTTCATTATCATTAGATCAAGGTGTTAGAACGTAGAATACTAATAACTCGGAGGCGGATATTGCGGACATCAAACAAATGTGTTCAGATTCATTCGGAAATATACCGTTCTTTAAGTTGAAATTGGAGGTAATTAATTGAGAGACTCTAGGAATTGGGGGGAGTGAATTGCAGCGAGGACATTAGGTGAGTGGAATTCAGCAGCCTGTGATAGAAAAATAAATATCAGGGAAAGTCAAGAGGCTTCGCTGGGCTATTGCAACCATCGACCCCGTCAAGGGAGATAGCGACGACTGAGCGTAATAATGCCATCATCCATACGAATGTGTCTTCCACCCATAGCAGCTCAACGCAACTATTATGATCCTCAGTTATATTCATAAACATGCCCGGAACAAGACGGGAGGGCCACATTTCTAGGACCCACTGGTGCCACTTTTTCCTGTAAACTTTCTTTTTTACAAATTAAGTATTTTTTCCAGCAAATAAAAGACATACTACCTTAGAATAAAACTATAAATTAAATGTTACAGTAAATAAATACAAATGATTTTACGTTGAAGCATTTCCAGGTTTGCAGATGCTTCAAAAATCTTCTTTTCCAATTGCCATATAAATTCCCCAAAAGATCAGCTAAAAAGTAGGGGAAAAATCACGAATAGACACGAACGAATTTTACGAAAATAAAATGCTTTATTACGTAGGGCTACAGGGCCTTTCGAAACTTTTAGGGGATTAACACCGCCCCCCACCTGTGCAAACACCTGTGGTTATATTACATATTTTGTTAGGGTAATAAATGTTTATAATTAATAAATATGTATTTAACAGTTATTATTTTTCTTATTAATTATGTTATTCATTATTTTTATATAATGAACTGAATACTTGAAAGTATTTGCCGTACCTAAATTAATAACTCTTATAAATTATTACACGATTGTGACGTGAAATTTAAATGCCAAAATTGAGCATCAGTATTTACGCTTAAAATGGCTAAGACGAAACGCAAAGAGAAATATCACTTAGAAACAGAAGTTGGCTACTGAACTCCGCTTTAATGTATTTCAGACTCGCTGCCAAAGAGTGTGAAATAATTTGTGTTTAAAAGAGGTGTATTAATTCACTTGAAGAAGAAAGAAGATTTTCACGCTCGAAGGAAGCCAGCAGAACTATTGCCACTGAACGCCACCAGAATCCTCTGGTGATCTGAACATCTGAGAGCGCAACGCAGCGCATTTGGGTGTACCAGCGTGTGCAGTGATACGGGATCGGCATGATGGGTTCGTCATCGGCCCGTCGTGCGCTTTGAGTGCGTGAAACGGCCTGGAACAAGGGCCGGTCGCTAGAGCGGCACGCCCGTCGCCCGGTTCCCCTTCCAATGCGAAAGTGATCGCGTTCGCACACAAAATATAGGCTCCCTACGTGCATAGCCTATAACGTTGCTTTGCGGGATTTTATGGAGTTGGAATGAATTAATCGTCTTCTATATTATGTCGGTAGTATATCTTCCCTTTGCGTCTTTCACACGCAACAGATCTTTACAAGTGAGGACTCTAAACAAAGAGAATGTCACTTCGACTTTAAAAATATGAAGGATTTGTTTAGAAAACGCATCTAGATCGTCATGTAAAATGCAACCGGCAACGCACGTCAGGATTTTTGAATTTATTTTGTAAAATAACTCCTAAACGAAGCGTTCTAGGACCTTCAAAACTAAAAGTTTGAGTCCAATCGCCACCAAGAAACGTTCCTCACATCGTAATCTACAGGATGAGATCCTCTTGACCCTTCTATTACATTTTTGCTGGTTCGACGCTTTTCGATTCTACCCCACCTGTTCAGAGCCTGTAGAATCTGCAACGGTATGTAAAATCACTAATTACTTGACATTCAATGCCATTGAATTACACAGGTGTACCTCTTTGCTCGATAATAAAGTTAAATAAGAATAGTTGTATTGACAAGGGGGTATTACAATTACAAGGTGACATATAGAACAAGTGAAGGAGGATAAGAGGGTCTCGAAGAAAAATATATAAATGACAGGCTTAACATGAAAATGGAAAAATACGAAAGAGGGTGGGGTACAGCACGCGAAATTTCTTGCACTCGCACACTCTCAATTTTTATTTATTTTCCTATGCAGGCCGCCAACTAGTAAGCTCTGTACTCGATAGAGCGGACTTGGTCTAAGCATCTGAGATCGCTGCACATTTGTGTGAAGGAACGCGGGCGGATGTACGGGATTAGCGCGCTGGTTCATCAGCGCTCAGAGTGGGTGGGACGGTTTGGCTCAAAGGCCCTCTTGCTCGAGCTGCACGCGCCCTTCCATTCGACCGGTTCGCCCTTCGAATGTGAAAGTGTGATTGCGCACGCACACGAGTAAAGTCGGCGCCGTGGCGAACAATAAGTGTATAAAGTGTGCATAGTAAAGTGAAGCGTGTATGAATGAGGTTTGTAAATATAGCTTCAAGTATGAATCTGAGAATGAAAGTAAAAACACAAGGAAGAAAAATGAACAGTATAAGAACTTTCCATTTCTAAAATATAAAATCGAATTGTTTTCGAAACTAACATAGTCCAAAGAGGCCATGTAACATAGCACAGGCCAAAGAGGCAATGTAAATTAGTTTTTACATTAGAATAGTTTTAGTTCATTTAAGATTCTCGCCCTTCAATTACTCCGTAAGCCTCATCGGCTGGAGTTTGTTGTACAGCCCCTGACTAACGAATAAATTCCCGCCTCTCCAGGGCAACTGGAAAAAGGAAAATGAAAAACAACAACAACAACGAAACCTAGGCTCTATAGCTACATAGCCTTTCCGGGGTTTTATGGAGTTACAATGAATTAATAATTTTTATTTATTTTCACATAAGTTATCAAATACAGTAGACGCACCCGAATGACAAAATAATGCTTGTGCTCGAGCGCTGTTTGAATCAACTCGTAAAGAAAACAACGAGATATGGTAAAAAGACAGCACAATTTATAAACTAGTAACAATTTTCCCAATAGTATCCTATCATAATACACAAAATTACATAAAACATGTGTTGTTACAAAGGCAAGAAAAAGTAGCTCAAACTGTGTTATGATTCCACAAATTTAAAGAAAAAAATTAAGAAAGGGTGTAATTCTTTATTTTAATTAAACGGGGAAAATAAGAAATTTCTTTTCATGACTGACAATGTAGCCTCATTTTTAGTATATTTTTTATTCTTTATTGTTTATTTCACAAACTTCAGTTCTGTGTGCAATTGTATAGAGTTGTCAGGAAAGTATGAACCAGGTGCTACTGTGTGTGTGTTGGGAAACAGAAATTTATCCCAAACTAACATTAATATCCTTGATAATTTCCATAATGCCTTCAATTATTATCATTTCTCTTCAATACGTGAACGCTGCTTTGAGGGGCTTCAGGGAGAGAGGATATTAAATGGCGGCGGTTTCGCCTCCCTCTGCATCTAGGGCCGGTAAGCCCTTTTATCTCCAGCGGCGGTGCAGTCCGCCCCAGGGCCCTTCAACTCCCATACAACGTGGTGGAGACCCTTACAGTGGCTATATTCTTGGCTGTCCGGGATGAGCCGCGTCTCAATCGGTTTTACTGACGTTTCGGCCATCTTGCTGTGGCCTTCTTCAGAGCTATACTGCTGAGAAGGCCACAGCAAGATGGCCGAAACGTCAGTAAAACCGATTGAGACGCGGCTCATCCCGGACAGCCAAGAATATAATGACTCCGGCCGCGGAAGCCTACGAATCTACCTTACAGTGGCGCCCTTTCCAGCACCACCTTCTTACAGGAACTAAAAAACGAACTACTGCCAACGATACTTCAAACGTGTGTGTGGCTGCTACGCAGGTTCGCATTACGTTCAAGCAGGCGGTTAATGCTACAAAAGATAGAGTCGATGCTCGCGCTTTCTTCAGCGGTTTCTTAGATGTATATATTTTGAATAATTGAACATTTAGAAGAAACTTTTCGTATATCCCACAATTTTTAGGTGCCGATGTTGGCGAGCCCGTACCCGGCGATACTAGCGCTTCCTACAGTGGGACCCTCGAGCTTTGCCCCCGGTTTTGATGGAGAGTTGCAGTAGTACGCCCTTCGGGGGCCAACCACACTGCGGTCGCACACGAAACGTAGGGGCCCTAGATTCAGGGAGTAGCGCGTTCCTTTACACCGCCGATTCCGCCATTTTGTACCCACTCGTCTAAATTCGGGGGGGAAATCGCTCAGTACGGTATTGTGTACGTAGAGAACCACTAATCTATCCAAAGCCAATATTAATTTCTTTGGCTAATCAATTTGTGAAATTAAATCCAATAGTGTTTTTTAGCTAGACATACAAAATGTCCCAATCAGGGCGGTGTATCTCAAAAAATGTATAGTTTATTCTATCCGATTTTTCTTACCGCTTCTCCCTACTAGCCCCTAAACTGTGTCTCATCTATCTTACGAAACGGTAAACATGGATCGCTATGTCGATGTCTAATAAACCGCATGTATACTATAACATAACCTCTTTGATTTTAACACATTTTACTACAACATAAACACATGATTTTAACATTTTAACAACTTTAAGTTATTTTCAATATTTGGCGCATTTTGAAACTCGGTGGGACATAATTTCATTCGTGACATAGTCCTATTATTTACCACTCGTGCTTTGGAAATTCTCAGATAAATCCCCCCTCGATTCGCGTGTAGGGGATTTATCGACAATTTCCAAAGCGCTCGTGGCATTACCTTCGAAAATCTCTATTGTGTCTACAATTGTTATCATTTTTCTTCAACTCCTGAATGATATCTGGTGGGGCTATCGGGTGAGAAGATATTCATAGAGGTTGCGTTACTAATTGTATCTAGGAACTCAACGCCGCCGGCCGAACGAATGCACCACTAAAAGCTAGTAGCTCACGTACGACTGAATGCACAGTTTCACAGGTAAACGAAAACTTCTCAAGTTAGTCCAGGAACATCTTCGAATTTGACTGAAATTACCTGTCGATTAACTACACAAATTGAGATGAGCTTCGTAAAAGGTATTAATAGAACAGAAGTGCTATAATAATCCTCAATCTCGTACTTACTACTAACAACATCCGTCTGCTATAACTTTTCCCAGGATGAGTAGTCAAATGTAACAATAGTACAGGTTTATTGGTCAATTTGCGTTCGTAGAGAAAACTCACTCTCACTTTTCACAACTATTTTATTTTCGGCTTAAGAACGTCTATAATTAAGGAACACTGGAAAATAAGACACCGAGCAGTCGAGAGAGACAGAGGAGAAACAGAAGACCGACGGAGAGAGACACACACACACAGAGACAGAGAGAGGGAGAGAGACAGGGAGAGAGACAAAGGGAGAGAGACAGAGGGAGAGAGACAGAGGGAGAGAGACAGGAAGAGAGACAGGAAGAGAGAGGGAGAGAGAAGGAAAGAGAGAGGGAGAGAGAGAGAGAGCAATCGCTCGACCCCATTTTCAGTTTATCATGTTTGCTACCATTCGGTTGTGAGTGTAACTCACGTATACATGTACTCACTCTTAAGCAATCGGATGCTGTGTATTACAGTGCAATCAAATCCGGTTCAGTCCCAATACGCAAATACGAAATAGCGTATCCCGCTCCCCAAAACCAATATGGCACGCAATTGAAATCGTTACGCAATGGGCGGACGATGATGTGGTAAGTGTCAATTCGTTAACACTTTCTCCCCTCATTTCAACTGCGGAGTAATATGCACTAAAAAACGGAATTGGAAGTTTCATTTCCGATTCCCAGTAAATGAAAGGAGAAATTCACACATTAACACATACGTGAAAAAATATCCAATACATTGGATTGTCATACTAACGGAAAAGTCATTTTGAGAAAAAAAAGACCAGTTAATCCTATTAATATTACCAATAATTAATTCTTTCAGTTTCAACTCTGAGGCAACTGTAGTATGTGTTTTGTGTATTTTTTGAATTTCATCACAGCCACCATCTCGTTCGCTTAAATCTTTTACGACACAGAAAGTTCGACAACTTGACATTTCCGTGTAGTGTAGAGCGTATAACTGTAGGTGTATGTATCTAAAAGGTGAGGTTAGGGCAAGGATGGGAAAGGAAAGATCGCGCGAGTTCGTGGCCCGTTTGGTACGGTACTTCTCCGATATTCGCCTGGTGTTGATCGGAGAAACGACGTAAAACTACCGATCACAGCAGCCAGCCACTGGCATTCTCCTCTAGGCTGTGGCTAAATTCAATCTAGCTTCTGGGAGAGGTGCCTCAAGGCATCAACTGACGTCACTGGAGTGCCTCTGATCGGGAGGTTCTGGGGTTCCAGACCCGACGTCGGCAGGGTTTCCGACATTAACCAGATAACTAGGTCGAGTTGCATCGCTGTCTGGAGGATAATTGTAGCGGCTGGCTCCTTTCATAAGTAGTTTTTCTGTGGTTTCTCCGAAAAAACACCAGGCGAATGCCAGAGCAGAACCATAACAAACGGGCCACGGACCGCGCACGATCTTTCCTTCCCCTTCTTTATCCTAACCTACCCCTTAAACACACTCACACTCATATGCACTACACTACCACACATGCCGAAAGACCGGTCGGGAGCTTAGAGTTTGTCCCGGCTGGGGCGGTGCCCCGCTGGTGGCAAATACCTAGTTGGGGAAAACCCCGTTTGCGGACGGTAGGTCGGCGCCGGACGTCACCATCCAGCAGTGCAAGACCACCCCCGCCTCCCGAGAAAAGAGCATGCACTACACTTAGGGGACTAATGACCTTAGCAGTTGACGCGCCCAGAATCACACTTACTGGACTAATAGCTTTAGCAGTTGACGCGGCCAGAAACACTAGTGATTAATCAATGAATCAATCTAGCTTTGAAGCTCTAGTACAGTAAATGCACCAGCGCACGGTGGTTTGAAAGGCGAAAAAAGCGGACAAAAATCAATTTTTCAAAATTGTCCAATTTGCTTCATTTAAGCACATATGAAAAGAAAAATGTCCAATGCTTCATGTAGTATACTGTATTTTGTTATTTACTTGTCCATTATTGTGTAGAACGCGCGCAAACCTGAGAGATTTTTAAGAAACCGGATGACCATAAATTCATCCCGTTTTGAGATGCACATATCTCGGATATTGTTAAAGTTATGAAATTAATTTTTTTCCTCGTTACTCTTCAATACTTTGTAATTACATTTCTTACAAAAACCATATTTTTTCACTTTCACATTAGTCGTAAATAAATTATTGAAATCATGTCTCCGAGAAGCAGCATTCCGTTTACGTTTCTTGACTTTCAAAAAAATGTACACTTATGTTTGTCATGAAACTTGCAGTAATATTACAAGAAAGACTAGGGAACACGTTAATGTAGGTTTCATCTGCAACTACCTGCAACTCTGGACACGAGAAGAAAGAGAACGTTGTTCCGCGTGGCCGGCCCGACCGCGCGGCCGCGGCAGGGTGCTGTGACGATAAACAGAAGCCGGAGGGCGAGTGTTGCTTTGATACATTTATGACCTAGGGACACACTCGCTCGGATATTTCGGAACAAGGGGACCCTTGCAGTGTTTATAATGTAATGACTTTGAAGCAAAAGGGTTACCATTAACGAGAATATCAGTGGAAGAAGCCCTGTCGTTCATGATCAACGCAAAATTAGCAAAACCTCAATACATGACAATGAGAAGATTAGCTTTGCAACATAATCAAGACCTGTACGCGAGCTATTATGCCATTGTAAATGCTAAAAAAATGCTTAGCCCTAAAATATCTCTATTAAAGAAACTGAGTGTGAAGTGAAATTACAGGATTTGCTTGATCATACTGCCGCCAGAATTTTTAAAGCTATTACCTGACAATGATACAAATAATTCTGCAACTACAAGTTAGTATTACAAGTGGGGTTTTGATGGCAGCTCCGGACTCTCCCAGTATAAACAAACTTGGACTGAAGCTGAATGCAGTATGAGAACTTATTTATGTCATCAATCGTGCCTCTGCCCCTTGTCAATAGTGTAACTGGAATTATTGAATGGAAAACACATCTACCCGTTACTGCAGACCTATTTGCTTGAAGTAGATTCACGAAACTTCAGAAATATCTAGGAGAGAAAAGGATTACATTAATAATCAGATTGAGAATTTGCAGGATTTAAGGCTCAATAAACATACAAGTAAAACATTTCATAATATTATCAATGATTGATGGAAAACTTTGTAATGCTCTAGCAGAAACTTCGAGCATGAAATATCACATTTGTGGTGCCAAAGTTTAAGAAATTAACAATATTCCTAAAGTGACAGATAAAATCGGTTAAGTTTCAAACTTAGAATTGGGCATTTCCGTACCGCATGCCCATATACGATTTTTTTAATGTCTCCTGCAAATCTCGTATCACTTTGTATCTAGATTGTGAAAAATAGAAAGTAAGTGTGAGAGATGGCAGTGGAGATTCATTGGAAAGAAAGAAGAGACAAGTAGGCTACAAGAAATGTTTTAAATGTAGATAGGCCTCCTAGTAGATATCCCAAAGCCTGGTTACGGATCTTCAAACGATGGAAACACTGCCCGGAGGTTTTATGAAAATCCTCGGGTAGCTTAGAAATAACTGGAATAGACTGGAATTTCTCGATCTGGAATAATTTTGAAAACAATTTCATCTGGGCTTGAAATCAACGTTCCAGAGTTCAATTCATATTCCAAAGAAACAGCACATTTATTTGTAACTTTATATCCGCCGTTATTATATGCCTCCTACAGTTCATAAAATTTTAATTCATGGTGCTTCTTCTTAATAAACGCAGCAATTTTACCAATTGAAGAACTTTCTGAAGAAGTAATAGAATCCAGGAACAAAGACATCAGAAAATTCAGAGAGAATCACACCAGAAAAATTTCAAGAGTTTCCTCTAATTGTGACTTATTCCAGGGATTGTTATTGAGCTCTGACTCTTGATTTCTACTATTGGTGGCCTTCCAAAGAAAAAACGAAAAAAAAATTCCTCAAGAAGTCCATAATTTATTATTGATACCCGAAACTGGGGAGGAAGAGGAAGGCGACTCTAAAGAAGCCGACACTACCAACACTGAAGATGCGTAATAATTTCGCAATAGGTAGTGTGAATCATTTTAATAGCAAATTAACTTCAAATAAACACTGAAAGTAAAGTTCTAGATTAAAATAATTTCATTCTATTGAGTAAAACTATTTTTGTCCGCTTTTTTGCCAATCCGTACCATAGTGCAAGCGACGGCACGCGACTGCTAGGCACTCCGGGCCAGTACCAGCAATCGGTGCCAAGAGCCAGCCTGCGCCAGTGCATGAACGGGATAAAAGCAGAGCTCTCTCTCCCCGCATTTGCCGAGTGGCGGCGGCGGCGGCGGCTGGCTGCGGGGGTGGCTGTGGCGCGAGAGGGGGGGTAGGGGGTTGGGGAGGGGAGGGATGTGTCCCGAGGCGCGGGCGCTTAGCAACACGGCCCCCGCGTACGCACGCCGCCCCTCCCCCCGCTCCCTTGTCTGCGCGTGGTCGCGTCGCGGCCCGCTAGACCGGGCGTTGCTAGGCACCCTGCACCCGGCCCCGGCCACCGTGCACTGTGCCCGCGCCCCGACCTCGCCTCCCGGAGGGGGAGGAGCTGCCGGCAGCGCTTAGGACTCGACCACCACAACCATCTCCGCTACTTCCACAACCGTCATAGCCATCCCCACTACAACTACTGTCACAGCCATTCCAACTACTACCACAACCATCTTTTGATACTACAACAACCGTCACAGCCATCCCCACTACAACTACTGTCACAGCCATTCCAACTACTACCACAACCATCTTTTGATACAACAACAACCGTCACAGCCATCCCCACTACAACTACTGTCACAACCATTCCAACTACTACCACAACCATCTTTGATACTACAACAACCGTCACAGCCATCCCCACTACAACTACTGTCACAGACATTCCAACTACTACCACAACCATCTTTTGATACTACAACAACCGTCACAGCCATCCCCACTACAACTACTGTCACAGACATTCCAACTACTACCACAACCATCTTTTGATACTACAACAACCGTCACAGCCATCCCCACTACAACTACTGTCACAACCATTCCAACTACTACCACAACCATCTTTTGATACTACAACAACCGTCACAGCCATCCCCACTACAACTACTGTCACAACCATTCCAACTACTACCACAACCATCTTTTGATACTACAACAACCGTCACAGCCATCCCCACTACAACTACTGTCACAACCATTCCAACTACTACCACGACCATCTTTTGATACTACAACAACCGTCACAGCCATCCCCACTACAACTACTGTCACAACCATTCCAACTACTACCACAACCATCTTTTGATACTACAACAACCGTCACAGCCATCCCCACTACAACTACTGTCACAACCATTCCAACTACTACCACAACCATCTTTTGATACTACAACAACCGTCACAGCCATCCCCACTACAACTACTGTCACAACCATTCCAACTACTACCACAACCATCTTTTGATACAACAACCGTCAAAACTATCCCCACTCCTATCACAACCCTCTCCGCTACTACAATCATCAAAACCATCCCCACTACTACAACAACTGTCAAAACCATCCCCACTACTACCACAACCATTTCCGCTACTTCCACAACCGTCACAACCACCCCGACGACTACCACAACCGTCACAACCAGCACCGCCGCTGCCAACTCCTCCTCCACCACCGCCACCGCCAACTCCTCCACCACTACGACCATCGCCGCCAACTCTTGTTCCACCACCCTCACCACCACTAGTGATAGCAAATTTTACCCAAACCTCGATACATCGATATTTCGATGCATCATCAAAAGATTTTCAATGTCGACGAAAACATCGACAAAACATCGTTATTTAAAATATCGATATTTTAAATATGATACGAGAGGTGGTATTATATTATAATAAAATGACGCTTCCTACACAACCGCCCCCCAAAACAACAATAAACAAAACTCTCCCTCACCGCCTCCCCTAAATTAACCATTAAAAGGGAATCAACATCCAAATTAAATCCCCTAACCTGGGAACACTGGAGAAACGTTGCGTATAGTAAACGGTTTCGTATCGTCTGTGCACGCAGACAGAGATTCATGTCAGTGGCTGTTGGTTTGAAGTCATTCACAAACAATTACTTACAGAAAATCTTATTTACAAAATCGCCACTACCATTATCCCAACTATCACCGTCACTCCTGCAAGTTTATCACCAACACTGGTAACACCACCTCCACTTTTTTCTGTTACAACCATTTCATCAAAGACCACATCTATCAGCATTCCCACTAACAGCATGTGCATTACTACAATCACGACCTTCATAACCATTAGGACCACCGACAACAACAGCAACAACAACAACAACGAAAGCGTAACCTTCAGCGGGCGAAGTCAGTACCTACTTGGCTGTCCGGAAGGTCCTAGGGACAGATGCCGTTTCGGCCGTCATGCTGCGGCCTTCCTCAACGGGAAATGATTCAAATGGCATTTCACGCTGAGGAAGGTCGTTGTATGACGGCCGAAACGTTGGAATCTGTGCCTAAGACGCGGCATCTCCCGGACAGCCGAGTAGATACTACACCATACAGTTTGCACTGGCGGATATGGGGATATGGGGGCCATGACCGGGGTGGAGTAAACAAAAACTCGAAGCCCTTTGGGAGGAGTAAGGCATCGAGTTTTCGTTTACCATCCTTTATTTGACAAAATTGATTGAAATAATTGTTTATATTCGAAGTATGAAATTATTTAAACAATAACATTGTAGAGTAACATATCTACAGTAGATAAATAATATACAATATAATAACATTTATGTTTATTATTTAACAAAAATCTACGATGCGTCCTCGCCAAAATGATGGGCTGGATTCGCCCCTGATCGTTTCTTCCCTACCTCCTTCCCATCAAAAACATGACGAGCGCTGCCACAGCCTCCGCATCTAGTGATAGCAAAGTTTTGCAGAACATCGATACTTCGATACATCATAATATTTTCGATGCAGATGTAAATGTCGACAAAAACATAGATGTTTTAAATATAATGAAACATTTCCAAGCAAAATGACCCGGTTCTAATGGGATACATAACATGTCAATATTAGTATAAAATATTATTCAGCCTAGAATTTGACAGTCATCTTAATTTTCTGATCAATGTTCTATGTCGTCAAGGTTCAAATTACAATTCAGCGATATTACCACGTACGAAATAATAAAAAAAAATATAACAACTCTGGAGAAAGATTGCGAATAGCAAAACGTTTCGTGCCGTCTGTGGATCGGCAATAGTGAGAACTCACAGTTGATTGCAAGCAAATGGCTGTTGATTACCAGCAATCCATAAGAACATTAGACTCTGATTTTTTTTTATTTATCATGAGATTTTAAAAAAATCAATGTTTCTGCAAAATATATCGATCTGAACTAAACATCGACGTTATTATATCGATGTTTCTCCTCCAAAACAACTTTTTTTGCCATCCTTGTCCACCAAAGGCTGATTCAGGGGGGGGGGTATGCGCATGTGGGGCAAGACCCCCCTCCCAAAAGGCCTAGACTCTCCGTTTGTTGCCATACTTTATTTGGCAAAATTGATTTTAAATATTTATTTAGAATATTTTAACATAATTATTTAAAATACAATATATAATGTATAATATTGTATAGTATCATACACACACTACAAAAATACTATACGATTTAATAACGAATGTTAATTATTTAACAAAAATATAAGAAGGCCCCCTCCAAAACGATGAGCTGGATCCGCCCCTGTTATACACAACCCACATTTATTTTTGCATATCCCCTCATTTTCATTTCCACCCAAACAGCAGTCTCTCTTCCTCCTCTACCTCTCTCCCTTCTCTCACTCACTCCTCCTTCTCTATCTGCCTCTCTCCCTCCTCCTTCTCTATCTGAATCTCTCCCTCCTCTCTCTCAGCCCCTCTCCCTCCTCTTTCTCTCTCTCCCTCCTCTTTCTCTCTCTCCCCTCCTTCTCTCTCTCTCCCTCCTCTTTCTCTCTCTCTCCCTCCTCTTTCTCTCTCTCTCCCTCCTCTTTCTCTCCCTCTCCCTCCTCTTTCTCTCTCTTCTCCACCTCGCCCACGCCCACCGCCACCGCCACCGCCACCGCCACCGCCACCGCCGCTGGGGGAGGCCCCGGCGGCCCGCGCCGGCGACGCGGGTCGATACGCCACTGCACCTCCTCCGCCGCCGCCCGCGGGCCGTCGCCGTCAGCTGTTCCGCCGCTCCGGGGGAAGTGAGGGCGGTCGCGTGCGCGCCGGCGGGCGAGGGGAGCGCGCACGGCGTTGCCGCTGCCTCCGCCTCGGCTCCCCCCCTTCCGACGCACGCACCACGCAGCAGACGCACGCCTGGCCCCCAGCCGTTTACGCTCTTAATAGTATTCGTACTCACGACGCCCATGGGAACAAAAAAT
Organism: Acheta domesticus; assembly: GCA_031308135.1. Lineage (NCBI taxonomy): Eukaryota > Metazoa > Arthropoda > Insecta > Orthoptera > Gryllidae > Acheta > Acheta domesticus. The sequence continues at coordinate 86,561,043 of JAHLJT010005437.1, read as the reverse complement.
ATTAATAATATTAATACAGAGGAACTAGACGTTATTCTGCCCTTCATCTCCCTCTTCCCCTCCCTTCGCCCTCTCACTGTCTCTCCCTCCCTCATCCTGTCCCTGTCTGTCACTCTCTGCCGCTCTCTGTCCCTCTCATTCACATTTCATTGCAGATTCTGTACATCTCTGAGCAGGTGAGGTAACATCGGGAAGCGCCGGACCAGCAAAAGTGTAATAGAATGGTCAAGAATATCTCATACTATTGACTACGGTGTGACGTTTACGATAGATTACGGTAGAAAACGTTTTTGAGGCCTTCGGCCTCAAAATTTTCGTTTTAAGGCTATAGAACGCATTGTTTAGAAGTTATTTAACGATATAGATTCAACATGCTGCCTAGTTTGTTGCAGGTTGCATTTGACGTAAATATTTAGTTTTGATCTACAGCGCCATGTAGGGGAGTTTCAACAGATTTAACAGCACATAAACCTTCACGGTGAAAAAACACATAGAACTACCAACTTTCATGGAAATTCGTCTCAAGGTGTCGGAGTTTAGCTCATATATTTACCAACATCCATTTATTTATTTATTTATATACAGAGAGAGAGAGAGAGAGAGAGAGAGAGAGAGAGAGACAGAGAGAGAGAGAGAGATATTAGAAGATCCTGTGGCCGAGATTGTTAAAGAGTAGTGCCGTAGCGGTCTCGAGCCCAAGAATCGTAGGTTTGAGTCCCGCCTCAGGCATGGTTGTGTTGTGTGTGTCTATTTCATCACTCATCATAATCGAAATTTCATCCCATCCCCCAAGGATAACAAACCTGGGGTATAGTAATGGAATGAGCATTAAAATGCTGATGCCCCCTACAGAAACGTACCGTGCACCTACCCCGAGAATCAAGCCCGAGCTCCGGTGGGATGCACGAATCTCGTGGCCCCATGATGGCCGATTCGCGAAACTAGTAATAATAATAATAATAATAATAATAATAATAATAATAATAATAATAAGAATAATAATAATTACTACTCGATGTTGCAGTACCTTGCGATCAAAACGTCGTTACCAAGGAGGGAGAGAAACGTCTTAAATACAAGAGTTTGGATATCGAGATCAGCCGAATGTGGGGCGTAAAAGCACAGGTCGTCCCCATAGTAATCGGAGCTCTGGGATTTGTTCCGCAAGGTTTGTGTAAGAACTTATCTCAACTCCCAGGTAATTCAAAAGACTGGGAAGTGCAAGAAATCGCTTTATTTGGAACAGCCCACATTTTGCGCAAAGTATTGTAGAGGCACCGACAGTCCCTAGATCTACTCCTTAGGTAGCTGGTTGCAACCTGGAGTAGATTTTATATTCAGCCGACACATAACATCTTTAGTCGTGATTTAGAGGAATGATAATAATAATAATAATAATAATAATAATAATAATAATAATATCTTCAATAATAATAACTGAGCAAGAAATTCGCACCATGGATCGAAAAACCAGAAAACTGCTGACAATGCATCATGTTTCCCACCCTCGAGCTGATATACATAGACTTTATGTGGCACGTAAGGAAGGAGGAAGAGGCCTCAGACAAATTGAGGCCTCCTGGCACAACGCAATAGTCGGGTTGGGTAAGTATGTAGTCAGCCATCAAGACGACCCTCTAATGAGGCAGGTCATGAAATCTGACCGAAGAATGGGAAACAGAGGCATTGTTAGTGTAGCAAGAAACATTGCGAAGAAAACTAGGCAAGACACGTCGAATAACACAGACACTGAACTTCTGATGCTGCTAAACATGAAGTGTGAGACACAAAAAATGTTAAAGAAATCGTGGAGAGACAAACCACTCCACGGTCAATACCTAAAAGAATGGACAAGGTGCAGATCAATAAAGATCAATCATTTATGTGGCTTAAAAGGGGAAGGATGAAGCCAGAATCGGAAGCACTTGTAATAGCTGCCCAAGATCAGGCCTTGAGAACACGACATTATGATAAAGCGGTTCTCAAAATTTCCCAAGATGACAAATGCCGCATTTGCCTGGAGCAAGTAGAAACCATTGATCATATTGTCTCAGCTTGTCCAATCCTAGCAAAGACCGAATACCTTAAAAGACATGACAGGGTGTGTAGCTACCTCCACTGGCAGATCTGTACCGCCCTCGAAGTTCCAAACACATGCCCCAAGTGGTACGAACACTCACCGAAACCGGTGACGTCTGTTGGATTGTGTACGATATTGTACGACCAACAAATTCAAACTGATCGCACGATAGCGGCAAACAAACCGGATATAGTTATCCGGGATTTGGCGAAAAAATCGTGTTTACTTATCGATGTTGCTGTACCTTGCGATCAAAACGTCGTTACCAAGGAGGCAGAGAAACGTCTTAAATACAAGAGTTTGGAAATCGAGATCAGCCGAATGTGGGGCGTTAAAGCACAGGTCGTCCCGATAGTTATCGGAGCTCTGGGATTTGTTCCGCAAATTTGAGTAAGAACTTGTCTAAACTCCCAGGTAATTCAAAAGACTGGGAAGTGCAAGAAATTGCTTTATTTGGAACAGCCCACATTTTGCGTAAAGTATTGTAGAGGCACTGATAGTTACCGAATCTGCTCCTTAGGTAGCTGGTTGCAACCTGGAGTAGATTTTATATTCAGCCGACTCATAAGATCTTTAGTCGTGATGTAATGGAATAATAATAATAATAATCCATCAAGCCCCTGCCAGAAGATCTGCCTTGTCACAAGGATCTCCCGGAGCAGGTACTGGCAAATAATAAATATCTTTTGGAATACCTCCATTGTTACGTAGAATAATGGAAGCAGACAAACCCGCTATTATCGTGTTCGACAAAAACCCCACGCAGGTCAATGATAATGGAATGTATTGCAATCCTATTAGATTATATCTTCTGTCAACAACTGTATAAAATACAATTGCTGAAGTGGAGGACTTGTACCAGCTTCATTCATAATGTAGATATTGGGGCCCGTGGATATTACGTACATCTAACAGAGTCGCTGAAGAATGGGGAACGGTGAAGGAGAAACTTCATCTGTACGAGTGGCACTTCACAGCCATGGCAGAAGGCCGTGCTCTTGGCAACTACTAATGCCGTGCGTAAGGTTCTCTCTCACTTTGTCATTGAAGCGGGAACCCGAGTGCACTGGAGCAAGAAGAGCTTGCGTGTCTCACAATATGTCCTGCCGCTTTGTTCCTAGAGTGGAATCTTGAAACTCTGGGCGCGCGTGGATAGTAAAATCATAAAGAAGATGAAGAAGACGAAGAAGAAGGCAGTGGGAAGAGCAAACAGCATGCACGGGTGGACATTTCTGGGAAATGTTTTAAATTCCAGTATCATATTTAGCTCGTATTGCACGAATACGTCGTACACTGATTGCGTTTTGATTTTGTACATCTACACAGTTACGAATGTTACAAATAATGAGAAATATAAACATAATAAATTTAACAGGTTGCTTTTAAAAGAAATGAAATTGTCCCCAGTTTTTTCACTTTAACACACTCAATCAACGCTGAGTAAAAATGAAGGTATCTTTCGGAGAATACAGTAAGGAATTACTAATTAAATTCGTGGTGGACTGTCACTCGTGACCTATTACATGTCACTGTACACTCTTTATTT
>JAHLJT010005437.1:86477263-86556417 GCA_031308135.1 Acheta domesticus | reverse complement strand
GAGAGCTCTATAAACAAGCGCGAACGGCGCGGCGGGGCGAGGCAGAAGCCGCGAACGGTCGCCTTTTTAACGCGATGACGGAACGCTACCCGGCGACGCGTCACGGCAACGTAAACACTCTCCCCTGGGTTGCACTTTCCACCACCGACTGCTCCCGGGACCTGGCCCAAAAACCTCGCCCCGCACCCGCGCGCGCGCCGCCTTTCTACTTGCCCCGCGAAAAAAAAGTGACGTGGACATGCGCGATGGGCGACACGGCAGCAAATTCTTCTTCTTCATCGTCTTCTTCTCCCTCTCCTCGCCTTCTTCGTTTCTTCGTGGTCGACTAGCTTCTTCCTTCTTCTTTCTTCTTCTTCTTCTTCGTGATCGTTTCTTTCTTCTTCTTCTTCTTCTTCTTTCTTTTTCTTCGTGGTCGTCTTCTTTCTTCTTCTCTTCGTCGTCTTCTTTCTTCTTGCTTCCCGTCGTCGTCTTCTCCGTTCTTCTTCGTCGTCGTCTTCTTCTTCTTCTTCTCGTCTTCTTTTCTTCTTCTCCGTCGTCTTCCTTCTTCTTCTCCGTCGTCTTCCTTCTTCTTCGTCGTCGTCTTCTTTCTTCTTCTCGGTCGTAGGCTTCTTTCTTCTTCTTCGTCGCGTCTTCTTTCTTCTTCTTCGTCGTCGTCTTTTTCTTCTCTTCGTCGTCGTCTTCTTTCTTCTTCTTCGTCGTCGTCTCTTTCTTTCTTCTTCGTTCGTCGTCTTCTTTCTTCTCTTTCGTCGTCGTCTTCTTTCTTCTTCTTCGTCGTCGTCTTCTTTCTTCTTCTTCGTCCGTCTTCTTTCGTCTCTTCTCGTCTCGTCTTCTGTTCTTCTTCTTCTTTCGTCGTCGTCTTCTTTCTTCTTCTCGTCGCGTCTTCTTTCTTCTTCTTCTTCGTCGTCGTCTTTCTTCTTCTCTTCTTCGTCGTCGTCGTCGTCTTCTTTCTTCTTCTTCTTCGTCGTCGTCGTCTTCTTTCTTCTTCTTCTCGTCGTCGTCGTCTTCTTTCTTCTTCTTCTTCGTCGTCGTCGTCTTCTTTCTTCTTCTTCTTCGTCGTCGTCGTCTTCTTTCTCTTCTTCTTCGTCGTCGTCGTCTTCTTTCTTCTTTCTTCTTCGTCGTCGTCGTCTTCTTTCTTCTTCTTCTTTCTTCGTCTCGTCGTCTTCCTTTCTTCTTTCTTCTTCGTCGTCGGCGTCTTCTTTCTTCTTCTTCTTCGTGTCGTCGTCTTCTTCTTCTTCTTCTTCGTCGTCGTCTTCTTTCTTCTCTTCTTTTCGTCGTCGTCGCTTCTTTCTTCTTCTTCTTTTCGTCGTCGTCGTCTTCTTTCTTCTTCTTCTTCGTCGTCGTCGTCTTCTTTCTTCTTCTTCTTCGTCGTCGTCGTCTTCTTTCTTCTTCTTCTTCTTCGTCGTCGTCGTCTTCTTTCTTCTTCTTCTTCTTCGTCGTCGTCGTCTTCTTCTTCTTCTTCTTCGTCGTCTTCGTCGTCTTCTTCTTCTTCTTCTTCTTCGTCGTCGTCTTTTCTTTCTTCTTCTTCTTCGTCGTCGTCTTCTTTCTTCTTCTTCTTCGTCGTCGTCGTCTTCTTTCTTCTTCTTCTTCGTCGTCGTCGTCTTCTTTCTTCTTCTTCTTCGTCGTCGTCGTCTTCTTTCTTCTTCTTCGTCGTCGTCGTCTTCTTTCTTCTTCTTCGTCGTCGTCGTCTTCTTTCTTCTTCTCTCGTCGTCGTCTCTTTCTTCTTCTTCGTCGTCTTCTTTCTTCTTCTTCGTCGTCTTCTTTCTTCTTCTTCGTCGTCTTCTTTCTTCTTCTTCTTCGTCGTCTTCTTTCTTCTTCTTCCGTCGTCTTCTTTCTTCTTCTTCGTCGTCTTCTTTCGTCTTCTTCGTCGTCTTCTTTCTTCTTCTTCGTCGTCTTCTTTCTTCTTCTTCGTCGTCTTCTTTTCTTCTTCTTCGTCGTCTTCTTTCTTCTTCTTCGTCGTCTTCTTTCTTCTTCTTCGTCGTCTTCTTTCTTCTTCTTCGTCGTCTTCTTTCTTCTTCTTCGTCGTCGTCTTTCTTCATCTTCGTCGTCGTCTTTCTTCATCTTCGTCGTCGTCTTTCTTCATCTTCGTCGTCGTCTTTCTTCTTCTCTTCGTCGTCGACTTTCTTCTTCTTCGTCGTCGTCTTTCTTCTTCTTCGTCGCCGTCTTTCTTCTTCGTCGTCGTCTTTTTTCTTCTTCGTCGTCTTCTTTCTTCTTTGTCGTCGTCTTTTTTCTTCGTCGTCGTCTTTTTTTTCTTTCTCGTCGTCGTCTTTTTTTCTTCTTCGTCGTCGTCTTCTTTCTTCTTCGCTGTCTTCTTTCTTCTCCGTCTTTTTCTTCTTTCTTCTTTGTCTACTTCTTTCTTTCCTTCGCCTTCTCCTTTTTTCTTGGTCTATATTTGACTGACGTATCCGGATTCTTTATTTGCTATGATCACTACTGATGACAGTGTACTGTGTTTTCTTTTAATTCGTGTCTTAGATCACTCCTCAACTTCTAGGTCAGACAAGGACCACCGTAATTACCACTGATTTTTGAACTTTGGGGTAACGGTAGAGGAACTTACATACTATATACGGACTCATAAATATCCATGCCCCGGGAGAAATTCGAACCCGCGACCCTCCAGGACCTCAGTTATCCAGAGCGGTGGCGATTATGCTTTCTCCATTGGGTGGTGAGATCTGGCGCCGACCTACACAGAGGTTTGCGGGTATCCACCACCAGCAGGGCATTGCCCCCAGGCCTCGACAAGCTCAGTCTCGACGGTCCCATCAGACACGCAGGGTACTGCTGTGCATGCAAGTGTAACTGTGTGGAAATTAAGGGGGAGAAGATAGAACAAGGAAGCGGAAGGAAGATCGCGCGAGATGTCTGATTGTTAGGATACTGCCCTAGTGTCGATCGCAGAACCACGGAAAACTACCGATCAAAGCAGATTCTTCCCCAAACAGCGACTGTGTTTTGTACAGATATCTAGTTATAAAACTTAATATAGCACTTCAGTTTTATTGCTGAAGTGCTATATTATCTAATCTATATTAAGTGCTATATCGAAAATCCATCACCTACGTGACTCGAACGCTAGGATCTCCCAGTCAAAGTGGCTGTAGAAGCAACGGCAATGATGCTCTGAGCTACCTCGGCTTATTCCGAGATTGTTGACTCCTACACGGCCCCCGAAGAGGTTAACTTTCGAGGGATAGACACCCTAGATGTCCCGAATTGAAAGAGCCTCTATACTGCTTAGCCTTCCATTATTCTTTCTATCTTCATTTCAAACATTAATTTCATTCAGTCTAACCGAAATTCCCTTTGAAGATTAACAAACACCAAAACAGTGACACTACTGCACTATGAGCACGGGCTTCAGAGGCAGAAAATCAAAAGAAAGCTCCAATATAGAGTCACAGTTTACACTGATTTAATAAATTAAAAAAAAAAACTGTAGTACAGACGTAAGATTGTCTGTATATATTCTCGTCACAGGCAGAAGAAGCTTCACTAAGGTAAAGCAAGAAGATTGTTTAGAACCGTCACTAGAAACAATATTCCACAACTGCCAAGAATTACTGCAACAGATCCTGAGAGAACGAGAACAAAAAAAAAAGGAATACTGTATGTCTTGAGCGAAAACCTTCTGCCTTTTGCCTTCATTGAGCGCTGTGGAGAGAGACGGACGAGGGGGGTGTTATACACCCTAGGGAGGGAGGAGGGAAGGAAGAGATAGGGCGGAGAGGGGGAGGGGGATGGGAGGGGAGGGGGAGGAGAGCACAACAGGCAGATTGCAGCGAGATCCCCAGCGCGAGGCAGACGCAGGCTTTTGTCCTCGCAGGCCGCGGGGCGACGCGACGCAACGAGGACGGGGGGGAGGCAGGGGGGAGGCTGAAGTTGAGTGTGCAGATGCCTCCCGCCGCAGGTTCCCCGTCTTTTGTTCTGGCGCTTCTCTCATTACGCCGCTGCGATATCCACCAGCTTCCCCGTTGGAGGACGCGTCGCCGGCGGAAGTGATTGCCTCTCTGACGAAACCTCGTCTTTTCCTCCGTCTCTCCTCGAACTCTTTCCTCCCCCCTCTTTTCCGTCGCTAGCCGAAATTCCTGAGAAGTCACGGAGGCTGAGCGAATTCGAGACTTCACGGGTTCCTGGATGGGGTGACCGTCTGGGAACCCGAACTCTAACGGCGCCGAGCACCTGACCGAGAAATAAAAGCCACTGATTGACTGCGTCGTGACGTGAAAAAATTGTTTAAAATACTTGGATGTTTACTCCTACTAATGCTAAATGACCAACAAGGGTTTGGAAACGCGTTGCGTCGACAAAGAAGCAACAATTTTTTTCTTTAAAAACCTGAACTTCTCTCTACTAACGATTAATGTACTCGTAGCAATCTTAAAACAAGTGGAGCCACACCAAAGTACGTATTTTCTCGTACTATTTGTAAAGTTTTATAAATTTTTTTATGCAATTTATAAACTGTATTAAACGTTCGCTGATTGATCCTTTATGATAATGTTACTGAATGGATATGGAACGACCTGATGGATCAGGAACACTCAGCAAGTATCTTCAGTACTAAAAAACTTTATTGCTATCGTTTCGTACAGACATATGGGATCTCTTTAGAGTTATATAACAAATACTCACTTCTAATAATTTGTATAATAATTTTACATTTATGATTAAAACGGGTAATAAAATGCCTTATTTTTATGAACAATTTTTTTACAAGGGCTACAACCGGACCTATTTATAATCATCAATATTTCACTAATCTAAATAATAATTCCAATACAGCATATCAGTCTCTAATTGACTGATAAAATTATTGTTTCCGGCGCGTCAACTGCTGTGATTAGTCCAGTTAGTGTCGTGAATGTTTTATCGCAGAAGAAAGTGGCGGTGTTTCTCCACTACTAGATGATGAGATCTGCCCCGAACAACACGTCCGCTTGCGGGATTTTTCTTCCTAGGTTATCCACCCTCCTGGGACACCGTCCTGGCCGGGGCTCAGCTCGAAGTTCCTGATATGTGTGATAATATAATGCAGTGTAGTGTAGAGTAAGTGTGTATCAACATGTTCATTATCATTAGATCAAGGGTGTTAGAACGTAGAATACTAATAACTCGGAGGCGGATATTGCGGACATCAAACAAATGTGTTCAGATTCATTCGGAAATATAACCGTTCTTAAGTTGAAATTGGAGGTAATTAATTGAGAGACTCTAGGAATTGGGGGGGAGTGAATTGCAGCGCGGACATTAGGTGAGTGGAATTCAGCAGCCTGTGATAGAAAAATAAATATCAGGGAAAGTCAAGAGGCTTCGCTGGGCTATTGCAACCATCGACCCCGTCAAGGGAGATAGCGACGACTGAGCGTAATATGCCATCATCCATACGAATGTGTCTTCCACCCATAGCAGCTCAACGCAACTATTATTGATCCTCAGTTATATTCATAAACATGCCCGGAACAAGACGGGAGGGCCACATTTCTAGGACCCACTGGTGCCACTTTTTCCTGTAAACTTTCTTTTTACAAATTAAGTATTTTTCCAGCAAATAAAAGACATACTACCTTAGAATAAAACTATAAATTAAATGTTACAGTAAATAAATACAAATGATTTTACGTTGAAGCATTTCCAGGTTTGCAGATGCTTCAAAAATCTTCTTTTCCAATTGCCATATAAATTCCCAAAAGATCAGCTAAAAAGTAGGGGAAAAATCACGAATAGACACGAACGAATTTTACGAAAATAAAATGCTTTATTACGTAGGGCTACAGGGCCTTTCGAAACTTTTAGGGGGATTAACACCGCCCCCCACCTGTGCAAACACCTGTGGTTATATTACATATTTTGTTAGGGTAATAAATGTTTATAATTAATAAATATGTATTTAACAGTTATTATTTTTCTTATTAATTATGTTATTCATTATTTTTATATAATGAACTGAATACTTGAAAGTATTTGCCGTACCTAAATTAATAACTCTTATAAATTATTACACGATTGTGACGTGAAATTTAAATGCCAAAATTGAGCATCAGTATTTACGCTTAAAATGGCTAAGACGAAACGCAAAGAGAAATATCACTTAGAAACAGAAGTTGGCTACTGAACTCCGCTTTAATGTATTTCAGACTCGCTGCCAAAGAGTGTGAATAAATTTGTGCTTAAAAGAGGTGTATTAATTCACTTGAAGAAGAAAGAAGATTTTCACGCTCGAAGGAAGCCAGCAGAACTATTGCCACTGAACGCCACCAGAATCCTCTGGTGATCCTGAACATCTGAGAGCGCAACGCAGCGCATTTGGGTGTACCAGCGTGTGCAGTAGATACGGGATCGGCATGATGGGTTCGTCATCGGCCCGTCGTGCGCTTCGAGGCGTGAAACGGCCTGGAACAAGGGCCGGTCGCTAGAGCGGCACGCCCGTCGCCCGGTTTCCCTTCCAATGCGAAAGTGATCGCGTTCGCACACAAAATATAGGCTCCATACGTACAAAGCCTATAACGTTGCTTTGCGGGATTTTATGGAGTTGGAATGAATTAATCGTCTTCTATATTATGTCGGTAGTATATCTTCCCTTTGCGTCTTTCACACGCAACAGATCTTTACAAGTGAGGACTCTAAACAAAGAGAATGTCACTTCGACTTTAAAAATATGAAGGATTTGTTTAGAAAACGCATCTAGATCGTCATGTAAAATGCAACCGGCAACGCACGTCAGGATTTTTAAATTTATTTTGTAAAATAACTCCTAAACGAAGCGTTCTAGGACCTTCAAAACTAAAATTTAGAGTCCAATCGCCACCAAGAAACGTTCCTCACATCGTAATCTACAGGATGAGATCCTCTTGACCCTTCTATTACATTTTTGCTGGTTCGACGCTTTTCGATTCTACCCCACCTGTTCAGAGCCTGTAGAATCTGCAACGGTATGTGAAATCACTAATTACTTGACATTCAATGCCATTGAATTACACAGGTGTACCTCTTTGCTCGATAATAAAGTTAAATAAGAATAGTTTGTATTGACAAGGAGGTATTACAATTACAAGGTGACATATAGAACAAGTGACGGAGGATAAGAGGGTCTCGAAGAAAAATATATAAATGACAGGCTTAACATGGAAATGGAAAAATACGGAAGAGGGTGGGGTACAGCACGCGAAATTTCTTGCACTCGCACACTCGCAATTTTTATTTATTTTCCTATGCAGGCCGCCAACTAGTAAGCTCTGTACCGGATACAGCGGACTTGGTCTAAGCATCTGAGATCGCTGCATATTTGTGCGAAGGAACGCGGGCGGAAATACGGGATTAGCACGCTGGTTCATCAGCGCTCTGAGGGGTGGGACGGTTTGGCTCAAAGGCCCTCTTGCTCGAGCTGCACGCGCCCTTCCATTCGACCGGTTCGCCCTTCGAATGTGAAAGTGTGATTGCGCACGCACACGAGTAAAGTCGGCGCCGTGGCGAACAATAAGTGTATAAAGTGTACACAGTGAAGTGAAGTGTGTATGAATGAGTGAATGTATCAATTTCAACTATAGACTGTCTCTATTGATATGTTGAATTATTGAAGAAGAAAGAAGATTCTCGCGCTAGAATAGAATAGTCTCCGAAACGTTGTCAAGATAACAAATATATTTTGTTTATGACTGTCTATAATTATTTGGAACTTTTTTATAATTCAACAGAATGAGTGAATGAATGAGGTTTGTAAATATAGCTTTAAGTATGAATCTGAGAATGAAAGTAAAAACAAAAGGAAGAAAAATGAATAGTATAAGAACTTTCCATTTCTAAAATATAAAATCGAATTGTTTTCGAAACTAACATAGTCCAAAGAGGCCATGTAACATAGCACAGGCCAAAGAGGCAATGTAAATTAGTTTTTACATTAGAATAGTTTTAGTTCATTCAAGATTCTCGCCCTTCAATTACTCCGTAAGCCTCATCGGCTGGAGTTTATGTCGAACGGACCCTGACTAACGAATAAATTCCCGCCTCTCTAGGGCAACTGGAAAAAGGAAAATGAAAAAGGAAAAAACAACAAAGAAACCTAGGCTCTATAGCTACATACACTAGCGCATTCCTTTTCGGGGTTTTATGGAGAATTCATAATTTTTATTCATTTTCACATAAGTTATCAAATACAGTAGACGCACCCGAATGACAAAAGAATGCTTGTGCTCGAGCGCTGTTTGAATCAACTCGTAAAGAAAACAACAGAGATATGGTAGAAAGTATAATTTATAAACTAGCAACAATTTTCCTAATTAGTATCCTGTAATACATACAGAAAATTATATAAAACATGTGTTGTTACAAAGGCAAGAAAAAGTAGCACAAACTGTGTTATGATTCCACAAATTTAAAGAAAAAAAACTAACAAAGGGTGTAAATCTTTATTTTAATTAAACGGGGAAAATAAGGAATTTCTTTTCATGACTGACAATATAGCCTCATTTTTAGTATATTTTTTATTCTTTATTGTTTATTTCACAAACTTCAGTTCTGTGTGCAATTGTATAGAGTTGTCAGGAAAGTATGAACCGGGTGCTACTGTGTGTGTGTTGGGAAACAGAAATTTATCCCAAACTAACATTAATATCCATGATAATTTCCATAATGCCTTCAATTATTATCATTTCTCTTCAATACGTGAACGCTGCCATGAGGGGCTTCTGGGAGAGAGGATATTAAATGGGGGCGGTTTCTCCTCCCTCTGCATCTAGGGCCGGTAAGCCCTTTTATCTCCAGCGGCGGTGCAGTCCGCCCCAGGGCCCTTCAACTCCCATATAACGTGGTGGAGACCCTTACAGTGGCGCCCTTTCCAGCACCACCTTCTTACAGGAACTAAAAAACGAACTACTGCCAACGATACTTCAAACGTGTGTGTGGCTGCTACGTAGGTTCGCATTACGTTCAAGCAGGCGCGTAATGCTACAAAAGATAGCGTCGATGCTCGCGCTTTCTTCAGCGGTTTCTTATGTGTATATATTTTGAATAATTGAACATTTAGAAGAAACTTTTCGTATATCCCACAATTTTTTAGGTGCCGATGTTGGCAAGCCCGTACCCGGCGACACTAACGCTTCCTACAGTAAGACCCTCGAGCTTTTTCCCCGGTTTTGATGGAGAGATGCAGGGCCCCGGTCCGCCCTTCGGGGGCCAACCACACTGCGGTCGCACACGAAACGTAGGGCCCCTAGATTCAGGGAGTAGCGCGTTCCTTTACACCGCCGATTCCGCCATTTTGTACCCACTCGTCTAAATTCGGGAGGAAAATCGCTCAGTACGGTATTGTGTACGTAGACAACCACTAATCTATCCAAAACCAATATTAATTTCTTTGGCTAATCAATTTGTGAAATTAAATCCAATAGTGTTTTTAGCTAGACATACAAAATGCCCCCAATCAGGGCGGTGTATCTCAAAAAATGTATCGTTTATTCTATCCGATTTTTCTTACCGCTTCTCCCTACTAGCCCCTAAACTGTGTCTCATCTATCTTACGAAACGGTAAACATGGATCGCTATGTCGATGTCCAATAAACCGCATGTATACTATAACATAACCTCTTTGATTTTAACACATTTTACTACAACATAAACACACGATTTTAACATTTTAACAACTTTCAGTTATTTTCAATATTTGGCGCATTTTGAAACTCGGTTGGACATAATTTCATTCGTGACATAGTCCTATTAATTACCACTCATGCTTTGGAAATTTTCAGATAAATCCCCCCTCGATTCGCGTGTAGGGGATTTATCGACAATTTCCAAAGCACTCGAGGTATTTCCTTCGAAAATCTCTATTGTGTCTACAATTGTTATCATTTTTCTTCAACTCCTGAATGATATCTGTTGGGGCTATCGGGTGAGAAGATATTCATAGAGGTTGCGTCACTAATTGTATCTAGGAACTCAACGCCGCCGGCCGAATGAATGCACCACTAAAAGCTAGTAGCTCATGTACGACTGAATGCACAGTTTCACAGGTAAACGAAAACTTCTCAAGTTAGTCCAGGAACATCTTCGAATTTGACTGAAATTACCTGTTGATTAACTACACAAATTGAGATGAGCTTCGTAAAAGGTATTAATAGAACAGAAGCGCTATAATAATCCTCAATCTCGTATTTACTACTAACAACATCCGTCTGCTATCACTTTTCCCAGGATGAGTAGTCAAATGTAACAATAGCACAGGTTTATTGGTCAATTTGCGTTCGTAGAGAAAACTCACTCTCACTTTTCACAACTATTTTATTTTCGGCTTAAGAACGTCTATAATTAAGGAACACTGGAAAATAAGAGACCGAGCAGTCGAGAGAGACAGAGGAGAAACAGAAGACCGACGGAGAGAGACACACACAGAGAGAGGGAGACAGGGAGAGAGACAAAGGGAGAGAGACAGGGAGAGAGACAGAGGGAGAGAGACAGAGGGAGAGAGACAGAGGAAGAGAGAGGGAGAGAGAAGGAAAGAGAGAAAGAGAGAGAGAGAGAGGAGAGAGAGAGAGAGAGAGAGAGAGCAATCGCTCGACCCCATTTTCAGTTTATCATGTTGGCTACCATTCGGTTGTGAGTGTAACTCACGTATACATGTACTCACTCTTAAGCAATCGGATGCTGTGTATTACAGTGCAATCAAATCCGGTTCAGTCCCAAAACGCAAATACGAAATAGCGTATCGCGCTCCCCAAAACCAATATGGCACGCAATTGAAATCGTTACGCAATGGGCGGACGATGATGTGGTAAGTGTCAATTCGTTAACACTTTCTCCCCTCATTTCAACTGCGGAGTAATATGCCCTAAAAAACGGAATTGGAAGTTTCATTTCCGATTCCCAGTAAATGAAAGGAGAAATTCACACATTAACACATACGTGAAAAAAATATCCAATACATTGGATTGTCATACTAACGGAAAAGTCATTTTGAGAAAAAAGACCAGTTAATCCTATTAATATTACCAATAATTAATTCTTTCAGTTTCAACTCAGAGGCAACTGTAGTATGTGTTTTGTGTATTTTTTGAATTTCATCACAGCCACCATCTCGTTCGCTTAAATCTTTTACGACACAGAAAGTTCGACAACTTGACATTTCCGTGTAGTGTAGAGCGTATAACTGTAGGTGTATGTATCTAAAGGGTGAGGATAGGGCAAGGATGGGAAAGGAAAGATCGCGCGAGTTCGTGGCCCGTTTGGTACGGTACTTCTCCGATATTCGCCTGGTGTTGATCGGAGAAACGACGTAAAACTACCGATCACAGCAGCCAGCCACTGGCATTCTCCTCTAGGCTGTGGCTAAATTCAATCTAGCTTCTGGGAGAGGTGCCTCAGGGTATCAACTGACGTCACTGGAGTGCCTCTGATCGGGAGGTTCTGGGGTTCCAGACCCGACGTCGGCAGGGTTTCCGACATTAACCAGATAACTAGGTCGAGTTGCATCGCTGTCTGGAGGATAATTGTAGCTGCTGGCTGCTTTCATAAGTAGTTTTATGTGGTTTCTACGAAAAACACCAGGCGAATGCCAGAGCAGAATCATAACAAACGGGCCACGGACCGCGCACGATCTTTCCTTCCCCTTCTTTATCCTAACCTACCCCTTAAACACACTCACATGCACTACACTACCACACATGCCGAAAGACCGGTCGGGAGCTTAGAGTTTGTCCTGGGTGGGGCGGTGCCCCGCTGGTGGCAAATACGTAGTTGGGGAAAACTCCGCTAGCGGACGGTAGGTCGGCGTCGGACCTCGCCATCCAGCAGTGCAAGATCATCGCCACCTCACGAGAAAATAGCATGCACTACACTTAGGGGACTAATGACCTAGCAGTTGACGCGCCCAGAATCACACTTACTGGACTAATAGCTTTAGCAGTTGACGCGGCCAGAAACACTAGTGATTAATCAATGAATCAATCTAGCTTTGAAGCTCTAGTACAGTAATGCACCAGCGACGGCACGCGACTGCTAGGCACTCCAGGCCAGTAGCAGCAATCGGTACCAAGAGCCAGCCTGCGCCTGTGCATGAACGGGATAAAAGCAGAGCTCTCTCTCTCCCCGCATTTGCCGAGTGGCGGCGGCGGCGGCGGCGGCTGGCTGCGGGGTGGCTGTGGCGCGAGAGGGGGGGTAGGGGGTTGGGGAGGGGAGGGGTGTGTCCCGAGGCGCGGGCGCTTAGCAACACGGCCCCCGCGTACGCACGCCGCCCCTCCCCCCCGCTCCCTTGTCTGCGCGTGGTCGCGTCGCGGCCCGCTAGACCGGGCGTTGCTAGGCACCGTGCACCCGGCGCCCGCGCCCCGACCTCGCCTCGCGGAGGGGGAGGAGCTGCCGGCAGCGCTTAGGACTCGACCACCACAACCGTCACAGCCATCCCCACTACAACTACTGTCACAGACATTCCAACTACTACCACAACCATCTTCGCTACTTCCACAACCGCCACAACCATATCCGCCACTTCCACAACCGTCACAGCCATCCCCACTACAACTACTGTCACAGACATTCCAACTACTACCACAACCATCTTTTGATACTACAACAACCGTCAAAACTATCCCCACTCCTATCACAACCCTCTCCGCTACTACAATCATCAAAACCATCCCCACTACTACAACAACTGTCAAAACCATCCCCACTACTACCACAACCATTTCCGCTACTTCCACAACCGTCACAACCACCCCGACGACTACCACAACCGTCACAACCAGCACCGGCCCTGCCAACTCCTCCTCCACCACCACCAACGCCACCGCCAACTCCTCCACCACTACGACCATCGCCGCCAACTCTTGTTCCACCACCCTCACCACCACTAGTGATAGCAAATTTTACCCAAACCTCGATACATCGATATTTCGATGCATCATCAAAAGATTTTCAATGTCGACGAAAACATCGACAAACATCGTTATTTAAAATATCGATATTTTAAATATGATACGAGAGGTGGTATTATATTATAATAAAATGACGCTTCCTACACAACCGCCCCCCAAAACAACAATAAACAAAACTCTCCCTCACCGCCTCCCCTAAATTAACCATTAAAAGGGAATCAACATCCAAATGAAATCCCCTAACCTGGGAACACTGGAGAAACGTTGCGTATAGTAAACGGTTTCGTATCGTCTGTGCACGCAGACAGAGATTCATGTCAGTGGCTGTTGGTTTGAAGTCATTCACAAACAATTACTTACAGAAAATCTTATTTACAAAATCGCCACTACCATTATCCCAACTATCACCGTCACTCCTGCAAGTTTATCGCCAACACTGGTAACACCACCTCCACTTTTTTCTGTTACAACCATTTCATCAATGACCACATCTATCAGCATTCCCACTAACAGCATGTGCATTACTACAATCACGACCGTCATAACCATTAGGACCACCAAAAACAACAGCAACAACAACAACAACAACGAAAGCGCAACCTTCAGGGGGCGAAGTCAGTACCTACTTGGCTGTCCGGAAGGTCCTAGGGACAGATGCCGTTTCGGCCGTCATGCTGCGGCCTTCCTCAACGGGAAATGATTCAAATGGCATTTCACGCTGAGGAAGGTCGTTGTATGACGGCCGAAACGTTGGAATCTGTGCCTAGGACGCGGCGTCTCCCGGACAGCCGAGTAGATACTACACCATACAGTTTGCACTGGCGGATATGGGGGCCATGACCGGGGGGGGGGGTAAACAAAAACTCGAAGCCCTTTGGGGGGAGTAAAGCATCGAGTTTTCGTTTACCATTCTTTATTTGACAAAATTGATTGAAATAATTGTTTATATTCGAAGTATGAAATTATTTAAACAATAACATTGTAGAGTAACATATCTACAGTAGATAAATAATATACAATATAATAACATTTATGTTTATTATTTAACAAAAATCTACGATGCGTCCTCGCCAAAATGATGGGCTGGATTCGCCCCTGATCGTTTCTTCCCTACCCCCTTCCCATCAAAAACATGACGAGCGCTGCCACAGCCTCCGCATCTAGTGATAGCAAAGTTTTGCAGAACATCGATACTTCGATACATCATAATATTTTCGATGCAGATGTAAATGTCGACAAAAACATAGATGTTATCTTGGATATATAATGAAACATTTCCAAGTAAAATGACCTGATTCTAATGGGATACATAACATGTCAACATTTGTATAAAATATTATTCAACCTTGAATTTGACAGTCATCTTAATTTTCTAATCAATGTTCTATGTCGTCAAGGTTCAAATTATAATTTAGCGATATTACCACGTACGAAATAATAAAAAAATATAACAACTCTGGAGAAAGATTGCGAATAGCAAAACGTTTCGTGCCGTCTGTGGATCGGCAATAGTGAGAACGCACGGTTGATTGCAAGCAAATGGCTGTTGATTACCAGCAATCCACAAGAAAATTAGACTCTGATTTTTTTTATTTATCATGAGATTTTAAAAAAATCAATGTTTCTGCAAAATATATCGATTTGAAGTAAACATCGACGTTATTATATCGATGTTTCTGCTCCAAAACAACTTTTTTTGCCATCCTTGTCCACCAATGGCTGATTCAGGGGGGGGGGTATGCGCATGTGGGGCAAGACCTAGGCCTAAGCCCAAAGGCCTAGACTCTCCGTTTGTTGCCATACTTTATTTGGCAAAATTGATTTAAATATTTATTTTAGAATATTTTAACGTAATTATTTAAAATACAATAAATAATGTATAATATTGTATAGTATCATACACACACTACAAAAATACTATACGATTTAATAACGAATGTTAATTATTTAACAAAAATATAAGAAGGCCCCCTCCAAAACGATGAGCTGGATCCGCCCCTGTTATACACAACACACATTTATTTTTGCATATCCCCTCATTTTCATTTCCACCCAAACAGCAGTCTCTCTTCCTCCTCTACCTCTCTCCCTTCTCTCACTCACTCCTCTTTCTCTATCTGCCTCTCTCCCTCCTCTTTCTATTTCTCCCTCCTCTCTCTCTCTGCCCCTCTCCCTCCTCTTTCTCTCTCCCTCCTCTCTCTGCCCCTCTCCCTCCTCTTTCACTATTTCCACCTCCTCTCTCTCTCTGCCTCTCCTCCTTCTCTCTCCCTCCTCTATCTCTCTCCCTCCTCTATCTCTCTCCCTCTCCTCTTTTTCTCTCCCTCTCCTCTTTCTCTCTTCCTCCTCTTTATCTATTTCTCCCTCCTCTCTCTCTGCCCCTCTCCCTCCTCATTCACTATTTCCACCTCCTCTCTCTCTCTGCCTCTCCTCTTTCTCTCCCCCTCTCCTCTTTCTCTCTCCCTCTATATCTCTCCCTCATACTCCTCTCTCTCCCTCCCTCCTCTTTCTCTCTCTCTTCTCCACCTCGCCCACGCCCACCGCCACCGCCGCTGGGGGAGGCCCCGGCGGCCGCGCCGGCGACGCGGGTCGATACGCCACTGCACCTCCTCCGCCGCCGCCCGCGGGCCGTGGCCGTCAGCTGTTCCGCCGCTCCGGGGGAGTGAGGGCGGTCGCGTGCGCGCCGGCGGGCGAGGGGAGCGCGCACGGCGTTGCCGCTGCCTCCGCCTCGGCCCCCCCCCCCTTCCGACGCACGCACCACGCAGCAGACGCACGCCTGGCCCCCAGCCGTTTACGCTCTTAATAGTATTCGTACTCACGACGCCCATGGGAACAAAAATATTAATAATATTAATACAGAGGAACTAGACGTTATTCTGCCCTTCATCTCCCTCTTCCCCTCCCTTCGCCCTCTCACTGTCTTTCCCTCCCTCATCCTGTCCCTGTCTGTCTGCTCTCTGCCGCTCTCTGTCCTTCTCATTCGCATTTACTGGCAGATTCTGCACATCTCTGAACAGGTGAGGTAACATCGGGAAGCGCCGGACCAGCAAAAGTGTAATAGAATGGTCAAGAATATCTCATACTATTGACTACGGTGTGACGTTTACGATAGATTACGGTAGAAACGTAATCGTGAAAACGTAAACGTAAACGTGAGGCCTTCGGCCTCAAAATTTTCGTTTTTAAGGCTATAGAACGCATTGTTTAGAAGTTATTTAACGATATAGATTCAAAATCTTGCCGAATGTGTTGCGGGTTGCATTTGACGTAAATATTTAGTTTTGATCTACAGAGCCATGTAGGGGAGTTTCAACAGATTTAACAGCACATAAACCTTCACGGTGAAAAAACACATAGAACTACCAACTTTCATGGAAATTCGTCTCAAGGTGTCGGAGTTTAGCTCTTATATATTTACCAACATCCATTTATTTATTTATTTATTTATTTATATACAGAGAGAGAGAGAGATTAGAAGATCCTGTGGCCGAGATTGTTAAAGAGTAGTGCCGTAGCGGTCTCGAGCCCAAGAATCGCAGGTTTGAGTCCCGCCTCAGGCATGGTTGTGTTGTGTGTGTCTATTTCATCACTCATCATAATCGAAATTTCATCCCATCCCCCAAGGCTAACAAACCTGGGGTATAGTAATGGAATGAGCATTAAAATGCTGATGCCCCCAACAGAAATGTACCGTGCACCTACCCCGAGAATCAAGCCCGAGCTCCGGTGGGATGCACGAATCTCGTGGCCCCATGATGGCCGATTCGCGAAACTAATAATAATAATAATAATAATAATAATAATAATAATAATAATTACTACTCGATGTTGCAGTACCTTGCGATCAAAACGTCGTTACCAAGGAGGCAGAGAAACGTCTTAAATACAAGAGTTTGGAAATGGAGATCAGCCGAATGTGGGGCGTAAAGCACAGGTCGTCCCGATAGTTATCGGAGCTCTGGGATTTGTTCCGCAAAATTTGTAGTAAGAACTTGTCTAAACTCCCAGGTAATTCAAAAGACTGGGAAGTGCAAGAAATCGCTTTATTTGGAACAGCCCAGATTTTGCGCAAAGTATTGTAGAGGCACCGACAGTCTCTAGATCTACTCCTTAGGTAGCTGGTTGCAACCTGGAGTAGATTTTATATTCAGCCGACACATAACATCTTTAGTCGTGATTTAGAGGAATAGATAATAATAATCCATCAAGCCCCTGCCAGAAGATCTGCCTTGCCACAAGGATCTCCCGGAGCAGGTACTGGCAAATAATAAATATCTTTTGGAATACCTCCATTGTTACGTAGAATAATGGAAGCAGACAAACCCGATATTATCGTGTTCGACAAAACCCCACGCAGGTCAATGATAATGGAATGTATTGCAATCCTATTAGATTATATCTTCTGTCAACAACTGTATAAAATACAATTGCTGAAGTGGGACTTGTACCAGCTTCATTCATAATGTAGATATTGAGGCCCGTGGATATTACGTACATCTAACAGAGTCGCTGAAGAATGGGGAACGGTGAAGGAGAAACTTCATCTGTACGAGTGGCACTTCACAGCCATGCAGAAGGCCGTGCTCTTGGCAACTACTAATGCCGTGCGTAAGGTTCTCTCTCACTTTGTCATTGAAGCGGAACCCGAGTGCACTGGAGCAAGAAGAGCTTGCGTGTCTCACAATATGTCCTGCCGCTTTGTCCTAGAGTTGAATCTTGAAACTCTGGGCGCGCGTGGATATTAAAAATCATAAAGAAGATGAAGAAGACGAAGAAGAAGGCAGTGGGAAGAGCAACAGCATGCACCGGGTGGACATTTCTGGGAAATGTTTTTAAATTCAGTATCATATTTAGCTCGTATTGCACGAATACGTCGTACACTGATTGCGTTTTGATTTTGTAAATCTACACAGTTACGAATGTTACAAATAATGAGAAATATAAACATAATAAATTAACAGGTTGCTTTTAAAAGAAATGAAATTGTCCCCAGTTTTTTCACTTAACACACTCAATCAACGCTGAATAAAAATGAAGGTATTTTCGGAGATATCCAGTAAGGAATTACTTCATTAAATTCGTGTTGGCTTTGTTACTTCGGTGACCTTTTACTGTCACTGTACACTCTTTATTTTAATAAGTGAGTCTTCTAACAGCTCTTACAGCCTTCAAGGTTTACTTTATCCTTCTAAAGTTTCTAAACTTGCCAATTTTCTTATCTTCGAGTAAACGTTTACAGAAATACATTTTACAATCACATCGAACATGTTTATGATATCATGCCTCTTAGAAGTCTGCATTGTATCTGGATTTTATTTACAAAAAAATATGTATTAATTTATCTTCAATAATGAGAATACTTGTCAATTTCCAATTTAATATGTGGTGAGTTTGGTCTCTACGGGACCAAAAACGAGTTATGTATGTCATGAGGACAGCCGCATTATATCACTATTTGATTTGCATGTCAAATGTAACAGGATAAGGGAGACCAATAATATACGGGGAATGTCGATACTTGCAAATTGAATTAAACAGCTGAATTGAAAACTAGCTTTGCTATGTGTCTGTGTTACACTGAGGCAATTGTTTTTGTTTCTCGAACAAATGGCATTGCTCTGTAATCATGGATAGTGATTCACCATACTGACTAACTTTTACTCAATCGGCGATGAGTACAGACGAAGACATTTTCGGAGATACCAAGTAGGAAATGACTTCACTGAATTCTTGACTGCTTACGTAACGTAATATTTGATCTCAACGCAATATGTATTCATACAGTTTTATAAAGTTTATGAAACTCACTTCACACTCGTGTAATTAATATCCATCATTACATCATCACTGCAAAATATACTATTCTTAGATCTGTCTGAATATGCAATATATATCTACGGTTAGTGCCGTAATAACCATAACTTGTATGACAAAAAAACTTTTGCCTGAACCTAAAAAGATATAGACGTCAATTAATCACGTATTAAAAGTGCATACCGTACAGAAGTTCATTAGTCTTCTAAGATTGTATGACGTGTGGATTTTAGCCTCATGTACTACATTATAATGAGGCTTACATACGCAAACTATTCTTTAATTCATCGAAAACAAAAGTCATGTCACAACACACGCAAAATTTGGCAAAAAGGAAACAGAGAAAAATTCTGGACATTTTCACTGACTTATTTTTTTTCATTGTTCACGTAACGCTTAAATTACAGTAATTATCAACGTTGTGAAGTCAGATTCCCAGCCTTAACACTCCGTTGAAACATACCAACAAAACAAACTCAACAGGATTTGACTGTTGCGGATGAGAACACGTAGTATTTCTCTTTCGTGTACATAAAAGTAATGAACTGCAAATTGTATAACACTCGTATTACTGTAGCTCATACGTAAAAGCGATTAATACCAATGACTGCTCAGGACTAAACTGACATTTTTAAATACTAAGTTTTTTATTTGTTTTAATAAGATGTTTTAATTACCCACTTAACGTCTACATTATTACAAGTAACGTCAACGTTTTGCTGTGAGCTTATCACAAACAGTAATTGGTTTCCAAAGCCTAATCCTAAACAAGGTTTGACTGTGTTGTGTAAAGAAACTCAAATCCGCCTCTAGTACAAAGCGTAATCTGACTCTTTCTTCAGTGTAATTGAAATACGAATACGATTTACGCGAACCAGTATATAAAATATAAATATTACACAACAGTTAAAACCATTAACCAAATAGAATGATCGTGAACGAGGAGAATACGCCTGTTATCTACAATCTGCCCATTATCTATCGTTATTAGAATTCATATTCAATTGGATTCAATAATGCCGTATTTTACGTAGTTAGGCTCGGGTCATCTAAACCGTTCTACCAGCAGATCATGCAAATTTCGCAACGCTTCTTTCGCCGTCTAGCAACGAAACAAGAATCACTTGGACGATGAAATAAGCTATTAGATTTTAGCTCAGATGCTTCTTATTGAGTTTACATGAATAGAATTTAGCTCAGAAGGTTTCTTAAAGTGCTAAAATGCGATAAATCTACAACATGGGAAACTGGCTTTACTTTCTCTCCCGGAAGAAAGGATTTCGTCCTTAAAAATCCACGTCTTCAATCTTATTTGAACCCGCGAACTTAGATATAAATTCCCTATGCTAACGGTTACATCACCAGACACAACCACTCTCAACGTTTTAAAGGACGATGTCAACTGTTTTTATTTCATTGTAATAAGATATAAGATAATATATATTTAATAAGATAATACAATAAAAAGAGTTTTATTTTATTTTACATCAAAAAGAGTTAAAAATTGTGTGTGACGTATTATGGGGAGCAGTGCATTCTATGACGTTTTCTTAATTCGGCTGTTCCTACCCTAAACAATTCACAAATTGAATTCTTAATACAGAAAGAAATGAGCGTTTCGAGGAAGAATTGTTAACAAATATTCGCTCCGATGTCATAAAATCTATTTTCAGAGGTAAATCAAGTATAAATTGAGAGCCTTATCCCTCATCATGTCCTTCGTGAAGGAATATGCTTCCTGCCGCGACAACATGCAGAACGATAATTTGAATAACTATATTTCCCAGTGAACTCTAGAAGATGTGCAGGGATAATGAAGTTACAATTATGTCCAGAAGCAAAAAAAAAGGAATGCATGATGAAACTCCTCTTCTAAGATCGATGCATCTTTCTCTTTCCTCAAAGAAAAGATTATGACTACCACAAGATATGTTACGATATATAATACACGTAAGCTATGAATATATCAAAAATTGAAATCAAACATTGAAATCAGTGCGTGGAAAACGAGCTTAGTGTGCCTGTGAGTTAGTGATGCTCAAAAATAGTCAGCGTTAGTCGAGCGCTTTAAAGAACAGACCATTAGTTAACAGGATCCAAGAGCCTAGCTCAAAATGAATTTAAAATACAGTACCTGTTTCGTATGTTAGTGCTTTTATTTATTTTTAATTTGTTACTTATTTATTAATATATTATTATTACTATTATTGTTTTTATTTTAATTTATTTTTAATAGTTTAATTTATTTACTGTATATTTTTATTTTTTGCTCTTCTACTTATTATTTTTACATTTTCTCTCTTTTTAATATTATTACCATTTCCCCCTATTTTTTTCTTTGAACCAACACAAATATGTAAAATTATGTACTCGTAATAGATATGTCTAGACTTAAATATAGATTGTAAGTTTAATACATACGGATAGTTTAGTAAGTATCCCCCCACTACGTAACACTGTAACCGAATATAAAATGCATTCAATTATTAAAACCGTGTAGTGAAGTGACGACCGTCATTACACATTTTCAAGAAACGAACCCCAAACCAACGCTGACCGGGACGTGTGGTGAATCTCCGCCTTTTAGACACAAGGCAACCTTGGGGGTCAATGAGAAGAAGAAGAAAAAAGCGCATTAGCATATTACAGGTCCGCGAGGGTGCAGAGCACACACAGACACAAGTGGCGGGGAGCGGAAGGGGGCAGAGCGGGGGGGGGAGGGAGGGGGAAAGAGGGTGGGCTCGCGTCAATACATCGGCGGCGGTGGCTTAGACACGCCATCCACAGCGGAGGCATGCACGCCCCCAGTGCTCAAGGTGGGGGGGGGGAGGGTTCGTTGGACGGCATCGAAGTGATCACGCCTGCCTGTCAGCAAAGGAATATTTTTGGCTGCTGGCAACATGGTTTGATCGGGAGAGGTGGCTCAGGGCATCAACTGATGTCACCGCAGTGCCTCCCTCTGACCGGAAGGTCTTAGGTTCGAGTCCCGGTGGCGGCAGGATTTTCGGCACGAGCTTGTCAGCTAGGTCGAACTCAGTCGCTGTCCGGAGGAGAATTCTAGCGGCCAGCTGCTCTGATCGGGAGTTTTCCGTGGTTTCTGCGATCAACACCAGGCGAATGCCGGAGCATAATCCTAACGAACGGGCCACGGACGGCGTTTCCTTCCTCTTCCTTGTCCTATCCTCACATTAACATGCACTGCACATGCTGGGAGACCGGTCGGGGGCTTAGAGCTTGTCCCGGTTGGGGCGGTGCCCGGCTGATGAGAGATACCTGGTCGGGGAAATCCTGGTAGTCGACAGGTAGGCGCCGTAGGATCTCATCTAGCGGGGGAAGAACACAGCCATCTCCCGAGGAAAACACACTACACTAACTGGACAATTTCCTTAGCAGTTGACGTGTCTGGAGTCACTAATTAATCAGTCAACATGGTTTATTACTTTGCGTTAGTGGGCGCGTCAACTGCCGGGTCACTGGCCCTGTAAAAGTAGTGCATTTAAATATTGGGGAAAGTGGCGATGTCCCTTCTCCCTTAGAATATGAGATCCGAAACAGACGTACTCGTTGGCTTCTAAATATCCTCGTGCAGGAATCTCTCCCAGCAAGGCACTGTCTCGATTGATTGATTCGTGTTTCCGGGCACGTCAACTACTTTGGTCACTAGTCACGTAAGTTTGGTGCGTGTTTTTTCTTGGGAGGTGGCGATGATCTTTTCCCCGCTGGATGGCGAGATCTGGCGTCGACCTATCGTCGACTAGTGGGGTTTCCCCTCAGCCAGGTATCTCCCACCAGCGGGGCACCGCCCCAGCCGGGACAAGCTGTAAGCTCCCGACCGGTCTCCCGGCATGTGTGGTAGAGTACTGCATGTTAGTGATAAGTGTGTGTGTGTGTGTGTAAGAGGAGAGGATAGGACAAGGAAGAGGAAGGAAAGATCGCGCGCGGTCCATGGCCCGTTTGAGAAAGAGCGTGTCGGAGCAAGGTGGAACAGAGAGGAACGGTACGGAGCGGGGCGGGGCGGAGCGGGGCGTGGCGTGGCATGGCGAGGAATAGCGGAGCGGTGAGGAGCGGGACGGAGCGTGGCGGGGCGGGGCCGAGCGGGGAGTGGCGAGGGCTAGCGGAGCGGGGCAGAGCGGAGAGTGGCGAGGGGCGGCGGAGCGGGGCGGGGGGGGAGCGGGGAGGGGCGGGGGTGGGAAACATGAGTGGGCGGGGGCGGGGGCGTGGCCCTGGTAGAAGATGCACGAAATGGTCTGCCATAAACCGCCTTACACGGCGTCGACGGCGGAGGGCATGTGTAGCTCGTGTATTAAACATGGCGGAACAGCGTGGTGCCCCAGAAACGGCTATTCAGGTACTTCCGAGGGAGAAAAAAAATTCATTATATCACAAACCGTCAACAAGCGCCCGTACGTGCCGTGTACTTTGTTCTTTATGCAGCAATAAGGCGCCTGAAGCGGGCGTATATTTCCCGAGACAGGTTGCTGCGTTGGAAGCCACAGGGTGGGAAGAATTAATAAATTAATGATTGAAGGAATCGGTGAATGAATCAAGAATTATCAAATGAAAAAATAGCTGAAGGAATTAAATGTAACTGAATTATGAAAAATAAATTAATAAAGAGAAAATGGATAAGGGAGTCAGTTCGTGAATGCGAAATGAAATAATGTACGAGGCATGAATGAATAGTGAACGATGCGTGAAGAGTGAATTGATAAAGTAATCGTGATTTACTAAATGGATGGACAGTAAACTAATGCATGTGAATTAAAGTGTAACTGAAAAGCGATTTAATGAATGGACGAAGAGTAAATGGATGAAAATTGAATGGTTGAGGACTGGATGTTTGAAGAGTGAACAGATGAGTGAATGGATGAAGAGTGACTAAATGGACATTGACTGGATGAAGAGTAAATACATACAGATTGACACGATGAAGAATGAATAGGTGGAGATTGACTGGATGATGAGTGCATAGATGATTAAATGAATGAAGAGAGAATGAACGAAATAATATATGTTGAACTGATAGATTTTAATCTGAAAAAGCAACACGAGAAACTGAAAAAAAACAACAGAATGTTCAGCAAAGGAGCCTTGCGCGCACAGAATTCCTAAGGGCTGATTGGAAAGGATTCGATCAGGGTAGAGACAAAAATAGTTTTCTTCTTCACAATTCTTGTGAACGCTATCGGGAAGATCCAGTGACCTTCGCAACATTACATTTTTCCACATAGAGACTATTGTAGAAATGCAACGTATGTTTCTTAGACGAATTCTTATTCTTTCAACACTTTTATCACTTTTTACCATGAAAATTAAATTCTTAACAACAAAAATATGGTGAATTTATATTTATACAATGGTTGCTTTCAAATTACGTACTTGTGACTTGTACATGTTTGCACATAAAAAGAAAATCATGTAATTACTGTTTCAAACTGAAAGAATAATTTGAATTCCAATAGTATTAATACTCCACGTATATTATAAATAATAAATATTTATCTATGTCAACAAGAAACGTTAATTAACGTTTCATTTTTCCATCCGCGCCGATGAGGTGGTTCTTCCTGTAACTGCATTAAGTGAATTCCTCTCACGCATGTCCAGAACTTAACCAGTTCACTTTCTATCAGTGAATGGCTTCAGAGCAACGTCACAAAAACAGGAACCACGACCATATTTTGAAATTTCAGCAACATATTGTTAATTAATCCTGTGACATTCCCTTTGAAACCAACTGCGCGCCCCTTTTGTTTCCCTTTGGTTTCAGACCTGCATTTGATATGAGCAAATTACGTATGACATTCGTAAAACAAAGAAAATTTAATTTGCATTAATAGCTTTCGGCGAAAGGTTTGACAAAGTGAAACGTAAGGTTTCGTGGTCGTGTTTTCGGGAACAGAGTAAAAAAAATAATCCATTTTAGAAATAAAATAATTGGAGAACACATATTATCGTCATATAATAAAAAAAACGCAGGATATTTTTTAGTTAATGAAAAAAGATGTTTATCCCATGTACGTCATTTCATACCAATAAATATTGAATTCACATGTAGATCAATATGTCTCCCAGAGTGGATTAAGCGCAGTATGAGAGCAAAGTAACTTCACGCTTTGCGCTCAATAAGGAAATGAATTTTGCACGAGCAATGCGTACGGTGCATGTATCAATGCCATCTCGTATTTGCGACGTAAAGGAATGTATTTCGCGAAATAGCCAATAGTAACAAATGCAATTTGCAGCATGAAACGTTTTTTGATTGTTTCCAACATCCACAGGGAAACAAAAAAAGTCATGGAGAACAAAAAACGTATTCCCATTATATCGAGTGAGAACATTTCATTTTTTTTTATTTTCACTTCTCTACAACTCTATTAAAACAGGCTGTTGTTCTAGAAGTGGTAATGAGTGAGTATTGATATTATTCACAATGATATTTGATAATTCAAGATCCCATAGGTAATGAAGATATCAGGATATTATTGAATCAAGACTACTCAACTAATGCTGAGCCGCATCTGTACTATTTAAATGGATTAAATGGAATATTTACTTACAATCTGTTCATTTTTCACTAAAATTCGTTAATCATATAATATAACGGGCAAAATGCATTGGGATCTCACCCATCGGTGAAATTTCCCGATTTATTATCAACGAATTACAAATAACGCATTGATTGCTTAAAATCTAAGTGGAGAGTTCAGTGTTCCGAATTTCTGAAGTCGTCAGTATTTTTACGTTTGAAAATTTGCGCTGGTTGAACCTAAGATTGTCTTATGTTCAATTACAGAGGACAGTCTAGTAAGCAAATGCACAACTTATCTTATTCATGTATTACATATTGAAATTATGCCACAGCTTGTAGGGATCTTATGTTGCCCTAGTGTAAAATGATCACAACCAATTCATAATACGCTTGCTTGACGTGCTTGCTCAAGCAACAAATGAGCCATCTACGCCTAACTAGATTTGCGAAATCGAGTTATGGCTTATCTTTCTCAACGAAAAAAGAAACGCATCCAGAAAGTAAGTTTTCGTACGTCGACAACAAATAGAAAACACAATTTCGTGAGAAAACTTTACTGTAGAAGATACAGGCATGAGGTGTACTACTTTTTGCACGTAATCACCACCGGAATTTGTACTGCTGTGTCGCAGAAATCTTCCCCCATGGTATATACTGCGATTTCTCTAACTTTGCCCCTCAAGGCCCCTCAAATCCCATTTCGCGATGGAATACGTCACGGCATTTCGCGTCTTTCTCGTCTTGCCAGTAGAAGTCGCATGATCGCAAGCACTGCTTGATACGGTCGCGATCATGCGAAGTATAGAGGAACGACTGAGGAAGATGCGAAATACCGTGTACATATTCCATCGCGAAGATGGAATTTGAGTGGCCTTGAGGGGCAAAGTTAGAAAAATCGCAGTGTAGGTACTAGTCATTGCCAGCCACCAACAACTTTACGTCACTGCAATAAGCGTAAAGGAATCATCGGACGTGAATCTCTTGAGTAACCAAAGATGCAAATCGCTGGGGGTGAGATCGAGTCTTTAGAATGGATGTTCCAGCACCTCCCAGCGGTGCTGCTGCAAAAGATCGGCTATGAGACGAGCCGTGTGGGGCCGAGCGTTATCGTGCAGGAACACAACACATGCCGCGAACATACAGCGTCCCTTACACTTCAAGGAATTCATATCCGTATTGCTCTTAGAAACTGGTCCCTTTAAAATTTTTAGACAGCAGACATTTTTTTAAGAGCAGGTCCCTTAAATGTTTTAGACAGCAGAACATTTTTTTCAATTATTCTATTTATAACGATTCTGGACGTAAATAACGCCGTACCCGGAACCACTAATCAATGGCCCCTTGTTTTGATTCTGGACGTAAATGTAGCTTCACTGTGCGCACGTTTTGTTGAGCACTCCTTTGCTTGTAGTTCATTTACCGTTGAAATTGATTTTCTATAACTCAGGAAAAAACATTTTTCAAATATTTTTATTTTTTCTAAAATAATTATTTTCTAAATTCAATTTTTCGTTGTTTTTTTAATTCTGGCCCTCAAGAAAATGTGCGCTGATAAATTTCTTTCCCCACACGTCATATACAGTGTTTACTGTTTTTTGACAAATAAATAAATAAATAAAAAACAGTGCCTGTTTTCGTCACGTGTACTATTAAAACACGATCCCCCGTCCTACGGACCGATTTTCAAAAGACATTTTTCTGAAACAAAATCCTCGCCGTCGGAGCTGCCGGGAATCGAACCGTGCCCATCACGAGCAGATCGCGGTCGTGGGTACAGCAGGGGGAGGGGTGAAACAGTCACGAGAGGCCAAAGGCGCTAGCCACACATGAAAGTGGCGCGGAAACCTTCCGCTGCACTGGGGGCCGCGCGGCCACACGCCACCACACGGGAACTTCCACCACACGACACGGCACGGCACGGAACGGCACGGCACGGCACGGCGACAGCGCACGCGCACGGAAGCGCACGCCGGCTACGGAGGAATAGGAACCAGAACGCTTTTCTCTTCCTCTTGCGCGCTCTGAATCTGAATCAGTGAATTGTCACTGATTCAATCAGTGAGAGCCGAAGTCACTGATATCTTCACTCGAAATGGGTAGTTTCGCTGACAATCAGCGAATATGCGAACCTCTTCGTAATGACCGCCAGCATTTCACTGGTCGTCAGTGGTATAAGTGCCGCGCCACCAACGCTCACTGATCGTCAGTCGTCTTCACTGATTCAAACAGTGAAGTTTCACTGATTCAAAAAGTGGACCCAATTTTAACTGATTTGTACGGTTCAATTCACTGATTGTCAGTAGCAGGGTTATAACTGACACCATCAGTGAAGAGTCACTGTCAATCATTAGTTTTTCACTGATTCAGATGGAGAGAGCGATCTCCTTCACACTTCCTTTCGCAGTCCCTCTGACCGGGAGGTCCTAGGTTCGAGTCCCGACGGCGGCACTATCTCAGTTTGAATCAGTGAAAAACTACTTATTGGGAGTCACTATTAACTGAAGGTGTCAGTTATAACCCTGCCACTGACAATCAGTAAATTGAACTGAACAAATCAGTGAAAATCGGATCCACTTTTTGCATTGGTGAAACTTCACTGCTTGAATCACAACAGCAGCACGTGAACGACTGAATGATCAGTGAGCGATGGTGGCGCGGCACTTTTACCACTAACGACAAGTGAAATACTGGCGGTCATTATGAAAAGATTCGCATATTCGGTGATTGCCAGCGAAACTTTACATTTCGACTGAAGATATCAGTGACTTCGGCTCTCACTGGTTGAATCAGCGACAAATTCATTGATTCAGATTCAGAGAGTAGGACTTTCGATACTAGCTTGTCAGCTAGGTCGAATTCAGTCGCTGTGTGGAGGAGAATTCTAGCGGCCGGCCACTCTGATCAGGTAGATGCCCTTGGTTTCTCCGATCAACACCACGCGAATGCCGGAGCAGTACACTAACAAACGGGCCACGACCGCGCGCGATCTTTCCTTCCTCTTCCTTGTCCTATCCTCTCCCCTTACACACACACTTACACTAACATGCACTACACTACCACACATGCCGAGAGACCAATCGGGAGCTTCGAGTTTGTCCCGGCTGGGGCGGTGCCCCGCTGGTGGGGGATAACTGGTTGATGGGGAAAACCCCGTTCGTCGACGGCAGGTCTGCGCCAGATCTCGCCATCCAGCGGAGAAAAGATCACTGCGACCTCCCGATGAAAAACACGCACTACACTTACGGGTCTAATGAAATTTGTAGTTGGCGCGTCCGGAATCACCAACAATCAATCAATCACCAGAACTTCCTTTCACCAGAACCCGCTCACTCTTCTCTGCTCTCCTTCGCACAGAAGCGCGTGGTACTCAAGGGCTCTACAGCGGGGCCCTCCCACGCAAACAAAACTCGGGGAAAAGTTGCAGAATGTATTAAAATTTCAAGAAATCGACTCGTTTAATCTGTGCATAGCCATCTGCTCAATTTTTGACGACTAATTTAGTTTTAGGTGTCCGCTTAAGCGAGAGATAAAACGTTTTTAGAATGGGTCGTATCGTGGACCATCGCGAGTGTGTCCGTAGCAGGTGCTTGCGAGGCAATTGAAGCTTGAGGAAGAGTGGGGGTACTGGGAGTTGGGTGGGGGGGCAGCATTTTGCTATTAGGGTTGTTCGGCGGTGTCCGCGCCTATTAACGTCGCTAAGAATACCGATCCTTACCATATAATTCCATTAATTAATTTTCTTTGCTATAAATATTTTTTTTAAGTTTCTTTCACGTGAGCACAGTTGTATCTTCCGTTATCAACGTAACAGTTGTCTTAGACAAAGATTTTAATCCCGCAAGCAAATCGGTTGCACCGTGAGGCCGCGGGTTCGAGTCCTGCCTCGGGCATGGTTGTCTGTGTTCGTCCTTTCACCCCGTATCATCTCCATATCGTTTCATCCTCATACCATCACGTTACATCAAATAGTGGTCGCTCATCATCTAGTAGTTCATGCGAGCTTAAATAACAAAAAAAAATGGTGAGGGTGTTCGGGTCCTCTCCAGTGGGGCAAACGAGTCGTTAGGAAACGCCCCCCTCCCCAAGTGACCAGCCGCGGCGCGAGGGAAGTCCCGGGCGGTGGGTCGCCAACGTCGGGATTCTTCCTGAGGTTTCATCCGCCCGCCCTCCCACCATCTACGACGCACACATATGGTGCACAGCGGACAGCTAGGTCGAATTCAGTCGCGGTCGGAACGGGAATTTTAGCGGCCGGCTGCTCTCATCGGTAGCTTTCCGTCGTTTCTCCGATCAACACCAGGCGAATGCCGGAGCAGTATCCTAACAAATGGGATTTGAACAGAGCAATCTTTCCTTACCCTTCCTTGTCCTATCCTCCCCTCTTACACATACATGCATTACAACATACTACGATTTATTCAGCACCTGACAGGTATCAGGGGAGTTTCGTAAAATCGGGAGCTTACGAGTATATGTCGGTACAGTGATTTCACTTTTTGTTCAAGTTCCCGATTGGATGAAACCGTCAGCAGCTGGTACGTGTCAGGGGCAGAGTTGAATAAATCGCAGCATACCACACATGCTGCGAGACCAGTCTGGAACTGAGAGCTTGTCCCTGCTGGGGCGGTGCACCGCTGGTGGGAGATACCTCGTAGTGGAAAACCCTTATTATGTGTTAATAGCTAATGGCGAAGAGTTTAATAATAATAATAATAATAACGAAATTTAGGTTGTTTTGCTATTAAAACTTTCTCTACAACTTCGGTTGCAACCCACCTACCGTGTGTTAGGTCTTTTCCGCACTGAGAGACATGACGTCACCATGGAAAAAGTCTTTTGTACACGGTTTTTCAGATGTTTTAAGAAACGACAAACTTAACGCTTGCGTATCAGCACGCAGAAATGAACATTTTCATACAATAATACAAAAACAACTTATTCTCACACACTTCTATTTTTGTTTAATCGCCAAACGGCCCCTCAATTCCTGGGAGTGCATTGATCACCGGCCGAACTATAGTACCGGCAGCGTACAATTCACTCTGACAGTTCAATACGCTGTTGCCATACACTACTATGTACATGGCACCACCTACATGACAAATAAACGAAATATCAAAACACTAACTTTGACAGGCTGTGACTAGTCTTGATACCATGTTTATAACTTTCGGCAAAGCCGAACCTTATCGCCTCCGCGACTTCGTGTGAGTAAGATGAGCGACAACGCCGAACCCTGGCTGTGGAAAAGTAAACAAATCTTCGCAAGCCTATTGCTTAGTGCGATTTCTGTACCTCTGCCCCTCAAGCCCCTTTGGCTACCCACTGCATTTCGCGTCTTTCTCCGTCCTGCCGCTACACTTCGCATGATCGCAAACATTGCTTGATACGGCCGCGATATTCCGATACGTAGCGACACGACTGAGAAAGACGCGAAATACCGTGACATATTCCATCTTCGCGATGAGGACCTTGAGAGGCGAAGTTACAAAAATCGCACTATAGAGTAGGTCATACATACTTCTAGCGGTACGAGGGAGAAAGACGCGAAATGCTGTGTGATATTCCATCGTGGCCATAGGGGCTTGAGAGGCAGAGTAAGAAAAATCGCACTATAGAGCAGGTCATACATACTTCAAGCGGCACGAGGGAAAAAGACGCGAAATGCCGTGTGATATTCCATCACGGCCATAGGGGCTTGAGAGGCAGAGTAAGAAAAATCGCACTATAGAGCAGGTCATACATACTTCTAGCGGTACGAGGGAGAAAGACGCGAAATGCTGTGTGTTGTTCCATCGTGGCCATAGGGGCTTGAGAGGCAGAGTTAGAAATATCGCACTATAGAGCAGGTCATACATACTTCTAGCGGTACGAGGGAGAAAGACGCGAAATGCTGTGTGTTGTTCCATCGTGGCCATAGGGGCTTGAGAGGCAGAGTTAGAAATATCGCACTATAGAGCAGGTCATACATACTTCTAGCGGTACGAGGGAGAAAGACGCGAAATGCCGTGTGATATTCCATCACGGCCATAGGGGCTTGAGAGGCAGAGTAAGAAAAATCGCACTATAGAGCAGGTCATACATACTTCTAGCGGTACGAGGGAGAAAGACGCGAAATGCCGTGTGATATTCCATCACGGCCATAGGGGCTTGAGAGGCAGAGTAAGAAAAATCGCACTATAGAGCAGGTCATACATACTTCTAGCGGTACGAGGGAGAAAGACGCGAAATGCTGTGTGTTGTTCCATCGTGGCCATAGGGGCTTGAGAGGCAGAGTTAGAAATATCGCACTATACCAGAACGAGCGAGAAAGACGGAACATGGCGTGTGATATTCCATCATGACCATAGGGGCTTGAGAGGTAGAGTTAGAAAAATCGCACCATAACTTTCGGCAAAGCCGAACCTCATTGCCTCCGCGACTTCGTGCGAGTAAGATGACCGGCAACGCAGAACCCTGGCTGTGAGAAAGTAAACAAATCCTCCCAAGCTGATTGGTTTAGAGCAGGTCACGTGACGCACCTCAGCACCTAGCGAGAGACCTGTCAGAATCGCTTCCACTTGTAATGCGTCGCGTCTTGGGAGAGTCGAGGACAAAGGCCCCTGTAGCCGGTTCGGTATCGACTTTTCGGCGTCTGTGCCTCTGCGCGGGGGGCAATTCCAGCTCTCATATGGGGCCCTCCGCCGCCCCCCCACCCCCACCCCGGCCCGGTTCCTTCCCTTCTCGGAGCTTTAGCACCGCGGCGGGGGAGTTTTCGCGAGCGGCCGGGGGAGGGGGAGGGGATGAGGGCGTTCTGCTAAGCGAGGGGACGACCCGCGACGTCGCCCTTCCCCACTCCCCCTCTCCCTTCCCCCTCGCTGCGATCGTCTCGTCTGGCGTTGCACAGTGGGCTGAAATGCGGGGCTCCCTCTAGCGAAAGGTGGAGACAAGGCGAGTTGGGAAGTTAAGATGAGTCAAATGGCGGCGAAGGTTTATTTATTGTTTTTTTTTTTCATTTTATTTTACGTGAAAGAGTTCAAACTACTGTGTGACGTGCTACGGGGAGAAGTGAATTCTGTGCACGTTTTCATAATTCTGTGATCTCTACCCTAAGCCATATTCTAGTCGAATTTTGAATACACAAAAAAAGAGCGCTTTTTTTCAAGTATTGTTGACAAAATATACGCTCCTATACAATAAAATATATTTGCAAAGGTAAATTAGCTATAAATTTGTGCTCTTAATCCTCATGATGAAAGAAAAATACTTTTTGCCGCGACAACATGTAGAACGATCAATTGAATATATTTCACACTGAAATTTAGAAGACGTGCACAAATAATGAAGTAACATTTATATCCAGAAGCAAAACAAGGGGCCATCTCTGCATTCGCTCAAAGATCACGGAAACTGGACTAAAAACCACATCGATCGCTTCTACCGGCAAAGGTGTCTCAGGGCATCAACTAACATCATTGCAGTGCATCTGACCGGGAGGTCCTAGGGCTCTTCTCCCGATGGCGGCACGATTTGTGACACTAGCTACATACCTACGTCGAATTCAAAACGCTGCTTGCAGGAGAATTCCAGCGGCCGGCTGCTGTGATCGGTAGTTTTCCGCGGTTTCTCCGACCAACACCAGGCGAATTTAGAGCGAGTGCCCTAACAAAGGGCACGGACCGTGCGCGATCTTTCCTTCCTCTTCTTTGTCCTTTTCTCCCCCTTACACAGACACACACGCACTTGCATGCACTACAATTATACACATGTCGGGAGAGCAGTCGGGAGCTTGGAGCTTGTCCCGGAAGAGGCGAAGCCCAGCTAGTGGGAGATACCTGGTTAGGGAAATACTCGCAAATAGACGTGTAGGTCGGCGCCTCATGTCGCCAACCCGCGGCGAAGGATCACCTCCACCTCCCGCGATACAAACGTGCACTACGCTTATGGGACTAATGGCCTTAACAAATAACGTGCACGGAATCACTAATCAATTAATCAATCCAAGCTTTCCGAGGCCAGAGTCCTGCAAATGATGTTGGCCGCCACGGTGACACCGCGTCGAAGGTTGTGATGAAGAAAGTTTCCACCATCTTAACGTGGTGTCCCTCAGGGTTGAAGCGCTTGGCACATCAAGGCCTTCAGGGCATGGTTCGCGATATTCTTTGACAAATTACATATCCTTGAAGTTTGTATCATATATTCAGAGACACTTGTACATTGCTTACATACACACGCATTTCCTCCGTGAACCAAGCATTGAGCCACTGACAATGCTTTGTTCTGAATAATGCTGAAATTTCTGCTATAATACTCCAGTTTTCACGGTAAAGAATTGTTCACCCAATGAAAAATCTCACGTAGAAAATATTCGTTACGCAATCCCACAGAAGAGTTCCCGATTAAATTTCGGTCAGTTCTGGCAACATTCCTGGAATTCAAGTAGCAATAATACGCAATTACACGCAAACTTTGACGGAAATGGCTTTTTTTATTAATGTGAGAATTTTTTTCTTCTGTGTTCACAACTCATTTTCAGGCAGCGAGGTACATATCGCTCTCAAACAAAAAGCAATGAGAAAATTACTTCGTGCAAATTTTCTTTGAAGAAAAAAAAAACAGAATAAAACAGAACATATTTTCTCTTGCGTACACATCCTTTTTTTGGTGATGTAATTATCCTTCAGCCACCTATGTTTTCTGGAATTTTCCATAGATGTTTTCCACCATTCACTAAAGGAACGAATCTCAGTTGTCGGCTTTCCATGCTTCAAGACATTTTCTCTCATTTTATCGTAACAGAATAACATATTATTTTCCTTTGATTTATATTGACGACCAAAATCGTGTTGCTATATAAGATACACAATCACAGCGATGGCGATTACAAGCACTAATATATACAGAGAAACACAAAAAAACACTTCCATTTTATTATCAATCGGCTACGCGCGAGATTTTTTTTTCATTTCATACCAGGTATTGGCTTTTATAGCAAGGCCTCCGAGCGAAATTACGTTCAATCGAGTTCCAGCTTTTGCAGCCAACGGCTCCAAATGAAAACGCGGCAGGCGACAATCTTCCGTTTTCGACAAACTCGCTTTCACGAAACTCATCAGTGATGACGGTGATGGTGATGATGATCGAGCTGAAACTGATTGGACGGGATTCGCTGACTGACAAAAAAAACCCTGATGACTAGTGCTTGAATCAACACGTTCAACATGGATGGTAAGGTATGCAAAAGCGATCGGCGTTCCAAAGTTTTTTTATTTGAAAGCAGGTGGGTGAATTGCTGATAGTAATAACGAAGTCCAGAACACGAAAAAGAAACAAATCAAATCTTACTGCTCTAAATGCATTGAAATCTTGTTTGTACATGCATGGACTCATTTCCACAGAAAACGTACATGAAGTAATGCTTATGATTGGTGATTCTGAATATAAACACAACAGAATGCTTCTCTTAAAACGTTTCCTCGTGTTTAAATCATACCGTTTACAACCCAAACGACACATTAGCAGTGTACTTCCAGAACACTTAACACATTTTATTACTGTCTATAGTAATAGTAAAATTATATATAATATTCATATACTATTTTTTTATACAGCTTTCCTGGAGAATTCACAAAATTACTTAACAAAGTAAAATATGTTGGCAAACTCAACGAAAGAAATGGAAACATATACATTTATAACTCCCTCTTTTTGAAACAAATAAGAAATTAAGATAAGTCCTATCAGCAGATAATATTTTATTTTAAAAAGAAAACTAAAATTGTAAATCGTAGCCTTCCTGACCTTTAATCGCCTTCATGAAAAGTGTAATGTAGCCCCAACTTAGAACACAATAGGACCTTTCGCTGAATTCTCATCACAGCGAAATCAAAATCTATAAATACCAGATACTTTCTACTCCCCACAACAGTATGAAGGGACAATGGACCTGTGATGGATCCACAGGAACATGCTTTGTTCTCCCCAAAAAGGATTCAGTACTCTCGTGACCGAAACAATCAATGTCGATCTTACTACATTTCTGCCTTACATTAGTGTATGATATTATTATCACCAAATTACATTATTAATAGATACACATATACATGCTGAAAACTATTCACCTTCCGGCCCGTGAAATAATGTATGGTTCATTTAATACTCCACAGACACTCGTGTAGAAAACTACTAAACGCAACTACATTTTGAAATCTTTCACTGAAATTATGGAATCTACTTGATTGGTTGAAATTTTATAAGCATCTCGATGAGAAGTTTTTACAGCTGCACTGTCCTAAAGCCACGGTTTTACATAAACAGTTACAATCAAAAGAGAGATATTCTTTAAGGAATTTTTAATTACACAAGATAGTTTGGATTCTGATCTTAGCAGAAACGTTTCAAATATAATTATCTCATGCCATCTATCGAGCTAGATGCATTACCCCGGAAAATGTATCTTTAGTCTGTTACTTTCATAGAAGTCCCACATTTCTTTAATTTCGGACTCATTAAAGAACATTCCCATATTCTATTTGCCACTTTTAAAATTAATGGCATTAAATCTTTTCTAGATTTCCTTAAAATGCTGAAAAAGTGGTGTCAGGATTGCTTGCTACATTACGTATTTTACATTCAAACACACATTGTAAAATAAGTTTGAATATGTGATGACGGCACGGAAAGAACGATGCCCTGTCCAAATTGTCTTCAAGAAAGACGTATACTTCTTCAAAACGTCAAGTGTTTGTAGTAGTTTTATCACAGCAAAGAATTTGTAATATTTTTTCTTATTATATTGATCTTTGTTGCACCCTTTCTTCTCTATACGCAAGATGTTCGTCTAGTCCTGCAAGATAGCTATTACGTCCTGACTCTTTCTGCCGAAATACAAACATCCTGTCTTCTTCCAACGTACATCATTTGTAAAGCATTCGGATGTGCAATGTCAAATAGATTGTAAAAATTATTTCTAAACTGTCCACGGTACTTCGAAATATCTTCACACTAGCTTGCGTTTTTTGTAATTTTCTTCACTCCGAATAGTACAAGTTAAGTTTTCGTGAACAATGCTGATTAGCTCTTGTCGGACTTCTTGCTTTCTTCCAAAATATCATGCACTCACGAACCACTCAAGTTTAGCGCTTGCACTAACTGTTCATTTTACTTCCTATATGTTATAAAATAAAACTTCAAACACTTGTTTATTTCATGGTAAATTGTGTCCAGTTATTTGGAGTTTTATATAAATAATTAATACTATCTCCTATTAAAAATACACGTTCTTCGGCACTGCATATGACACTTACATATGAAATTATGTTAGATTAGCAACCTTTAAACACAAGTGACACGATCGATTAAAATTAATGTATTGTTGTGCTCGGGCCTGACTCAGCGGTTGGTGATAGCTCTGGACATGTCCGTCACGTGAATTCGCACTCAAGTCGGCACGGGTTAGAATGCTCCGATCTCAACAAAATTTTGTATAGGCATGTTTTAAGGTCATTCGAACAAAATTGGAGGGTGAGCGGTCAAAAATTTGAAAGTCGGAAAATAAGGGACACCCTAATATACATATTATAACTCCCTCTGATGGAAACAAAGAAGAAGTTAAGTAAGTCCTATCAGCAGCCAATGCTTATTTTTAAAAAGAAACTAAAATTTGTAAATCGTAGCTCTTCCTGACCTTTAATCGCCTTCATGAAAAGACGTAATGTAGCCCCAACTTAGAACACAATAGGATCTTTCGCTGAATTCTCATCACAGCGAAATCAAAATCTATAAATACCAGATACTGTCTACTCCCACAACAGTACGAAGGGACAATGGACCTGTGATGGATCCACAGAAAACGCTTTGTTCCCCAAACAAGGAAATTCAGTTACTCTACGTGACAGAAACAATCAACAGTCGCTCTTACTACATTTCTGTCTTCATTAGGATGAACTATTATCACCAGAATTTACATTATTAATTTTGAATACACACATACATTGAGTGAAAACTATGCACCTTCCGGCCACGTGAGAAATGTATGGTTTTGTTAAATACTCACGAACTCGGGGAGAAAATACAAACGCAACGTAATAGTTTGGATTTTCACTGAAAAATGCAAATGTTTGATTGGGTGATCGCTCATCAGTGTGCCGATGGAATTCCCATACGCACGGCGCCACTCCTTACGACGATGTCGCACAACAGCATGGCTCCAAGGAAGAGGTACCCATCATTCAATATCTGCTATTCACGTGTTGCGTTACAGAACATCCTCTTTTTTGTATACCTGTCAGGTAAAGAACTGTTCTACTGTATATGTTCTCTATTATTTATTGCAGAATTAGTGAAGATTGTCTCGTTCAAATATGTAATATTTTGCAGTATTATAGTATTTCAGTTGTTCTGAGCAGGGTGCTTGCTACATTTGGAAAACCATTTTCTGTGGTGTTGTACAGTAGCCATTATTTTGCTGCTGCACGCCGCTAGTTTTGTTCAAAGCTAGAAAGTCTTGCCTCCTTATATAAGAAATCTATTTCTGTAGCTAAAAGTTAAATAAACACACGTTTGTGGCTAATGTTATATTATTTAAATATCACATGCACATTATTTAAATAATTTATTATTTTCCTATACAAACCGTCTACCATAATCAAAAAACATCCAAACGTAAACTTACGTGTTCTACTAGATTCAAACATTTTGTTAAAAATGAAAAACTGGAAATAAACTTTTAATTTAAAATGCTGCTACTTGTACTGTTCTGAATAACTGACATTTGAATATACTAAAGCTCCCTGTTTTCATTTTATTAATATTACATTTACATTCAATTAACTGGTACGCGTGGTGATACTTTATTATGATCTATGAAGCTATTATCTTGTTCTGAAGTTTTAATTTTTGTATGTTTTTTTTCACGAGTTCATTGGGCAAGGCCAACCCGCAGTCAATTGTTTGGAATTATTAAATGAAAGTACCAACCCTAAGCTAGTTATATCGTATGTAATTATTATTAGTTCTGAGTTTTTTGTAACTACAATCTTTGCGTTTTGTCATATCTTGTGCTCTTACAATTGGCTGTGCCTCGGTCATACAGGTGTAACTCCAGCAACCTGCGTACAGGTGTTTGACCTCCTGCAGCCTGCATATATCGATGGCCCAGTTCCAAAAGGCTACAACTCAATTTTAAGTTTTGAGGGTTCTGAAGTTTAATATCGCTGTGAAAATGTCGGTTTACATCACTACAGTTTCACATTTACAGTAAAAAATTAATGATAATTTGAAATCCAAGTAATGTAACTGACATTTTGAGGGCAACAGTAAGCATTAAGCATGCAATAATAAGCATTGAAAATGTAAAATCTCAAAACCTAGAATTTTTTAGCGGTTGTATTTTGGAACTGGGCCGTAAATATGACAACTACAAAAAATGATAACATATCCCTTCGGGTGCCTCGTGAACAGCGTGCGAGCTTTCCGTTGTACGATCCTGGGTTCGCTTCCCGGTCGGGTCAAAAATTGAGCTTTAGCTTTCCATTACAATCGTCTCATTTATATAATTGTGTGAGATTATTATAACTGTGCGGTCATTATGACTGTGCGGTCATTATGACTGTGCGGTCATTATGACTGTGCGGTCATTATGACTGTGCGGTCATTATGACTGTGCGGTCATTATGACTGTGCGGTCATTATGACTGTGCGGTCATTATGACTGTGCGGTCATTATGACTGTGCGGTCATTATGACTGTGCGGTCATTATGACTGTGCGGTCATTATGACTGTGTGATCATTACGACTGTGTGATCATTACGATTATGTGACCATTATGATTGTGAGATCATTATAACTGTGTGATCATTATGACTGTGTAATCATTATGACTGTGTGATCATTCTGACTGTGTAATCATATGACTGTGTGATCATTCTGACTGTGTAATCATTATGACTGTGTAATCATTATGACTGTGTAATCATTATGACTGTGTAATCATTATGACTGTGTGATCATTCTGACTGTGTAATCATTATGACTGTGTAATCATTATGACTGTGTGATCATTATAACTGTGTGTCGAAAAAAATGTCAGCAGGCCATGTACGTTAGATACGGTGGTGGGAACATGTCACGTTCGCCACATGGCTCCCTTACACCCAGGCGTAGACAAATAATAATAATAATAATAATAATAATAATAAGAAGAAGAAGAAGAAGAAGAAGAAGAAAAACAGGGCCTAGTCCTGGGAGCACAGCTAGCTGGCAAAAGTACCAATCCGCCCGCTAAAGTCCATCCACACACACACGTACCCAAACACGTCGCCATGCATCAATCACCCTCTCCCCTTTAACCGGGTACCCGCTTCCGGGTGCGTCGGCGGAGGGCGTTACCTTGAGGAGCAGCTCCTGCAGCGGGTCCATCGCCTCCACCTCCTCCACCTCCTGCTGCTGCTGGAGCCGCGTGCCGGCGGCCCCGTGCGCGTCACGCACTTTGACCACCCCCCCCACACACACGCGCGGGCCGGTCGGCCGCTACCTCCCGTCACGCCATGTCACGCGCCGGGCGCCTCCCCGACACACACGCGTCGCCCACCACGCCACTCTCCCCCCTTCGGCTTCGGCCTCGCTCCGCTCGCCCTGCGTTCCCCCTGGCGGTCCACGGACGATCTGCGGGGCCTCCTCGTGACGACCCAAGGACGGCCTAGCGCCCCCGCGCCGACGCCTACGCGCACACGCCGCCACCGCAGCTACTACTGCTACTACTGATGCCGCCTCCGCCGCCGCCGCTGCTGCTGCCACCCCGGCTCCCGGCGGCGCAGCGGCGCACTGCTCGCGGCGGGGAGGGGGAGGGGAGGGGAAGGGCGGGCTGCTGCCAACCCTCGCGACACCACCCGAGATGGGGATGCTGCCGGTCCACTGCGAATCCCGAGCCGGGCCACTGCCAACTAACTGGAATTGAATTGAATTGAATTGCCTTATTTTACGTGGCGAGACTCAGGCCATGAGGCCTGCGTCTCTTGCGTCTCACCACGCAAATTTCGCTACACTCCTTTCCCCGGATAGA
This sequence comes from Acheta domesticus, assembly GCA_031308135.1. Lineage (NCBI taxonomy): Eukaryota > Metazoa > Arthropoda > Insecta > Orthoptera > Gryllidae > Acheta > Acheta domesticus. The sequence continues at coordinate 86,516,170 of JAHLJT010005437.1, read as the reverse complement.
GCGGAAAGAAGGTATTACTGAGGCGACGAAACCGGCGATTTGAATTTAGCTCAGAAGTTTCATTTAGGCTTGAGGATATTTTACATGCAAGTAAATCTGCTAACATGGGACAGCCGGCTTTACTTCCCCTCCGAAGGAAGGCGTACGAAGGATTTTTTCGCCCCTAAAAATCCACGGCGTCGATCGGGTTTGAACCCGCGAACTTGGGTGTAGCAGTCCGTTACGCTAACCGCTACATCATCTACACCATCGCTACCTCAATGTCACGGCAGTGACTCTGACAGGGGGGTCCTAGGGTTCCATTTCCGACGGTGGCAGGATTTTCGACACTACCTACACAGCTGGGTCGAATTCAGTCGCTGCGACCTACCTGTCTAGCTAGTGTCGAAAATCCAGGACCACCCGGTCAGAGAGACTGCAGTGAAGTCAGTTGATACCCTGAGCCACCTCTCCCAGTAGCTAGATTGAACTTAGCCACCGTCTGGAGGAGACCTCTAGCCTCCGGCTGCTCTCATCGGTAGTTTTCCGTTGTTTCTCCGATCAACACCAGACGATTGCCGGAGCAGTACCCCAACAAACAGGCCACAAACCGCGCGCGATCTTTCCTTTCCATTCTTTGTCCTCTTCTAACCCCTTACACACACACACTAACGTGCACCACACTACCACACATGCCGGGAGACCGGTCGAGGGCTTAGAGCTTGTTCTGGTTGAGACGGTTCCACGCTGGTGAGGGATACCTGTTTGGAGAAAATCACCGCAAACCGACATGGTTCGGCGTCATATCTCTCCCGCCAGCGGGGGATCACCGCAACACTTACGAGACTAATTTAACCGCCATGTCCCGCTATAAAACACGCACTACACGTACGGGACCGATATCGGCTGATTTGCCCAGAATCGCTAATCAATCAACCGAGCCGGACCGGATGACTAACGCCCGACCAGGCTATGGGGCGCCCCGATAATACTGAACACAATTTAACAATAACGCAAAAACAGCTCTTTTTTTTAATTTAAAAAATGCCAATTTAAATAATAAATACGATATAAGCCCCTCAGGTGCATCGTGGAGAATGTCCTAGCTTTTTGTGCGATTATCCTGGGTTCGATTTCCGACCGAGTAAAAAATTAAGCTGCAGCTTTCTAATACAAATCGTCTCGGTTTCTATACTTAAATAATACACCTAAATAAGATTTTTTAAAAGTCAATAATTATGATTAATTTCCGCCAAAATGCAGACGAAATATATTTTAAAATACACTCATAAGTATAAATTGTATTAATTATTTTATTATTATTATTATTATTATTATTACTATTTGAAAACAAAAAAATAATGAATTACAATTAGTTTTATTTTCATATTGATTTTGGTTTCGTATGATCAACATTTCGTAATTTTAAGGGGCCCCATAGTTTGGTCAAGCTTAGGGACCCTTAAGATGTTAATCCGACCCTACGAATCCGTAAAGGCGGCTCCATACATTCAATATTCGGCGAGTAGCGAGCGACTGCCCACTCAAATCCGAGTAATCTTTGTGCTCGGCAAACAGTCTCTTCCTTTTATGTCCGACAAAAAGCCGACACGCTCCGTAAAGTAACCACCGAATGTCTAGCGCTCGGCAAAAAGTACTATCCCTTCTCGCCGAGTGCTATAGAGTCGCCTTAAGAGTTCTTTCGACGGTGTAGTGATGAATCAGATTGTTTTCCTTCGTTGGGTAGCTGGTTCGATTCCCGGCCGAGAAACGTGGCATACGTGGCTGTCGAAATGGGTTTGGAGATTCAGCAGGATTTGTCTGGGTCCTACCACTTCTCCTGTCTTGCTCTCTACTGTGCTCCATTTTATTAATAATTTCATTAAGTCAGCAGAATACGGGTGCTATACTTCGGTTTTTCTTTCTTGGCGCACGGGGGGGGGGGGTGTCAAAAAAATTGAATATCTCACGATATTTCGCGTCGTTCTCCGTTGTGCCGACAGGAATCACATAATCGCCAGCATTGCTTGATACAGTCGCGACCATGCGACTCCTAACGGAACAACCGAGAACGACGCGAAATACCGTGAGATATTTCATTTTATTGACACAACCCCGTGCGCCAAGAAAGAAAAACCGAAGTATAGTGCACGGTCAGGACGAAGGCTACTAGTTGGGGTAGATTATGCACGTTCACACAAATATTGTCAAGTTGTGAACACGACATTACGATAAAGCGGTTCTCAGAATGTCCCTCGTGTCTAATTGTAGATGTTGCTGTGCCGTGCGATAAAAGCGTCGTAAGAAAGGAGGCAGAGAAACGTCTTAAATACAAGAGTTTGGAAATCGAAATCAGCCGAACGTGGGGCGTAAAAGCACAGGACGTCCCGATAGTTATCGGAGCTCTGGGATTTGTTCCAAAATTTGTGTAAAAATTTGACAAAACTCCCAGGTTATTCAAAAGACTGGGAAGTGCAAGAAATTGCTTTATTTGGAACAGCCCACATTTTGCGCTAAGTATTGTAGAAGCACTCACAGTCACCGGATCTGCTCCTTAGGTAGCTGGTTGCAATCTGGAGTAGATTTTATATTCAGCCGACTTATAACATCTTTAGTCGTGATGTAATGGAAAAATAATAATAATAATAATATTAATTCGATAGAAAAGTATTAAAATGTTCTAAATAGTATTGAATCGGAGGTGGAGTTGTGAAAGTCACAAGTGAACACTGAAGATGTGAAAAAATCCCACCCAAAAGAACGTGAACAGGCAGAAATTTTCACTTCAAGTTCAACATCTTTTAGTTTTCATTATTCATAGAAAAAGTTCTGTATGAAACTTATACGTAGCCACGGTCGTTTCTCACTGCGGTGGTAATGTTCTTCGTGGTCCGGATCTTAATACCGCACCATTACATAATCGCTTCGTAAATAATAAAATAACCTTTTTCGCTGACACAAGTTAAGGCCCACCACGTGAACCGTTTGTGAAATTCCATTACCATTCTATTCTCTATTAGCTCTTTTTTAGACCTCTTTGAAAGTTACTCTGCCTCCTTGCATTTTTCCGCGACTTCCCGCAAATCTGCTCGCCCGTTTCGTCACATTTCCTCCAAGATCTTGATATACATATTCACGAACAACCCTCAACTCATAAACGTCGCCGCCCGAGTCGCCGACAGAACCGCCAGGGCGGAGAGCGGAGACGTTGTAAAACGACCAGACTCTCACGCTCGCACTGAACCATAGCTGCACACGCCAGGGTTTGAAGCAATCGTTTCCAACGGTGACTGAAGAAAAGTTGCTGGAGGAAACCTGCGCTACGGTGTAAGAGGTAATGGAGACCGGATTTTTATGTAATTACATATATTTTATTTCTACCTACAGTTCTCATAATTGTAATTTTGGCGAATCATCGCCCTCCTAACACAATATCCAAGTTTTGCGCTACATATTTTAAATATTTACATATTTTACACATTTTGCTGTTTTCACAGTATATTTTCTTATTCTATCAATTTTCTTCAACTTTATTACATATTTTTTTATAAAAAGAAGTGTTTTTTTAATTCTGCATTTTTCTACATTTTTTGGTGAAATGCAGGAGTCCAAAGTATACCTGACACCCCGTTTTGTGATCTGTACCCTTAATTTCCAAGAAAAATTTGCGACCGCAGACGTGTAACACTTGTCGAATGGTGTAATGTATGTTTGCTGGTTGTAGATATCGCTAGTTTGTGCGATGGCTTCTATTGCGAATAGTCTCGCTGATGAACTACGGTCCTGGATTACAATAAATGAAGCTTTTACTACTGACGAAGTCGTATGACGAAAAGTGTGCATCCACTTATGCTCTCCAAAATGTTTTTAAAACGTGTTAATTTTAAAATTTATTTAGGACATTTTTCCTAAATCTAATTTTGTGCTAAGGAAATGATTGTTTAAGTAGAGAATTTTAATATTACATATTATATCCGATTTTACACATTTATTACGTTTTCTTACTATTTTCACTACATATTTATGAACATATTTTGATTTTTTAATACTACATATTTTTCCGGTCTCTAGGTTCACGACAGGTAGGGCGGCAACAGCGGTGGTAGGAACTGTGATGGTGAGGAGTTGGTGGGGGGTTGCAGCAGGGAGTTGCATAATTAGTTCAAAAGTAAAGGTTAGTTGATTTCGAATTTCCGACAAGTGGGGGGTTGCAGCAGGGAGTTGCATAAGTAGTTCAAAAGTAAAGGTCAGTTGATTTCGAATTTCCGACAAGTGGGGGGTAGCAGCAGGGAGTTGCATAAGTAGTTCAAAAGTAAAGGTCAGTTGATTTCGAATTTCCGACAAGTGGGGGGTAGCAGCAGGGAGTTGCATAATTAGTTCAAAAGTAAAGGTTAGTTGATTTCGAATTTCCGACAAGTGGGGGGTTGCAGCAGGGAGTTGCATAAGTAGTTCAAAAGTAAAGGTTAGTTGATATCGAATTTCCGACAAGTGGGGGGTAGCAGCAGGGAGTTGCATAATTAGTTCAAAAGTAAAGGTCAGTTGATTTCGAATTTCCGACAAGTGGGGGGGTTGCAGCAGGGAGTTGCATAAGTAGTTCAAAAGTAAAGGTTAGTTGATTTCGAATTTCCGACAAGTGGGGGGTAGCAGCAGGGAGTTGCATAATTAGTTCGAAAGTAAAGGTCAGTTGATTTCGAATTTCCGACAAGTGGGGGGGTTGCAGCAGGGAGTTGCATAAGTAGTTCAAAAGTAAAGGTTAGTTGATTTCGAATTTTCGACAAGTGGGGGGTTGCAGCAGGGAGTTGCATAATTAGTTCAAAAGTAAAGGTCAGTTGATTTCGAATTTCCGACAAGTGGGGGGTTGCAGCAGGGAGTTGCATAAGTAGTTCAAAAGTAAAGGTCAGTTGATTTCGAATTTCCGACAAGTGGGGGGTTGCAGCAGGGAGTTGCATAAGTAGTTCAAAAGTAAAGATTAGTTGATTTCGAATTTCCGACAAGTGGGGGTTGCAGCTGGGCGGAGGTCCATCCAAGTCCAACCACCGTCGCCCTCCTCGGCACGAGCGGTGAGGCCAACGACCGTGAGAGGGGGCGGCGGAGGAGGGGTGGAGGGGGGAGGGGGAGGGTGGCGTGGGCGGCAGCGCTGCGCCATGCAACGCACTATCGACCTCCCCCCGCGCCCCCCCACTCCCCCTCCGGCCGGCCGCAGCGGCCTGCCCTTCCTCAAAAAGGGTTCCGTCTCGCCTCGCCCCCGCGTGGCACCGCAAAGTCAGGAATGGGGCGCGAGCACGCTGGGCGCGACACACGCCGACGTGACGGTTGCGCGGGGCCGTGATTGAGCTTCTCGTGCGCAACCCGCGGGTCATTGGGATCAAATCACGACGCTGCTGGCGGGAGGTTTTTCACACTACAGTGCGATCAAAATAAGTTGGTGATTGACAGTTAATAAATAAATAATATATTAAATGCTTTGGGAAAGATCCCGGTGGCAACTCTCCATACATACAAGTAATACATTTACATACAAGTTATAAATTACGTACAAGTTTACATTAAATTAAGTACATTATAAACACATTTTATGCAGATAATGACAAAAAATAAATGAATACAAAATTTGAAAGTCCTAGTCTAACGTACATACAATTATAGCTATTTCTAATTTGTTTTTTTATTTATTTTTGAATTTTCCCACACTCTGAGGTAGAGTCTATTGCAGTTGTGCTTCTGAAGCTTCATACAATATAAGTATACTGCGATTTTTGAAAACCTTGCCCCCTGAGAGGAATCAGCTGTTTCGCTGCCATCCAATTCGCCGCTTATATTTCGCTTGAGTGACGTCACTATGGTGATGTTCAAGCTCCCGATTGGATGAAACCGTCAACAGCTGATTCCTGTCAGGGGCAAAGTTATAAAAATCACAGTATAGTCAGGATTCGAGCGCGCGCACGCTCGGCCCAACCCACGGCGTAACGGTTGCGGGAAGCCGTGATTGCAGGTCACTGGGTTCAAATCACGACCCAGGCTTCCGGCTTAGATGGCTCAGGGCAGCAACTGATATCAATGCAGGACCTCTGACCGGGAGGTCCTATGTTCCAGTCCTGACGTGCCAAGATTTTCGACACTACCTACATAGCTTGGTCGAATTCAGCCGCTGTCTGAAAGAGAAATCTCGCAACCGCCTGCTTCATCGATTGATTGATTGTTAGTGATTCCGCGCACGGCAAATACTGACGTCATTAGTCCCATAAGTGTAACGCATGTTTTTTTTCATCGGGAGTTGGCAGAGATGTTCCCCAGATGGATGGTGAGAACCGGCGCCGACCTACCGTCTAGTACCAGTTTCCACAAACAGTCCACTCTTTTGAAGGTTCTTTATAGATTCGAAATTTAGCAAACAAATTTTACACTACAAGATTGATTTTTTTCGGGCCGTTGACTACTAAAGACATTAGTCCCGTAAGTGCAGTGCGTGTTTGATCGCGGGGACGTGGCGGTGATATCTCGCTGGCTGGCGAGATCCAGCACGTCGGCTTGCGTGATTTTCCCCAGCCAGGTATCTCCCACCAATGGGGCACCGCCCCATCCGGGACTAAGTCCCCGACCGGTCTCCCGGCATGTGTGGTAGTGTAGTGCAAGTAAGTGTGTGTGTGTAAGAGGAGAGGATAAGACAAGGAAGAGGAAGGAAAGATCGCGCCCGGTTCGTGGCCCGATTGTTAGGGTACTTCTCCGGCATTCGCCTCGTGTTGATCGGAGAAACCACGGAAAACTACCGATCAGAGCAGCCGGCCGCTAGAATTCTCGTCCAGACTGACTGAACTCGACCTCGCTATGTAGTGTCGAACATCCTGCCTCCGTCGGAACCCTAGGCACTGTAGTGACACTGAGGCACTGTAGTGTCATCAGTTGACCTGAACCATCTTTGTCAGCTGGAAGAGATATGGCTACGACTGCGACTAAATGCGAAAATTAATCAAAAACACTTTTCCGGCATATCCTTGCTTTTGAGGGAAAAGACGAAATGAATCACTTACTAGTTATATTAACAGAAGAACGAAAGTCCCGAAAGAACTACCTTGTTGGATACTAGCAATGTATATAGTTTTCCTTCCATTTCGAAACAAAGGGAATTCTTTAGGAATCTTCTACACCCAGGTGTTGAGGGTGAGGAAACGGACGACCTTGAAAGGATCAATGACAGAGCGAGTCGCCATTAACCCACGTGCACATGACCCAGATCACCCAGTCTGTAAAGGGAATGATGGATGAGCGAGGTCAGTTGACACTTTGCTCCATTGGGTTCCGACCACACATTTTCTACATTACACCTTCCTTTAAACTCGACCCTCATAATGAGATATAGCGAGGCGTGGCCTATGTCCGGAACTAGCACGACCCGCCCGTTTGGCTACGCACTTTGAATTGAATACGAATAATCCTAAAGTCCGATTACAAGAAGTTGGTGATTGTCAGTTGCGTGTGGAAAGGAGCCACGTTGACAGGTATCATTGAGCACGTGTTCTCGGGTCACGAAAATACACACTTGAAATAAATTCTTATAAAAGTAACCAAATCATACACTCATATTTTATTAAGCATCAGCGTCAGAAGCACAACTGTCAATCATCAACTTATTTTAATCGGACCATAGTCCATTCACATTGGACCTAAAACACTGGTTATTCCCGTATGTTTCGTGCTGTTTTTGCAACCAATTAGCACAACATCGATCTTCCCTCCTAACCACTCTTTTGAAGGTTCTTTAGAGACTCAAAATCTCACAAACCATTTTGACACTACAAGATCGACTGATGTTTCCAGGCGCTTTAACTACTAAGGAGATTAGTCCCGTAAGTGCAGTGCATGTTTTATCGCGGTCGGTGGCGGTGATCTCCCGCTGGCTGGCGAGATCCAGCACGTCGGCTTCCGGGATTTTCCCCAGCCAGGTATCTCCCACCAGCGGAGCACCGCCCTAGCCGGGACAAGCTCTAAGTTATCGACCGGTCTCCCGGCATGGGTGGTAGTGAACAGGTAGTGCATGTAAGTGTATATACGTAAGGGGTGAGGGTAGGGGAAAGGAGAAGTAAGGATAGGGGGAGAAAGATAAGAACGCGCGCGGTCCGTGGCCCGTTTGTTAGAGTACTGCTCCCGCATTCGGCTGGTGTTGATCGGACAAACCACGGAAAACTATCAGACCAGGAAGCCATAACGATTCTCATGCAAACAACGACTGAATTCGGCCAAGCTATCTCGCTAGTAGTGTCAAAAATCCTGTCATCTATAGGACTGGAACCCTAGGATCTCTCGGTTTGCAGTGACACCCACAGATGCCCTTCTCAAGTCGATCCAACAAGAGCGACAGAGATTTCACTAACACAAGCGCCAATCTACGACGGTCGTCCCGGTAGTTTCTCTTTCCGATTCTTGAATCCGTCGCTGCGAGCCAGAATCGACCCCACGGCCCGCAATGTGTGTCAGAGAGGCTTCGCAACTCTCGGCCGACGACAGAGGCGGAGGGATCGATGGCGAATCCCCGGCGCGCCCCGCCGCGTGCCTCCCCTTGAAAGAACACCCGTGGGAACACGCTCTGCCAATCACGCCCCGCTCCATCTCCTTCAACACCCAACACCCACGCACGCCCCCCACCAACGACCAGCACCTCCTCCTCTACCCAGAATGGCTCAGAATAAAGGTCAAGAACTTGTTCCAAAGCTGGGCATATATACAGTCGACTCCAGTTATAGTGAACTCAGATATAGTGAACTCTCGGATATAGTGAACTCTCGGATATAGTGAACTCTCGGATATAGTGAACTCTCGGATATAGTGAACTCTCGGATATAGTGAACTCTCGGTCATAGTGAACTCTCGGTCATAGTGAACTCTCGGTCATAGTGAACTCTCGGTCATAGTAAACTCTCGGTCATAGTAAACTCTCGGTCATAGTAAACTCTCGGTCATAGTAAACTCTCGGTCATAGTAAACTCTCGGTCATAGTGAAGTCTCGGTCATAGTGAAGTCTCGGTCATAGTGAAGTCTCGGTCATAGTGAAGTCTCGGTCATAGTGAAGTCTCGGTCATAGTGAACTCTCGGTTATAGTGAACTCTCGGTTATAGTGAACTTTCGGGTATAGTGAATTCTCGGTTATAGTGAACTCGAATATAGTGAACCTTCGATTACACTGAACTCTCGGTCATAGTGAACTCGGATATAGTGAACTCTCGGTTATAGTGAACTCTGATATAATGAACTCTCGGTTATAGTGAACTCGGATATAGTGAACTCTCGGTTATACTGAACTCAGATATAATGAACTCTCGGGTATAGTGAACTCTGGTATAGTGAACTCTCGGTTGTAGTGAACCTAAATCGCTGGTCCCATTTCATGTTCATTGCAAATAAGTACGGTGAAAATTATGTTATATTGAATTCTGAGTCTCGGCAACAGTGAACGTAGGAAATACGTCATGTGAACTACCAAAAGGTTCTCGTATGTCACTAGGCGAGTAAAAGGGCCTTCGGGGAGTGGGATGGTGTTCCAACATTGCAAGAGGCATTGAAAGGTGTCAAGAATGCATTACGATACTTAGAGGCAGTCGACAATACAGAATCAAGTATCCAGAGAGCACGAACTTGAGAAGGATGTAGTAAAATTACTAGTGAAAAATGTACGAAATCAAAATTGAAAATAATTTGGTTTTTACCATTTAATAAAAACCTTAACAGTTGGTGCTGTTAATGCATTTGCCTATATTTCTATATTAATAATATTAATCATTGTGGAGAAATTCTATTTAATTTTGACATCATCGGATAACGTGAACCAAAAATGTTAGTCCCCAGTTCACTACAACCGGAGTCGACTGTATTTCCCAATTCATCATGAAGATGAATGGTGAAGAAAATCTCTCAATGATCTCAAAAATTTAATGATCATTTTAAACTCAAGACTCCCACGCAAATTTCACCAAGCTCCTTTCGCAATCTAGCGGAGAAAGAAGGCATCCCTGGGGCGACTATACAGGCGATTAGCATTAAGCCCAGAGGCTTCTTTTAAGCTTGAGGATCTTTTACATGCAGTAAATCTACAACACGGGACAGCCAGCTTTACTTCCCCTCCGAAGGAAATTTTTCTCGCCTTTCAAAAATCAACAGCTTCGATGGGACTTGAAAGCATGAACTTGAGTCCGATACTCTAACCGCAACCGAATAACAAGGAAACTGCGCGAGCTTCCTTGAGATCAATACAAGGGAATTCCAAGGCTCAGAGTAAGTACATGAGGATGTCGCTAATGGGGCCTCTAGTTAATTACATAACTAGAACGGAATGGGTCTTTGGCGTACGAATGAAATGTTGAAGGACAAGGCTACGATAGGAAGCTGCCGGAGTAAAGACTACACGCGTACCGCAAAGTAAAACTTTCCAACCAGCAAACAGTCAAGGTAGTAGCAGTATGTAAGCATGAGTGAAAACAAAAATGTTACATAGATTTATACGGTAAATCTTTGAATATATTATCTATTTTTTTTGTTCAAATATTTTAAGGGTTTCATATTCACAAAACACCCTGAGGTCAGATTAAAATCTCGATGGGCAGACAGACTGGCGAACCAGTTCAGCGCACCGGCGCACGGTGGGAAAAAGCCACAAAACATGGCCTAAAGTCTAATACAACCTGTGCTCACATTATTGTATCATTTACCATTAGAAGACAAATTCTGCGTTCAAAAACGTCAATTTCGAAATCATGAGTTAACTGGCTCCATTTTGCCACTGATTCAAAGTTACCTTTAATTCAAGTCTCACGGGGAGATTTTCAAGCCTGCATTGAGCGCGTATTCTACCATTCATAATTTCATTCAACGAGCATCCAATGACATTTGGGAAAGTTTATAATATTTTTGAGAGTGTCATCTGTCTAGTGTAAATAATTACAACTTCATTTGTTTGATTCGGTCACGATCAATTTATTCACGTGGCAGTTTTTCGTTACGTTTATTTTTCTTTCTTTCACAGGGTAAAAGTTGTCGGCGCGGGGTGTCAACCACGATGGAGTAGGCCGAAACGGGGCAGGGGATGTGCGCGCGGAGGGGTTGGCAGCCCTGCGGCGCGCCGCGCACGCGCCCCGCGGAGGGGGAGCTCCTCGGGGGGAGGGGGGATGGTACGGGGGGGAGGGGAAGGAAGGGGGTCTGCTTGCGAGGGGCGCTCCGCCGCCCCCGTCGCCGGCGCCGCCGCCGCCGCCGCCCGCGTCTGATTCACGCACGCAACAGGGTGTGTCCGCAGCCGCCTTCGCTTCCCCCCCCCCTCATACACACCCTGCCTCGCCAACGGGCTGAGCAGTTTTAGGCGAATCGCTGCCTTTTATTTATTTAATAAACGTCAAAAACAGCTAAAACTGAGAAGTGCATTCTGTGCACGTTTTCTGGAATTCTGGGATCCTTACCCCAACACACTTACAAGTTCAATTCTGAGTACAGACGAAATGAGTATTTTTGGCAAGAACTGATAAGAAACATTCGCTCCGGTGTAATAAAAACTATTTGCAAAGGCAAATCAGCTATATACTTGGCTGATATCCCTCTCCGTGCCCTTCGTGAAGGAATCGTGGAGGACTTCCTGCCGTGGAGAACGATAATTTGAATAACTATATTACCCACAGGGGAGGAGGTATTAACCCTTTTCTGGAACGTGAGGCAACGTTGGTTTATGTGTTTTTCCCATCCAGATATCTCCCACCAGCGGGACACCGTCCCATGGTGACCTGTTCTAACCTCACGACTGGTCTCCCAACATGCGTGAAAGTGACATGCATGCAAGTGTGTAAGTAAGACGCAAGGGTAAGGAAAGGAAGGGGGAGTATCGCGCGCGGTCCGTGGCCCGTTGGTTAGGGTACTGCTCCAGCATTCGCCTGGTGTTGATCGGAGAAACCACGGAAAACTACCGATGAGAGCGGCCGGCCACCAGAATTCTCCTCCGGATAGCGGTTGACCCTCAGAAGGACAAGGCTCAATCAGACTCGGCGCAAATTTTAGAGAACATTTTGAAAAATTCGAGGTGGCTAAACAAGGTACATAAAAATGTAAATGTATCGATACTTGCCTCTATCACGAGATAATCCAAACGACTGTTTTTCAATCCAATCCAACTGTTTTTGTGTTGAAAAACAGTGTGAAAAGTGTGAACAGTGAGAACAGTGTGAAGTGTTGAAAAACAGTGTGGTACAGGTGAAATGGTCAAACTTCTTTCATTTCAACAGCATAATGTAGCATATTATGACACGCCTGTCTTTATTCATCACAAGATTTATTTTTATTGAACACATTTATTTCTACAATACATTACAACATACAACAGGTTTAAATGCGAGTGGCGTAAATCAGTTTGCCCTAATCTATCAGGACAAAGGTATTCGCATTTGATAATCCTAGCAATTCTGTTCTCAGGAAAATTATATGTTTGCTGTATGTTTCATTCGTTGAGTTGGCATGTAAATAATAGACTTTGACTTTATATTTCACTTCCTGGTCCCCGTTGTAAGTTTTAACAATTACTTGGGAAAATGTTTCCCATTTCTCAATTGCGAGCTACCATCCCGGACCCGTCGCTACTTAGCAAGAAGTAATTGTTACAAACGATGTTTGACTGTTCAAAGAATTTACCGACCCAGTTCGGAATCGAACCGGAATCTATCGGATTACGCCTCGGAACATTATTTGACTGTGTCGGCTTATCCAGCGCGTTGGCTTTCCTATTGCGCGTCGAAGCCCCTTCGAATGCGCCATCGCCGATGTTTCTAATATCGATGTTCAAAAGTAAAGCATCGATTTTAATAAAACATATCCCCCAAACCATCGATGTTTTTAAACATCAATGTTTATAAAAAATCGTAAGTAACCAGTAATGTTCGCGAGGGGAGGGGGAATTTAACTCAAATGGTGTTCGCGTTCATTACTCATTAATTGGTATTTAACCGACAAAAGAGCAAAAAATTACCAGGACAATTAACAAAACTCTCTATCTGATTGGATGATTAAAAAAATCACAAACTTCATTTATCAAACAAATATCAGAATTTTTAGGTATTTTTCTCACCTGGTCCATTTGGTCTGAAGGGCATTAAATTTATTGATATTTAAGAATTATTATTGGGTTTCATTCATAGTAATTTTTCATTAAAAAGTTTAAAAATCAAATATCGAATTTAAAAAAAATTCTACAAAAAAATCTATATTAAACCCACTGACGAGTTTATGGAAGAATCGACTTTTGAAATCATAGATACCAATGTTGCACCCTATTCTCCGATTTAAACGTAGTGGCACTGCAGAGACAGGAGTTGGAATGAGAGAACACTGCCATCCAATCAGGAGCTCCAATACCAAAAATTTAATCCAGAGAGGTGGCTCAGTGCATCAACTGATGTTACTCCAGTGCTTCTGATCGGGAGGTCCTGGGTTTCCACAACCGAAGGTGGAATGGTTTCTGGCATTAGCTACAAAGCTGGGTCAAATTCAGCCGCTGTCTGGCGGGCAATTCTAGCGACCGGCTGCTCTGGTTGGTAGTTTTCCGTGGTTTCACCGACCAACGCCAGGCGCATACCGGAGCACCACCCTAACAAACGGGCCACGGACCGCGCGCGATCTTTCCTTCCTCTTCCTTGTTTTATCCTCACACCTTACACACACACACACACACACACACACACACACACACACACTAAACTGCACTACCCTGCCACAAATACCAGGAGACCGTTCGGGGGCTTAGAGCTTGACACGGCTGGTGGGAGATACCTGATTGAGGAAAAACTCCGCTAGTCGTCGGTAGGTCGGCGCTGGATCTCGCCATCCAGCGTGGGAAGATCTCCGTCATGCACTACACTTACAGGACAGATGACCTCAGTGGTTGACGCATCCGGAATCACGAACAATCAATCAATCAAACCAAAAATTTACGACGTAACGAAGCTCCCGATTAAACGAGTGTCCGTCTCTCCGTCCAGCTAGTGGCTTTGCAGAGCCACTGTGTATACATTGAATTGATGCCTTAGTTTTCGTGGCGAGACTCAGGCCATGAGGCCTGCTCCTCCGTCTGACCACGGAAATTTCGCTACGCTCCTTTCACCAACTGGCAGAGAAAGAAGATATTCCGTGGGCGACGAAACAGGCGATTTTAGCTCAGAGGTTTCATTTAGGCTTGAGGATCCTTTACATGCATTAAATCTACTAACATGGGACAGCCGGCTTTACTTCCCCTCCGAAGGACGCCGTACGAATATTTTTTTCGCCCATAAAACTCCAAGGCTTCGATCGGGTTTGAACCCGCGAACTTCTGTATACCAGTTCGATACAGCAACCGTTACAGAATTGGCTCCATACGCCCACGACGCTACACTGCGATTTTTCTAGCTTTGCCCCTCAAGGCCACTCAAATCCCATCTTCGCGATGGAATATGTCACAGCAATTCGCGTCTTTCTCGGTCTTGTCGGTAGAAGTCGCACGATCACAAGCACTAAGTGATACGTAGCGATCATGCGACATCTAGCGGAACGACTGAGAAAGATGCGAAAGACCGTGACATATTCCTTCGCGAAGATGGAATTTGAGTGGCCTTGAGGGGCAAAGTTTGCGGCGGCGATGGTGTAGCGGTTAGCGTAATGGACTGCTATACGGTTCAAACCCGATCGAAGCCGTGGATTTTTAGGGGCGAAAAAATCCTTCGTACGCCTTCCTTCGGAGGGGAAGTAAAGCCGGCTGTCCCATTAGATTTACTTGCATGTAAAAGATCTTCAAGCCTAAATGAAGCCTCTGAGCTAAATTCAAATCGCCGGTTTCGTCGCCCGAGATAATACCTTCTTTCCGCTAGTTGGTGAAAGGAGTAACAAAATTTGCGTGGTCAGACGGAAGAGCAGGCTTCATGGCCTGGGTTTCGCCACGTAAAATAAGGCAATTCAATTCAATTCAAAAAAGTTAAAAGAATCGCAGTATACGTCGGAGTGCAATGGGAGCCAAGCTGTGGGCGCCAGCCGTGGCCTAGGGCCCACGCAGCCTTGGCCTGCCGGTCACGAAGCCAAGCCCGCCCTGGCGCGCGGCCGGAAGTCGGAAGCGGTAAAGCAGCCCCCACGAGTCGCCCGCCGCCACTTCCGCCGCCTCCGCACGCCCACCCGCCCCGCGTCCTGCACCGGCCGAGCCCCTCGGCCGGGACCAGCTCAAGGGCAGCGTTGCCGCTGGCTCTGCCACTTCCATCTTCATGCATGTTCTCTCTTCTACTATACTGCGATTTTTGTAATTTTGCCTCCCACAGGAATCAGCTGTTTCGCTGCCATCCAATCGAGGGCTTATATTTCCCTACAGTGACGTCACTACGGTAACGTTCAAGCTCCCGATTGGATGAAACCGTCAACAGCTGATTCCTGTCAGGGGCACAGTCACGAAAATCGCAGTATAGACGTAATGTAAAAGGGACGATTTCCTCTGAACAATCCCGTTTTAATGATTGAATACTTTACATGGCGCGTACACTAAGGGCATTAGATCCGTTAGGTGTAGTGCATGTTTTTAATCGCGGGAGGTAGTTGAGATCACCAGCTGAACGGCGAGATCCGGCGCCGACCTGCACATCGGCTTGCGGGTTCCACCTCAACCAGGTATCTCCCATGAGCGAGGCACCACCCGACATGGGACGAGCTGTACTGCTCGCGATATATGTGGTAGTGAAGTGCAAGTAACTGTTGCTGTGTAAAGGTTAAGATAGGACAAAGAAGCGGAAGGAAAATATCGCGTGTGGTGCGTGGTCCATTTCTTATACTGCGAGTTTTTTTTAACTTCGCCCCTGACAGGAATCAGCTGTTTCGCTGCCAGCCAATCGGCAATTTAAATGTCGCTAAAGTGACGTCACTATGGTGACGTTCCAAGCTCCCGATTGGATGAAACCGTCAACAGCTGATTCTTGTCAGTGGCAATGTTTAGAAAATCGCAGTATAGGGTACTGCTCCGGGATTCACCTGGTACTGATCGGAGAAACCACGGAAAGCTACCGATCAGAGCAGCGGGCCGCTCGAATTCTCTGCCCGACAGAGGCTGTTTTTCCAGGGAGGTTGCAATTATCTTTTCCCAACTGGATGGCGAGATCCGGCGCCGATCGACCTACCGTCGACTAGCGGGGTTTACCCAACCAGGTATCTCCCACCAGCGGGGCACCGCCCCAGCCGGGACTAGTTGTAAGCTCCCGACTGGTCTCCCGGCATGTGTGGTAGTATAGGGCATATTAGTGTGTGTGTGTGTGTGTGTGTGTGTGTGTGTGTGTGTGTGTAAAGGCTCAAAATACAAGGGAGAGGAAAGAAAGATCGTAAGCGGTCCGTGGCCCCTTTGATATGGGACTGCTCCAGCATTCGCCAGTACAGATCGGAGAAACCACGGAAAGCTACCGATCAGAGCAGCGGGCCGCTCGAATTCTGTGCACGTCAGCGGCTGAATTCGACCTATCTCTACTTGCGCCCAAGGGAATGGAACTACAGAACGTCCCGGTCAGAGGCACTGGAGTGACACGAGTTGATGCCTTGACCCGGTGAACCATCCAGTATGTGTAGAGAGCAGGCGCGGGACACCAAATTCGTACCCTCACGGTGATTTGTTGGAATCCATCTATCACATCCGAACGCCGTGCCGGCGGCGGGGCGCGCAAATCGTGGCCGACCGTGCTCGTGCTGAGAGGGTGTGTCGGGGGGGGGGCGCAGAGCGTGTGTGAGGCGCGTGGCAGGTGGGCGGAGGGCAAGCGGCCCGGGAGGGGAAGGGGGCGGGGTGAGGAGGGGAGGGGAGGGCGTGGCGGGGCGCGAACTCGGTCACGCGGCCGCCGCTCGATAGCAGCAGCAGCAGCTGCCGCGCCTCCGCCCCCGACGACCACCGCCCTGCGCCCGGCCACGCCCCCCTCGCTCTCGCCCTCTCTCTCTCCCTCCCTCTCACCACTTATCCTCTCCCTCTCTCACCACCTATCCTCTCTCTTGCCTAGCTTTCCCTCTATTTTCCTCTTCTCTGTCACTTCTCCTTCCTCATCTCCCTCTCACCACCTATCCTCGCCCTCCCACTTACCCAACCTATCCTCTCTCTCTTTCTCTCTCTCTCACCTATACACGCCCTCCCTTTTGCCCAACCTATCCTCTCTGTCTCTCGTTTCTAGTCTTCTAACTTCCTCTTCTCTGTCCCTTCTCCTTTCTCTTGTCTTACACCAACTATCCTCCCTCTACCACCCATCATATCATCTCTTTCTCTCTCCCCTCTCTCTCTACCAGCCTATCATCCCCCTCTCCTAGTTCTATCTTCCTCTTTCCTGTCAGTCCCCTTTTCCTTTATCATCTTTCTCTCTTTTTTCTGCACTTCCACATCGGTCACTCTTCAACATCCCTCTTCCCGTCCCTTTCCCATGCCTCTCCACTCCATCTCCTTCCATTCTGTCCGACTTCCTTAGGCATTCCCTTCCTGTATCTCCCATACACTTTTCATCTTCCCCCTTTTCATTTTCTCCCCTCTGGTTTTTGCTTCCCCCCTCCCAGTCGCGTGTCGTTCTTCTCTTCGTTCCACCCAATAAGCCGTGTCCTCCACACCTCTCCCGTTTCTTTCTTCTCATTGGCCAACTGTTTTGCTATCCCTTACTCCTTCTTTCCCTACTTGCAATGCCTTCCACTATCCTTCTTTCCCTACTTTCCTTAAAAATTCGTCATCCCTTTCCTCATCTCATTTCCCTGCCGTATTTCTCTCCTACTATTCTTAACTGATCGTTTCTATACCTCCTTCTCCTCCCCCTTCATTGTCGTTGTTATTCCTTTTCCACTTTCGTAACTCATCACCCTCATAGTCCTCCACAGCCTTTCCTAGCCCTCCAACTTCGTATTATTCTTCGATCTTTTACACCACCTTACATCCACATGATTCTTCTTTTACACTAGTTTCTTCTTTTCTTTTGCTCATCTGAGTTCTGCCTTTGTGTATGCCTTCCTACACTTAACTCTTTTTTTTTTCTCTCTCACACACTCTCCGCCGTATGTATCATCTTCTCCCGACACTTTCTTCTTTACCCTTTTTTTATTTTCTCCCTCGCATTACCTTCCTCTTCTTTTTGTTGTTTTGTTGCTTTCTTCTCAGCTGTCACTATTCGTTTCTTTCTGTCAACTTTAAATCCCTCCATCCCCTTCGCCCCGCTTCCTACTTTTTTACCTCTCCCTCTAGTGTCATTCGTTGGAGCTGATCTTTGACTAGTCCTTATATTTGCCTTATTATTGGCTCTTACCCTCACTCTGTTATCGGCCCCTTGCCCTAACACTTTCTTCCTCCCTCCTTTGAAATAGTTCTAGGCCCTTGTCTCTTCCTTTCTTTCTCTCCGTTTCCGTATATCAGTGTTCATCTCTCTCTTCCTCTCCCTCCCTCCACCTCTCCCTGTTTCCTTGCCTAAATTTCCCTCCCTCTCCTTGCATTCCCTCTCATTTTCAGATCTCAATTTCTCCCTCCCTTTGTTATCTCTCTTTCCCTCTTCCTGTTCTCTCTTTCCATTACTGTGTTTCTATTTTACTTTCTTCCTCCCCGTTTCCATATCTCGTTTTCCTACCTCTCCCTCTGCCTCTCTCTCGTTTCCGTGTATGTGACCGTTTTGCTACCTCTCCCTCCCTCTCTCTGTTCTCTCTCCGTCTTCGTGATACAGTTTCTCTCTCACCTCCTCTCCGTTCTCTCTTTCTCGTTCTTTCTCCCACTTCCTCTCCCTGTCCGTTTTCGTTTCTCAATTTTTCTCTCTTTCCCTCCCTCTCTCATTTCTTCTCTGTTTCTCTCTCACTCCCTTTGTTCTCTCTCCCCGTGTCTGTGACTCATCCCTCCCTCCCTCTCACTGCATTTCCGTGTCTCAGTCTCCCTCTCTCTCTCTCTGGCTTGATCGCACGTGCCGCGGCCGGCACGCGAGGGCCGCCCGGCGTCGTTGGACGCCCACGGAAGAGCTCCTAGGCGAACAGCAGCGCTCCCCGCGCTCGCGTTCTCGGGGAACTTTCGCCGATTCGCCAGGCGCCGCCCGATTTCTCGGAAAAACAGCCGTCGGCGAAGCGTTTCGCGAACGGATAAAAGTAGGAATTTTAATTGGATTACGCTGAACTGTAACTCACAGTGCTCGACTACGACAATAAAATCCCTCGTCGCCAAGTTCGTTCACGCTTGGCGGTGAAGGCATTCGAAAAGTTCAGGCGGAGGAAACATCGTGATGATAAAATTTATGCGAAGATTTAATCCTCGCAACGTATTCATCATAATGATCATGCATGTACTTTGCATTTAAACGTCATTTAAACGCCAAACACATTAAATGTGTTTTGGTCTTTCAATTAAAACAAATTTTGCTTTAATTGAAAGACCACAACTCAATATTCAATATATTTCGTATAATTCGAAGGCATCGTAAATGTACCAAATATAATTTTGCGAAATGCAGTGTGTTGACAAAAACCTTGCCTTAAAATTTCTACTAGGTTGAGAGGTTTGTAATTCCATTGCTGATTTTTATTCGACTCTGAATTTCTTAAATCAATCCATCAAGAAAGAAAGAAAGAAAGAAAACAGCAAAAACTCCAATCATTACGGGTTGATCACAAATTCTCGATTGCAATTATCGGCTTGTATTTCTCGCGGAATCAATTCGAAGTCCAAGACGTTTTAGAATTGGCTTCATGAAACATTTGAAATATTGGTTCTTTATCACTTTATCTGATGCACTGCCGGGAGATGCATGAGATGCAGTTCACAAATCCGATAATTAAAGTAATACTCCTATATCTACAAGAGAATACAGCACAATACAAACTCAGATGTCACAAATTAACATTAAAAGCCATTTCTTTTTGTTTGGAGGTCTTCCCATTTGTAATGATGCAAATCCACGATTGTGGGTCATTCGTCTGCGCTTCTTTTCCAGTGGAAGGAGTCGAAAGGAGTTGAACTTTTCCTCCTTATAGTAACACCAAGCCGAATGAGGATCTCCTATTTAAAATTACATTTTTGTTAGAAGCAAATAGGTCATTAGGAAGCAAGAGGAGACACACTGATAACATCTCTTGTGACTGTGGTGACTATGCACTTCGCGTTTTATTTTGCTAGAATCTATAGCTCGTGCTAATTTCTTATGCTAGCGCTCTCACCAAGGATAAACTAAACACTAAACGAGGATCAAAAGTGTGGGAATCACCCGAACAATACGGTTCCGAATTTTCAGTCTTAAAAGCTATAACTGTGCACACATGTCAGGATTAAGATATATTAGTGCTTGTCCTAAGTTGATGACGATAATTGCAGGTGGCGAGGTGATGCGTG
The DNA here is from genome assembly GCA_031308135.1 of Acheta domesticus. Taxonomy (NCBI): domain Eukaryota; kingdom Metazoa; phylum Arthropoda; class Insecta; order Orthoptera; family Gryllidae; genus Acheta; species Acheta domesticus. The sequence continues at coordinate 86,495,859 of JAHLJT010005437.1, read as the reverse complement.
CAATTCTGTACCGGGAGAGACAGACACAGAGAGAGAGACAGAGACAAGAGGGGGAGACCTAGGGAGACCGACCGAGAAAGAGACCGTGACACAGAAAGAGACAGACGCAGAGAGAGACAGAGACAAGACAGGGAGACCGAGAGAGACAGAGACGGAGTAAGCGACAGAGACAAGAGAGGGAGACAGAGAGAGACAGAAACGGAGTCAGGCACAGAGACAGAGAAACAGTCACAGAGAGGGAGACAGACGGAGAGTCAGAGACAGAGAGAGACTGACACAGAAAGAGACAGAGAGACTGACACAGAAAGGGTCAGACACAGAGAGAGACTGACACAGAGAGAGAGTGAGTGAGAGAGGGGGGCTGTCTGAGGTTCCTGTTCCGAATTCCGCCCGCCGCCGTCGAGTGCCTCTCCGCGGTGGAGAGTGCAGAAGTCGCGGGAGCGCTCATTACGGCGCCAATTGCCTTCGTTACAAGCGGAGCCTCTTGTGCCCGGCCCGCGCCCGCCTCGCGCTTTCCCCAGGACGACACACAACACAGAGCACTACTGACCGGCTAACCCGGCTGCAACCTCAACACTTACAAGTATTGTACTGATTGGTTAATTAATGTTTCCGGGGAAGGGCAACTGCTACAGTCGGTAGAGCCATAAGTGTAGTGCGTATTTTAGTGGTGTAGCGTGAAGTAGCGGTGATCTTCCCCGGATGGTTGGAGAGATCCAGCGCCGATGTACACGTCGCCTTGTGGTATTTTCCCATCCAGGTATCTCCCACCATCGGGGCACAGCCCCGGCCGAGACACGTTGTAAGCTCCGACTGGTCTCGCGACATATGTAGTAGTGTAGTGCATGTTAGTGTGTGTGTGTGTGTGTGTGTGTGTGTGTGTGTGTGTGTGTGTGTAAGTTAGGGGTGAGGGTGGTGCGAGAAAGAGGAAGTAGAAATGGTGCGCGGTCCGTGTGCCGTTTGTTAGGGTACTGTTCCGGCATTCGGCTGGTGTTGATTGGAGAAACCACGGAAAACTACCGATCAGAGCAGCCGGCCGCTAGAATTCCCCTCCAGACACCGACTAATAGTGCGATTTTTCCAACTCTGCCCCTCCAAGCCCCTACGGCCACGATGGAATCTCACACGGCATTCCGCGTCTTCCTCCATCCTGCCGCTAGAAGTCGCATGATCGCAAGCACTGCTTGATACAGTCGCGATCATGCGATACCTAGCGGCGCGACTGAGAAAGACGCGAAATACCGTGACATATTCCATTGTGAAGTCAGGCCTTGAGCAAAGTTAGAAAAATCGCAGTGTAGCTATGTAGCTAGTGTCGGAAATCCTGCCACCACACCGTCAGATCTCGAACCCTGTGAACCCTTAGAACTCCTCGCCAGAGGCACTGCAGTGACAACAATTTATTTATTTTTTATTTATTTATTTATTTGTCAAAAAACAGCAAAAACTGTATATGACGTGTGGGAAAAGAGATTTATCTGCGCACATTTTCTTGGGGCCCAGAATTTAAAAAAATAACGAAAAAATTAATTTAGAAAATAATTATTTTAGAAAAATAAAGATATTTGAAAAATGTTTTTTCCCGAGTTATAGAAAATCAATTTCAACTGTAAATGAACTACAAGCAAAAGGAGTGCTCAACAAAACGTGCGCACATTGATTCCCTCAGCCACTCAAGCCGGTAGGAGGATTCCTGAAGGTACGAGGTCGAAAAACAGAACACATTGCGCAAAAAATACCACTTCTTCAGCGTATCATGTAATGAATATTTACAACATTCGTCGCAAACCAAAATATTCTAGATTTCAATTTGTGAATTAATTGCAATAAACTGCCTTTCATGGATGGAATTTCAAAGTACGAAACATACAGCGAAGCTTTGAATGTATAAACTGCCTATCGCAGACCTGCACAGCATTTTGCACTTTCACTGACCTCTGAAGCTGCGTGCGCGCAACTCGGGTGCAAATGAGAAAATCGATGATGGGTGGGGATGAGACTCAATCTAGGAGTGGGGACCACCAATCAGAATGCACAATTCGAAAGACAGCGCGTAAATTTAAAGACCAATCGGCAAGAACATGACGGTCATACACAGTTCAAGTAATATTGTCTCTTGTATTATATTGCAAATGTTTGTTCTCGGTATATGACAGGGCGAAATATGAAACTACAACGAATCTATACATATTAGATTTCGACACCACGTATTATAATTGCTTGTAGAGCTTATAATGTAATTCGCTTTGCTACGATGTAATCACAAATTTAGTGTTGTGCTAAACACAAAATGTTGATACTGAATTGTTTTTGTTTGATGATGATAGCAATAAACTATTTTTTATTAACTATGTTTCATTGAATAAGACGTTTCTCTCAAAGCAAAAACATTGTTCTTAAAAAAATCATGATTATTTTCTGTTCTAATTTCTACCAAGACAGTAGAGTCGTTTACGAGATCGTATAAAAATATAAAGCCCTTTGCATTCTATTTAACCAATACCCATGATTATCTTATAATTGTCCGTAACATATCGTCACAGAAGTTTGCTCGTTGATCTCTTTTATTCAGTTTCATAATGGGGAAAAAATGGTCACAAATGTGCTATTAAACATTACCCTTCTTGGAATTGCCACATATTCTATTTTTATGTCAATCTTGATGTGAGAGATTGCTCTCATAATTTTGTTAAATTAGAAAATGAAAATACATACAGTGGTGGATATACAATAGTGCACAGAACGTATACAGTGAATTATGACCCTGGTAACTTGAAATACTAGACACAATCCTTTTAAACAAATGTGCATTTAATTTTGAAGCATGGATCATTATTAGACGCCCAGGCATTCAATCTACGCGCCGCGTCGTGCTACGTCAGACTTCTCCCCTCCCCGCAAAGCTTCCTACTCCCCACTACTTACACTTTCGGCGCTGCCACGGGCAGACGATCGGCTCGCAAGTGCAGAATGCCCGCGGGAGCAGGCGTTGTGCATGTCTGGCCTATGGTTATTTCATATGATTTATGTAGAAAATTGTTTATGATAAATGAAAATAATTTTATTTTAATAATTTTTAAATTTATCAATTTGTTACTACATGGATTTTGTATTACAAATTTGCCACCAAACCTCTGATCCACCGAAACTCTCCTTCGAATATTTCGAATCTAAGCTCCTGCATTTTTTTTTATTTCCGCGCATCTCAGATAGGTTAAACTATGGTCCGATTAAAATAAGTTGGTGATTGGCAGTTGTGTTTCTGAAGTTGTTGCTTCACACAATATGAGTATATTGTGGCGTCATGCAGGTTGCAATAATACACAGACGAGAGTGGGTTTTTACTTATTGCTAGTTTATTAATAAATAAATTCACCACCGAAATAAACTTTATGTACAAGAGTTAAAAAAACGAAATAAATCGACTCCACTTTTAGGAGTAATATTGATTCTATGGCTACCACACCTTCTGCATAATTATCGAATAAATCCGATCGTGTGAAGCACCGCAGAATTCCTACACGATTCGCCACTTGAGTCTCACTGCATCACTACAACGTACATTGCCGACCCTAGCCTCCGCGCACGCGGTCCGCACCCCAGCGGCAGCTGCCTCCGATCTGCACAGGTCGACTGCTTGAGCGAAAAAAGCGCCTGGGGAGCGTCGCCTAGCTAGGCTGGCCGCGCCCTTTCGACCTTCTCTCTGGGTTTTTCCGCTTACGTCACATCCTGACACCCCACCCTTAAACCCTGTGGTGCCACGCGGTCGCCCTGTGGTCACATCTCTATTTGTGCACGACGCTACAATATCATTTGGTTGCTTTTATAAGCATTTACTTCGAGTGTTCCGTGTCTCGGGAACCCGTGCTCAGTGGTTCGCAAACTGACAACGTCGCTCCTTTCCACTCGCAACTGTCAATCACCAACTTCTTTTAATCGGACATTAATTGACAACAAAATCGCACGGATTGACACGTAAATATTCTGGGTCAACGGAGCTTACATTCAAAACAAATGACAACATGGAGATATGGATGCGACGTCAAGGCCTTTCTACGAATTCTCAGGTCGTTGTAAAATTCCAGAAACACATTGCGAAGCTTTGTTGAATGGTGTGAAATACGCATCAAACAGTGCAAGTGATTTGCTGTAGACGTGTTTCTCTCTGTGGCAAACAGTTTTTTCATCCCGTCGACGCTTGTAAATTCGTGGGAGTTATTAATTTAACATTAGCCCGAACAAAGTGATGTATGCTTTGTGGCCCTTTGTCACTCCCAGCGGACTGGCTTGGGCGATCTGTGAGCGTGATTGTCAGGAAAATTACAACTCGAACAGTAAATTAACAACAGAAAAGTATCTAAGTTTATTCTAAATGTGTTAGTGCCAGCAAATCCAATATTTTCAAAATCATTATTTTCCAAAACTCTTCCGTACCATTACAAAAGCTCCCTCATTTACATCAAATTCCCGATTACAAAACAAACTCGGGATTACTCTAATCTCCTTCAATTTTGTCTCCTTATGCTCTCGCTTCCGTCATACAACAGATTCCTTCAGTCGGACGTTTCAAAATTAGTAAACAAAATCCTCACGTAAACGTCTAAAACAAACATTCCCACGTCAGTTTTTAATTCCCTGAAACTGACATTCACCCAATGCGGCTTCCCACATTAATTTAACAACTCGAATATTAGTAATCTCGGGAGTATAACGACAAATACAGTGAAGATAGGGGCAACGTATACTACGTCATTTGGTTCAATTTTCCACCTTCCAATTTAACGATCACATAAACAAGGTAACAGTTATTTACTGGGCACTCATAAGTATCGTACGGCATCCAATCACAATACGATATTAGAGAATTATCAAACAAGGCCGAAAGGCCTTTTAAAAGTGTATTATCGTATACCGAATTCGAGTAGTAGATGGAGATGTTACGTTAAAATCTCGAGTCTACATATTATCCACTTAATAAACATTCCTATATGCTATGATTTTCTTTTAAATTTGACTGTTCATCCTGCGAAATATAAGGTAGTTAATAGGCCATGCATTATTGGAACAATTGAAAAACTTATTTCCAAAGTGACGAATCAATACAAAACAATTCAGCTTTAACGTCTTCAGCCTTAAAGATCAAGATAGGATTCACCCCCCACAGGTAGAAACTCGCACTTTGCCAGTGAAAAGGAGGAGGAACGGTTGAAATGAAGGTTAAAATCCCAGTCATGTTGACATCATAACCGGTAGGTAATATTGTGTGTTAGTACCGGATACTGTGTTTCTCTCTAGCATTTAAAACACGTTCACTCTCATCCTTGGTGACTAAACACACGTCAGAATTTTCATTTTATTTGGATGACTACAGAGATTTCTTAACGGTCATTAATTAATATTCCTAAAGTATACGTTCATAGCCTGCGGGTGATAAAATGCATTAACTACTCACCTGGGGGCGCTCTTTCCGGCGGAGCAGGAAACATTAACACGGCAAGTAACAAGCCAGATTCTCTATATCGTAGTTTATTAAGAACTGTTGGTGCTAAAACAGCAAGTACTTTCTCGCCTGTACTTTAAAAATTACGCGAGAAGTACTCAAACTTTCGAAAAATTATACACAACCTTGTTTCAAAATCTACCTTGAAGGGACAGATTTCATTAAGAGAAAATCTCTCTCTTCATAATTGTGGTTGTAGGAAGACGCCGAAAAAATTTTGAAATTTTTGCAATTTTTGAAAAATCAGAGTTTTTAACAAACATGAGACCTGTACTATTGTTTAAAACGTCTTTCACTCTATAAAACAACAAAATTTAATAAACAAAATTGGATCTTTTTTTAATGTTGAAAATGTCCCAGGGTCTTCATGTAAAGTACCCCTCGAAATTAAAATAACGATTTTAAATTCACGGGACGGTGACATCAGCCAGATCGATTGGGAAATATCAATTTTGGCAGAAAATATGCTGAACGGTTGAGGCACTAGCGTTGTTCACAGATAGACGGACAGACAGCCGGACAGTTCTTTTTCAGTTTCGAGTTCAGTTCAGTTTCGAGTTTTCGGTATCAAGGACCTACAAAACCCCATGGATTCTAGCAACTCCGCGTGCTAGTGATTTTTTTCTAAATGTAGCAACTGGATTAATCTACATTTTCGACGCCAGGGCCTTTTAACAAGAGTTTTTCTTCTGAAAATCGCCGTTTTCTCCGCGCCGCTTTACATTACGTTCCCGTCTACTGTGTAAGGGGTAGTGAGACAAGAAATCATGGAGTAAAATAAAATAACATTTTACACACGACAAAGAAAATATTCGTCTACTGATTTACACCTCATTTAGCCCTCCCTCGATGGTAAGATAATATCCTCTTTTCGTAGATAAAGACATTTTATCATCTCTTTGTCGAAGTATCGTAATAAATTAAATGAAGACTTCGCTGATACATCCAGTGATAGTCATTACTTTATTTTTCAAAGCAATGAATGAGCTCGTGGATACTGTAGAACAGGCGTGTCAAAATGAGCCATCTCTTTCCACCATAACGAATATCGTGCATGGTAGCGAAGGAAATAACTAGCAATAAAAGTATCAGTAAAAAAATAATAGTTATTTACAGAACAAGGTGTTTAAGTAGAGCTTTATTCACGAGTGAGAATAGTTGAGTCCCGCGCGCGACAGCGCGAGGGACATAATTCTTCCGAGTGATTAAAGAGATATAATTTTTCCGAGTGAATACAGAGATTAAAGTGCCCCTTTAACCCCGGTAGAATAAAGACACGTTTTACCATAAAAAAGTGTGATTAAAGTCGCACTCTAATCACGTTTAAAAATAAAATTTTTTAACTGAGACACTCTTCACTTGATCTACATTCCTTCACAAAACAAAGCCGACAATTCTTCCTAGTGAATAAATGGATTAAAGTGAAACTTTAATCCCGGTAAGGATAGCGAGACATTTTATAATAGAAAAAGTGTGACTAAAGCCGCACTTCAATGACGCTAAAATTATTATTAGATGAAACACACTTTAATTGATCAGCAGGGTCGTTCCTTCACAAAATAAAGTCGATAAGTCTGTAAATAAAGGGATTCAAGTGACACTTTAATCCCCGTAGGAATAAACACACATTTTACCTTAGAAAAAGTCTGATTCAAGACGCACTTTAATCACGTTTAAAAATAAAAATTATTCGCTGAGACACTTTTAATTGATCCACTTTGATTGATGCTATCATAAAGAGATATGGCACAAAACATAGCCGTTAAATCAAGTGGTCCTTCACCCCCTGGCGAGGGGGGAGGTGTGTGGCACTCACCCTCGTGCGCAGGGCGTCGCGCGCGCGGCCGGCGGCCACGCGCAGGCGGTGCAGCTCCAGCTGCAGCTCCAGGCAGCGCCGCTGCCAGTCCACGCCGCCCGACGCCACGCCGCCCAGCCCCAGGCCCAGCCCCAGCCCCAGGCCCAGGCCCAGGTCGCCGTCCTGCGAACACAACACGCGTTCGCGCCAATGAACTACACGCCCACAGGGCAAAGGGCATATGAAGAACGAGTACAGAATTCAAAAGGCGTTCAGTTCAAAGTACAAAAAACGTACCGTCCTAAGTACTAAAGACGTACAGTCCAAAGTATGAAAGGCGTACGGTCCAAAGTACGAAAGGCGTACAGTCCAGAGTACAATAGTCGTACAGACCAAAGTGAAAAAGCCGTACAGACTACAGTAAAAACAGCGGGTAGTATGCAGTACAAATGGTGCACAGTCCAGAGTACAAAAAACGTTCAGTCTATAGTATAAAAAGCGTATAAAACATAGTACAAAAGCCGTACATGGTAAAGAATGAAAGACTTACAGTCCAGGGAACAAACGGGGTACCGGAATGGCCACAGAATGGCCAAAGAACAATAAGCGTACAGTACAAAGTACAAAAGGGGAGAAAGTCCAGAGGGTAAAAGGCGTATAATACAATGTACAATAGACGCACAGTCCACAGTAAAATAGGCGTATAATAAGTACAAATGACTAAATGAAATACTGAATACAGTATACGAACAGTCCAGAGTACAAAAGACGTATCGTCCAGAGTATATAGGCGTACAGTCCAGATTACAATAGACACACAGTCCAGAATACAATAAGCGCACAGTGCAGAGTACAATATTGAAGGTCGCCATTGTAATGTTAATGCGTGCACTTCGTTGACATCATTGCGATTGAAGGACCGAGTTAGTCGTTTGTAATAAAAACCTCTTTGGTGCATGTATTATTTCACTGTATGGAAATGTACACAAAATAACATGGTTAAGAATTTGAATTAAGATAGTTGAATTTAAAATTGTACGTCCTTTATTTCCTAGCAGTGTTAATAAGAGATGTCCTGCAACTATATCTTGAGTGTGCGGCATATAAAATCAGAAATTCATCGTTCCAAGTTCATATAACTAGGCCCTTCAGAAAGAAATATGAGAAAAATAGGGCAAGATTGGGTTGTTCCTTAATCAGCAATTAACTGTTAATGTAGAAGACTGAGGCGCCAGTTTATTAAATTAAGTTAAAAAATTAAGTGTGCAAAACTTTTGTATGAAAATGTTCATACCTCTATTATTTCTGGGAAATGGCAGTTGATAATGATGAAACGAGTGTCAATTTTGAAACCCGCACTCAAATCATCCAGTACAATGGCGACCTCAACCTCTTTCAATTTATCCGTGTCGTGAATTGTGGGCCCACGAAATTCTGGTCAGGTTAAACCAGGTTAAAGCCGCACTTTAATCACGTTTAAAAATAAAAATTATATTAGCTGACACACTCTTCAATAGGGTGTCTCAGCTTATCAGCCGGTACGCTTGACCAAAAGGTGTTGTTTGTAGTAGTGATAGTGAGATGGAGGTGGATGAAAAGGAGGTGGTGGTGATAGGAGCAGCAGAGGAAGAGGAAAAGAAGAACATGAAGGAGAAACAGAAAGAGACGATGGAGAGGGATTTGGGGAGGAGGAACAGGAGGTGGAGGGGGAAGCTGAGGAGGAGGAGGAGGAGAGAGTAGACGGGATGAAAGAACGGATGTGGAGGAAGAAAAGAGACGAATGGGAAGGAAGAGAAAAGGGAGGAAGAAGAGGACACGGTTGAGGAGGAGGCAGATGAGATGCGGGATGAGTATGATGAGAAGGAAGAGTTAAGGTATGAGGGTGAAGGGGAAGAAGATGAGGAGAGGGTGCAAGACGTGGAGGAAGAAGAGGAGGGTGGGGAAGGGACACGTGAGAAAAGAGGAGGAGGAGGAGAATTTGAGGAGTAGAAAGAGGAGGGGAGAAGGTGGATGAGGCGGAGGGTGAGGGGGAATTAGAAGGGAGGAAGTACAGGAGGCGGAAGAATAAAAGGATGAGGAAAAAAAGAGATGAGCGGGAGAAGGAAGAAGAAAAGAAAACGGTTGAGGAGGAGGAAGATGAGATAAGGAGCATGAACATGAGGCGAAGGAAGAGTTACGGTGTGAGGAAAGAGGAGAGCAAGACAAGGGAGTGGAGGAAGCAGAGGAGGAGGAGTGAAAGTAGGGGAACGGAGAAGAGGAGAAAATGGAGGAGAGAGGGACAAAGAGGAAGACGAGGTGGAGGACAATTCGATGGAGGAGAAGAAAGGGGAAATAAAGGAGATGAAGAGGAGGTGGTAAGAGGAGGAGAAGGGGGAAATAAAGAAGGAAGAGGCGAAAGAAGAGAAAATTGATGAGGAAGATGAGCCAAGGGAATGAGCTGGAGGAAGAGACAAGCTACGAACAAAAGGGCAGGAAGTGGAGGGCAAGAAGACGACCATGTAGAGCAAGCAGAGAAGCGCGTGCCGGACTCACATCGTCGTCGTCGTCGTAGGAGGAGGAGGATAAGAAAGGGGACATAAAAGAGGAGGAGGAGAAGGGGACATGAAAGAGGATGAGGAGGAGGTGATGGTAGGAGGAGAAGAGGGAAATAAAGGAGTAGGAAGAGAAGGTGAACGAAGAGAAAATTGATGGGGAAGATGCTCCAAGGGAATGAGGTGGAGGAAGCGACAATCTGCGAAGGAGAAGAGCAGGAGGTGCAGAGCAAGCAGAGCACTGCGTGCCGGACTCACGTCGTCGTCGTCGTAGGAGGAACAGGAGGATGAGGAGGAGAAGAAGAAAGGGGACATAAAAGAGGAGGAGGAGAAGGGGACATAAAGGAGGATGAAGAGGAGGTGGTGGTAGGAGGAGGAGAAGAGGGAAATAAAGGAGTAGGAAGAGAAAACTGATGAGAGAGATGTTCCAAGGGAATGAGGAGGAGGGAGCGACAATGTACGATGAAGGGCAGGAGGTGCAGAGCAAGCGGAGCACTGCGTGGCGGACTCACGTCGTCGTCGAGCGGGTCGGCGAGGGCGAGCGGCAGCGGCTGCAGCAGCCCGGGCGAGTGGGTGGCGTGCGCGTGGGCGTGGGCGGGCGCCGGGGCGGGCTGGCGGGCGCGCGAGGGCGGGGGCCCCGGGGCGGGCGCGGGCGCCGGCGGCGGCGGCGGCGGGGGCGGGCGCGGCGGCGGGGGCGGCGCCGCGGCGGCGGCGGCGGCCGCGGGCGAGGACGGCAGGCGGCTGCGGCGCGGCAGCAGGCGCGGGCTGGCGGGCGCCGAACCTCCGCCTGCAACACACACCACACACACGCGCGCGTTCGCTTCACGTGCACGACACAATACCATAGACTAAAGAGGTTTAGTCTCTATGGTTTTGGATCTTTACTCTACGATCTTTACTCTATGACCTTTACTCTATGACCTTTACTCTATGACCTTTACTCTATGACCTTTACTCTATGACCTTTTACTCTATGACCTTTACTCTATGACCTTTACTCTATGATCTTTACTCTATGACCTTTACTCTATGACCTTTACTCTATGACCTTTACTCTATGACCTTTACTCTATGACCTTTACTCTATGACCTTTACTCTATGATCTTTACTGTACGATCTTTACTCTAGATCTTTATTCGACGGTTATACATTTGATATTTACTCTATGGTTACACATATGATCTTTACTCATAGATCTTTACTCTATGGTTATACAGAATGTCGCAGAATAAATGTTATAAACTTCTAAGACATGTACTGAGGTCGAACATGATCTCGTTTTGTCAATGATCGTATTGTGGGAAATTGCATATAATAGAATGATATCGTAAGATAGTTTGGCCACAAAAGTTTCTTGGCAGACAGACTGACTTAAAAATTTGGAAATATAGTCTTAGAATCATACAATTTGAAGTCTTTATTCTTCTTTAACAAAGTCTTATTGCGGCATCTCGAGAATTTTTTTTTAATCTTCAGACCAGAATGCACACAACACGAAAATTTCAGTGAACAATGAACTAAATGAAATGTTTCTGACGTTATTGTTCTTTATGAATAATAGAGTGACACACCTGTGTGCATGCCTGTTCGGCAGGTCACGTCTTGATGTAGTCAACTAGACTCCATGTACCTGGCACATACAAGGATGAACCACGGCAGGCATCTAAAACGTGACCGTGACCTGCCAAACTTTTGTGCGTAAGTAGGTGCCAACAGAAGAAAATGTAATGTTTGTAACACGTGAACTGCACGTTAACTGGCAAAAAGTGATTATTTTCGGGCACTCTAAATCCTTAGAAGTTTGTAACATTTATTCTCCGGCACCTTTATATTACATTATTATAATTAGATTTGTAATAATAAATAAATTCATGTTATTATATATTTCATTTGTATAATTATAATAAAATAATATTAATTGCTGTAAAAGAAGATAGATTTGAGTTCAAAATGAAAATAATATGATTACTGGTTCAGATCATTTTCCCCAATAAGTAAACCAAGCATTTTCCGGGATTAACAATTTTTTTAAACCTTTCACTTGAGCCTCGAAGTTGAAATTTTCCAGTTCCAGTTTCCTATGATGCCGTTCTTTTACTCGTACAAATGTCAAAATTTATCTGTTCTTGAATTGCTGTGATTGCCCATTTTCTCGTATCGTTCTGTTCCCATTCAAGAAAAAAAAACTTATAAAAATGAAATATTAAAATATTTTGAAAACCATTTACGTAAATATTTTGGCGAAATTATTAAACAGTAATAATTACTGGCGAAATTATTAAACAGTAATAATTACTGGCGAAATTATTAAACAGTGTTGCCACGAAAAAACGTTTCAATTGTTGAATTCTAAAAGTAGTAATAACGAATAACAACGGCGAAGAAATTATTTGTAAGATTCTATTATAACAAGAACGAGTATTATTAGCAGCAATTATCCGAAGCAATTTCGAAGATGATGGTTTAAAATGGGCTGTGAAAGAACATGGAGCAAAACGCAAAGTGTATGCTGACATGGGAAAACAAAGGTCAAGAGATGAGAGTAAGATGATCACATTTTTCTCAACAGAATTTGATACACATTAATCACTTTCGTATTACAAAAAAATAAAGACGACTGAATTCAATCACCTAATACACAAATATCACTTTCTTTGTTGCAAATGTACATTTATTGTTCAACGATTAAGGCAGACGAGGCCAACCGGCCAACCGCGAATACTTACTTGGAAAGAGTACACGAGTTGCTTTTTTTTTAAAAAAAAAATAAGGCCTAGTACTCACAGCAGCGACGAACGCAAATTGTTTCTCTTTGTTCATTGAAAAAGCGCCTGCGTTTCATTGAACTCCATCCTGAGATTTTTATTTATTTAAAGTCAAAACAGTTGATTGATTGTTCGTGATTACGGGCGCGTCAACTACAGAGGTCATTAGTCCCGTAAGTGTAATGTGTGTTTTCCCCGGGAGGTTGCAATGATCTTTTCCCCACTGTATGGCAAGATCCGGCGCCGACCAACCTACAGTCAACTAGCGGGGTTTTCCCCTCAACCAGGTATCTCCCACCAGCGGGGCACCGCCACAGACGGGACAAGCTCTAAGCTCCCGACCAGTCTCCCGGCACGTTTGGTAGTGTAGGGCATATTAGTGTGTGTGTAAAGGGTGAGGATACGACAAGGAAGAGGAAGGAAAGATTGCGCAAGGTCCGTTGCCCGTTTGTTGGGGTACCGCTCCGGCATTCACCTGGTGTTGATCCGACAAATCACGGGAAACTACCGGTCAGAGCAGCCGGCTGCTAGAATTCTCCTCCAGACAGCGACTGAATTCGACCCAGCTGAAAACCTAGTATCAAAATCCTATCGCCGTCGGAACTCGAACCTAGGATCTCCCAGTCAGAGGGACTGCAGTGGCATCAGTTGATGCACTGAGCCATCAAAACAGTTAAGAATTGTGACGTACTATGAGGAGAAGTGCAATTTATGCATGGTTTCTTTAGCTCTGGGATTCCTGTTCTAATTCATATTAAATTGAATTACGCATGTTAATATATATAGCAACGAGTATTTTTGCCAAGATTTGATATGAAAATATTCGCTCAAGTGTAATAAAAAGTTATTGGCAAAGGCAAATCAGCTATATATTTAGGCTATTTTTGCTAGTGCTTTACATGAAGGAACCGACTAATTGCAAATAGAAAACGATTATTCGAATATATTCATTTCCGAAAGGTCCCCAGAAAGCGTACTCAGATACTGAAGCTACATTTAAGTCTGGAAGAAAAACAAGGAGCCATATCTCAGCATTTGCACAAAGGATCACGGAAACTGGAGGAAAAACCTGATCGAGATGGGGGTCCCTGATCCACAAGCTGAGGTACATCACTTGTTATAGGCATATTTAGTCTTTTAGAATTATACAGTATAAATGGTAACTAATACATTAGATTTGTTAAAACCAATATTATTATCCTTTCTGGTGCTGAGTGTAGAAGCTCTAATTGTATAGGAACAGTTATTGATCAAAAATATTTTACTCAGCAAACATAAACCAGAGAATCGATTTTAATTGTTTAATGTCATCTGGCAGTGACTGTAAAATAATTGTTAATTCACAATTTAAAACACGTTATGAAAGAGGACAAAGTAAAACAATACAGTACCACTTGGTACCATCATGCCGAGACTGTTTGGTAAAATGCTTAAGCTGACACGTCGTGTATTAGAACGTAAGAGATAAAATATTTGTTAAACAATATCTCAAATTTAACTATTTGTTAACATATACTAGCATACGAAATTAATATGTACTAATTCAGGATAAATCAATACTTGCTAAATCCAGGAAACACACATGACCCAAAGTTCCTTTAAAAAAAATAATAATAATAAAATAATCGGAACAGCCCATCAGCATTCGTGACCGTCCCGTAAACAAACGGGACATCTGATCACCACGACACATTCTCAAACGTAGAAGCTAGTTCATTTTCACGACGCCAGAGCGCACGGGGGAGCGCAAAGAATTATTCCCTTGGCGTCTGCCACTGCCCCTGTGCGACTCGTTGGACAGCACTTCGCCCAATTGCCATTACGTAAATGGGGGAACCGCCTTGTCTCATCTCGCGCGTTAGACGGGACAGTCGGAGGCTCTTCCATGCCCCTGAGGGCAGTCGCCGGGGACAATAGGCGGAGGAATTTACTTCGCTTCGCTTTCTTGCCACTCGCAGGTCGCTCCGGTGCGAGTTCCGAAACAGATTAAACGGACGGTGCTATGCATCAACCGGCTAAGCGCCATTTGTGGAAAAACAGAGATATGGACGCCGTCGGTGGCATTGGATCATGTTCTAAGTGTACTCAAAATTTTGGCGCCAAATCTGTAAACATAGCCTTATAATTCACGCTGAGAAAGTGGGTAAGAATGTTAAATGATGATTTGGACGGTCTTATATATCAACCAGCTAAGCGCCATTTTTGAAAAAACAGAGATATGGACGCCGTCGGTTGCATTGGACCATGTTCTAAGTGTACTCAAAATTTTGGCGCCAAATCTGTAAAAATAGCCTTATAATTCACGCTGAGAAAGTGGGTAAGAATGTTAAATGATGATTTGGACGGTCTTATATATCAACCAGCTAAGCGCCATTTTTGAAAAAACTGAGATGTGGACGCCGTCGGTTGCATTGGACCATGTTCTAAGAGTACTCAAAATTTTGGCGCCAAATCTGTAAAAATAACCTTATAATTCACACTGAGAAAGTGGGTAAGAATGTTAAATGATGATTTGGACGGTCTTATACATCAACCAGCTAAGCGCCATTTTTGAAAAAACAGAGATATGGACGCCGTCGGTGGCATTGGACCATGTTCTAAGTGTACGCAAAATTTTGGCGCCAAATCTATAAAAATAGGCTTATAATTCACACTGAGAATGTGGGTAAGAATGTTAAATGATGATTTGGACGGTCTTATACATCAACCAGCTAAGCGCCATTTTTGAAAAAACAGAGATGTGGACGCCGTCTGTGGCATTGGACCATGTTCTAAGTGTACGCAAAATTTTGGCGCCAAATCTATAAAAATAGGCTTATAATTCACACTGAGAAAGTGGGTAAGAATGTTAAATGATGATTTGGACGGTCTTATACATCAACCAGCTAAGCGCCATTTTTGAAAAAACTGAAATGTGGACGCCGTGGGTTGCATTGGACCATGTTCTAAGAGTACTCAAAATTTTGGCGCCAAATCTGTAAAAATAGCCTTATAATTCACGCTGAGAAAGTGGGTAAGAATGTTAAATGATGATTTGGACGGTCTTATACATCAACCAGCTAAGCGACATTTTTGAAAAAACTGAAATGTGGACGCCGTGGGTTGCATTGGACCATGTTCTAAGAGTACTCAAAATTTTGGCGCCAAATCTGTAAAAATAGCCTTATAATTCACGCTGAGAAAGTGGATAAGAATGTTAAATGATGATTTGGACGGTCTTATACATCAACCAGCTAAGCGACATTTTTGAAAAAACTGAGATGTGGACGCCGTCGGTTGCATTGGACCATGTTGTAAGTGTACGCAAACTTTTGGCGCCAAATCTGTAAACATAGCCTTATAATTTACGCTGAGAAAGTGGGTAAGAATGTTAAATGATGATTTGGACGGTCTTATATATCAACCAGCTAAGCGCCATTTTTGAAAAAACAGAGATATGGACGCCGTCGGTTGCATTGGACCATGTTCTAAGTGTACTCAAAATTTTGGCGCCAAATCTGTAAAAATAACCTTATAATTCACGCTGAGAAAGTGGGTAAGAATGTTAAATGATGATTTGGACGGTCTTATATATCAACCAGCTAAGCGCCATTTTTGAAAAAACTGAGATGTGGACGCCGTCGGTTGCATTGGACCATGTTCTAAGAGTACTCAAAATTTTGGCGCCAAATCTGTAAAAATAGCCTTATAATTCACGCTGAGAAAGTGGGTAAGAATGTTAAATGATGATTTGGACGGTCTTATACATCAACCGCTAAGCGACATTTTTGAAAAAACTGAGATGTGGACGCCATCGGTTGCATTGGACCATGTTCTAAGTGTACTCAAAAGTTTGGCGCCAAATCTGTAAAAATAGCCTTATAATTCACGCTGAGAAAGTGGGTAAGAATGTTAAAAGATGATTTGGACGGTCTTCTACATCAACTGGCTAAGCGTCATTTTTTGGAAAAACTGAGATGTGGACGCCATCGGTTGCATTGGACCATGTTCTAAGTGTACTCAAAAGTTTGGCGCCAAATCTATAAAATAGCCTTATAATTAATGAAAAATGTAAACGCTATTAGCCATATCAGGGATTTTATGTTTCACAAAAACCGGCTATAAACCTAGATCTTCAAATCTGCTGTTTTTAATTTCACATTATTAAGCGCCAGATTTTCCACTCATGTTTGTGTAGTTTGGCGCATCAACGAATGAAATAATTCAATTACAGTTTTTAGAGCTGAAAATGTAATAAAACCTTTCAACACGATTGTCTCAAAACTTGTCTGTCGCATAGCCAGTTGATGCATAACATCGTCCAAACAAACTTAATACAGAATGGATGCGTTTACGAGCAATAATGGAAATTCAGATACGTGGAGAAATCGATGTGACATGCAATCCACTCAGGCACGGCTCTTCATTAAAGGCTGTAAGGCGGAGCTGGTGGAGGTACCTGATTGAGGGAAAACCCCGCTAGCCGTCGATCCACCTCCCGAGGAAAGAACATGAACTTCACTTATGGGATTAACGACCTTAGTTAATCCGATACATACTACGGACAGCCCGTGATCCTTCCCTATCCTGCTCCCATGTTAATAAATAGCTAAAATTGAGATATTGTTTGACAAAGATTTTATCTCTTACATTTTAATACACAACGTGTCAGCTTCAGCATTTCACCAAACAGTGTCGACTTGATGGTTCCAAGTGTTACTGTATTGTTTTACTGTGGCCCCTTTCTCTTCATAACGTGTTTTATATTGTAAAATAACAATTATTTTACAATCACTGCCAGATGACACAAAACTGTTAAAATCGATTTACTCATTTATCGATTTTTTGACGCGTCCGGAATCACTAATCAAATCAATCTCCTTCAGTTTCCTGTTTGATGACGCTGCACACTAATCGGGTTCATCCGCGTTTTCGCTGAACTGCCGGAGTCCTTGGATATCGTGAGGAAGGGGTCATACTAGGATGCACGCGAATCAACCACTCCTCAAGGATTCGACTGGCAGCAGGATACGGAAGGAAGCATCACGCGCTGTAAGTACATTTCATCCCTTGTGCGTCTTGTCTCTAGTCGATAGGGGTTGGGGGAGAAGCTCACGGCCGGCCCTAAGGGAGGGAGTGCGGGCAGGATGGAAAAGCATCGCGCGCGGACCGTGACCCGTTGTTTGGAGATCCTATTCCAGCATCCACTTGGAACTGATCGGCGGAAACAACCGGTAGTGGAGCCGGCCTCAAGAATTCTCAGGGAATGGCCAGATTCAACCCTGCAATTCAGCTTGTACAGCGAGAGCGAAATCACAGCGAGAGGTGTAAAGTATGTCCGTTATAGTAAATATTGGGTGATATGAATACAAAATATACTCCAAAATATACAATAATACTCCAGAGCAATGCTCACGAGTGCAAGTAGGAACTATTACTTCTCATAGGCAATTGCTTCTTTTCATATGAATAAAAATTTTCGTGAAACTCGGAGTATTACTTCTCTCTCTGAATAATTGCTCAGAGAGTAACCGATCTGTTGTGATTGGTCGATTTTCGTCTGTTTTGTTTGTGTACGTTATGGCACATCGCGCATCGCTGCGTCGCGCATGATCTTTCCATTATGGAGACGTATGATTGTTTCTGATGGTGTCGACCGTGTTAGGCTCATCGGTACAGTTGACGTGCATTGTGAGCGAAATCGTAGGAAATCTTCCATCATTCATTCACTCAGTAACTAAAACCTCACAACCAGCTCACAACAACTGTGTAACCTCTGCAATCCGTTCAATACGATGAGTCACCAGTGGAGGTT
Organism: Acheta domesticus; assembly: GCA_031308135.1. Lineage (NCBI taxonomy): Eukaryota > Metazoa > Arthropoda > Insecta > Orthoptera > Gryllidae > Acheta > Acheta domesticus. The sequence goes on along the minus strand of JAHLJT010005437.1, from coordinate 86,477,473 downwards.
GCTCCGAAAATTGGAAGTAAATGCTTCATGCTAGAAGCAAATTCTATTATATAGATTTTATTCATACGAAAAGTAAGCAATTACTCCTCAGCTGAGCAGTTACTCACCAATGGAGGAATTGCTCAAAATAAGAGCAATTACGCACGTCTTTTATTCACACTATTTGAAGCAATTGCTTTGAAAACTCGAGAAAGAAGTAATAGCTCATAT